>OY720588.1:13570968-14288468 GCA_963151315.1 Nymphalis c-album
TAATTATAACTTATTTCGTTATGCCACCTTGAAAGACTTATTGTTGTAAGGATTTCATGTTCATATAGTTTTCTAGTCTTCATGGAATCTCATTATTATGTAATGCATATTACGAATTTACTTAAAGTTTTTAAAGTAGTACATTTTTGCTGGTTTCATTAATATAAATAAAATATTTGAAACCTTAAGCAATGTACTGTAGGTTTTGTGAAACGGAATAGTTCTACAAAAATTTGTTTTGGTATATTATTTTTTTATAGATTTTGTTACAGTCATCTTCATTTACGGCTTAATATAGGCTAAATTCATTATTAATTCGGTCTTACATTTAGCATCGCATATTATGTTATATATGTTATTAAGTTGTATTGTTTGGCCGAAATATCGCATGAATGTTTTTTTTAATTATTTATTCGTTATGTTGAATTGTCAAATTCACGTTAATATAATTTTTGTTAATAAATACATTTTTTCTATTATCGTATTTATCATTACTCTATTCAAATTCGAATGATGTCAGCATGGTGTTGCCGTAGTTGTTCGCGCATGCGATAATTGGATGTTCTCTGGTGAGTTAATGAATAAAATAAAATGGATGTGGTTTCTTTATAAATTTAAATTAAAACGGGAGGTTCTTCAATAAAATGTAACACTTAAAATATTTTAGGAAACTTAATGGATGAAACCGAAGTTCTTGATTGGATGGTTAGTCAAAAGGAAGATGAGAGCATAGAAGAAATAGATAGAGACAAATTATTTAAATTTATCGAAACGAAAGAATTTTTAGCCGTTGTCTTTTGTGAGTATTAAAAATTATATTGTATTTTATTTTGACAATCTTACTGAAACTGTAATTTAAATTTCTTTTAACAATATTATAGATAGAGATGATGATCCTCTTAGCCCAAGAATACTGAGACACGTAGAACTCATCGATGACGAAGCTGCTGAATATGGTATAAAAATTGTTAAATGTAGCGATCGTTTGATGGCGAAGAAATATGGATTTAGAAATCCACCTGGTATTACATACTTTAGGAAAACGAAATATATAAACTATGATGGCGATATGGACGACGAAGAAGAAATCCTTGATTGGCTTACAAATCCAGAAAATATGGAACTTACGGATCATATTGAGAAGGTCAATCAGAAAATGTTCCAAAAAATAAGACAAATATCTGATTATGTGGCTGTTTTCTTTTGTGAGTTCTTCCGTTGCATTTATTAAAATATTTAAAAGCTATTAGAGATCAAATTATTAAAACTGTAATTAAAGTAACCTGTAATATAATTATATTATAATCAATTATTTTTTTTAATATATCTATAAATTCCATCTGTATTCCATTGTCACATGTTTTAGACAGTAATGACTGCAAACAATGTCCAAAAGTACTGGCAGAAATTGAACACATAGACGACGATGCTGATGCTGCTGGCATTAATTTCGTCAAAATAGATGACCGACTGATGGCTAAGGAATTTGGGGTGTTTGCCTTACCCGCGGTATTATTCTTCAAATTGGGTTCTAAAGATCCCGTTATATACGCAGGTAAAAATATTTTATAATTCATCTATAGGTATATTGTTTTCAATTAAACTTTTGTTGCGTTATTTTATTATGAAAATAAATACAGGTGATTTGTACGATGGACAACAACTGCTTAGTTGGCTACTTACGCAGAAGAACCCTGCAGGTGATGTTATAGAAGCACTCGAGGGTCAAGAATTATTGGATTTGATAGAAGAATCTGCGTCTCTAGCAGTATATTTCTGTAAGCTTTAACAGTTTTGTATTCGTCAAAGAATCTTAATATAACGGATTATCTTTAAAGAATTTTACATATTAATAAAATTACAAATTTCTTTTAAATGTGATTTAGCTTAACCAGTATTGACGTTCTATTAATATCTTAACCCAGAGCAATAATCAAGTAACACGGAAATAAAATAACGAGATAATAATGAAATAACATAATATAATCTTACTTTTTATTAGGGAATAAAACATTGTGCGAATTGTGCAATGCAAAAACAACGAAAAAGCCGAAAAAGACTATTAGAGAACACGACGACGAGGAAGGACAGGAAATAGACGGTACTTCTCTACCTCTTAAGAGAAACATGTCTGGTCTTGAAATTATCCGTCCTCACTCGATACCATATTCCTATGTTGCATGACGCATGTCTGTCACAATATGCACACTCGTTCCTTTGTCTGCTATGCACACAAGAAAATGTTGTTAATTTGTATTATTTCCTAATATTCACTAGGGCTTCATGATTTTGGATTTTAAATACAATGCTTTTAGTTCCTTTATTGTAGATTCCTCATTTTAAGAACTCAGAAATTGAGAACATCTTTGTATTTTCTTATTGGTAGGATTTAGTTGGCACTTGCAAAATTTTCCTGTTTGTACCCAAACATTCCTGCATCTATCATTGTTTTGCTTGTCAATTTAAATGACTAACATTGACGTTATTTATAGATTCCCTTGATTGTGAACAATGTAACGGAATCCTGGAAGAGCTTGAAAATATTGATGACGACTGCGATAGACATGGAATTAAATTCGTAAAAACTCAAGACTATTCGATCGCAGAAAGTTACGGAGTAACTGACTTTCCAGTTCTTGTATACTTTGAACACAATATACCGAATGTATACGAAGACTCTTTGGCCGAAGAGGAAGAAGTCCTTCAATGGCTAATTACTCAGAAGACAGAAGATCGCATCGAACTTATAACAAGAGTAATGTTAGAGAAAATGGTAGAGGAGACACAATATCTAGCAGTTTATTTTTGTAAGTAAAGAATTAAAGCATATTTATGAATTACTAATGAAAGTATGTTTAAACTTTATGTAAAATAAAGTCACCGATATTTGTTTTAGACAAATTAAATTGCCACATTTGCGATCATATACTCGAAGAATTAGAAAAGATTGACGACGAATGTGATGTATATGGCATTCACATGGTTAAGATACAAGATCCACAGCTGGCGAAGAGATATTCTATTAAGACTTTTCCAGCAATGGTTTACTTTAGGTGAAAAATAATAAATTCATGTACTTAGGTTTATTTTTTTCTGATATATAATTTAATAATGAATATTATAAATTTTACAGAAATGGCAATCCTCTTCTTTTTGAAGGAGACTTACAAAATGAAGAATCTATACTTGAATGGCTCATCGATGATGACAATCGTGAATTAGCCGATGAAATTGAATCAGTAAATGAACGAATGCTTGAGAGACTGCTTTACGAATCTCATTTACTTGCAGTATTTTTCTGTAAGTAGTATTCAATTATTTATTCCTAGCATGTGCATATATCGTAAGGCAACTACAAAATAATCAATAATCATTCATCACAGGTATTTTCTATAACAGTGTCGGAAAGACAATACTGTCTTTTCTATAAAAATATTACAATTTCTATGATTATTATTGAAAGCGTTTTTTAAAATATTAATTTACATTTTATGATATATATATTCATTATGTTTTAGATGACGAGGATGATTGTCAAGAATGTCAAGATATCCTCGAGTCTCTTGAGCAGATCGATGGTGAAGTTGACCAGTTTGGTATAGACTTTGTTAAAATAGCTAGTGTTGAAGCAGCTGCCAAATATAACATCATTAATATACCTTCGCTTGTGTACTTCCGGAAACGAACTCCAATGTTCTATGACGGTGATCTACATCAAGTCGATAGAGTTTTGCAATGGTTAACTTCCCAAGAAGTATTCGAACTTAAAAATGAAATTGAGGAAGTCAACCGAAAAATGTTGGATAAATTATTGGAAGAAAACGAATTTCTTGCTGTTTACTTCTGTAAGTTTATGCATTCATTTATGTTGATATCATAATAAGATTTGACGATAATTTTATTTTTATTTACAGATGAGAATACAGCTGAAAGCCGCCTAGTTTTAGACAAACTAGAAAAAATAGACAGCGAGACCGACAATTTGGATATAACATTTGTAAAAATGCACGATATTCGGTACGCTCGCAAATGGGGTGTCACTAAACTGCCAGCTATTGTTTACTTTAGGAAACGCTTCCCCAGTATATACAGAGGTAACATTATATGATAGATCGCATAAAACTTCATTATAATCCAAAATCGCATAAATCCAAAAACAACATTTATTTATTACATTTATTATATTTTTAGGTGACATAATGGAAGAAAATGAGGTTTTAGAATGGCTGCGAAAGAACAGATTCAGGCAGCCAGAGCTGAATGTATTCATGTACGCTTTGATAGCTCTATCAATAGCGTTCGTCATGTACACAGCGTTCTTGCTTCAATGCTTTAAGCCCCTCGCGTCAGCGGCCACACAGCATCCGAAGCAGGCGTGATTTTATTCACAGGTTCTAGACCTTGAACTTTCGACTGTAACAAGCCTACGGCTTAAAATATATTTCGACATCTACCAATATACAAATATTTTATTCCAGTATTCTAACTTGAAATAACAACGTGAGAATTTAGACGTGGTTTTACTTCGGTGATTTTTTTTTTTCATAAAATATGTTTTAACCTTATTTTCTGATGTGATCAGCTGTGAAGAGCTTTAGCTAAGCGTCAAATAATATACAGACTAACAATAATATGGGATCAAACTTTACTTTACATTGATAGATTTTAGAATGAAATGCTTTACCTAATTTAAACACCTCTACTGCGTAAACTATTTCAAAACACGAACATTAAAAATTTTCGTTTAGGTAGTCATATTCATTTACCTACTTAATCTGCGTCCTCTGCTATAACAGAAATTATACGGCATTTTTAATTCACTTAAGACTGTATAATTTTTATACTTGGTGACAATTTGTTCGTTGTGTGCAACACTTTCTTTCTTATTATAATATGCATGCGGTTTGCTATTTTATTGTTGTCATTTTTATTCGTTCAATTCGTTATTAAAGTTTATTCTCGTTCTTTTTATCAAATGATTTAATTTCGCGAGAAACGTTAACTTTGCTGGTTTTGATACTTTGATGTCTCATATTTATATAAGAATTTCCTTCCGCTTCCTCTCTCTGAATCTTCTTTTTAACAGATTCCAGGTTTTACCAGTTTTGTTGATGTTTTTTTTACAGTTAATTGAAGGTTTTAACATTTCAAGTTGATTGTATTTCGAGAAACATATATATATATATATTATATTTTAGATAATTGATTGATGCTAAAATCGAAATTAAAAACTAACCATTTATTCTCTGCCATTCCCTCTAGAACTTTATCGTATGTCCAGTTACCTACGCTTCGATATTATTTAAGTCAACAAACTATGGTATTTTTTTCTAAAAGACAAAAAAGGAGAATATAAAAAATAAAGACCTGTAACTGGATTATGTACACTGGTTATGTATTATAGGTACCTTTCAAATATGACAGCGAGGGCTGTAAATGCGGAATGTAACGACTATGTTATGCTCAAAATAGTAACGCGCGCAGTGGAGCAGGCGTGTGTGAAATTGTTAAAACTTGTATATAAAATGTAAATATTTAAAATAAAAATAGTAAAATTTATCTTTTTTTTTATTTATTGTTTTTCTACGAATTAAACCACTGTGCTTATAATTAGGACAGTTTCCTTTTCTAATTGTGAATAGTATAATGAATTACATTATTCATCATCATCATCATCTAACCTATTTGTCATAATATATCTGTGGTTTGTCTTATATTTTTATAAATTCGTATTAAGCATTCTACCAAATGACGCAATTTTTTGTTTTTTTTTTAATATTTTACGATAAGAAGACCTTAATTGTTTTCTATCTCTGAATATCAGGGCCGAAGGCTACGTATGAACTATGAGTAGATTATATCCCGATTAACTGCAACAATTAACGGGTAAATAATGTATAGATAGAATTATACAGGCATAAGACTAATAGTAAAAAGAATACATAAGTATATAAGATTAATCGTATTGGGATTTTATTAAGCATAACACAACGTGATTCATCTAAAACAAGAGAATCGACAATTAAATGTCCATGCTTTACTCTCTTTACGTATATGAAATTAAATTAAACTCTTAATAAATTAAATAATTAATAAATTTAAAACGATGGCGTGCGTTTGACATTCTCCTCAGTCCTCACACCTAGCGCCATCTTAAAAACTAAACTCGATAACCGTTTACACAAAGGTTACAAGTATATTATTAAATTTATAAATAAAACAAACTAGTAAAATAACTTTGTAGAAAATCAACAATTTAATATTAAAATCAACACATTCGAGTACCCATTACATATATAACATAGTTGTAATAATATATATTAATTACATAATAATTTGTACATGCTTGATATTATAAAATGCTAGTTGAAGATAAATTTCATTTAATTATTTCATATTATATGCATTTAATATACAGAAAAATATATTTTATTATAAAATAAATTTAAACGTGCAAAAATGTACACTTTTAAGGTTAATTTATAAAGATAACACATTGTTTTACTCTTTTTAATCTACCGCAAAATTTAAAATTGGAATATAATAACAGTTATTCATTCAGATAACTACTATACTACTAACAGTGCAAATGCGGAATTTGATAGATAATAACATCCTCTTATTTTTTGTTATCTGCACGGGTAGTACAGATGCATAAAAATACTTAATCAATAATCGTAGTAAAAAAAAATAACACTGTAGCCGATTATATTGTTCACAATCGCTATAGTAAATTGAATGTTGAAATATGTTGTTCTTATATTTGTGTTCAATTTAATATTTTCACAATTACAGAACGAAATGATTGCTCTAAGCAACCAGTAAAGTATATCCCGTCCCGACAATATTGTATTGATTAAGTATTTTTATGTATCTACTACCCGTGCAGATAACAAAAAATAAGAGGGTGTTCAGAATGAAGGCGACGCCATTACAAACTTTTAAATATGTACAAAAAGGAAGGCGAAGGTACGAAAAGACCATTCATTAATGGAACGAGAGGGAAAGAGACGAGTTGATGAAAAATCATTCGAATTAGAGCAAGTGAATGATGAAAAAATGACACAATGTAAATAATTTACAGTCCTAAATAAATTAGTGCTATCTGTGAACATTTAACTAATGGAATATTTAATCTTTTCTGTCTAACGTATAACAATCACCAATATATTGGCCTGGGGATCAATTCTACTACAAGATTGTCACTATCGCAATTCAATCAATCACTGCCGTTTATTTTTATTTTTTTTTAAATTCTTTAATTAAATTATCATGATATAAAAGTAAACAATTAAGTTATGTTTTGACATTATGAGATAACACCATATGGGTTTGGTTCCGATCCAAATATACATTGAATAATCAAAGTTAAATTGAAATAGAATCGGGCACCTATCGTAACCGTTTTAAATTAGTAGAATTGATCCCTTGTTCGTGTTTATTATATACAGTCTTGTATAATTAACATAATATCTACTAGTGATGTCTAGGTAATAATTAGACGTTTGTTCTTATGGTCCGTTAAATATTTTGATTTTTCAGATTCGAAGAGATCGATTAATCTTTGTTTGAACTCCGCGTGTACTGCGTCTACTTCCGCATCGGTTGGGTCTAAGTTCTTCTCAATCTCCATTGGCGCACCAACTGAAACAATAAATAAACATATAGGTATACTACTAGCTGTGCCCCGGGGTTTCACCCGCGTATAAATAATAAAAATCAGCCTTCCGCGATAAGAGGACTATACAACCCAAAATTTTTTTTTAAATTCGAAACAGTTTAGTTTCTGAGGTTAGCCGGATCAAACAAACAAACTCTTCAGCTTTATATATTAGTATCGATTATCATAATACTAGTTTCGTGCCCAGTTCAAGTTCAGACGCAGGTCTGTAGGCTTTAGGTACTTGCTTTCCGTGATTTCTTAATTACGAAGAAGATGTTGAAAAATCTATTAAATATTATCAAAATAAAAAAACAAAGATGGTCTCAACTTCTTGTAAATAATAACGTATATTCTGAATTATGTTAATAAGTTAAACGGTGTGAAAATACGTGTACCTCATTTTTTTTTTTTATTGTCTAGGAAGGCGGACGAGCATATGGGCCACTTGATGGTAAGTGGTCACCAACGCCCATAGACAATGGCATTGTAAGAAATGTTAACCATCGCTTACATCACCAATGCGCCACCAACCTTGGGAACTAAGATGTTATGTCCCTTGTGCCTGTAATTACACTGGCTCACTCACCCTTCAAACCGGAACACAGCAATACAAAGTACTGCTGTTTTGCGGCCGAATATCTGATGAGTGGGTGGTACCTACCCAGACGAGCTTGCACAAAGCTCTACCACCAAGTAAATCATATAGATATAACAGATTTAAAGTAAGTAGAAGTAAAATAACTGCGTTATTAAAAAGTGGTTCAAATAAAAAGACGAACTTTTTATCAAAGAAAAAAGTGCTAAATAACCGTTTAACAATTACGAAATTACCCTTAATTAAATTTAATTATCACATTATGCGTTCGATAAGATTAATTTATCAGGAAAATAGATAAACGAACCTAATTTTAAGTTTGTAGGTGTTCTAAAAATTATTGGATGGCTACTAGAATGAATACTAAGGATTGTAAAGATGATAATTTGATATAAAATTCTGAACACATTTCAATATTCATAAATAATTATTAATTACGCGCAGCAAAAGCTTGAAACTTAAACGGAAGGAAGGAGGAGACTTTTAGGCTGTTGCTACAATTATATATTATCTATGAATTAATTAGTTTATTTATATCTTCTCTTTAGGAAAATGAAATTGTACTTACGACTAACTTACTTACTCGAGACGAATTAATCATCTCCATTACATGTTAATGATTTAAGAAAAAAATCATACACTGTATTATATACATACCAACGGTAGTGATGGGCGATCTAAGAGGTAGTACTCCAAATGAGTACTGGAATACACCTCTTCCTATCGGAAACACTGGTGAGACGCCCGTGATCTGACGCACTTTCTCCTGGAACTTGCGAAGCAAACTGTCCTCGCTGTTGTTTAGTGGACGATAAACGTCTGTTTCCCCGAATGAGAAGACTGGTACTAGTGGTGCCCTAGAATTTATTGGATAAACGATGAGGGTCGTAATAATATATTTTTTATTGAAAATCAGCATCAAAATTGTTAAATCAGTATATCAACGATACAACAAACAAGTACAGTGACATAAAATTTGAAAAAAAGTTGGTTTGGTAATGCTTGCAACATTCGCACTAAGAAGAGACAAGCGAAAATATCACGTTAAGCTCTACGCAAGGACTGCAAATCATAACGTCTTTACACACCGCGTTAATTATATTATTAAAGGATAATTAAACTCACCCAGATTTCATAGCAACACGAACGAAACCTTTTCTTCTGCTCAAGAGCACTTTATAATCTCCAGGATGCGAATCTAACGCTTCGGCAGCTCCTCCGACAAAAAGAATCACACATTTTCCTTTGTTTTTATTCTTATCAAGAAGATATAGCAAGCTCTCTTGAGAAGACGCGCAACTACCCAAAGCAAGCACAAAGTCTCTAAAGAATGGTACTTTAAAGTGGCCTCCCAGAGTAATCATTCTACATGTCATGCCTGGAAATATTTTGTAGAAATCTAACGCATTCGTGGAAAATGCACCGAAAGCTCCAGAGCAGACTACGCCATGAGGAAAGCATGCGAATAGGTAGTTCTTCGAGGTATCCAATTCAGCAGTCTTAACCAAGTTTATTGGGAAATAATCCCGGTAGTAGCGCCATAATGACCAATTTCTCACCCATTCTACTCTGAAATAAAATTTGTATTAATTATTACCTTAAAACACTACAATTATGATGATATTTATTTCAGTAGAGTTACATAAATATACGTCGTATTGCTTTGTAATGATGCATATCATCACAAAGGTTGAAGGTTTAAAGCCCCTGATATGGGTCAATAATATTTTACTCTCGAGATTTTCCGTCATTTCAGCCTGCAAGGTGGGAGTCAAAAGTATTATATTGCCATGTGACTGTCATGTCGTTGGATAATGAGAGCGAGAAACAAGGTGTCAGAATAATGTTTTAGTAAGCCCTTCTGGACTGCGAGACCAAAATCATCAAATTACTATTCATCATAATAAGATAGTTAAGACTCACATTCTCCCGCCTCTGTTGCAAACATCAAGATCATTCAATAACCACACTCCGTACAACAGCGCTAACCACCAATACGAAGAATATAAAAGCTTAATGTATAGGAATATACAGATGGCTTCTCCAAATAATACAAGACATATCCAGGTTGTCGCCGCTAAGGTTTGCAGCCTACGAGCTAATGGCAGGTGGAGTGGTGCCCATTCTATACCCAAAGCGTCTGAGATTGCTCTGAAAACAGTTTAATACATCATAATCTTTCAACATCCTAATAAGTAATATTTATCGCGGAAGATTTATAAACGAATCGTTGTTGAAATTATTTTTAGATAAGCTATCAGTTAAACACCTTTTTTACGTTGGGGACTTAATCACCAGACAAAACACGCCTTGCCTAACGTTCAATATGCAACTGTATGTAGGTCACAGTTTGTTTCACATTTTGTGGTCACATTTACTTATCTTCATAGTCTGTTTCTAACAGGTGAGTATATATATGATGATTACATTTAAAGAAATGTACAATTTTATTCAAAGATAATATTTAACCTGACCTCTTAATAATTTGAGCCAGCTACCTACAAGGGACATAATGTCTCAGTTTCCAAGTTTGATAGCGCATTGGAGTGAGGCATGATTGATACTTCTCACAGCCAATAGGCCAATAGCCTTTCCGTCTACGATCTGTCTCTTAAAAAAATACGTTCTATATCGTTGATACACATGTTTTGTCTTCTTCTTTCAAATGTCCAATTGCAAACGACAGAGAGAGAAGTATCAGTCTGTAAATTCACTCACTATATAGTGTTTACTCTGGCACAATTGGAATTTATTACGTAAAGAATTTAATTTAATTACCGCATTTATTAATAATGTCTTACGAGTGATACGTTTCCTTGTGAGATAATTCAGATTATTAAGTATTAAAGAAATCAGTGTGGTTACTAAATTTAAAATCAGGTAGGGAATGATTATTTCAAACATTTATAACTGTCATTATATTTGAATATTCAATACATTTTGTTTGTAAAATATTACTTACTTATTATATTTGGACGAATTATGTTTAAATCTGTTTTGATCTACAAACGTATACAAATGAGTATACAACATAAATAGTTATATAAAAGATACACAGGGGATCAATTCTACTAACAAATTATCACTTCATCGCAATCAAAGCGTGATCGTTTATCCGTTTTCCTATTATTTTATTAAATTATCGACTATTGGTATAAAAGTTAACAATTAAATTTCGTTTTGACATAGGGGAATAGTATTTAATAATTATTAATTTATTGATCTCATCGATTCGTTTCCGATCCTAATGAATATAGAACAATCAAATTTGGATTGGAATTGTGTCGGGAAGGTATCGTTATCGATATAAATTAGTAGAATTGATGATTTAATACATACTATGTTTAGCATGACGAGAGATGTAGGGAGAAGTATACACAGCAGTATAAGTTATATTAGCTCGATTTTTTTACGAGCTGTATGCTCAATTACTAAAACAGATAATTGAATTGCATTGCAAATTTGTATTGAAAAAAAATGACATATTTTTATGATTTATTATTGTAATTATCATTTACAAGTGGCAGGTCAAAGTCATTAAATAGTCTTGAATAAATAGTAATGTAATGTAATCACGGAAGATTAACATTATCATATATCAAAGTATAAGGTATAACGTATTTAAGAGCTCATAATAAATCTAATTACCTTCGCCATAGAAACAATACAATTTTTTATAAGAAAAACAGAAGAGAAGAGAGAAAGAAAAAAAAAACAAAAAAGTGTTTTTGTTGATAGTCAATAATAAATTACTTAAAGAATATTAAACAAGACAAAAGTTATTTATTACTTACTGAAATATTTTTACAACTGTGTCTATCATCTCGTAAGCACTTAGCTAACACTTCAAACACACTTCCATATCACTTCGGGTCTGTGGAACTACTAAACACAGATATCTGTGATTAGTATAATGTAGGTAGTCGTCAGTGACGTTTCGTTATCTGAGAATTATTATTGTAAACTCTAATTCAAAGTTTAATACATTATCTTATGACTTTGTATATTAAACATTGACAGTTACCTACTTATATAATACTAGCGGTGATAGTTTCTTGTTGTGGACTTTAGGACACATACCGACCGAGTCATCATCAATGTTTATTTTTAAACGACAGGATGTAAAGATACTGAATAAATTTGTAATAATAACATATTATAGTTGTTTTGCGAGATTTAAATAATACAATATTTCTTCAAATTTGGACATTTACATTTTTAAACAACAAAAAAACTGGTAGTTTTCTCAGCGATTTAGATTTTTTTTTTTTTATTACATAGGAAGGCGGACGAGCATGTGGGCCACCTGATGGAAAGTGGTCACCAACGCCCATAGACATTGGCGTTGTAAGAGATGTTACCATCGCTTACATCGCCAATGTGCCACCAACCTTGGGAACTAAGATGTTATGTCCCATGTGCCTGTAATTACACTGGCTCACTCACCCTTCATACCGGAACACAACAATAGTAAGTACTGCTGTTTTGCGGTAGAATATCTGATGAGTGGGTGGTACCTACCCAGTCGAGCTCGCACAAAACCCTACCACCAAGTAAGTAATATATTATACTTAAATTAATTATACTTTTCTGTTACTATTCTAATCTGGCTCAATATATTATAATCTAGCTGTTACTCGCGTCTCCCTCCGTTATTTATGTGCTTATATCCTAATCTAGTTACCAAGCTATTTATTTATTTACTTATATTTCAACATATAAATTAATACAACAAATACATAAACGTTAAATAAATTAAGTTTTCAATAATAGACGAGACAATAAAAGTGCCAAAAAAAAACAAAAATTAATAAAAAGTGTTTTAAAATACAATAAATAACAAAAGCTAAGCATTAGGGAAAAAAATGTGTCAAGTTAAATAAAGTTACTACAAATTAATCATGCATACGACATATTTAATTTAATTAGAAATAATTATCAGACATTTGATCACAATTCTCGAATTCTATACAATTAATGTCAAATTTTATTATTAAGTATAAGATACGTTTCGTTCAGATACGAGATGGCCTAGTGGTAAGAACGATTGAATCTTAACCGGTGATCATGGATTGCAACCCGGGCGAGCACCACTTACTTTTCATTTGCTAAATTTATGATTATAATTCATCTCGTGCTTGACGGTGAAAGAAAACATCGCGAGAAAAACTATGTGTGTCTAAATTCACTGTAATTCTTCCACATGTGTATTCCACCAACCCGCATTGGTGCTGCGTGGTGGAATAAGTTCCAAGCCTTCTCCTCAAAAGAGTAGAGGAGGCTTTAGCTGAGCAGTGAGATATTCGTTTACATGTTTAGTCTTAATGAGATAACAAACAAAGACGAATAAGGGCTACATTCACATTTGTAATTCAATTTTAAATCTGAAAGCTAAAGTGAATTTAATTTTAAAATTTAACAACATGTAGCGACATCTATCTCGCCACATACGAACTATGACCAGACGTATCCTACATCGCGATATTAAAGTTATCAGAGCGATTGAACATAAATACAAGAACTCGACAACAACCGTCGGGGCAGTAGCCCACCAGACACAACACCCGTCTGGTCGGAGGATCCTCCCTTTTCAATGGTGACTCATCGCCAAAAACGTATTATTCCTATATTGAAGAAAATTTAGATTTAGGCTATAATACAACATCACACTACGCATCAACTACTACTATCATCAACTACAACTAAGGATCTATACAGTAGCCAGTAAGAAAACTACAATAAAAAAATTAATAAAACTTTGTTTTTATTTTTTTATGGATCGGAGCTGTATGGGATGATAGCCCAGTGGTTAGATGACGAGAATCTTAACCGAAAAGTTCAAACCCGGGCAGACACCACTCGTGCCCGGTGGTGAAGAAAAACATCGTGAGGAAACCTGCATGTGGCGAATGGGAATCTACATGTAGGTTCCTGGGTGGGTGGTCCCACTCATCAGATACTCTACCGCATATCAGCAGTGCTTGGTATTGTTGTATTCCGGTTTGAAGAGTGAATGAGCCAATGTGATTATAGAGACAAGGGACATACCATCTAACATCTTAGTTCCCAAGGTTGGTGGTGCAATGCCGTTGTTTTTTTTTAAAGAAATGTACAATGCCACTCTCTATGGACGTGGGTGACCACTTACCATCAGGTGGCTCATATGCTCGTCCGCCTGCCTACCTATACTATTTAAAAAAAAGTTAAGTTCACCAATTATTTTTTTCTCGGCGATGACACAGAATTTCGATACGACCAGTCTAATCGCCGATAAAAAGTTTGTATACTTTGGTTCGCAATCGTGTCACGGCGGCTTAACCTATTTCGACAACATTTTAACCATCAAACTTTATCGATATGGACTACAAATATTTGTTTTTCATAATAAAGAAAAAACAGGTATTTTATTCATTTTGTTCTTTCTACATTTCAGTCATTCTAAATTTCTTACAAAATTATTAATAAATTTATTATTTTATAATCGTAAATAGAACAAATACCTTTATTTTGTTTTTAACTATATTTTTTTGTACACACACACAATGATATGAGATATTTGTCCTATTTACGATTATAAAATAATAAATTTATTAATAATTTTATTGGAAATTTAGAATGTAGACAACGCACCTGCTAGCTCTCGGATGCTGCAGGTGTCCCTGGGCGGTTGTAGTCACTTTCCATCAGGTAGGCCTCCGGCTCTTTGCTCCGTCTTACGTAAAAAAAAACTGAAGGCAGTTTGAATTGTGAGTGAGCTGGTAACTATCGTCTTATTTCCCAAGTTTAATTTCCCATTTTCGATGTAAGAAATGTTTAATATTTCTTATACTGCCAAATGCAGGTAAATAGTTGCAGTTTTTAGTATTTGTCATCTGGTAAATCATTTGCCTGCGCGCCCACCTTCATTATGGTCTTCTAGTTACAAATTCAATCAAACATTTTGTATATTTGTATTTTTATCGCTATAAGTTGCTATCATACATTAGGTATAAATTGTACTCAATTTCTTACTTTACATTTAGATAATAATTGAACGAGCTGTGAAAATAAATTGCCTCTGGATCAAGTTTCTTCATTAATCATCATCAAAGGGGTAATGCAGAAGGTATGTCTTGGATTCCTTAAGGTGACCGATGTGTTGCTTATTTTTGGATAATATTTAATTAAAGGATATTTTGTGGGTGAAAAAAATGTTATTGATATTTAGCGGAATTTGTTAGAATGTCATATTAAGAATGTTAATTATTACAATCTGTGCTAATATTATCTGTAATACAATATTCAACCAAATTATATGTGGCTTATATTTTTAATTATAATGTTATTTACTAATTAGGTATTACAATAAAAAATCTCGAAATGTTATGGACCCTATCTTATTTCTTTTTATAGTATAGGTAGACGGACGAGCATATGGGTCACCTGATGGTAAATGGTCACCAATGCCCATAGACATTGGCATGGTAAGAAATGTTAACCATCGCTAACATCTCCAATGCGACACCAACCTTGGGAATTAAGATGTTATGTCTCTCGTGCCTGTAATAACACTGGCTCTCACACCTTTCAAACCGGAACACAACAAAACCAGTACCTACGGCTGTTTTGCGGTAGAATATCTGATGAGTAGGTGGTATCTACCCAGACGAGCTTGCACAAAGCCCTACCACCAAGTAGACTACATAGAGATATAAATAAAAAAATATGTATTAATTATCCTATTTTTTTGATATCACTACAGACGTGTTGCCCGTGTCTTCGGTGTATCTTATCTTAAATTTATATTTATTTTAATGTGCCTGCATGTTAATAACCAGTTAGCACCACAATCTATGTTTCAGGATTAATGTGTGCCAGTTACTGTCTTGAAGGAATGTTAGTTGTCTTAAAAATATATGCTGTTAATTAAATATTTATTAGCGCCTTATATTTTCACATCCATTTGTACGGATATTATAAAAATATTTAATACAAATCTTTGATTACTACTTTTACTTGGTGGTAGAGCTTTGTGCAAGCTCGTCTGGGTAGGTACCACCCACTAATCAGATATTCTGCCGCAAAACAGCAGTACTTTGTATTGCTGTGTTCCGGTTTGAAGGGTGAGTGAGCCAGTGTAATTACAGGCACAAGGGACATAACATCTTAGTTCCCAAGGTTGGTGGCGCATTGGCGATGTAAGCGATGGTTAACATTTCTTACAATGCCATTGTCTATGGGCGTTGGTGACCACTTACCATCAGGTGGCCCATATGCTCGTCCGCCTTCCTATGCAATAAAAAAAAAAAACTTATTTGTCTAGATGCATATAGAGCGAAAGAAACATGCTGAATTAAAAATGACTGCGTCGCTCAATGTTGTTAATGTAAAAAACATAAGTACTGTTGTTTACATAAATAGTAGGTATATAAACCGAAGAATTACGTGCGTATTACATCACGTGATGGTTTATGAACTATTTGATTGGCTAGAAAAGTGTTTTATGTGACAAGGTTTTCTTTTCTATAATAAAATTCAACAGATCTTTTTAACTTTGTCTATTGATATATTTACTCAAATAAGAAATATATGTTAAGCACTTAAACACATTGACAGCTTTATCTACAACATAATAGGTACGATAATATGTAGATAATAAAAATATGATTTCCTTTCGGGATATCCCGTATTTAATTGTATCTAATTAGCAAACTGTAAGTTAATTTGAAGAAAAAAAATCTGACTGGGCGTCTTGCTGGTTCTTTCCTGTAGAATATTTTTATTCAACCGGTCGGTGGTTTAACGTTTAATTCATTTCTGAAACATGATTCAAATATGCATCAGAGGCTACTTGAATAATGTACTTTGATTTTGTTAACATTTGATATCAGATGTATCATACCTATACCTATCTAATGTTGAACTTTGACTTTGTATCATTTTGAACTTACAATTATATTAATTCACAAATGACAATGAAATAATGCTTTCGATATTATTATATAGTTTTAACAATAATTTAATATATATTGCAACATGACAGACACGAATGATAGCTCGAATTTGAATCGGACATTTTCCTTATATTGGGAATTAATATAACATATCTCTGGCACCTAAATGAAAAGGATTGCGCAATATGGGCGAAAAAAAATGCTTTTTAATTATTAAATAGGAAGACGCACGAGCATATAGGCCTCCTGATTGTAAGTGGTCACCTACACCCATAGATATTGGCAGTGTAAGAAATGTTAACCATCGCTTACATCGCCACCAACCTGAGTCTGATGAGTGGGTGGTACCTACCGAGACTAGCTTGCGCAAAGCTCTATCACCAGTTTTGGAGTTACGACAGGAATAGTGCTCGTAGGTGAAAAAATATTTCGTGAGCCTAACTGTATGTTTATTGTAGCGGATGAAAATCTGCGCGGTGGAAAAAGTTCCAAAATTTTCTGCTAATTGGTCGCAACCCACTCCTCATATATTCTACCGCAAAATTGCAGTATATTTAAGTTCCCAAGGTTGATGGCACATGACGTTGTAAGGGATGGTTAACATCTGGTGGTGGTTAATATTTCTTAGAGTGCTAATGTTTGTGGACTGTGGAATAGATACACTTACCATAAGGTGGCCCATTTGCAAAACATAAGATTTTTCTAATTTTTATTTTTCTTAGAAAAGGATTAATATAATAACAAGAACAGAACAATTAAGATAATGGGATAACAATATACAATTAAAATATATTATATCAAAAATTTGTATGCGAAATTAGAAATTAATGGCGTTCCAGATAATTAAGTCCCACTTCATATTTGAAAGACGTTTCAGTATTCGGCCATTAGTAATATAAATTGTATGCTTAACTTATTACATAGTTACTACAGAATAACAAATTAAATTGCAATAATTTTGACACCCCTCCTCAAAGGTGGCATCAAGCGGTCTTAATGTTGCAATAATGGACTCGACTTATATTGGTCAAATATCTTGTGCTATCTGGATTTGTTATGAGTTTTTGTGCTTTATTAGGCAGTATTTAATCGTTCCCAAAGATTTTAATGAAAAATCAAGTAGCTTTTTATAGTCTTTATTTTTTTATATTTTATGAAATAAATAATTAAAAATAATTCAATTGGCTACAAATTACATTAAGTTTATAATGTTTTAAATATACAAAATTTTAAATATACTTGTTTCATAGCAAGTTATACAAATCTGATGCCAGGGCAGTCTTCTTCTTTGGGCGCTCTGGGCAAGTGCCCAGGGCCCCACGATCGAAGGCCGTACCATTAAAAAGCCGTACCATTAAATGTCATCAATACAGGGCCTATCAAGGGCAAGAAACTCATAATAATGCTGATATCAAGAGAAAATGTCGAGTCTTGTATACACAGGGGCCCCGAGATTCTAATGTGCCCAGGGCCATTTATAGGTTTAAGTTGGCCATGTCTGATGCTACTTTTCTAATAACAATTTAATTATAATCACTTTCAATTATGTCTTTAAAGTTTTTGATTCTTAGTTCAGTTTCTTTGATGCTGTCTTTAAGATCCTTGTGTATTTCACTATAGGCTTTGATAGACTGATTTGTCTCTGTGTAGATGTTTCTTAGGATTTGAAGATGAAGTATTCTGAAAATTAAAATATTAATTAATTCATTAATTGCCTTAAATACTGATTAAAATACTGTGGATCCAATACCCCAGTATTCCTCCCTTCTCTCTTTATTAGGAGACAGTTTCGAGAACCCCCATTACATTGCAGCTCCAATGCAGATTGCTGAATACACATGGTTGGTTATCAGTTTTAATCCAATTTCCAAATATTGTCTTGTGGGATAACCAATACCAATGCAATACTTATTAAAAATGAGTAGTTCAAACTTATTATAAGTTTAGTTATGGAGTATTTTTGGTCATCATAAAATACCATGTTTTAGTAAAATAAAATACTTACTTAGATTTTAGCTCTAAAATTCTTGTTTTCATTGTCAATAGTTCACTGGAGTTATTACTAAATGATGAAACTTCTTGTAGACGATGGTTGAGCCATTCCACCATAAGCTCAACCTTCTCATTTTCCTGTTCCTTCAATGTATTTAGTTTATCATCCAAACTCTCTTGAAGTTCTTTTATTTCATTTTTTCTTGTCTTCTTTCCGCTGCCTATGTTTTGTTTTAATTTGTCTAATTCCGAAGTGAATATAGGTATTTTGTTTTGAATTTTGTTTATTATTGCTTGGTTCAGTTCAGCTTGTTCATCAAATGTCAACTCTGCCTCAGTTTTGTGCATTAATCCTGGAGATAAAAATTTTTTTTTTAAATTTAATTCACAAAATTTAACAAATCGAATGTTGAATTTAATATGATAGTTGAATTTTGAAATTAGATAAATTAATATTTTTGATTGAAACTTTATTTACGTGATTAGTAAGAATTAAACAAACCCAATAAAGTAGATGTACTCTCATCAGCTGTGCTTAGTTTATGTAAACTTGAATAGTGAGAAAGATCGCAGTCAGCAATTATTCTCCTTACTTTTCCAGCAAGCTTAGGTGAAAGAACACAATTTTTATCACCACACACTTCTTTTATAATATCAAAAAGTATGTTTTCTTGAATTGTTTTACTATCAGGGCAAAGGTCTTCGGTACTTGTAATTATATCCATATTTTATCCTAATATTTTTTCGTTTAAATTATATTTAATAAGCACTACAGTTATCTGATTAAATCAAGTATATAGAATAAATATACAGCAAATGACATCAAGTTTACATACAGAAGCACTGGAGAGTGAAGTTTACTAAATAAATTAAAATTCGTTGATATTTGAATTTAACTTTTTAAATATTTAATACTGGCAACTGTCAAACAAGCGATGTTCTTATTAAATATTGTATAATAGTAAATTTGTAATAATGTAGATTATATACATTTTCTGATATGTGAATGTAACAAAATTCTCAAATTATTATTTTTAAATATTTGCTTACTTGTTAACAAACCAATTTTTGAACTAGACAGATGTAATTAAAAAAGTAATCTACTTTGCGTTTGCAACTTCCGACTGTGCGGTTTTCGTCAAGTGTCAAATTCATTGTCATTGCTATAGTCGTAATTAAACTTGAAATTATTTAATAAATTACGTTAAGTCTAGATTATGATATGTGAATATAAGGGTTTTTTGTTATAAAAGTATCATATAATGCAAAATATTTGCTCAATCGATGGAATCAACGAAGAAATCTATTGAAATGGATATTGCGTCCAATAGTCAAAACATGCATTCTGAATCTCAAAAAGCGGGGGAAAATAGCGATAAGAGTAAAAACAAACTCTCACCGGAATCTCAAGGAAACTGTTACTGGTATAAACATTTAGTAGTTTGTAACAACAATATAAACTACGTATTAGCATTAGAGTACCGATAATTTATATGTTTTTTTTTGTCTTCAGTGGTAAAGATCGTAACCTGAATATAGTCGAGTTGTTATGTGCGTCGTGCAACAGATGGTATCATGAGTCCTGCATTGGATATCAGTTAGGCAAATTAGTGCCTTTTATGACGAATTATCTCTTCATTTGCAAAAACTGTTCACCAACTGGTTTGGAAACATTTAAAAAGAATCAAGCTCGTAAGTATAAATATTTATAAATAGCTGAATAATGACTCCAATATAAAAATATAAAGCAAAAAACCCTTTGTGGGCTGTCTCATTTATTTTTTAAAAATACTCGACATATTTATTTATTTTTATTAACAGTAAAATTTAATTTAATCTGAACACGCAAGCAAGGTTACATTAACTTTAACTTAACTTTATCACCACACACTTCTGTTATAATGTGAAAGATATAACTATATTTTTTTATAATACATTTATTTTTAAGTTGAACTTAACACAGTATTTCACAAGTTAAAAGAAACTTTTTGTATTTACAAGATTCTTCCTTGTATAATATAATAATTTTTACATAATTCAATTACATTCAAAATTAATTAATACATATGAAATATGAATGTGTTTTTTAGCATTTCCGCAAATGTGTCTCACTGCAATCGCAAATCTTAGACAGGAGAGTTGTAAAGACGGCAGTAACAAGAATATGTTCAGTAAAGACAGAGAGATCATTCCTTACATAGATCAGTATTGGGAAGCTATGACTACAATGCCACGAAGGTAAATTATCTCACCCTTGTAGATAATAACAATATAATAATATCCTGGGACATTATTCACACATGGCCGGTAGAGCTTCTGCTACGGAAACCAGACAATTGATATACTACATACACTAGGTTTCTTTTCTAAATACATACTTATATAGATATATACACTTAGACTCAGACAGGACACAAATGTCTATCCTGGATGGGAATTGAACCCACGACCTGCGGGGTGAAAGGCAAGCATCTACCAATCTGTATGTCACAACAATTGTTCAAATGATATAGAAGTTGCTGCAGGGGAAGTTGTCACCCTTTTTACTTAACTAGGGGTACAAACTTTATTCCCTTCCGCAAATGTTAAATAGTCATGTATACAATGTTATAGATGACAACTTATTGAATTCTATTAATCTCAATTAGATATAACAATGTCTAATCTTAAATACTTTCTTGTGTAAAAGTTAAGTGTATCTTGTAAAAAACAAATTAAAAGAGTATTTATATAAAACCTTTTTTATCTGGTTTTTGTCTGTGGAATGCAATGAACTTTTTAATTGAAGTATCTGTTTAATAACAAAGGTGTTGCCTGTTTATGGTTTAGTTTTATAAATCTTTAAAACAGTTTGCGAAATCATAAAATCTTTGAATTAACCTCCATGTTAACTCTATAGGAATATAAACAAACAGATAATAGATAATTAAATAAATTACCTAGCTTATATATTATCTACAAATGTTACCTTCATAGAAATTAAAATACTTGAAACCAATGTATATTGTTCATATAACTATTGTATTATATGAATTAGGTGTTGCCTGCCTCGGCCTTACTTATAAATGTTGCTAAGGGGCTGTCCATTAATCACGTGATGTTTTTTTAACATTTTTTAACCCCTCCCTCCCCCATGGTGATATGTGGTGAGATTTAAGACTACCCCCCAACCCCCACCAAAATTCACGTGTATTTTTTAGTACCTATAAAGAATCTTAAAACTTTTATAATATTATTTTTAAGTACCGTGTACAGTGGCACTGTACTTTGTTGAAGATCAACGTCGGTTTCATCAAGCCACTCGGCGTCATAATTTTCGCGCACTACGCAGATAATCTCACTCGATCTACCGATGGATCGTTGCGTGAGGATGCGTGAAGTACGAACATTGTGCATCTCTAGACTATTATTGCTCAGATTAGGTTGCTAGTGACATGAATTTACATGTTCCTTAACTTTCTTCTTTGTACAGAAGTAGGTGCAATCCACACCACTGGCACGTCCTTTCCACAAGTTGCTGACGATTCTTCTGCAGGCTAGGGCAATGCAGGTCATAAACCAATCTGTTAAAGCTCTCATCGTTGCCTGGCAACGGCGAGTCAAGGTTACACTACACGCCGCTTTTTGGTTTAGAAATCACGCGTCTGACGAAAAAATAAGTACACGTGATATCTTACTATACCCCCCCTCCCCCTTTGTGATATTTCGTGATTTTTGCCGAACCCCTCCCCCACCTTTCGAACCTCACGTGATTAATGGACAGCCCCTAAGTGGCTGTTAGTTAATTTGCTCATTCTGTCTTAATGTTTTGGCATTCGAAAGGAAAAGACAGTAGATAGTTTAACTAATCACCCTCAAGCAACATTTGTGAGTCTGTTTACTAATAGTATACAGGGTGTAACAAAATTCGTGTCCGACCCGTGAAGTGGTTATTAGATATTCTTAGTCGATTCTATTTATGTAATAAATTTTAAAATTTTAAGCAAAATTTTACCCCGAAAAAAAATTAATTTGACTAAATAACGACAATTATATTGCCACACAGGCGCGGGCGTCAGCGCTCGATAGCTCTTACCTATCGGGTAAGTCGGAGACGAGGTCAAGAACTCAGTTCTCTGTGAAATTTTCGTCATTTACAATTGAAAATGAAAAAAAAAAATTTTTTTTGAGTAATTTTTTTGCATAATATTTAATTTTTTTTTACATAAATAGAACCGACTCACGATACCTAATAACCACTTCACGGGTCGGACACGAATTTTGTTACACTCTGTATAAATTTTTACTTACAATGACAATAATAACTTATGATATTAATATATGTCACTTAAATTTTAATATAGAAACTCTTTTTATCTCCCTCTTTTTAGAACTAAAAAATTGATTACTAAACTGAAGATATTAGAACAATCATTAAACAGTTTCTATAACATGCAGGGTGACTCAGTCCTGGTACGCCACAGTGCAGCGAGCTCTCGTCAAAGACATACAAGTTCTGTTCACATACGAGGAAGATCCAAACCTTGGGCCAATGTTTGGCCTGTTCAATATAGAATTAACAAGCATTAAGCCTAACTATGAGGCTATGATCAAGCAAGGGCAGCTGAAGGTCACTGACATGGGTGTTGCAACTGGTAAGTATTATATTTATGAAATACCAGTGCATTTTCATAATCTATACCAATATATAAAGCCTCGTTGACTATATGACTGCCTCATTGGTCTAGTGGCTAGATATAACGCCGAAGACTCAGTGGTCCTGGGTTCAATTCCCAGGTCGGGCCAATAAATAGTTATTGGGGTTTTCTGTCAGAAAATTCTCAGTAGTAGCCCAGAGTTTGGAAGTTGGAAGTGTGTACACTCCCGTGCCTCGGAAAGCACGTTAAGCAGTTGGTCCTGCGCCTGAACTCTTTCCGTTCGTGTCGGATTGCCGTCCCATGGGATTATGAGAGCTAAAGAAAAGAGAGTGCACCTGTATTTGCGCACACACTTGTGCTATATAATATCTCCTGCGCAGTTGGCTAATCACTCTTGAGATTGGCCGCCGTGGCCGAAATCAGTCTGGAGGACCTTACAAAGCTGAGGAGTTTGTTTGATCCGGCTAATCTCAGGAACTACTGGTTCAAATTCAAAAAATATTTTGTGTTGTATAGTCCTTTTATCGAGGAAGGCTCTAGGCTTATTCATTATATTTTTTATTAATTATACGCGGGTGAAACCGCGGTGCACAGCTAGTATTGTATATTTTTTCAATTTTACTGTAATAAAAAGACACATATACCTTAACAATATTAGCGGAAGCAGAATAACGCTGCTTGCCTTATTCTGGTAGTATTTCATTATCGTCAAAATAGTTCCATGTGGTTATAGTACCTATTATAGAGTTCTAATTTAAGTAATCTTTTAGTTTATATAATTTAAGATAAATCTAGCAGATTTTGATTAATTAAAGACTGGACCGTGTTGGGACTCTACTATCACTTAATTTAATCGAATTACATTTGTAAATAAAAATAAATTGGAAATTTGATAACTTGCAAAATCAATTAATTGTTTCCAAATCACAGCAAGCCACTGCAATTTTATTATTTCATAATGTTAAATAAATTATTGTTAAAACAAATTAATAAACCGGCCAAGTGCGAGTCGGACCCGTCGTTAATCCTTTTTTCGCATCGCTGTCATGACGTAAACGATCAAACCGCGAGATCTAAAGCCTAAAGTTACCCGCATTCTCATACGAATATTATAAATAAGTATGTATGTAATATGTTTCGATTTTTATTATATTCCCACAAAAACAACGAATCTATTTAAAAAATAAATTTCATCTTTTTGACGTGACAACGTCTAATAAATCGATGAACGCTGGCTGCATACACGAAAAATTGTCCCGTTGCGCCCATTGTCCCGTTACGCTTATTGTCCCGTTACGCTGATTGTACGCTTGCGCATCTATCTCTCTTTCACTCGATCGCAGTCATTTCATCAATGTTTTGTTATGACGTTGTCACGTTAAACTATCGTCCGTAAACCGACTTTACAGACAACCATTTTTTTATTGCATAGGAAGGCGGACGAGCATATGTGCTAGGGATGGTAAGTCACCAACGCCCATAGACATTGGCATTGTAAGAGATGTTAACCATCGCTTACTTCGCCAATGCGCCACCAACCTTGCGAACTAAGTTGTTATGTCCCTTATGCCTGTAATTACACTGGCTCGGTCACCCTTCAAACCGGAACACAACAATAACAAGTACTGCTGCCAAATACCCAGACGAGCTTGCACAAAGTTATACCACCGAGTAAAATTATTATATAATATTATATAAAGCATTTTTGTTTTAATTTCATAATAAACTTCATTTTTTGAGAGAGATTAAAGGTCTATTGTTTAAAAAAACATAATGCGAAGGCAAATTATGATTCTCACGAACTCTTGATGAGTGTATTCTGTCATTGTTACATGAAAATATAGGATGCCTATCGACTCTTACGAGGTAGACATTTCTTACGATGCCATTGTCTATGGTTGTTGGTGACCACTTACCATCAGGTGGCACGTATGCTACCGTCTACCTATACAATAAAAAAAAGGGATTACAGACTCTTCTATTAATTTATATATATCGAAAAGTTTTAGTTTCGAAATGTATTGATTTGATTACATAAAAGCTTGAAGGATGCATACAGGTAAATGATCCTGAATAAGTCATAGATTTTCACACTGTAACAAATTAACTAGCTATCCCTGCAACACCAAACTTGGGTACTAAGATGTGATCCCTTTGCCTGTAGTAACACTCTCACTCACCCTTCAAACCGGAAGACAATACTAAGTATTGCTGGTAGGCGATGGAATGTGACGAGTGGCTGCCCAAACGGGCTCTCGAAGTCCAAGTCCAAGGACTCGAAGTCCAATTTCTTGGCTAGTTGACTCAATATTTTTTTTGGAACATGTCTATAAATATTTGTTACAGTAACAAACAGCCTGTGTATGTCCCACTGCTGGGCTACGGCCTCTTCTCTTTTTGAGGAGAAGGTTTTGTAGCTTATTCCACCACGCTGCTCCATTGGGGGTTGGTGGAATACACATGTGATAGAATTTCAGTGAAATTTGACACATGCAGGTTTTCTCACGATGGTTTCCTTCACAGTCCAGCACGAGATGAATTATAATCACAAATTAAGCACATGAAATTCAGTGGTGCTTTTTATCTAATTAAATTTCAAAATGTATTCTAATAAAAAAAAAAATATAGTCACCGTTTCTATAACGACATTAATCGAACAACACATAAAAACACGATTCGTTATATTATTAATCTTATAACTATTAAATATTTACATTATCAAAATAATATGAAACGAGATAATAAATTAAATCGATAAGATTGTATATAAAATGTCGCTACAGAAGAAACAAGTATCGCGTTATCAACTTGCATCAAGATAATTATAAACAGCTATAAAAAATATATCACATATTATTAATCATTTTGGTAATAAAATGAAGAATCAAAGGTTGTAAACGTATAAGTTGACAACGATTTCAATGAAATGTCGCCATTAAAAATACCGTAAACCCAGACCAGCGTTGAGCTTACTGCGACATAAAACTCTAGACCCGCTCAAGTATTGAATAATGACATTGTTCTCGATGCGACTGTGTTTGTAAACATCGAACACGGACGACGGACGTCACGCACACATACGCGCGACGCTTGTGTGCAACATTACTTCGACTTTAACTCTCACATAGGCAGCATCGCGTTCGCTCCGCGATTTCTATATCGATTACATATTTATTTTAATTCACCTTGAACTTCATGGCTGGTAAGTTTTAGTATTTTTTTTCCGTTAATTATTATTAAAATAAAACTTTTAATGCATGTTCGGTAATGATTTGAATATAATTGATATGTTTGTAAATGTTTGTTATCAAGCAGTGGCAGGAGAACTAAACGGTTTCAATAGTTGTATGTCGTATTTGGGACGCGAACGACCCAATAACTTATCTTATCAATGCTTCGTAAGAATTTTTAAATTTCCATCTATGTGAATTTAACATCGATCGTATGTAATGTCAGTTTTGTTTTTTTTTTTTTATAAAATTTGTCGTTCGATTTTGGAATTGATTCGAATTATGAAATTACGAATTTTTATTATGAAGATGTTAATAGTTAATTTATTAAGTGATTTTCGAATCAATATGTAAATTTTACAGCTTGGTTTATGTAGCGTTGTTATTTTGCATAATGTAGTATTTACGATGATTATGTAAACAACAATCCGGGGACTTAGTTTTGGTAGATTATTATTATTGTTGTATTTTGACTAGCTTGAAACTTTCAGGTTGCGAAATGCTTATGTAATTTCTATTGTCGTATGTTATGACGTCACAGATGTGCAAATTAAATTGGTGAATATGGAATAGCACAACCTCTTCGGATTATGCTATTTTGAACTGTTTCTATTATAATTAAATTTGTCTGTCTTCCATTTTGAGAGATTATTATATGCAATTATTATAGTTAATGTTTAATTTTTTTTTAATTTTTCATATTTATTATTAAACCTAAATAAAAAGGAATAATGCCTAAAATTAGTTTCGGATCATATTTTAAATATATTTTTTTTAATAAATAATTTATTTAGAACACGTTGTAGAGCAGTTAATTTTTTTTAAATGAAACATTTAATGTTAACCTTTAATTTTCAAATATTAAAATAATATAATTCATACACAAACAATCGTATGTTTTGCGACGTATTCAATATATTGATTTATGCAGTCGTCCACGTCAGTCAATTCGCGTCCAATCCTTTGGAATGTTCTAGTTAAGATTAAGAGGGAAGATCGCGCTTAAAGTTTATTGTCAGCAATCTTGTGTTATGTATATGAATATATTTGAATAAAACATATATCATTTTCGAACATCATATTATGAATTTAAAAATACAGATAAGTTTAAACAAAATAAAATATTAATAATAAATAAATAATAAGTAAGCATAACATATTTTGTTAGATATAAGTGACTGTTGGCTGAATACTGAAACGTCTTTCAAATATGAAGTGGAACTTAATGGCGTTCCAAATAATTAAGTGCCACTATATTTTGAATGACGTTTCAGTATTCGGCCGTGTGTGTGTTACTTGTTAAATATAAGTGGCTTCGGCTTGATAATATTAATATATAAATTAAAATAACAAAAGTTCAAATAATAAAAAAAAGACCAATAAATATATAAGCATTTTCATGTCGAGTTCATGACCTCTATATTCAAGTGTGTCTGTGCCAAATTATAGTCTACACTGCAATAACAGTTTTGCCGATCTGACATTATGTAACAAATCATATATTATATGTGTAACTATATATGTATATATATATATATTTCAACTAGTGTATTAATTCCACGTACAAAATCATATTTCTCTTAATCTCGCGTCAAAGCTGCAACTTCAATGCTGTGATATCGATCCGCCTTTATTTATAGCCGTCGAGTCTCGTTCAGTACGCGATTTATAAGTTCGCCGGTAAGGTATTAATCGCTAAGTGCAGATATAAGCATTAGATAAATTGCGTTTAAAAAAGCCGAGACGGCCCAGTGGTGAGAACGCGTGATTCTTAATCGATGACCGTCGGTTCAAACCCGGGCAAGCACTACTGAATTTCGTGTGCTTAATTTGCGATTGTAATTCATCTCGTGGTGTTGACGGTGAAGGAAAACATGGTGAAGATAAACCTGCATGTGTCGAATTTCACTGAAATTCTGAAATTCCATTAACCTGCATTGGAGCAGCGTGGTGGAATAAGCTCCAAATCTACTCAAAAAAAGAGACCTTAGCCCAGTAGTGGGACATTCACAGACTGTTACTGTGCTACTGTACTGCACGGGTAGATACAAACGTCCATTCTGAAGGACACATTACACATACAAAGTAATAAATCTTGTTTTTTTTAGTCCCCTCGCTGGCGCTGGCATACATAAAACACATTGTCAAGGTTTAATCACAATTGGATGACTCGTTTAGTAATATGTGACAAATATTCAAACATTTATTATTATTTATTATTAGGCGGACGAGCATATGGGCCACCTGATGGTAATTGGTCACCAACGCCCATAGACAATGACATTGTAAAAAGTGTTAACCATCGCTTACATCGCCAATGCGCCACTAACCTTGGGAACTAAGATGGTTTGTCCCTTCTGCCTGTAATTAAACTGGCTCACTCTCCCTTCAGACCGGAACACAACAAATCAAAGTACTGCTGTTTTGCGGTAGAATATCTGATGAGTGGGCGGACCCAGACGAGCTCGCACAAAGCTCTACCACCAAGTGTGTACAATTTAACATTTGGTCGTCTCCCTCCCCATATTTGACCTTTAAACACAAAACAGTGTTAGAAATGCGATCGACATTTTCCACGAACCTGCGTCTTTCATGTCACCAGGCATCTCTTGTATGATATGAGTCATCGACATTACACACTTATTTCTAACAAAAAATCAAGGTAGATTAGATACTTAAAATATTAACGTAGGTACAATACTGCTAGTAATAAAAGTTAATTAAAAAATAACATTTAAATATATGAGGAATGAATTCCTAAGCATTTCTTCAAGAAGAGAAGAGGCCTCAGAATGTAGAAATTAGGAGATATGGTAGTTAATTTTTTAGAGTCGGATTAAAAAAAAAACAATGTGAAGGCTACTAACAGATATATAATCATTATTTTGTCTGAGCTGCTTAGACGTAAAATATTCAGCCGATGTCACGTATGATAGAGAACACACGTAGGGAGACTTATGTTTATTTCAACAGCTGCAAATCTCATTACCATAAAAGGTATCGTTTTAAATATGAATTTATTTTGTTTCCGTTTGCTACTAGACATTTCCATTTCTCGTTGTTGTTTATTCAATAAACTATCATTTGCTTTATTAGAACTATCACAATATTCTTTTTTTTCTCTTTCATAAAATAGGTTTGTTAACAGTTGGCAAGTAGCTGCCTTCCATAGATATTGACGCTGTGAAAAATATTGGCCATACATCGCCAATGTGCCACCAACCTTGGCAACTAACATGTTATGTCCTACGTTATGTACGATTTTTAATTAAAAAAAAACAGATTTTTTTTAAAAAGAATAAACACCTGGTACTCGTCCGGCTACAATAAAAACTCTTTGTTACAATTCATAATTTTTTTTATCAAGAAAAAAAATATATTTGACAAGTCACTGGAAGAATCTTTCGCCTAAAATAAGCGTAAAATAATTTATATTTGTGAAGTTGATATTATAATCGTAACTTTATCGAGGTGAAAATGTTCAACCAACAAAATACAAATTTGAGATTGAAGTGTCCTTTGGGTACATTTTGAATATTTTTTATTCTGTTGTTAGTTTTACTTGCTTGTAAGTAAGTGCCATTTGAACCGATGGTTAACATCTCTTACAATGCCATTGTCTATGGACGTTGGTGATCACTTACCATCAGGTGGCCCATATGCTCTTCCTCCTAACTTTGCAATAAAAAAAATGTGTACAATTCACACGTGGTAGAAGTGAAACCTTCAAAAATGTTGGCTTCAACTATATAATGCTTCCTATCTCATTTTCTCCCACGTTAAATCTTATTTATTTATATGTCTGTCTCCTTTTATTGTCGCTTTTTCGTTCAAACACAATGTATATTTATATAATATTTATAGGAACTTTGGACGTAAAGCGTCGATTACATATGAACTAGTTAATATATAATATTAAAGAATAGTTTGTAGTGTATGAAATAGCCCAAACTAAATTATACCCAAATCTAATGTTTGTTTATCTTAACTCATACCGTCTGCCTGGAATATATACCTGATATCTGAGTCACAAAACGATCTATCAATATTGCGTTATTGATAAATTAATTCGCTATTTATAAATTCTGATTAACGTTATTAGCTCCACGGAATGAACTGGAATACAAATACACACAGAATTAGTCATTCCATACATATTATGTATTTCTTATATACAATTGTTAATAACAGTTTTCGATTACGCGGTGTGCTAATTGACTTTTAACTTGATGATAAGTTGAGACTATGAATCTGTCGGCCGAATACTGAAACGTCAATCAAATATTAAGTGGAACTTATTTTTTTTATAATTATTTGAGACGCCGTTAATTTTAAATTTAGTATCTGCCTCAAATAATTAAGTTCCACTTAATATTTGAGTGACGTTTCAGTATTCGGCCGTTCATGCGAAAAGTAAGTGTATTTGTCTGTTACGCGTTCACGGCTAATCTACTGACCCGATTTTGAAGAAATGTTAGTATGAAGCAAATCTGTATCCCAAAGAAGTATATAGGCTACTTTGCTATGTATATCACCTTATATCACGCCCCCTATGAATGCGAACGAAACCGCATGCGAGCGCTAGTAAACAATGTTTACATTTTTTGACAAAATTTGAAATATGGTATTTTTGTAATTTGTATATATCGTATTAGTCTCAGCGGGACAATAAATCGTCCGCCCTAATTAAGTGGTCTATTTGTCAATTTTTGCGTGTCCGAGCTTATGTAGTAAATATATATATGTTAAAAATGCGTATGTCAAAATGAATAGTGGATGGTTTTCTATGAATTTCATCTATGAATTTCTGGAGTGTTTCAGAGAAACTGTTTAATAATCAAATTTCCTTTCAGTTCCTCTAGGTGGCAATGTAAAAGGACGTCAGGGTAAGCGGCGCCCGGCTTTGGGACTCGAGGCGAGCGCTCCAGTTGGCAAGAAGGGTCGGTCGGCTGACTTGAGCGCGTTGAAACTACCCTCGCACGGCTATCCCACCGAGCATCCCTTCAACAAGGATGGCTATCGGTACATACTCGCCGAGCCAGACCCCCATGCGCCGTTTAGACAGGTGAGTTGCTTGCCTATAGTCCATTCCAATAGGAGAAGTAAAGCGGACGAGCATATGGGCCACCTGATGGTAAGTAGTCACCAACGCCCATAGAGAATGGCATTGTAAGAGATGTTAACCATCGCTTACATCGCCATTGCGCCACCAACCTGGGGAACTAAGATGTTATGTCCTTTGTGCCTGTAATTACACTGGCTCACTCACCCTTCAAACCGGAACACAACAGTACCAAGTACTGCTGTTTTGCGGCAGAATATCTGATGAGTGGGTGGTACCTACCCAGACGAGCCTGCACAAAGCTCTACCACCAAGTAAAATGATGAACAAAGTCTAAATTAACATATTCCAAGCGGTTTTCTCAAGTCGAAAAAATGTATTCAATATAATATAGAAGCTTCCTACTTACTTATTCTGAGAAGAATCGGCGAAACAAACTTGGCGAGATATATTATTTTTTATCTCGTTTTTTTTACAATGAAAACTTTCGTTAAAAAAGTTTAACTTCACCAATATTCAAATCGCCATTAATGAATTGGAAATTGATATCACAGTTTGTTTAAACATCGACCAATGATATGTCATATCAATTCAATACAAGGTCAAAGTGGTTTATTTATTATTATGACTCCTGCAATTGGAATTAACTATAGACTGAATTGTTAATCTTCCTGGGAAATTTAAAATAAGATTTATAAATATATTTTGTTTTTTTTTTTTTATTGCATAGGAAGGCGGACGAGCATATGGGCCACCTGATGGTAAGTGGTCACCAACGCCCATAGACATTGGCGTTGTAAGAGCTGTTAACCATCTCTTACATCGCCAATGCGCCACCAACCTTGGGAACTAAGATGTTATGTCCCTTGTGCCTGTAATTACACTGGCTCACTCACCCTTCAAACCGGAACACAGCAATAACAAGTACTGCTGTTTTGCAGTAGAATATCTGATGAGTGGGTGGTACCTACCCAGACGAGCTTGCACAAAGCTCTACCACCAAATAGATTAATGGGTTGCTTTTAATGCTAATTTGATTCTAATTGGTTGCTTTAATTTCGATAAATAATAATCGTTTAATAATAAGGCTGATAGTATCGAAGGTTTGAAATATCATTCGTAGAACAAAAGTTGTTGCTTATGATGTTAGCTATCTAGTCCTGCGAGGTTGCTGGGTCGTTACAAATAACTCTCTATATACATATTTTTAAGTTGAGATGGCCCAGTGGTAAGAACGCGTGATTCCTAACCGATGATCGTGGGTTCAAACCCGGGCAAGCACCACTGAATGTCATGTGCTTAATTTGTGTTTATAATTCATCTCTTGCTTGGCGGTGAAGGAAAACATCGTGAGGTAACTTGCGTGTGTCAAATTTCACTGAAATTCTGTGACATGTGTATTCCACCAACTTGCATTGGAGCGGCGTGGTGGAATAAGCTCCAAACCTTCTCCTCAAAAGCGGAGAAGAGGCCTCAGCCCTGCAGTGGGACATTCACAGGCTGTAACTGTTACTGAACATATTTTTAATAATGTGATTGATATTCAAATTATAAATAAAGGCATAGTTTATCTGATACATAGATGATGTGATATTCTTATCGCGTGCGTATATCTTGTAGGAGTTCGATGAGAGCAACGAGTGGAGTGGAAAACCGATCCCAGGCTGGCTCTACCGCTCCCTGTGTCCCGGTATCGTGCTGCTGGCGCTGCACGACCGCGCGCCGCAGCTGAAGATCGCCGAGGACAGGCTCGCCGTCACGGGCGACAAGGGCTACTGCATGGTCAGGGCGACCCATGGTGAGGCTTTATTTTAAATAGTGACACGTCGCGCTTTCCTGGAAAATGTTTACCATCGAACATATTTCGTATAGATAATACGCATAAAAGTATAGTTTAACGAAGGAAATAAATATGGATAATCAAAATATAAAATATTAGATTTTTCTTTAAGAATAAGATGGTCGTTTATTTAATATTTTAGGTAAATTTTTGCATAATATTTTTAAAATATTCGGACACGGGTCGGACAGGGTTTTTGTTACGACCTGTATAATAATTTAATAATCGATAAGTTTAGTCGTTAACACTCCATATCCCGAGAGTGTCGTACAGCGTCGCCACGACAACCCGTGGTCCGATGGTCCGATCCATCGCAGTAGAGATGTGTCACGTGCGGTGTGGTGTGTCCGGCAGGCGTGTCGCGCGGCGCGTGGTACTGGGAGGCGGCGGTGGAGGAGATGCCGGAGGGCGCGGCCACGCGGCTGGGCTGGGGCCGGCGCTACGCCAACCTGCAGGCGCCGCTCGGCTACGACAAGTTCGGCTACTCGTGGCGCAGCCGCAAGGGCACCCGGTCAGTGTACTGCGAGACGGCCGAGGAATCGGTTTTAGCGACCCGCACGGGAACGGCGCGGTGGATTAAGCTCCGAACCTTTTCCTTTTCCGTCTTGCTAAATATACATATCGTACATTTTATGTCCACAATTATCGGTGCAGAAATTTAAGAATGTGAACGATGAACTGTCGTAGATTCCACGAGTCTCGCGGGAAGCACTACAGCCCGGGCTACGGCGAGGGGGACACGCTCGGCTTCCTGATCATAATGCCGGACAGCGCCGCCACCAAGTACACTCCGAACACGTATAAAGATAGAGTAAGGATACCATTCATAGTGGCCTATTTATTTGACAAGCATCCTTTGCCTTGATACATTAACTATATTAAATAATAAGCCTTAATGAATTATTTATAATCAAAACATTTATAAAAATGCCGAGATGGCCCAGTGGTAAGACCGCGTGAATCTTAACCGATGATCGTGGGTTCAAACCCGGGCAAGCACCGCTGAATTTCATGTGCTTAATTTGTGATTATAATTCATCTCGTGCTTAACGGTGAAGGAAAACATCGTGAGGAAATCTGCATGTGTCAAATTTCACTGAAATTCTGTCACATGTGTATTCCACCAACCCGCATTGGAGCAGCGTGGTGGAATAAGCTCCAAACCTTCTCCTCAAAAAGAGGAGAATAGGCACTACTCCAGCAGTGGGGCATTCACAGGCTGTTATTACTTTACTATTACTAAAACATTTATTCATTTACAGCCACTAGTCAAATTCAAGAGTCATCTCTACTATGAAGACAAGGACAACATACAGGAATCTCTCAACAATCTGAAGCCGCTCCCGGGCAGTCGGATATATTATTTCAAGAACGGCGAATGTCAGGGCGAAGCGTTCGCGGACGTCTACCAGGGCTGCTACTACCCGACGGTGTCGCTGCACAAGAACGTGACAGTCAGCGTCAATTTCGGGCCCAATTTCAAATTCCCCCCTTCCACGGATTGCAATTATAGACCGGTATGGCTTATACCAATTATTATTAAATAAACTTTTTGATACGATTTATCCCAAATTGTAAACTATAATTGCATATGTAGTCATCATAGTACATGATATAATAAGGCCCTCCAGACCGATTTCGGCCACGGCGGCCAATAGCCAACTGCGCAGGAGATATTATAGTGCACAAGTGTGTGCGCAAACATAAGTGCACTCTCTTTTCCTTAGCTCTCATAATCCGATGGGACGGCAATCCGACACGACCGGAAAGAGTTCAGGCGCAGGACCAACGGCTTAACGTGCTTACCGAGGCACGGGAGTGTACAAGTGAAATGAGTATTATTGAGTTGTTTTCATTCAATTTGAGTTTATTACAACATGACAATTGTTTTACTTCTCAGATGTCGGAAAAGGCTGAAGAAGCGATATGTGAGCAGACGATGGCTGATCTGTTGTTCTTGACGGAGAACGAGGGGAAGTTACGGCTGGACACGTTCAACCTCTGATACAACTAACACCGTTTAACGGTGTTTGTATCTGTATCGAAGAGTGGAGGGGGGGGGGGGGGAGTGTGCCTTCAGAGCGCGGTCCGCGGCCGCACTGACCTCTATGACGTCATATCACGTCGCAGTCGCCGGATGAGTTCCATGTAATTGCGAAATGTTAAATATTAACATTGAAACATACAGCTGCAATGTTAATCGTACAAAAAATATGACAAACACATATAAATATTGGGACTAAAATCGTTTTTTATCACATTGATAAGCAATTAAACTACTGTATCTATTTTTGGACAACTTATTAAACTCATATTTTAAGGGCGGTTTAACGCTTCATGTCCTTGCATAGTGATGTGTACCGATTTTTATCAATAGATTTACTAATATTCTTATGTTCCTAAAATCAAGCTCTGAAAGTCGTAAATTATTTTTGTAGTAAGTGACATTCAAAACATTTGATTTTAAAAAATCGATTTGGATATAATCTATGTAAATAAATAGAATAGAAGTGTTCCAACTGTAATTTCGAAATAACTAATAACTCTCGTATTATTCTGTATAAGGAGTATTCCAACAACATTTGAACAGCATATTGCAATTGAACTGCCAAGAAGAGAAAATCTTACATCTGATTCTTGTATACATTATAATTTTTTTTTTACAGAAATCATAATGAAAATCCATAACAATGTAAATATTTAATATATACAAGACAAGACACTATGTGATCAGAATATTTTGTAGCACAAAATAAAGCCTTGAGCCAGTTCATGTGCAGTCCTGCTTGTGCTCATATAACTACAATGTACATATATATTTAAGATCTCAATACATATGGTATTTGAAATTATAATTAGGAATATATTATTACATTCTCAAATGTAAGTGTAACAGCTAATGTAAGTGTAAATACTATGTTAAAAGTTATCATAAAAATTCTCAAATAACATATTTTTGTATAACGGCCGAATACTGAAATGTCACTTAAAGTTAAACACTACTTAAGATTGAGAAGCTTCTAAATTAGTATACGAAATTTGAATTTAACGGCGTCTCAAATAATTATGTTGCATTTAATATTTAAGTGACGTTTCAGTATTCGACCATAAGTCAATTGAGAATTGATTGAAGTTGAACTTTTGTCTGCGTATAAGTCAACTGTCATGAGATATTCTGCAATAATTTATTACTTGCAACACTATTTGGTAAATTGAATGTCATAAAAGAATACGGATTATAATATCTAATTGCTAGATAGTCAATATTGACTTGTGCTTTTGTAATCAAAATTTGAAAGTATTATCATGGAAATAAATTTTAAATTTACATATGATCGAATTGTGTATATTGTGTAAAAGGGAACTGATTTGAAAAAAATGGTGTTGATCATAAATGAAAATGGTGATTCTACTGCAACTGTATTACAATAAATTGGTTTATATGTATACAGTTATATTTTGAAAATGTTTCTACACACTAAGGCTAAGAACTCACGGAGCGGTTTTGTCCCGCGCCCGCCGCGGTAGCGAGTCCGTTACCTCTATAGAATTCAGATTTATATGTAAATAAAAAAAGAGTGTGTGTACTTATGTACACGCGTTAGAAGTTATACTTCTTTGGCGTATGGAAAAAAAAATAACTAAAATGCAGTAGTGATTAACGATAAATATTAAAATTGATAAAAAAGATTTTATTTAAATAAAAAAGGTTTTATTAACGTAATAAAAATACTAGAATATACAACTTGAACATAGTTATCGATTTTCATGCCACCTAGAACTAACTTCACGTTGTAGAATTCAGGTGTTTAATGAGCGGTTAAGCAGACAGCTTCATACTGTTAATTTTGTGTCACAGATGCGCGCGCATCTTAAAATTTCACTCTCATCATTTTTTCATAACGCGCCTAAAGAAGTATAACTTCAAAAATTCAAGCACATTTCGCGACGAGCACGGGACAAAACCGCTCCGTGAGTTCTTAGCCTTACAGTTTTCTCTTTCTAATAAATTGAACTGGTTGTCCAGCCATCCTCAACTGTTAATCTTATACTACTGACTTTCAATGTGTGATATGCAATGAGTAGGAAAAAAAGAATACTTGTGGATTGTAAGATATTTGAATCTTTTTAAATATAATTAAATATTTACAAATAGTATTTGGTTTTTTATTCCTCTTGTTTATATAATTTTTTATAGTTACATGCTGAAGCTACCTACAACAAAAAATTAACAAGTTGCACCAGGCAAAGTGCATTGCAGAAGAATTTCTTTTTAAGAATATATAGATGAAAATAAAATCTAAAACAAATTAAGCAACTAGGTCAGGACAGTAATTAATTTTTAAAGTGTGTTGTACTACTCACTCATCAGATATTCTACCGCAAAACAGTAGTTCTTGGTATTGTTGTGTTTTAGTTTGCAGGGCGAGTGAGCCAGTGTAATTACAAGCACAAGGGACATAACATCTTAGTTCCCAAGGTTGGCCACCAACCGGCCTTGTGTAATTGGCGGTGTAAGCGATTTGTAACATTTCTTACAATGCCATTGTTTAAGGGTGTTCGTGAACACTTACCACCGCCCATTGACATCTGCAACATCTGAGGACTTGCAGATGCATTGCCGGCCTTTAATTTAATATTGTTTTTATTAGTGCTCTATGTCTGTGATATTAAATTATACTACAGAAAGTCATTTGATCAAAAACAGCTTTGCATTTAAATCACTTTAAGAGACACACACAACAATACAATTAAAAGACAGTACCGATAATTATATTTTATTCACATATTTATTTAAACTTTAAACATCTACATTTAAATTATCAAATTACCTATATGTTGTATACATCTTTATTTGCCAAAACCACCTCTACAATTAGGGCTGCTTTCAATAACTTTGTCACTTGTATCCCATTGTTCTGGTGTTTTTGCAACTATGGATAAAGCATGCACACCATTTTGAAGTTCATCTTTCAGTATGTCATTGACTAGCCGATGTCTCTGAAATGAAAAGTAATAAATGCATTACTTGTAATGTTCACTGGTTGTTGTATGTTGAATTGTTGCAGCACAGTTCAGATAACACCAACTCAAGCTATTTTTGACAATTTAATATATTATTATTATAATTATAAGGATGGTGCATTGAATGGATAAGTCAAAAGGAATAATTTATATTTCTCAGTGTCTAATTGTCTGATCTGACTTTCTGTAAGGAAGTAGAAAATATTTAGGATTTTTACTGACTATTGGTCCACTATAAATTGCAATCATCATAAACATTTAACTCTAAATTTTCATAATTATTTATTATTTAAATTAATTAATTATTATAAATAAAAACCGACCAAAAATATAAATAATAATTGTTATAGATAAGAAATGAAACTGGTAAAAATATCGTAATATGAATTTTTAAACATTAGCTTTAAGAAAACATTTGAATAACCTTTATTAAAGCAAGTCCTTCGAATTTGTCTGATACCACAACAACTTTGAAATGCGTTTCTGCGTTTTTAGGTACATTGTGCATGTGGGATTCATTTATAACTTCCAAGTGTTTTGTTTGTAAACCTGTTTGAAGTTTAGTTCTAATAGCATTCGTAATTAGCCCCGTCGTACTCATTGATCTTGAATAACCTAAAGCGTTATTGTAAAGATAAAATACACACTGTAATTATTGAAAACAATTTCTAAAACACTGTATCACCTAAACGAAGTATGTTATGCATAAATAAATTTGTTGTATCAATTTATAACTATTACAAAAAGAACGTAATAAGCCAGCTGATTGAGATTGAAATGTTTTCATGTCAAAATTGACATTTGAAAATATTTGTCACAGTGACATTAATCAAAGGTTCTGAATTCTTCTTAAAAACATACTACAAAGTATATATTAAATTAACTAATTATGTACTAAAAAGATATTGCAATAATGTAAGCCAAGGTATTATTGTTTTCCCTATAAAGGTAATTAATTGGCATGTGCAGCGAAAATTATTGATGATACATAAAATAACATGTAATATTCATGTTTATAGTACCTACTCATTATTACCGACATAAAAGTCTGATATATCTAACTATTATTGTAAATCACTATTTTTTGTTTAAATTAGTCAATAAAACCCGGGTAGAATCGAATTTTCGTTTCGAATATTCGATATTTTTTTTAAATTAAAAAGGTCATGCGCCGCCATAATAATACTAGTTATGATATTTAGAAGGCGTAACTCGTAAATGACTGTAAAAAAATCAGCCCCAAAATCGCTGGTGGCCCGAAACCAAAGATACGCCGAGCATAGCTCACTTCATAGCACGCTAAGCGACTTTAAATTTGTGTACTATTCCCGTAGTTAGTGTCCACCGTCATGGCATGTAAGTCGCTCTGGTTTAAGACTTTCGTCTTCAAACATTGCGGTATACACGACGTAAGGACTTGACGGAGGTTGCCAAATGTTATCAAGGATCTCGTTTGGGATGGCCCAAACGAATTCCTTGATCGGCATCCTTCTCGAAGTTGTTACTACTCGCCGTTTACATTGACTCCACATCCAGTCCAATCCAGCGTCTTGAATACGTCTTCCAACGCGTTGGTGAACAGTTTCGGGGATATTATATTCCGCTGTCTCGCCGCTTTATGCAGTTGGATCTCCTTCGTCTTACAGTCCTGGATGTGGACAGTCATTGTAGCGGCGTTGCACAGACATCTCAGTTACTCGATATACATATTTCCTATCGATATGACATATCTGCAATGAATCGAGCACTGCCCAGCTTTCGATTGAGTCAAAGGCTTTGTCGTAATCCACAAAAGCCATACACAGCGGCTGATTGTACTTTTCGGTCTTCTGCACAATCTGCCAAACAGAATGGATGGGGTCTACACGTCCATACTGTTTGTACAGTATTACTATTAGTCAATTATTTATCTAAGTACAACTTTTATTATTAGCTACTAGAAATAGTTGCATAGTATGTTTTTAGTTTTAATATATATATTTTTAATTTAAAACGGTACCTTTTCGAATTTTGATTTAGCCAGTGTAGCTCTGTAGCTGCCTGGCCTGTGCCAGGAATAATTATCTTAGCCCCCAAGGTTTGTGGTGCATTGCTGAGGGATGGTGAATATTTCCTACAGTGTCAATGTTTATGGGCGATGGTGATTGGTGACCACTCGCTATCTGGTGGCCCATTTACCGGTCTGCCAAGCAACATTAAATAAAATCCACAATTCATAAAAGCTTTATTTAATATATAAATTAAATTATTCAAATATGACGCAAACCGATTAAATATTCTAGAATGGTTCACTTTACATAAAAATGCATCGAAAAAAACGGGAGACGACTGTAGTGAATCCGAATTGTGTCAAAGTGCCAATTCATATTAAATTTCTCGGAGATTTCAACTTGCATTTTATAAGATTGAAAAGAAGTTATGACGTACCGAATTCACCCTCAAAAAGAACAATGAAAAATCCTTCCGAGCCATAAAACGATATTAACTTTCCCTAACATTTTTTTTATTGAGTTTGATGGATTGATTTTTCATTGGATATTTGGGCGAGTTTGGTTTTTTCGATCTGTCCCATTCCTTTGATATATAGCGCGATCAAATAATGCCTGTTATGTTTTATACTTACCAATCTTTTATGAGGTTTATACGATTGGTTTGTTTGATTCCAGTAATGGAAAATAGATAAATCTTATCATTCTGTTAGAGTATTTTTTTAGGATTAACTTATATTTATTAGTAACTCGACGAGCTTTTTAATTAGTTTCTAAGATAATACGAGTTATGTTAGGTTAGGTTATGATTCTTTCTTTCACGGTTAAATGCGCAAGCGATCCCGTGGCGCTCCACTTAAGACGGGAAGGGTACCGCTGGTTTTTTAGTGGGTATTCCGATGTCTGAGGTGCACTAGGTGCCCTGAACATACGGCGGGTCCCACATATCCCCCCCCATGTTACCAGTGGGGGGAAACGCGTCATGCGTTTTTACAGCGTAATAAAAAAAATGTCTATTTCTTTGCCCATGACAACGTGTATGCTTAAATTTATGATGCTCGGATGAATTAAGACGTAAAGGGTAACAAACAAAGAAACTCACTTTTACATTTATAACATTAATAATGATAAAAGTATCTATGTAATGAATAACATAATTAAGAAAGTGTTTCTTAATTATTGTTTTCTATGATATAATGCTTGACGATTTTGACGCGGCCAATCTTTAAGAGCCGAGGTGGCTCAGTGGTAACAACCCGCATTGGAGCAGTGTGGTGAAACAAGCTCCAAACATTCTCAAAAGAGGAGAGGACGCCTTAGCCCAGCAGTGGGCGGTTACTGTTACTGTTGCAATCTCTATTAAAAAAAAAAATCGGTAAAAAAACATGATAGACAAAAAATTGGTTGCCTGTAAAGTCGGTATACGGGCGAAAGTTTTACGTGACAACGACTTTGAGTGGTAAAATAATTTTAATGTGAATATTCATTCGTATAGTAGAAAGAAGGATGAAATAATAGTAACAATTTAAAACATTTATTTATACAAAGAATTATATTTAAAACATTAATTTATACAAAGAATCTCGCACTGAATTTCATATTAACAAAATTTTATTTTTACCTTTACACATACATACGTATTTATACTTAGAAGGGACGCGTGCCTTTCACTTTTTATGTCTGTCTCTCTCGCTCTTAGGCGGGCTAACCATGCCTGAGTGGAAGGGACGCGTGCCTCTCACTCGCTCTCATTGTGAGCGCATAACGTGAGCGGAGCGTAACGCAGTTTCTTGAAGTGTCACCCGGCAAACCAATTTATAAGACGTTGTCACGTCAAAAACAAGTTTTAATCGAATTCTTGATTAAACTTGTAATCAGGTTATGCGTTATCTGAGAAAGTTATAATCATTTAAATTTATACGTTATACATTCAGTGTACAATAAAAAACGCCTTAAAATGGTAGTAGACAAGCCTATCACCTGTAAACGCCTTCGGTAGCTTACTACGTTTAACAGATCACCGCGTTAGGATGCTTACTATTGAGAAGTATGTTGTTGTGATCGCTTTAAAACGCTGTTGTCGTAGTATGGACGTCGTAGGCGTTCAAACGTTTTGCGTCGCGTCTTTTGTTATTTCGAATTATTACAGCGTAAACGTCGTGTGTGTAGCGTCAGTACAAAATGTAAATATTAAAAAAAATACTACTGAAACGTCTCTCAAACAAACACTTAGTTAAATGTTTTGAAATTAGTGCGAAATTTTAAATTAACGGCGTCTCAAATAATTAAGTTACACTTAGTATTCGGCTATTAGCTCTGCTTAGTGACTATATGTTTGAGATGTCACCTTATGAAATATGAATTGACCACTGATGTCACATCTGGCATTGATTCGTCATGTCACGCTGCAATCAGACTACGTATAGCATTTAACAGTAATAGACTTAATTCGCCAGCATCAGTTAGCTTAAACGCTCGTTCTCAATGTAGTTGTCAATGTCAGCGTTCGTTACCGAGCGCTTCCAACACGTCCAATATCCGCTTCTGTGACTCCAGTAGATAATAGGATAGCTTGCGATTCAAACAATGCTACGTCCCCATGAAATGACGAGCAGTAACGACTCACGCGTGTGCCCCAGTTAAGTTGATCTCAATAATCAAATTAACTGGGGCTGTGTGTACTAACACGCTTTGTTAACTGTACGAACTTTTAGCGAAGTTACGATTTCACCATAGCTCCATATTAACGAAATATTATTGGAACGAAGTTCCTTATGGGGCGTTGCGGAGGGGACCTTACCCGGCAAAAATCGTCCGTAACGTTAAAAATAAAGTGTAAGATTTTGCGTGACAACGTCTAATAAATCGATGAACGTTGGCTGCATGCACGAAATTGTCCCATTACGCTCATTTTTCCGTTACGCTCATTGTCCCGTTACGCTGATTGTACGCTTGCGCCGCATCTATCTCTCTTTCACTCGATTGGCCTATGAGTGCAAATAAAAGTATTTTTATCAATTAAATTGTAGATTTCATTTCACTCCTTCTTTGTATCCATACAGAATAATGATAATTCTATAAAATGATTTCATCAATGTTTTGTTATGACGTTGTCACGTTAAACTATCGTCCGTAAACCGACTTTACAGACAACCATTTTTTTAGATTTTTATCGATAAAAAAATCATACTGAAAATGTATACCCGATTAATTATTTTCTTTATACCTTAAAAAAGAACTTGTAATTGATATTTCTATAATAAGGAACTTCTTTCATATCTGTTGTCCCACGAAACCACACGGTTGTTTTATAATAGTTTTGTGGGACTACTATTTAAGGATTTCCACGAATACGTCAAAAAAGTCATTATTTTATTATTAGTTAGTATTTTTTTATTTCCAAGCATTACATTTATATGTATTACGTTTTATCGGTCCCTTGTCTTAAATATTTACTTTTGAAGTCATGTAACATTTGTATTATTATTACACTTATGACCTTTATAAAAGTTCGAGACAGGGAATCGAACCCACGCCCTGCGACGTGAAAGGCAAGTCTTACCAACCACGCCACCTACTAGTCAATAGTTATCAACTTAGGTAAAGAAAAAACTTCTTTAATTATTTAATTTAATGTGGTCCAGGTCAAAAGATGTACAATATTATCACGTATTAGATCAAAAATGTTTCGTGACGTAAAGCCTTAAAGCCACTATCGGGAAATCTTTGCAATGTAATGCAGCTAAAGTAATGTTCATTGCAGTGCAATAAACGGAACGAAGAACAGCTGTATGGCGACTGTAAAAGAATAAAAACATTTGTTATGATACTGTTAAGCTTTGCCGGATAATACTAGGAAAATAATGAATAGCTTCTGTTACAGCGCGGTAAAATAATGTTGGCTATGATCTGAAATTTAAATCTTAGCTCTCGTTGTATTGTTGTACGACTCTTTATTTTAACAGAGTTATAACTATAAATACGTTACAAGATAACTTAATATAACTGTTACCTTTATTCTAATAAAATTATGGTGAATATTTTATATTTAATTATAATAAAGAAATTTATTACTCGTTTTTAAAAACATATTATAAATTCGCTATATATATACTGTACAAGATTATACGTAACCGATAAAAATGCTTTTTGTTTTTTATATATATTTTTTTTTATTGCATAGGAAGGCGGACGGGCATATGGGCCACCTGATGGTAAGTGGTCACCAACGCCCATAGACATTGGCGTTGTAAGAGCTGTTAACCATCTCTTATATCGCCAATGCGCCACCAACCTTGGGAACTAAGATGTTATGTCCCTTGTGCCTGTAATTACACTGGCTCACTCACCCTTCAAAACGGAACACAGCAATAACAAGTACTACTGTTTTGCGGTAGAATATCTGATGAGTGGGTGGTACCTACCCAGACGAGCTTGCACAAAGCTCTACCACCAAGTAAATTTATTATTATTTATAAAGTAAATTTATGCAGAATAGATAACTTGAATTATATATAATTAATGTATTAAGAAAAAGTGTACCGAATGAGTTTCGAGTCGATTATTATCGATAGCTGGTTATAGTTATTCATTAAATTGTAATTTGTATCACGATTCACATTTCCTTGTCAGAGCTAACTTGAATAAAATAAACGATACAAATATTCGTCTCGCATTCCAATTATATCGCAGCCGAAACGCCTAATTAAGAGTAATAGTGTATAAACTTTTATGCTACAAATAACACTGTCTTTTTGCCTCTACTGGTGACCAAGCGGCTGGTTTATAATCTCATTGAATCGGAATTGGGATTCGTTTGGGAAATGCTAGTATTCCCATATCTAGTTTAAATTTGAAAATAATAATGATTCTTATGTAAATAAATAAATACATACTTAAAAAGAACTCGTCACTTTCTCCGATAAAGGAAAATACTGACGAAATCTTCAGACATTTTTCTCGTAATGTTTTCCTTCAAAAGGGACGCATACTAATGAGCTACGGAGGAAAGAGTATGATGTTCCTTCTAACAAAAAAAATCAGTTGTCATAACGAAACAAAAAGTGTTGTCATTTAATAAACATAATTTAATATGAATATTCCATGAGGTTTATTGTTGGTACTGATATTAAAATCATTTATTACTATTTTTAAAAAGGATATAAAAATATTTTATAAACATTTTTAATCTAAAAACAGGACAATAGAACTGTATTGATGTTTTTTATTTGTATAACATGGGAAAATTGATAAACGAATATTGGAACAAAATAAAATAAAATATATCAAAAACTACGGATGCGTATTCATGAAGAGTTAAAAGAGAAATTTGAATATAAGTACTTGTAAAACTCTATCGGCCGAATACTGAAACGTCACTCAAAGTTAAACACTACTTAACACTGAGAAGCTCCTAAATTAGTATGCGATTTGAATTTAACGGCGTCTCAAATAATTAAGTTGCATATAATATTTAAGTGACGTTTCAGTATTCGGCCGTATTTGAATAAAAAAATATAGTAATAGCTTTTGATTTGACATATTCTTGTCGGCCGATTGACTAGCATGGCTCTAGTTCTTAAAGTCTTGGGTTCAATTTCCGGGTAAGCCCAATAAAATATAATCAAGAAATAATCAATAGCAGCCCGGACTTATTAAAAAAAGCGTAAAGACAATCGTTTTTCAAAGTCAATGCTAATAGTCTTCCACTGGGAATGACCCTCGTGGCCGAAAACGATCATCATAATATACCATTCATCAAATTGCGATTTCAATTTTAATGAGAGTTTACGTCGCGGTCACCCAACTGTGAAACATCGAAATTGATGGTTATTGAAACAATTTATTCTTCAAGAAAACCAATAAACAATAAAACAAATAAAATTTACAGTTTCATTACGAAAAATAAATATGTTTTCTTTTTTTTACAATAATCCTAACTAATATTATAAATGCGAAAGTAAGTTTGTTTGTGACGCTTTCACGCCTAAACCAATAAGCCGATTTAAAAAATTATTTCACCAATAGAAAGCTACATTATCAGCGAGTAACATAGGCTATATTTTGTCTCCGTATTCCCACGGGAACGGGAACTACGCGGGTGAAACCGCGGGGAAAACGCTGGTATGATATAAATGCGCACCACGCACACGATGACGAGATGGTGGAGTGGTTGGTAGATACTTGCCATTCGCGCCGCAGGTCGTTGGCTCGATTCCCACCCAAGACATACATTTGTGTGCATGAACATGTCTGTTTGTCCTGAGTGTGGATTGATATGTCTATATAAGTGTATACTTACAACAAAAAAATATTATATCATATCATATCAGTTGTCTGGTTTTCATAGTATCAGATGGCCGTGTGTGAATATCCTGGGACATTTCCCAGGATATTATTATTGTTGTGGAGTAGAGAGCGGCATATCAGCTTTATGCCGTTGGCCGTCCCGGCATACGAATCGATTTCACTCCCAATAGCTCTCCAATAGATATTTGAAATTCATCAGCTCAATTTAGTTATATATTTAATAAAATATACATTTAATGATACAAGCCTGCTGTCAACCCATTTGAAACGTCTATTCATCAAATATAAATGAACATTTTCAATCCACTATCATTCCAGTATAATCGTAAATAGACATTTATTATTAATACAAAATATATTTGATCGGAGCGAGTGTTTAATCATTTAATGTTTCCAAAATGTTCTTTAAAATTGTTTATTTTTATATTTCAAATATTTTTTACGTTCTTTTAACTGATATTGGAAGATGGTGGCAGTTCTTAAGAGTAACTGGTCAATAGCGCATGCGATGTATGCAAACGTGAATCAGCACATGCACATACACGTTAAATTTTTACTCTCCTAAATAATCTCCTAAACAAACAAACTCTTCAGCTTTATATATTGGTATATATAAAGCTGAAGAGTTTGTTTGTTTGATCCTGCTAATCTCAGGAACTACTGGTTCGAAATCAAAAATTATTTTTGTGGTGTATAGTCCTTTTATCGAGGAAGGTTCTAGGCTGATTTTTATTCATTATGTTATTATTAATTATACGCGGTTGAAACCGCGGGGCAAAGCTAGTAATAAAATGAAAACATCATTATTTCTCGAATTAAAAGTCTAGATGGTTCAGTGAAAAAAATAAAATTTATTATTTATAATTATTCTAATAAAAGTAAACCGTAGTGAGTCTTCGGATTATTCCAATTATGAGACTATTGATGATTCTACTTCTAAGAGAATTACGGCTATGGCTGCCATCCTCAAAGGAGACAAGCAACTCGGAAAATATAGAGTATGGACATAACATAAACAGGTACATTATTTTTTATCTTATTTACATAATCTGAAAGAGACAATCAAAACGAGTGACAATATCCTCCAATAATTTGGCGCTCCAAGTGATATTGGAATAGATAAAATAACTTTATTATATTCAGCGTTTGCTAAAAATTATTTTAGTAACAATATATTATATAACTTGAATATATTTCATTAAATTAAAATACGATGATGCGATTTAATTATGCAAAAATAATTAAATGTAAAACAAATTATCTAGCGCTAAGCCGCTACGAGCGTAACGCGGGGCTCTATAAATAACGGCCAAGGCCAGAAGAAAATGTTTATTAAGCTTTCTAAAATGCAAGCGGCTCCTGTACTGGCACGTTGAGATAAATACGCGATTATTTCGATTTAATGACGAGTTCTATAAATATTTAAAATATTATAAATTCCTAATATAAATTCAAATAGAGAGAGATGTAAACGACTATTCACTTTACTAAGAGTATTGAAAACTTCACTTGGTGGTAGAGCTTTGTGCAAGCTCGTCTGGGTAGGTACCACCCACTCATCAGATATTCTACCGCAAAACAGTAGTACTTGGTACTGTTGTGTTCCGGTTTGAAGGGTGAGTGAGTCCGTGTAGTTACAGGCACGAGGGACATAACATCTTAGTTACCAAGGTTGGTAGCGCATTGGTGAATGTCTATGGGCGTTGGTGACCACTTACCATCAGGAGTCCGCCTACCCATACAATAAAAAAGTACTAGAATCGAGGTCGGAAATTTTGGAAACAATGTCATATCTGTCAGATTTTTGCGAATTATCTGACACGTCATTGAATAGATATATGCCAGTATATTCTACACTGGTCGGTTGGTATTCTGCATTTCAAATTACCAGTATTTATAACGAAATATTTTTACAACGATTATCGAAATATAAGCTTTAAATTGTTTGCGGTTGCGTCGAAATTTCTATAAACCTCAGCAAATGAAAATGTACGAAATATCATTTGATGAACACGGAAAGCACTCACTTTGAATAAATTTGCATGTGGTTTACGTGATATGTAAAGGTATGCTCTTAATGGCACTTCTTTGATTTAAATAACTTGAGAGCGTTATCTGAAACACTCGGCTTATTCATACATTCTTTTTTTACCATTATCTACTTTTTTCTATCTTAATACAAATGAAAATTCAATTACGGTATTCCTAATTATATATATATATCCTCAAAATATCCTCTAAAAGGTTCAATTAGGGTTAGGAATCTTTAAGACAAACTAAGCAGAATATCTCCGCTGTCCTAGACTTTAAATTAGTAAATATATGTTACTTGAATGAAACAGTTTTCATTTGTTTTTTATTAAAACATTTCTAACGACGTGTGTTTACTGAACTGGTTAGTTAAATTGTGATAGGCATCAGTAACGGTTGACCTGTTCTATCAATCATGAATCCAAATCAGTTATCTCCACACAGCGTTCGTTAGCTTCATTAATTGGCGCAACTTAGTATATCAAGCGCTGCAAAGAGCTGAGCTATACATTTCCTGATTCGTAAAAGAGTATTGAAACATTTTAATTACCGAATACATAATCAAATTATATATTTACATTAATATTTACTCTTCTATATTCTAAAATATATCATAAATATATATATATATAGCATCCAGAGGTGAAAACTGATTTTATAAGAACCTCAAATTGGCTATTCATAAATTGAACACCAAAACATGTAAATTTATGTTAATTATTACTCTCAATTACTCTTTAAATCTAAATGACACATTTGAACGCATCACAAATCACAAGACGCGCCATTAATTAATTAATTACTTTACCTTTATATACACTAACAAGATGGCAGCGGTTTAACATTAAATATATTAATACCAGACTGACTGACATATCATTGCACAGCCTAAACTACAGGGGCTATGAAAATTAACATATAGGTTCCTTGAACAAAACACTACATAAAATCACGGGTTACCACGAAGGAAGAATTTATGGAAATATAATCCCTAAGGCAGTGATAAAAGGGTTGAAAGTTTGTATGACAATCTTCCATTTTTTAAATTAGGAGCTAAGAAATTGGTATTAACTTATTAAGCAATTCAAAATTGTCTATCGCTAATAAGAAATAAAGTAGACTAATAATATATATGTTAGTGTTTTATTATAATTTTTCGTAGCAATTGAAAAGTCGTGTGTCACTTGTTACTATGTGCCTCTGTACTATATTTTATTGTCATTGCAAGTTGACATGTTTGAAGTTTTGAATGAGGAAGATAAACATCTACGAACTTCTTGTCTATGTCTATGACGGCGCCGCCACCTTGTCTTAAAAGCAGCACGTGCAACTGTCAACTACCCACCTCTAAAACGCTATAAAAAGCAGCGCTCGACTAAGCGAGCATTCGTTCTTTAGACATCAGTTGCCCGGTGCACATCTTGCATTGCAATTATAAAGTGTTGCTGTGTTTCATAAGAAGAATGCCTGCCCCTGTGCCGACATCTACAAATAGACCTCATCATGAGTCATTGTATGCATCCTTTACTTGGTGGTAGGGCTGGGTAGGTACCACCCACTCATCAGATTTTCTACCGCAGAACAGCAGTACTTTGTATTCTTGTGTTCCGGTTTGAAAGGTGAGTGAGCCAGTGTAATTACAGGCACAAGGGACATAATATCTTAGTTCCCAAGATTGGTATCGCAGTGACGTTGTTGTCTTTTTTTAAGAAATGTACGAACCACCGTATTTGGGCGTTATGACCACTAACCATCAGGTGGCCAATATGTTCCCCCACCTACTAATACTATAAAAAATGTCATTCTTAATGTGTAGGAAATGTTACAAACTGTTATAAAATGTTATAATAATACACAATACGTAGTAGAACTCTAACAAAATAACGATATCGTAGCACTTAAACTAATCATTTCAATATATTTCACAATTCTATTTCATTTCGGAAAGTCAATAATAATTGACAAACAATGAAACACGAAATGTTTATTATTCTATTATGGACATTTTAATATTGAACGAACTATTCTATTTGTGTATTGTGCAGATACAATAAACTCTACTGAACTCAGACGGCGAGCTGTTTACCGCGGCTTCGTTTGTATGCACTTCAATTTACCAAACCATATTGACTAACGAGCCGGTTGGCGTGATTGGTAGATACCCTGCCTTTCGCGCCGCAGGTCGTGGGTTCGATTCCCACCCAGGTCAGGCATTTGTGTGCATGAACATGTCTGTTTGTCCTGAGTCTGGTTGTAAATATCTATATAAGTATGTATTTAACACAACCAAAGGGAAAAGTAGTATACTTAGTATATCAGTTGTCTGGTTTCCATAGTACGAGCTCTGCTTAGTTTGGGATCAGATAACCGTGTGTGTAAGATGTCCCAGGATATTATTTTTATTATTATATTCTTAAAAAAATCTGATCTTGATTCAAATACTTCAGTATATCTAACTGATTCTGATTTTTGTGAAGACACAAAAGACATGAAATTATAGTTTCTTTGGATGTCGGTATATGGAACGATTCATGATCTTCTTGGTGGTAGAGCTTTGTGCAGGTTCGTCTGGGTAGGTACCACCCACTCATCAGATATTCTACCGCAAAACACCAGTACTTGGCACTGTTGTGTTCCGGTTTGAAGGGTGAGTGAGCCAGTGTAATTCCAAGCACTTACACAGGCATTAGCATTTTACAATGCCTATGTCTGAGGGCGTTGGTGACCACTTACCGTCAGGTGGCCCATACGCTAGTCTGCCTTCCTATGCAATAAAAAAAAGGTGGTCTGTAAAGTCGGTTTACGGACGATAGTTTAACGTGTCAACGTCAAATGACTGCAATCGAGTGAAAGAGAGAAAGATGCGGCGCAAGCGTACAATCTGCGTAACAGGACAATGTGCGTAACGGGACAATGAGCGTAACGGGGCAATTTTTCGTGCATGCAGCAAGCATTCATCGATTTATTAGACGTTGTCACGTCAAAAAAAACTCAACATATCATTTTTATGATTTCATGTACAGACAGACAGAAATATTATTTATAATACGTTTAAGTACAAATGCACGAACAGTTTCAGTTAAAATATATCAATAATGGCAATTAAAATTTTCCATATTTAGCATTCAAATAGACGCGGGCGTGATTTGCGTAGTTTTAGCTTTTCATATTTAATTATATTTTACTCGTATCAATTATTTATTGACCATTTGTATTGTTTCGAATCGGTAAGCGGCAATAATTAAATTTGTCTGACAGATTTTAATTGTTACAAAATTTTAATAAATACCTATTTCAAATTGAACCTTACTTAACCGATATTTTGAGTATATAATATCTTCTCTGTTGTAGAGCTTTGTGCAAGCTCGTCTGGCTAGGTACCACCAACTCATCAGATATTCTACCGTAAAACAGCAGGACTTTGTATTGTTGTGTTTGAAGGATGAGTGAGGTAGTGTAATTACAGGCACTCACGAGCTTGCACAAAGCTCTACCAGGCTGGTTAAATTCGTTGTATAACATCGTAAAACAATCTGTAACTATCAATTTGGGTCTGCTTATAAATATCTTCTGTTACAATTTGTTAAAATAAGTTAGACAACAAATGTTATATAACATTCTTTAACGTTATATAACTGCTCTGTTTCTTAACACACAAAAACCACTACGTCGATTAATTTCCAAACGTATATACAGCAATCGTTTTTTTTCGATTACATTCGAAACAAATTCTTTTAGCTTTGAGATGTCGCTCCGTCAATGTTCGTGAACATTTTGTTATGCCTCGTGTGACGTGTCGATAAAGTATTTTCTGTACTATCATCCGTTTGTTATTCTAGATGTATTTTCAGACAATACGTCTCTCTCCGTTATTGAGCTGTATTCATTATATTTTGTCGAAGGTTTTCTTTTACGAGGATTGGATCGCATCAAGCATATGAGGTACTATCGGTTATATCGAAGTATTTGTTTTTTGTGATTTTCTTCTGGCGAACTTGTAAGCTGAAATGTATTGACAGACATTTTTTTCTTTTTATTGTATAGGAAGGCGGACGATCATATGGGCCACCTGATGGTAAGTGGTCACCAACGCCCATAGACAATGGCATTGTAAGAAATGTGAACCATCGCTTACATCGCCAATGCGCCACCAACCTTGGGAACTAAGATGTTTTGTCTCTTGTGCCTGTAATTACACTGGCTCACTCACCCTTCAAACCGGAACACAGCAATACAGAGTACTGCTTTTTTGCGGCAGAATATCTGATGAGTACCTACCCAGACGAGCTTGCACAAAGCTCTACCACCAAGTTTAACAATTTAACAATACTGCTATAAATACATTATGTATTGATTACTCATATTTGTTTTTCATATCTTTATCGTTTTGGTATTTATTTTATCATATAGCATAAAATACTTAATGTAATAAAAATAATCTGAAGGGTCATATTAAAGCATATCTATATATAATCAAATCAAATACAGACAATTATATAAAATATTAAAATAAGATTTATATAATTATCAACTGGTGACAGGAGGGCTGGTTCATTTTCGCCTAGAGAATCGGAATTGCGAATCAAAGAGGTAATGCTGCTAGCATTTTTGCCACCATTCCACGCGGTCACGACTTGTATAGTAATTATTTTTAATTTTCATTTGTATTTATTTAAGGTTTTAATGTAAATAAAAAACTCAACATTAATTATTATTATATTTTATTTAAATAAGAAAAATAATATATCCATATAAATAAATAAAAATAATTTATACAAAACTGAAGCATTAAATATAATCCAAAGCTATTTGATGTGACGCAACAAAACCACTCAGCTAGTTGAGGATGAACCCTATTCATCGGTTTTCATTTCCATCATAATATTAATACACAATGCATTTCCTGTTTCGCTTATAGATTTCATAATGATGTTCTCTGACAAGTAATTTCAGAACTTGTCGGGTTGCATCACAAACTCAGGTATACAAACATCAAAGTTTTCCCACTAACGGAAAGAATACTGGATTCCCTCGTCTTTTATGCACGACCGCCTTTACAGCGAGCGGTAAAGTTGCTCTAACTATTAACTTTTGTTTACGTGAAGTGTTCTGGAGGCGTTTCGAAGGGGGCTCGCAAATTTTGTTAGCCCGCTATAAATCTGTGAAGTTTGTATTTTTACGCTCGGCTGTGTTGAAACGCATTTCCTACTGTCCACTCTCCATGCTTTGACTGCAACGTTTTATTTATTTATTTTTATTTATTTATTTGTTTTAAGGTACAGATTATCTATCTTATTAGATAACATCGTTAACAGCGCCGAAACTTTTTAATAGTGGTAGAATATTATTCTCCTAGTAGTATTACTTTGTTCTAGCTCGTCTGAATCACCCACTTATCAAAAATTCTACCTCAAATGAGCAGTACTTGTTATTGTTGTGTTCCGGTTTGAGGATGAGTGAGCCGATGTAATTAGAGGAACAAGGGAAATTACATCTTAGTTCCCGAGGGTGGCGCATTGATGATGTAAGCGATGATTGAACACTTCATACAATACCAATGTCTATGGGCGTAAGTGACCACCATCCAGCCAGTTGTCCATAAGATCTTCCGCCTACCTATTCAATAAAATAAAATATGCAGGATCAGCGAGGTGATTACCACACATTTATCAGATTTTCTACTGGCAAATACCAATCATTTCTTTTGTTTTGTTGCTGTATGATTGAATAAACCAGTGTAATTATTGGATCATATTTACGATGTATGGTAAATATTTCTTGCAGTGCAAATGTCTAAGGGTGATTATGCTTTGCCTTCCTATTTAAAATTTAAAAAGGGCATTGTTAAATTATGTATTCATAATAAACATCAGCTTTCTATTTGAATATATACGTACAATTACACATATATTATATTTTTATAATTGTGCCTAATTAACTAACGTAGGCTCTGTTTTTAAGCTACTCTGTGGTTCGGATTGTCGAGGACAGAATGGTAACGGGCGGAAGGAAAACAATTTATAATATAGTGCCTTGTTCGTAAATAAAAGCAGCATTTTAGTCATCATAGCCCAGTAAGCACCTTGGGAAATGGCAGTTGAAGTTTTATTTCCTTAGTGTTTATTCTTAAGAGCTTTAGTTCTTAGTTTATTTATTCTTAGTTGCCTCCATTTTGAAAGTCATGTTTAATGTTGCTATATTAAAAATTCTTTGCATATAAATTTCATAATTTGCTATTTATAATTTTTTTTTAATATAATGGTCACAGTGGCTGATCTCAAAGGCAAGATGTCAGGTTAAGAGATATAAGTAGGGATATTTACAAAAAGATGTGGATGAAATTGGCATTATTCACTCACATTGGAATCAGCTACATATTGTTATAACAGCATTATTTGCTATTGTTGTGTTTCGGTTTGAAGGGTGAGAGAGTCAGTGTAATTACAGGCTCAAGGGACATAACATCTTCGTCGTCATCAACCTTGGGAAGGTTGGTGGATATATTTTATTGCTTTGGAAGATAATTGTACGTGCATTCCAAACTTAATTGTTTATAGTTTTTTTATCCGTCAAGTATCATATATTCTACTTCTATATAATTACAATTCACTTTATATTTGTATATTTGTATTATATATACAAATATACATATTCTATGTGTAATTACTAATATAATAAATGCGAAAGTGTATTTTGTTACGCGTTCACGTCTTAATTACTAAACCGAGCATCGTAAAATTTTGCATACGCGTTTAGCAGTTACAGAAAAGGACAAATATATATAATATCTTTCCTCCCATTCAAACGTTGGCGAAGCTGCGGACGGGACCTACAACAATATACAAAGATTATAAGAATAGAACACATGAATCTTAAATGTAGATTGCGGGTTCAAATCCGGGCAAGCATTACTGAGTTTTTGATCGAATAAGCGCCAAAAATTCTGCTCAAAATAAGAGGTCCTAGTGTAACAGTGAAACTATGGGCTTAATTAGTTATGTTCAATTTAATTAAACTCGTACCAATCACTTCTTAAATAAATAATATTTCTTGGTTTGTTTTCCTTGATAAAGCTGGTTCCCTAGCAGACGCTATTTTATAATACCATTTACAATCCGACTTAATCCATCCGCGGTCCTTCATCACTCTTCACGCGGCGCTGCCACGACGAGGGCTCTCGTAAAAAATAAAATATTTAAATAAAAAAATCTTCGTACGTTGCTTTGTTTTAATTAATTTCTAAGTAAAAATGAAACTTTATTTTCAATAATTACACAAATATATTTATTTAGTCCAGAAATTAATAACTCATTATTTTTTATTTTATAACATTACAAATCTTGCGATTGATTTTCAGTGTGTTTTATTACATATAATTATATGATATTGTCTATGGACAAACAGACTAGTATGTAAAAAACTAATTAAATCATTATCATCATCATAATTTAGTCAATCAACGTCCACTGCTGGACAAACACCTCTCCCATGTTTAAAGTACTCCGTTCTTCGACTTCCATAACAACCAAGGTCCCACTACCTTGTTAAGTAAAATCATAATGTAGTCGCATTGGTCCAGTGGTAAATAACACATAAATCTTAACTAATGATTACGGGTTCTAATCCAGGCAAGCACCAATAAGTTTTCATGTTCTTCATTTGTGATTATATGAAATAAGAATGAGTCGGATGGAATTCTGTCACATGAGTACCCACCTATCTATATTGGATCAGCGTGGAATAGGCTGCGAACAATAAGCTTCAAAGACAGCTAAGCCCAATAGTTAGACATTTACAGGCATTTACTCCAAATCTGTTTAAGATCAAGTTTATTCTAATTAGTAATCTGAAATGTGTGTTCGTGACGGACTAATTATAAGCGTTAATATACCTTCATGGTATTATCTAACCTAGCAATTAGCAAACCTTCGAGTATGAAGAGTCGAAGACATAAATAATATTCGTATGTAACATTAAATTCATCATTAAAATATCTCTATTGCTAATTAATGATATACAGATTAAAGTATTCGACTTTGTTATGTAACGTTTAACCATTTTGCAAGGACACTGATTTCTGAAATACAGGTACTCTCCTAGGTCAGAAGTCAGAGTTTTATAAGTTTTGTGTTTTTTCTAAAACCTATGCTACATGTTAAAATGTTATAACTGTTTTTTTTATAAGATACAATAAAGATTTTTATTTTTATTTGTTCTGTACCGAACAAATAAACTGTATTATTTAACTGTACAATAAAAATTACGAAGGACCTAATTTGTTTTTTATGTCATAGGAAGGCGGACGAGCATAGGCCACCTGATGGTAAATGGTCACCAACGCCCATAGACATTGGCATTGTAAGATATGTTAACTATCGCTTACATCGCCTATGCACCACCAACCTTAGGAACTAAGATGTTATGTCCCTTGTGCTTATAATTACACTGGCTCGCTCACCCTTCAAATCGGAACACAACAATACCAAGTAGAATAGAAGTAGTAGAAAGTAGAATATCTGATGAGTGGGTGATATTTACCCAAGCGAGCTTGCACAAAGCAATACCAACGATTTGCAGATTGGACGCCAATTTGACACGACGAGAGAGAGTTCAAGTTTTCTAATCTTGAGTTTTTAGTAAAATTGACGTCATACATTTAAAAATAAATTCGTCTTTTTTTCATCACTGTATTTGTAAGTCTTAGGAGCTATTGTTTTTATATTTGCAAAAGAACGGTAGCAAAACTAACAACCTATCCTTTTTACACTTCAATAGCCACCGACGACGTGAGGGTCGAGGAAACGTTGATTGTGGAAAAAACCGCTGAATAATATAATTCTCTTTAGTCCTTGAAAAGGACTTTATTTTGTTATATCGAATAAATATATCGTGGTAAGCGATATTGTTTAATATTGAGTGCTCATTTGAGTATCATAGTACTAATGAAGGGGTAAGCGCTGTGAGGTCACTTGTTATTTTAATGGCGGCACGAGGACAGAGTCGTGTTCAAAAGTGAGGAATTGAAACGTCGCATTACGATTCGGGATGCCGGCTAGGTCACTTCTCCAAAATGAAACTGTCGGTTTACCTAGTTTACTTTTAAGTGTGTTAATTCTGTTTAAATAAAAGTAAAGTAAGATTATACGAAGTGTACACTAATAAAAATTATATATTTTTGCTTAAATTATTGCATGATGCATTTATACCAAAATGTGTGCTAAAAGAAATAATGTGCTCTGAAAAAAGTTTTTGTTAGTGTACCGTTTGAAAAATAAATAGCCGTGTGCTTTTAAAATTAAGTTTATTCAATTTGTACAGTCACAGCGACCTGAATTAACTATCATATTTAATATTAAAACTATTTATATAAATACGAATAAGTTAGACACGAATCTTTGCACTAATTAAAACTAACGAGGCAGGAATCTCACGTTTTATTAGTAATTACAAGTTTAATTTGAAAAAGAAATAACCTTTAAAATCGCCTGTTTCAATTAGGTTATAGGCTATAAGTTTAAGCTACGTGCCTCCCTAAGGGGGTGGGGGTCAATGACTTTTATGGTCCAACGTGAACCAATCTGCTAGCTGTACTTAGTTAATGAGATGCACTTGGTTATACTCATAATATATGTATGTATATTTGAAACATGTGTAATGGAAATTTAAATGGATGAAACCGCGGTCACGTCTCTTATATTATATATTCATAACGCATTATTTCATAATATAAAATATTTAATTTTAAGATTCTATTTTGCTCCCCGCTGTGTTCGTGTTAATAAAGTCTTTCATTAAGCTCACGGGTCTTTACGCTCCGACACGTCTTTATATTAGATATCGCTTGTAATTTATGAACGAAGCCGTGCTTTTATCTTTTACAGAATGCGTGTATGAACTGGCATGACTTCGGAGATATTATAATCGAGAAAATTAATATAATGTTACACACACACACATGCAATTTTACTCTTTTTGCAAACCCACCTCGATTGGTACAAGTTCTCTCGAAGTTGGTCACTACCAATCACCACTACCAACTGTTGCCAATCCACTGATTGGCGTTGGTTAATATTTCTTAAAGCGCCAATGTTTATGGGCAATGGTGACCACTTACCATGAGGTAACTTGTTTGCTCATCTACCAATTTTATAAATAAAACTCCTAGCTTGTCAATTTTTTAGATTTTATTAAAATTATTTTTTGTTAACATCTATGGAATAACATATACTATTTATACAAACCAATCCTTCACGATAAAAAAGAAACTAAATAAAAAACATTGTAAGAAAATTTTAATTTTCACGTATAATATATTTTAAAATATTGACTGCCTCGTTGGTCTAGTGGCTTGATATAAGGCCGCAGACGCGGTGGTCCTGGGTTCAATTCCCAGGTCGGGCCAATATATAGTTATTGGGGTTTTCTGTCAGAAAATTCTCAGTAGCAGCCCGGAGTCTGGAAGTTGGAAGTGTGTACACTCCCGTGCCTCGGAAAGCACGTTAAGCCGTTGGTCCTGCGCCTGAACTCTTTCCGGTCGTGTCGGATTGCCGTCCCATCGGATTATGAGAGCTAGGGAATAGAGAGCGCACCTGTGTTTGCGCACACACTTGTGCACTATAATATCTCCTGCGCAGTTGGCTAATCTCTCTTAAGATTGGCCGCCGTGGCCGAAATCGGTCTGGAGGACCTTACTTACTTACTTATTATAAAATATTAACAAGAAACACTGCCGAATACGAGATTAATTATAAAAACCTGAAAATATGGTTTTGCTAGGATAGGATTTCAATTAGTGGGTATTCCGAGCGTTCTGCGCCGGCGAGTCCCACATACCCCCCAACTCATGTGCGGGAAACGAGTAAATGCATTATTCCAGCGAAAGAAAAGGATAGGATTTCAACGGTCTTCAATTTAGATCATCGCGTCATTTGGACTGGTTCGTGTCATGTTTAATATTAGTCATATATCATGATGGTATTAATCATATATCTTGGTGGTAGAGCTTTGTGCAAGCTCGTCTGGGTAGGTACCACCCACTCATCAGATATTCTACCGCAAAACAGCAGTACTTGTTATTGCTGTGTTCCGGTTTGAAGGGTGAGTGAGTCAGTGTAATTACAGGCTCAAGGGACATAACATCTTAGTTCCAAAGGTTGGTGGCGCATTGGCGATGTAAGAGATGGTTAACAGCTCTTACAACGCCAATGTCTATGGGCGTTGGTGACCACTTACCATCAGGTGGCCCATATGCCCGTCCGCCTTCCTATGCAATAAAAAAAAAGTACATTTAATGAATCGTAGCAAATTGCTATGAGTGTTATAAAGAAACGTCGGCACTAATCTTCTCTATCACCATTAGATGTTTGATAGAGAAGATTAGTGCCGACGAATTATAAGTTCCTCCAGACCGACGTCGGTCACGGCGGCCAACCTCAAGAGAGATTAGCCAACTGCGTAGGAGATATAATAGTGCACAAGTTTGTGCGCAAACACAGGTGCACTCTTTTTCCTTAGCTCTCATAATCCGATGGGACGGCAATCCGACACGATACCCAATAACTATTTATTGGTCCGACCTGGGAATTGAACGCAGGATCACCGGGTCTGCGGCCTTATATCTAGCCAATAGACCAACGAGGCAGTTGAAAGGCTGTCCCAACGCATTATAATCCATGTTCGACGTTGGAGCATTTACAAAATCGTTATGAAAGTAACAAAATCTGACATTTATTTCACGCAATGTTTTAACACAGTGCGACGACACGAAAATAAATGTGAAAAGAGCAAGTGAATAATGAATGCCATTAAAAAATCTTGTAATAATATTTCTTTTCGAACGTAAGCAGTCTCGGTTATACTTTGTGATTTAATTGTTATCCTCTAATATTATAAAAGCGACTGTGTTTGATTGTTTGTTACTCTTTAACGCATAAACCACTAAATCAATTTTAAAAATTATTTTACCAACAGAACTTGCATTATCAGTGAGTTACATAAGCTATACATTGTCTCCGTCTGCAACGGGAATGGGAACTACGCGGGTGAAACCGCGGGCAAAGCGCTAGTTGTGATATAATGAGGTATGTATTTACATTTAAACATAATAATACCAATCACAGACAATACAGATAAAAAAAAATATTATTAATAAAAAAAAATGAATTGAAATAATAACGATATCGGCGTAGTTGTAATTTGAACTTTGGAATTACAAATTAAAGTGCATATAAGTACTTAATTAGAATAAGTATTTTATTATAAAACAAGAGCTGTTTATAGTGAATAATATAGCGAAGAACATTCAGTAACAGCTCGTGAATGTCACTCTGCTGGGCTAATGTCTGCTCTCCTGGAGAAGATTTTTGGGGCTTCTTCCACCACGCTGCACGCTGCTCCAATGCGCGTTGGTGAAATACAAATGTGACAGAATTTCAGAAATATTTAACACATGCAGGTTTCCTTACAATCTTTTCCTTCACCGTCAAACACGAGATGAATTATAATCACAAATTAAACGCATGGATTTAATTGGTGCTTGTCCGAGTTTAAACCCACGACCATCAGTTAAGATTCACGCGTTCTTACCACTGGACCATCTCGGCTTATGAAGAACATGGAATATGATAATATAACGGTCGATGTAAAATTAAGTTTTTCAAAGTTATCTATTGTACAGTCTTAGATTGTTTTATGGATAAAAATAATATTTTTTTTAAGTCTTGGCTTTGTTATTCTTTGAACTAACATCCAAGTTTTCTTGACTTTGATATTCTTGAATAAATAAAACGTTTTGTTGATACAAATCAAGAAAAATAAAGTCTAAAATGTTCTCGTATCACGAGATTTACTTTGATCTTGAAATAATATTATCATTTTATATATGATTTTTATATATAATAGACACATAATTTTACATAAATCTTAGTTAAAAATTAAAAAAAAGTTAATTATTTCATCAGAGGACAATGGATAAAACGTGTTTTAATATAAACCTAAAATATTTCCAAGAATATTAATTTTAAGAATTTAATATAAAAACCAAGAGTTAGGCGATAGGAAAAAATCTAGATTAAAATTTGCAATTTTATCTTCGGTGATTAGATAATGTTATTACACGCCTAATTTTCATTCAGCGGTTGTCCTTTCTGATTCTATTAATTTTACGTTTAATACGTTCAGTGTACGCAGCAACGATATTGGACAGCAATGGTAATGTTGATGACTTTTCGTCATCCTTAACGCCGACATCTGCACACAGTTCCGCCCTCGTTTTCTTTACACTCGGCATAGCCGCCTCTGAAGTCATCACGGAGGCGGTGTAGAGGTACCCGTTCCACTCCAAGTATTCCTTAACAAGCTCATTGACTAGCAAAACTTCGTCGCTCGCCTTCGGTGCACCCAAACTTTTGAATCCAGGGCTTAATGACATTTGTCTCTGTTGGAGAATTTCCGTAACTTTCGCTCGCATCTGAAGACATGAAACGTGAATAGTTACGAAACTATTGATAAATATGCCGTATTCGAGTAATACAATAATAGTAATTCGAATAATTCAATATTATATATGTAGATGATAAAAAAGCGTTGGAGTTAGCATTCGTTGATTGATTTCATTAATAAATATACATATATCAACATCGTGCTTGTAAGAGCCTACTTGAATAATAAATATCTTCTTTATTTGATTTCATTTGACTCAATTATAATTCCATACGTTTTTAGTGAGAATTTCATTCAAATCGAGTTAAGATTAAGATAAGAGTTTGTGTGTGTGTGTATGTATGTATGTGTGTGTGTGTGTGTGTGTGTGTGTGTGTGTGTGTGTGTGTGAGTGTGAGTGTGTGTGTGCGCGTGCGTGTGTGTGTGTGTGTGTTATTATAAGATGGCGACGTTTCATTAACATAAGTTTTCGACAATTTTATAACAGCGAGAATATTAAAACAATGTTAAATAAAGCAACTTTCACTTATAAAATAGAAGATACATTTTAATTTTAAGCTAGGAAATTTTGATGTTAGCTTAATTGAATTAACAAAGGTGCGCATTGCACTTTTCATCTATATAAAATGAGATCTAAGAAATTAAGCTCCACATTCATTTAGGGTGTAACATCGAGCCGGATTTTTTAATTTCTTTGCAGGGATTTTTTAATACAATATTCTGACATCAAACAGCGATGTTTAACAAAGAAAAATTAACTAGTCGGTTTTATCTTTGTTCTTATTATTATAGAATTTCTCAAACATTTATGGCTGAATGACTTCGTGTAACGTTAAAATATTCGTATTAAACGATCACTTAAGATAAAACATTGTATTTTATATAACAACTAAACGAAATACGCTTCGCTTAAATAAGAATTTGTTTAAAGAAATTAGTACCTCCGCTTGAAATTTATTCAGCTGACCGCTTTTTCTCAAAAGGTTTTTTATTGCGTCCAAAAGCTCTTTTTCGGAAATCGTCTGGTTTTCGTTCATTTCGTTCGAAATTTAATTATATCCAAAAGAAGTATTATTTGTGTAACGATGTTAATTTGTTATCTGATATGAAGTACTCTTTTTTGTACTTATTTATTTCGACTTAATATAGTCTCGATTATTATTTTTTCATCTGATTCAATATGTCAAGATATCAATGAAATGTCAATGACCATTCATAACGATACTACAGGTTTGTTATTTTCTTTTATGTTGCCAGGGTTATTCATAAATATATATTTTTCGATTTTTTTTATTACATTTTCAATTATATGATTTTTTGTATTGAGATAACTTATAAGGAAATCTGAAAGAAAAACTGCCACGTTTATCCACCGATAGTTTGACGGAGCCTTTAATTCATCATTACGAAATATTCTTCTATGAGTCTAAAAAATCATCAAGTATCGAAAACCAATCATCTTTAAGTGATACGACGAAGCAATCGAAGTTTATACCGAGGCACAATTTTATATGAGAGACACGAAACTATTCGTGTTATCGGTCTATCCAGCTAAATTGCTGTCACAGACGATATTTCAAAATCAAATTACTCCCACCGCGGCGCTGGGTATGACTAACATTGTGTAGCCACCACGAACACTGAAATTATTCTTATGAAAATGTATTGATAGACATTATATAACTTTCATATTTATTGGATTACGTTCTATTACTTTAGTTCTAATAAAGTGATGTCTTTCAAGAACTAACTCGATGGTAAAGCTTTGTGCAAGCTCGCCTGGGTAGGTACCACCCACTCATCAGATATTCTATATCATCGAATTTGTTTAAAATTTAGCTATAAAACATAGTAAGTGGATTGACTTGTTATAGAATATTGGTATAAAGCTGTCGGTACGGATGTAAAAAAGCGACTGAGGCCATTCGCGGGGCTTGCATCTGTAAAAAAAAGGCAGTAGATTGAACTGTTCCAGCCAGCAGTTTGTAGTGGCTATAAGAGTTCATCAAATCTCACAACCCGTGTGTCATTCGAGCACCACTAGTTATATGCTATACATATGTACATATTTATTTAAATGACCGCAATGTAAAAGGTACTATAAGCATATGCACAAGCCCAATGGCTTACGGGCTGCTTAGCGATGTAATAGTCGCAGGTTGACTACGTGGGCCATTATTGCTCCCACTTCTAACACAAACTGTTCGCTTAATTGGAGGAAGAAATAGGAATATCAGTAGTTTCTTAAAAACATTGGTCATTGCTATTATTCTTCAATATATTTGAAAAATTAAGACACATTCAACTTCAAATTCATTTAATTAATTAACTAGTACGTTATAAATGTGTTTTTTTTTAATATTCTATTTCATTCGTGTGTGGTGCCACGAGAATTTTTAAGACGATATTTAAGACTACTGTTTTTTTATGTACTTAATGTGATTTGATATTTTGAGTCATGCTCAATAATTAACAAAATCACAGTACTTATTAGTCCAAAGGAATATGGATCTCTTATAGATGGATAAGTAAAATAGGACACGCGCTCCGCTAACACAAGCTTTTCGACTAATCCTGGAGGTGTTAGTAATTCCTTGAAAACGGGCATTTTAGGCAAATGCGTTGAGTGCATTAGATTAAGTATTATTAATTACTAATAATTAAGAAAGTTCAAAACAAACATATCTCTATATATATATATATTGCTTCTGTGCGTGTGTTCGTCACTGAACTCCTCCTAAGCGACTGGACCGATTTTAATGAAATTTTCTGTGTATCTTCAGGTGGATTCGAGAATGGTTTAGATTTAACATTTAAAGCTGAAGAGTTTGTTTGTTTCATCGGGCTAATCTCAGGAACTACGGGTTAAAATTGAAAAATATTTTTTGTGTTGGATAGTTCTTTTATCGAGGAGTGCTCTAAGCTTATTTTTATTATTTATACGCGGGTGAAACCGCGGGGCACAGCTGGTTCATATATGTTTTCCTCAAACTTTAATTATAATAATGATTAACCAATTCGAATATAAAAAAAGATGTCGTTAAATTTTGTATGAAAAATGTCATCGATTAATGATAATCAAAAAATTATATTTAAAAAGAAAATGGTCATAAGTAACGTCTAACATTTATTACGTAATAAGTAAATAAGGTTCAAATCCTCCTTCGCAGGACATTAGTGTTGCAGTTTGTAACAAATGTAGCGGGTGTTATCGTGCAAGCTACAACTGTCCCAGACTTTAGTCTTTATAGCCTTCGACTTGTTAAATAACAAATTAATATAATTCTTGAAACATCAAATGTATCAGATGTGAGGTCCTAGCCAAGTTGACATTCTACAAATGTAAACGCTAATAGAAAACTAAAAATTGTATAAGAATGACCACGTGACTTATCGTTCAGAGATGTTTCTCATACATTTTTTCAGTTTTCTGCTAGCATTTTCGATTGTAGAATGTCAACTTGGCTACTGCTTGGTTCGATACCTATTACATTAATTAGCACTATTGTTCGTTTAAGTATTGCTAATTTTTATTTGGTATGTCAATAAAAACCGATTTGATTTTAGATATATATTTTAATAATTTATTATACATTTGTTATATTTTCAACAATCCCAAAAATTAGGATGAGGTAATACATAGAGGTGTGCCCACTACTGTTCTGACCTGTTTTTGCATTCATTAACTTCATAGCGTGAAGTTTATTCTATACTAATAATTGTGACGACGATTTTTATAATGCTATATTAAAGGAATATATCAGAATAACTATTACTATAAAAAATATACCAGAGACCCTGCGCGTCGCAGTCTCGAACGCTTTAAATTAAGACAATTCACGTAGATAAATAGTATGAATTTAATGTATTTGTATATTTATTTATATAAATAAAATGTTAGAGGTCTGCAGTTGTGCGCGCATCACGGAAAAAACTACTGAATAGATTTCAATGAAATTTTTATTTCAGACACTTGACCCTTATAAAAAATAAAAATATTGCGATATCTTCATTTAATATAAAGTTATTAAAGTTTCAAGAAACAACGATTTGTATATGCACTGCGTGTCATGTTAAACAAAGTAAATTTTTTTTGCTTGCGATCTTTTTGATGTTTTTTCCTTCGTAGATAAGAAAACTTTGTTAGTATATCAAGCAACGCGGACGAAGTCGCGGGTATCAGCTAGTATTATATATAAAAAATGTTTTTCTTATGTTTCCTTGACATTACTAGACTGCAACACTATTTACAGATATATGTATAATAATTAACGGCGGTAATTCACCGCTAGATGGCGCTTTATACTTTTATATCTTTTTTTTTTTATTGCATAGGAAGGCGGACGTGCATATAGGCCACCTGATGGTAAGTGGTCACCAACGCCCATAGACATTGGCGTTGTAAGAGCTGTAAACCATCTCTTACATCGCCAATGCGCCACCAACCTTGGGAACTAAGATGTTATGTCCCTTGTGCCTGTAATTACACTGGCTCACTCACCCTTCAAACCGAAACACAGCAATAGCAAGTACTGCTGTTTTGCGGTAGAATATCTGATGAGTGGGTGGTACCTACCCAGACGAGCTTGCACAAAACTCTACCACCAAGTAAATCGTTCAATCAATCGCCATGAAAATTCCAAATATATGTATCGACAAGGCAACTCCTGTCGGACTATTCTAGTAGCCCAGAAAATCCTCTGTTAATGTCCTGTCTATTAAAAAGTATCTATTCAAATAAATTGCGTTCTTGAGTTTTGCGAGCGCCGACATACAAACTCTTTCGCTTTATAATATCATAGATCATCACTAAGATAAAGCTATGAATTTAGATTGTTCATTTCATGTAACCTTCAGCGAAATACGAGGTCAGAAAATTAAGACGTCTGACTACAAAACTACTAACCGAATTCAACACAACATTGCTAAGTATATCTGTTTGGTAGTAGAATATACGGGTGGTAACTATCCAGACAGGCTTGCATAAAGCCATCAAGTAAACATTCATATAACATTATTTTTTTTAATCATAATTTCATTGACCCATGGGACTAAGACTATTGATTCTTTCAATACCATAATATGTAATAAATATTATGTTAAATGAAGTTATAATGGGCAACCAGATCGTATACAGATCATATTTTACCAACGATAAGATATAAGTTCCTCGACCATTGTAGGAAAGTGTCTCCGGCAAATATTTTTAATTAAAAGCATAATAATAATAATATATAGCAAAGAAGTAGGTCGTTTACGAGTTACGCACACGGAGAGTAGATTGGCGGTGGATGGCATGACGGCATAAGAGAGGTTCCTATCGCTTGCGTCGCGGCATACGAACCGGTATCATTCCGCGCCTATAAGCGTTTCATATCATCATTATCATCATATCGTATTTCTATGTTGACCGATCTTGTGCTGCTCTTATCCAACGGCTATCCGCAACTCTTATTATGTCGTCGGTCCACCTTATAGGGGGCCTGCCCACTCGAGATTTCTGCCCCAGTGGCCGACAGTTGAACAGAGCGATGTGCCCCACCCATTGCCACTTCAATTTAGATTCTTCGGGCTACATAATGTTAATTTTTATATTTAACGATATATCGTATCTGACACTTAAATGGGTGTCCGCTGCATCGGACAAATTACGTTCTTCGAGTGTGACCGATCCTAAGGATCGCGGGAGGTTTCCCGCAGACGTCCCATCGATCCGGACTTTATCAAATACCAGTACTTTATCATGAGGAATTGTAATTGGTTTTGTGAGATTAAATTAATAGATAAATTATCTTATCGTAATGGAAACACAATTTGAATTAGACAAGATTATACTAATTATTTAAACCTAGTACTTAATCATACAAGAAATAGCCCCTACTCTTTGACACGGCTTAAGAATATAAAATCAGCGATGAAGAGAAACATCGCCAAGACCTGCATGCATTGGATCACATGTGTATTAACAATTCGCACCTGCTTAGATCATACTGCTCCCTGTGGGCGTTAATTATAAAAAAGCGCAGCACACATATGGTATACAACCTTTATTAATAAATATATATACTATATAACCTTTTTTAATAAATGTATATACCATATAACCTTTTTTAATAAACGTGCTGTGTGATTCAAAAAATATTGATGTTAAACGTAAAGACTGAGATACTAGTCTCAAGTGCATTCAAACAAACAACTTGTTCAGCTTTACAATATTTGTATCGATTAGTTCGCGACCGTTCTTGTGTCAATAGTTGTTATTATATACGAAGCTGGAGCATCTGAAGCTAAAATGGCTAAATCGTTCGAGGTATTCACTCTGGAATAACGATTGTAAATATCGTTTATCAATAAATAAATACAAGCTTGCTCGATTTGCTCACAATCTATCGATTAAAATTGATTAAAATGCACTTGTTCCAAGCAATTGTGCATCTCGATTAATAATTATTTAGTTACTGTGAATGTCCCACTGCTGAGCTATAGCCTCTTCTCCTTCTTTTAGGAGAAGGTTTGGAGCTTATTCCACCACTCTCCTCCAATGTGGGTTTGTCGAATGTACATGTGGCCGAATTTAAGTGAAATCAGACTCATGCAGGTTTCCTCGCGATATTTTCCTTCACCGTCAAGCACGAGATGAATCTAAAAACACAAATTAAACACATGAAAATTCAGTGGTGCCTGCCCGGGTTCGAACCCACGATCATCGCTTTAGATTCACGCGTTCTAGTCACTGGGTCATCTCGGCTTTTATTATTATTAATTTTTATTTTTTCTTAATTATGTAATCGCAAAATAAATCAAAATTCCGTAGTTTCTATTAAAATAGGTATTCTTGTCATCTTATTGTTCAAACTTGGCACAGCAACTATAAGCTACTTAGACACGCTGTATCGCTTTGAATGAAGAAATATCAAGGATAATATCTTCTTGGCAAGATGTAACTACAAATAATCCTGGATTTCAAATTTCGAATAAGTAAGTACATAAAGAGCGTTCTTTATTCGAATTTTATTATCTTATTTCTTATGGGACAGATCAGTATCATATTAACATTATGAAAGGTGAGTTTTTAGAGAAATTACAATAGTTTAGAGATTTAGGATGGATATACAGTTAAAATTAATGAATTTAGTCGTAGTTTTAGGCGGTGATAGTGCTTTGGCCACACATCTGTCAAACATCATTACGTGGTATTGTTGAGTTTTTTTTTTTATTGTATAGGAAGGCGGACGAGCATATGGGCCTCCTGATGGTAAGTGGTCACCAACGCCCATAAACACTGGCATTGTAAGAAATGTTAGCCATCGCTTACATCGCCAATGCGCCATCAACCTTGAGAACTAAGATGTTATGTCCCTTGTGCCTATTGATATACCCACAGTGAACTAGTATATTATCGTCATCTGACATCTATAAATAGAAAGGTACATTTTTCTACATATCTGCTTAAGATTCGGATAAAAATTAACAAGAAATCTAAAGGTTTTAGATTATATTCATTATTATTATTAATTTAACATATAATGACATTTATAAATTGCAAATAATTTGATGAAGTCACGTATTATGTCAACGTTCCAAGCCGTTGCCAAAACTATAACACTTGAACAAAACCATTGTACGAGAGATTTGTAGACCTTCAAAGTGTCTATAGACTTCACGAATGTATTTCGTGTGTGTTTGTATTACTATTCTTACATAACTTCATAATACGATTGCCAAATGTCAAAAAGTGATATGCACGATAATAATCATAAAATTTTAAAGGCAAAACGTACCAAAATATCGTATCAGCCTAAATCGGTTTCCAATATTTCACGAGATACGATGCGCGTTTTTAAAGAATATCACTTTATATGACTAAATTAACCAAACAAATAAATAATTTGACAATGTAAAGAAAAAATGTATGGCATACTTCTTCTAAAAAATCTTTAAAAACAAACTTACGTTTTTTTCCGCAGAAAACGGTCGTCAAACATTTAGTGATAAGCGACATGATCTTAATTATAAAATTTCAAGAAACCACGCATAAAATTAGTTTTTGAGACGACTTTTACGTGGTTACAGCTTGAGTATACTCTACTCTACTCTCTAGCTGTACAAGCTACAGTATAGTAAAATGGCAGTGGCCCGAGGTCACGTCATATAACGAAATAGCGTTCACACTGCGCCTTCCAAAAGCGATGCGTTGGGCGTTCGAATTTAGGAGGTCGATATAAAAGGGGTTGAGGTTCTTTTTGGTGTGACAAAAATACATTAAAATAATTAATTGAAGTCTACATTTTAAAACACAAGATAAATAATAATAGGAGTGATATTCTGTAAGAAATCATCTTATTACTATCTGCGAAATGTTGACAGCCGATTTATGGTGATATGTGGTGTTTTCTATGCGGTAGGGCTTTGTGGAAGTCCGTCTGGGTAAGCACCATGCACTCATCAGATATTCAACCGCTTTACAGCAATTTTTAGTATGTTTGCGTTCCAGTTTGAAGGTGAATGAGCCGGTGTAACTATAGGCACAACGGACATAACATCTTTGTTCACAAATTTGGTGGTGCATTGGCAGTGAATCTATCGGCGGTGGTGACCACATACCATCAGGTGGCCCATTTGCCAGTTTGGCTAGCTATTATTATGCAAATGATCATAGAATTCGTCAAAATCCGTTGTTGTTGACAATAAACTTAAAGAAAATAAATAGATTGAAAAAGACACTAACAAAGTTTCAAAACATAAGATTGTGCCAAGAACTTCTTAATTTAAACTTAATTGTTATTTATATCCGGAAATGCTTTTAAGAGATTAAAATTTAAAACAATTTGAGTAAACATCGCGGCAATTGGTCTTCGCTATCGCTATATTTTCCGAGTGTATTCGATTTTCAAATTTGAAATGTTGGCGTCTGGCTCACCCGTAGTGTCGCCGTATCGCCGTATCGCTCAGTTAGTTAGTCTTACCCCGACCGTCAAGATAGACGGTTGTTCCGACTCCATATCATTCTCGACGCGTATCCTGTGACAGTGAAATGAGCGTGTGCCATAATTTTCGTGATAATATTATTCGTGAGGACATAATATGAGTGACTAATTTCATATTTTGTTATTTCGGAACATTTCAGGTAAGTTAGTTATAAAGTTTTACGATAAAATGATCATTGGAGTTTTAATTTTTAATTTGGTACGTTCTCTTAATGTCGCCAAGCTTGAACTTCGGTTGGAATAAGTTTGAGTCGAATAGTTTTCGGTAAAAACATTTGAACTTTAGTTGAAATATGTTGCATAAACCGCTTTGAACTTCGTCTTCGCTTTTAAAGTATTAAGTAGTCTAACAGACCGTTGATGAAGGCTGCAGCTTATAGGCAGTGGATAAAAAAGGCGATATATTTAATTTCATTTCATATACATAATAAGATATTCCATTTTTTGAAACTTGAATTGTTTCAGAAATAAGGGGTTATATCGAAATATAAAACATCTAAAGCTCTAAAGCTCCATAAAGCTCTAAAGATAGAATTGTAAAGAAAGAATGAATGTATTGTTTTAAAATAATATTTACAATTTCTTCTTCGAGATTTAATTCATTATCACAAACAAACAACTATTTTTAATAACATAGTATATTAGAAATGTTATCAACAATTGTATAATCTATAGACATAATCGATCAAATGTAATAAAAATAAGTTTGTTTAGTGTTTTCAATCCTTATAATACATATATATTATACCGCAAAGGACCATTAAGATCTTCATTAGTTTATTTATTTTGTATGACTTTATATATACGTTATCTATATAAATATAATGATAGAGGTCTGCAGTTGTGCGCGCATCACGGTAAAACTACTGGATAGATTTCAATGAAATTTTCTAAATTTTATTTCTTAGACACATGGTCCTTATCAAAAACAATAATGATTGCGATATCTTCATTTAATAAAAAGTTATTCAAGTTTCAAGAAACAACGATTTGTATATGCACTGCGTGTCAGTGATGTACGTTTAAACAAAGTATATTTTTGCTTGCGATCATTTTTGTTTTTTCCTTTGTACATAAGAAAACTTTGTTAATATATCAAGCAACGCGGACGAAGTCGCGGGCGTCAGCTATATATAATTTTAATTGTAGCTATTGCGTTTCTTGCCGTTTCTTCTGGGTAGAATTTATATTACAAACCGGAGTAGGAGGGGGGGGGGGGGTTACTTAATTTAATTTAATGTTTAAAAAGGGTGAGTGAGCCAGTGTAATTACAGGCACAAGGGAATTATGTCAGTTCTGCTACCTATGCTATAAAAATGTACTATCTACTGAAATAAAATGTACTAATGTCTGTCTCGTTGGTCTAGTGGCTTGATATAAGGCCGCAGACTCTGTGGTCCTGAGTTCAATTCCCAGGTCGAGCCAATAAATAGTTATTGGGATTTTCTATCAGAAATTTCTCAGTAGCAGCTCGGAGTCTGAAAGTTGGAAGTGTGTACGCTCCCGTACCTCGGAAAGCACGTTAAGCCGTTGTTCCTGCGCCTGAACTATTTCCGGTCGTGTCGAATTGCCGTCCCATCGGATTATGAGAGCTAAAGAAAAGAGAGTGCACCTGTGTTTGCGCATACACTTGTGCACCATAATATCTCCTGCGCAGTTGGCTATTGGCTGCCGTGGCCAGAATCGGTCTGGAGTACCCCCCCCCCTTAAAAAATGCCGTCGACTACGCCGCGACAGTTCCCGTCACCTCGAAAACCATTATAACCCTCGGTTAATTTAGCTTCATACAATCCTCGATATCTCTATCCTTTGAAATGACTATTAAAAAGTGTCCACCTAAATAAAACAATATGTCTTTGTCATATATGCAAAAAAAGAGATAATAGTTGACAAAGAGAATTTGCAACACAATGGCAGTATAAAAGGTTTAATGAATACTTTCTCGGTATTTTGTTTTTTTTTTAAAGGGGTTTCATCATGATCCCTGTATGATATATGGTTTATTTTTACATTTTTGGTTAAATCAATGCATAGATTTTATTTTAGTTAAAACTCTAAATGTAACGGGATTGTTGCGTCGCACAACACGAGTAACAGAGATTAATGTTTATTGGACTGAAACAAAAGGTTAACCAAAAAATCGAACGTAAAATTTTTGCAATAAATATAGTACGGTCAGCAACAAAATATTATACAAAACGAGAACTGAACTTGATTTGTACGTTGCTGGGAAATTCCAGAGCTACACTAAATTAACGATCACCAGCGAGTATAAAGAATCATATGAAGTAATAAAGAATATAATAACAGATATATTTTAATTATGACATTTGAATATTATGTTTTGTAAACGGTACATTTTTACAGTAAGATAAAAGAAAGAGTATTACACAAATTTAACTATGCTTACATATCACTCAAAAGTAACAAATATACAGTCAACATCTGTTATTTTATAATTTTTATTTATTGATTGCTAGAATACAAGTTCCATAAATGTTGATATATTAAGTACGAAAAGAAGGAGGGAACGAAGTGCTCATCACAGAGTACTTGTTATTAAACTTAAATAAAATCATAACAATAAAATTTGTAAAAGCCAAAATTGTTTCGAATATAGAAAGTATAATTTATTTCACTTTAAAGCTAAAAAACTATTAAAAAATTAAATCTTTTAAAAACGGGCAACAACACAGTAACATCAATCATTACATGACGTTTCTCTTTAAATTTTTTACATCATCGTTAAAGAAAATAGTTATTTTTACGTATTATCTTTAATTTTATCGTTATTATATAAGGAAAATTCCCAAAGTCGCTTCGTTTCCTGACACATAACGTCGAATGAGTTTCCTCAAATCCGAACAACTCACAGCGCTCAGCAATTACGTCAGCGAAATCATTACAAGGAAAAAAATTGCCTAAAAGTTAATTTTATCGTCTCGATTCAATTATATATTTTTCTTTATATACTTTATATATAGCATACAGTTACTTGAAATTATATATTATGTCTATTTTAATCACAAGGGACGTAACTAAACAACTTTGACATTGAATTGACGCGATCTTGGTAGAGATCTTGAATAATTAATCTATGATACTCATTGTGGATTCGCGAATGAATATTGGCGAAATTGTTATCGAAACTATGGTAGTAAAATTAAAGTGGATATACATTAGTTAATCGGAATACTGTTGTATTATAAGTATATATTTATCAACAACTCTTTGTGTATGTAGCACAGCTATTAGCAAATCACATGTGTAAGTGTAAGTATAAGATTTATTTATAGTTAATTCTGCGTCTTCTTTGATTGGAAAAGGCTATACTTGGTGGTAGGGCTTTTGGACCGCCTGGTCGATTGTTAACCGAAGAGTACGTAAAACTAGCACAACTAAATTTTCATGTGTTTAATTTGTATTCATAACTCGTCTAGTGCCCAGTGGTTGATCATGTAAGTTCCGAAGTATATACTACCAACATTGATGCAGCGTGGTGGTATAACCTAGAAACTTTCTCATTTACATTTCCTGACAGTCACTCTCTATATTTTGTCGTTTGTCCGTAGAATAAAGCGATGCTAATGGTTGGTCTGTTGGTACCTGTCGGTCACAAAGTCTAAATACATCCGTAAATACGCCGTTTGAAACTCAGGTTTATTATATTCAATTTATTTTCGAAGTACAATAGACAGATATGACAGCCTTCAAGTGCTTGTTAAAATGGTCTTTGAGTAAAGGAAGGGTTGCGTTTCAGACAATACAGACATTTCGATTCAGATTTTGATATTGATTTTGAATGTCTTCCTTAGATAATCTTGAATTCGTAATACTGAATGTTATTAATATATTGTTCAATTTATTCAAATGATTTGATATCATAATGATCTCATAATGTGTTTGATCATAGTGTTGGTTTTTTAAATAATTAAATAAATTTTGTATCGAATTTATTAACTTACAGAAATGTCTCTTTATAAAGATTTTTTACTCTCAGGCATTAATATCATACAAATTAGATCTTCTTATTGATTTATTTAGTTGAAATTATTGTTCAAATTTGAGATGATGCAAAATATATATCTGAAATAAGATTTGCCTAAGATCCGATTTTTAGTTAGCGTCTACGTTTAAGTACATCATATAATTAGATTTTTTTCGTGTCTATCTTGAAGTATTAAAACTCTTCCTATTGGATAGTCCAAAATTGTATTCCCAAGTCTAAAGTCATACAATCGTTTGTATGTTGTAGTTTCCAACACGGATGGTATTTTGAAAAAGATATCTAAACTAAAAGAAGCTTGTTAACTGTGTTCTCTGTTGCTAACTTTAACTCTACGTATTAAGTATCCTAACTTATGCTAGTTTATTACATAATGACAAATCATTATCTTTATTTTAATTTTTGTTGATATTACAATGTATTTGTAGACGGAATTTAAAGGATTCATTAAATAATTAAGAAAATTTCATTGCGGTATATGATTAATAATTCGAACTAATCGTTCCATTTCACGTAAGTATCTACATATATGTACATATTATATTGGAAATTATTTACGATGTAATTTATTTATATTCGACTTCAAAATGAAGGAGGTCAATTTTCCTTCAGTTCATCCTTATTCTTTGTTAGTGTGTTTGATCTCCAATAGCTTCACCGACGGAATCAATTTTATTTTTTCATATTTTGTTGTAAGGATTATTGGATACGGTCGGTAAAGAGTTAGAGTGGCCTATTTGTAGCATGTATAGATTGGTTTGGTATATATTATTCGACTTTGAATTTAGATCCAAAATCATTTTAAACACGCTTTTATTAGCTTATGTAACGGAATCTTTCTATGCAATTTTCACCCTTTTCAAGACCTCCAATTGATTTGAAAATTTGCACACGTATTAAAGACCGATGACAATACAAAAATTTAACTGTCCCTTTACCCTGTGACAACGAACACCCCCTCCCTCCCCACCATCATCATCAAGTGCGTTATCGTGCAGCCGGGCCGAGGTCGCGCCGCGTGTTTTTATAGTGTTTTAAACTATAATTTATTATTATTTTTTATGATGATCACGATGATGAAAGAATTTTATTAGGGCCATGAAAATTGACATTTATGTATATTACAAACTTTTAAGAAACTGTTTCTACGTTTTAAACGTCACGTCACTGTTTAGCTTTTAATCAATCGGTGAATCCATTATAAAAATGGTATACAGATAGATAGAGCCCTTGGGAAAATATTGGTAACTAGATGAGGCTTTTTGAAATCAACCCCAAAGGGGGTAAAATATTAAGCACTAATTTTACCTCAATGAAGACGCTGGCATAGAATACATACTATTAGGTACTACGTATATGTCCATTCAACCCCACCTATCCCATTTACCTCTCTTCGTCTATTAGGGCTATTTCGTAACTAGAAACAATAAACTCATCTCTAAACACGACTGTGTCAATAATAGATGAGCCGTTCGTGTAGTTGGTAGATACTTGGCTTTCGCGCAGGTCGTGGGTTCGATTCGCATCCAGGACAGACATCTGTGTGCATGAATATGTCTGTTGTTCTGAGTCTGGGTGTAATCATCTGTATAAGTATATATTAACAAAAGGAAACTAGTATATGTAGTATATCAGTTGATTGGTTTCCATAGTACAAGCTCTGCTTAGTTTGGGATCAGATGGCCGTGTGCTTACACACGGCCATTATATATAATATCCCAGGATATTAGTATTATATTAATATTATAATAAAATTATTAACGCGAAAGTAACTTTGTCTGTCAGTCTGTTTGTTACGATATTACGACTAAATCACTGAACTGATTTCAATAAGATTCGATATAATATAACTTTTATACCTAAAACCTGTCCTACCCATAACAAGCAGGCGAATCCTCGGGCAAAAACTAGCTCACTATAAAAGCATTACAACATTTAAGTGATATAAGAATTAATAGCGCATTAACAAGTCGGTTTTTAACAGCTTAATATAACATAAGAAGAGATCTAACTTCTCGATTTCCCGATTCTGCAAGAATTAAAGAAGGTCATTGCAGAACGCGAACGTCAAATGTCAGAAAGTGTTATGCGTCATTGAGTCCTACTACGACGACTACGACTCATCATTATAGTAAGGTCCTCCAGACCGTTATCGGTCACGGCGGCCAATCTCAAGAGGGATTAGCCAACTGCGCAGGAGATATTATATTGTACAAGTGTGTGCGCAAACACAGGTGCACTCTGTATTCTCTTACTCTCATAACGGCACGGGAGTGTACACACTTCCAACTTCCAGACTCTGGGCAGCTACTGAGAATTTTCTAACAGAAAATCTTAATAACATTCTATTGGCCCGATCTGGGAATTAATCCCAGGACCACCATGGCTGTGACCATACATGTAGCCACTCCAACGAGGCAGTCAATAATCATGGAGGCAGGCAGTAATCATGATAAAAGTTAAAGGATACATGCATCAAAATAGCGTATGAGTTACGAAACGATCTCCTACAGAATAGCGCTGCTGATTTCAATAGGCACTTGATTTATACTCGACTCTAAGGGGAGGGCCGTACGTGCGCATTGTATCTTAATTTGTTATGTTCTATTTATACAAACATATCAACGGTTTTTTGTAAAGCGTAACTTTATTTTGTATATAAAAAATTGGTTGCCTGTAAAGTCGGTATACGGGCGAAAGTTTTACGTGACAACGACTTTGAGTGGTAAAATAATTTTAATGTGAATATTCATTCGTATAGTAGGAAGAAGGATGAAATAATAGTAACAATTTAAAACATTTATTTATACAAAGAATTATATTTAAAACATTAATTTATACAAATTTCACTTTCACTTTTTATGTCTGTCTCTCTCGCTCTTAGGCGGGCTAACCATGCCCGAGTGGAAGGGACGCGTGCCTCTCACTCGCTCTCATTGTGAGCGCATAACGTGAGCGGAGCGTAACGCAGTTTCTTGAAGTGTCACCCGGCAAACCAATTTATAAGACGTTGTCACGTCAAAATAAATATCAATGTGTATACACCTGGAAATAACTAATTATAACCTGGTATAATTAAAAATAATTTAATTTACAATTATTAATCTAAGCTATTTATTTTACTAGTATATCGTAATTTATATTGGACCCATACACTCACACACCTGTATTTATATCACAGACAATAAAACGAAGAAACTTTCACTGAAAAGTAGATTGTGGGTATCCCAGGGAACGATCCGTAAATCGAGATGATCGTGTGATCTTATCTATTTTTATACTGGATATTGTTTTATTTATTGAAATACTTTATTGACAAGGCGTTCTCTAGTCAGTCAACCTTCAGACTAAGCAGGCACTCACGAAGGCGGTATAAAAACATAAATAACGAAATTATATGACTACCTTTTTTAACATGAGGATTCTTGTTAAATTAAAATAAAATTAATGCTAAAGATTTGTGTGTAAATTATGTTTATGGTGTAATAAATTAATCATTGTATTTCATTTAAATTAATTAAGATCAACTACCGTTGGTCACAATAGCTCTGCTTGACTGTTTATTTGTGACAAAGTTCTAAATACTACGGTTTCTCATACCGCTTGCTATGCATAAGTTTTTGTTGTTTAGTAACTCAATTAGGAAAGCCTTAGAGCTATATAATACAGTTTGGTGTTGCACCCGAACTTTACCGACTGCAGCCGAAGTTAAACTTGTGCAGTAACAACAGGAATCGCGCAGTGTAATCTGAACGATCGTTGCGAGAGGACGTGTCGGATTTTCAAAGTTTTTCTCTTACGCGACTGTGATTGTGAATTGAACGAGTGTATTTATTCCGTTAAAGGATTTTTGAAAACTTAGTTTTGTGTGAATGAGTTCAAAAAATAAATTTGTGGTTACATTCAGGTTAGTAATATTAGTTAATTGTTTATAGTTCATCAATTTTGTTTGATGTTGAAAGTTTTAACATTACTATTATTTAAATATTTTTTTAAATTATATTATATAAATATACAATAAGTATTTATTAATATCCTTAAAATATTATACTTTAATATATCGTTTGATTAATAGAATTTATCAGATTAATAACAAAAAATTCGTTTTGTAATTTTATTGGTGGATAACTTGAGATATTTAATTTTAGTAAAAGGAAAAAAAAAACTTATATTTCTTGTTAAATAAACAGCTAAAATGATACGTCTGTTCACTTTTATATCTTCAATAATAATATTCTTAAGATTTCCTTTAACAATACATTTTCATATAAGGTTTTTTTTTTTATTTATACTATTATATTATGTATGATCACAATTCAGTGTATAGTTTTTTTTACAAAATTCAAATGTTATTTTACAGAAACTTTTGAATATATATATAAGTCGCATTTTCCTTTTATAATAACTACCAAATAAATACAAAATTGATAATGATTACATTTCTTTTGTATTCGTTTTTTATGTTTACTTGTAGTCTTAACATATTACATGTGAAGTTTGTGCCTTCGGTGTCTTTCTATCAACTTAGTTTGTTGGTTGATATGGTTGCACGTTTTTATTTTCAGGTAGTATCACAATCAAATTTAACTGATTACCTTTTTTGTTTTGTCTGTCTTGTTGTTATCAATTGATCTTAGTGAGATACTGGATTTCAAGGCTGTTCTAGATGGTGTTCGGTCAGCCTATCTACGATGGGGTCATTCATTTTATGGACAGGGTGGTGAGCATTGTAAGGTTATAGTTCAGAATCTTCTCGTAGTCGCCTTTTGTACCCTATTTACCAGTTTCTCCGCCGCTTTTTCACTGTATCGCGTCACTATCGGTGTATTATACGAAGTAATTAAATGTTCAAGTTTAATACGTTTTTCTATCGTCTTAATAGTAGTCGTAGTTAATGGTTGCGTATTAAAAGAGACACCGATACCGTATCAGAATCTCATTCATCAGATCAGATTTCATTTTTATATTAGCCGATAGTAAACAAATTTTGCAATATTTTCATTTTTAATATTTCCTACCTCGCGTTTAAATGTATTATTTTTGTGGGTAGAACGTTTAATAATCAATCTTAATTAATTGTAGCATAGACTAACAAAGAGATTTGGATTCGAAGATAGCATACATTTTTGGTTCATCATTTTGTTTTGTTACTCTGGCATAGATAGCTCATATTTTGTAAGATAATAATTAATAATCTGTTGGACAAAACCTTCCCAAGTCTTTTAATAACCTATTATTAAAATACTGGAAGTTTTTTTTTTTTTTTTTTCGTCAAGTCAGGTTTACTCATTATTCTTGTATCACAAGAGACAATATTAAATACCAATTAGACCCACTAACTGCTTAGTGCTTGTTGGCATTTGAAACCGATAATTGGTTAAGATCCACGTATCCCATCTGTTTAGATATTTACTATAGAGAGCCGTAATGGATCAGTGGTTAGAAGGCATGAATCTTGATCGATGATCACAGGTTCAATCCCAGGCGGGCACCATTAATTTTCATTTGTTTAATTTGTGTTTCTAATTAATTACGTACTTGGTGGTGAAGGATAACATCGAGGTATCTGCATGTGTCAAATTCCACTGAAATTCTTCCACAAGTTCCTTCAAACCTCAAAGCGAGAGGTATCCTTAGCCCAATAGTGGGACGTACAGAGGATGCTACTTTAATATTTATATAAGTGTATATAAAATGATAAACATTACATTAATTGATATATTCAGAATGTAGGAGGTTAGGGAAAATAAAAGGAGCAACTCCGTTTCAAAAGAGATATATTCTCGATATGTAATAAATTAATAAGACTGTAGTAGAAGAAAAAACGAAATATTTAAAATTGACAGATTCTATTATCACCAGCCAGCGGCTCATAAATATAATTTAAGTATACAACCTTTTTGTACAAGATTATATTTTGTTGCTTATTAAGTTTATTTAATTATTAATTAATAATCCAACACAGAAATATAATTATATGTACATACAATTCAATGTACATGGAATAAAATATAAATAAAAAAATAACGTAAAGCTAATTTATGTATAAGTATTGGTCATAATTAGCTATAATATGTATGATGTAAAAAAAAATCGTAGAGGGTCTACGGCGTAGACGTATTGGTATTTCGACTTTATAAATAATTACAAATATCATTAATAACAAGATTTCATACTAAAATTTGTCGTGTCAATTCTTCATTAAATACAAAGAAAAAAGTAATTTATTAGTTTAATTAAATAAAACAAATAAACATAGTAGGCCATCCACGTCCGGGCCTGGAAACTGCAATTAGTTCCGTACTTGCTAATGTCGTCAAAATAAAAAATGAAAAATTCTCACATGTGACTTGTTTAGCCAAAACATTTTTACCCTTCAAATAAACAACATACAACATTTAAATAAATGAAATTAAAAATATTTTTAATCATACATTCTTCATACAAACATTGACAATTTGTATTTGATTTCCATTTTTAAAATAAATAGTAAAAATATCTTATTGAATAAATTTATCTCAGACAGAATTTATAAATGGAATGGATTTAAAAATTCACATTATCTATTTTAAAAGCTACTAAGCCAGATTAGTTTTGCCTTAATGCAAGATGTAGTGGGATCTTGTATATTGAAGGTGCGGCCTCAAATTTTAAATTCATTGATTAAAAAGAGAGCAAAGATCTTTTTTAAAATTTGTCTCTTCCAAATCTTATTGGATCTCAAATAATTTTTAACTTTTTTGATCTATTAATTGTTCAATTTAAAACTACATGAATATACATTTACATCAAAAACTAATAACAAGCATAGTCATAACTATAATTGGAGTGGAGTTAGCTATGAGGCAAGAAGATTCAGAGGTATGTTTATCATTATTTTTATTGTTATTTTATTCAAAACGTCAGGTACTGCCGTAGCTCAGCAAGATATTTTGCAATCTTTGCCCGACCCGTCAGGTAATCGAGCTTATAGTTCTGATGACGATGTGCAGGATTGTAATTGGTTCCCAGCTGGTACACACGATGAACACGTGTCATCATCGTCATCTAGCAAGACATCTACCCCTAAAAGTATTGGAAGCATTGCTATCCCAGCATTGGTTTCTCAAACACAGGATGACGTTAGAAGAAAAAGGAAGCGTGGTGTCGGTATGATGCAAAGAAAACTCCGTAAAGAAAGAACAGAAAAAATTAAAAAGGGGGAAGAATACATAAATCAAGCTGGGAAAAGAATATTGGGTAAATCTGTAGGTGTACTAAAAGAATGCAGATTAAAATGTAAAACTAAATTTACGAATGCACAATTAGAAAGAGTTTTTGCGGATTATCGCGCTATGGAAACTAGGGATATGCAACGTTTACATTTGAGTAACCATATACTATTAACGCCGCCAATTAGGGTTAAACAGGTTGAATACAAAAAGAAAAGAGAAGTATCTGTAGAGTACTTTATTGAAAATGAAGGTAATTTAGTAAAAGTTTGTCAAAACTGTTTTCTTAAAGTGTATGGTGAGAATCGTGGTTTTGTGAATGGCATAATTGACAAGAAGAAAAAGTCAGCTACAGGTATCATTGGACGGGATGAAAGAGGCAGACATGAGCCAAAAATTAAACATTCAAATGAAGCAATTGATTATGTGCGTAATCATATTTCTAATTTCCCTGCATACGAAAGCCACTATTCAAGACGACACACTACGAAAAAATACCTAGAGACTGGGTTGAATTTACAAAAAATGTATAACTTATACCTAGACCAACATACCATGGACAACATAACTACAAAAATAGTCAGCCTTTCTACATATAGTAATATTTTTAAGACATTCAATTTAAAATTTAAAAAGCCACATAACGATACTTGCCATACTTGTGATACATTTGTAGCAAAAATAAAATTTACAATAAATGACACTGAGAAAACGAGATTACATGACGAACATGTCTCTCATCAGGATAAAGCTAATTTCCATTACGAATGTAAATCTTTCGATAAACAACGTGCCGAGTTATCAGGGAATACTATCGTTGTCGCTGTGTGTGATTTACAGCAGTGTCTCGCTACACCATATTTAAAAAATAGTGTAGCATTTTACAAAAGGAAGCTATGGACTTTTAATTTCACAGTCAGGAATTGTAACACTGGGAAAACAACTTGTTTCATGTGGCATGAAGCTATCGCGCAACGTGGTGCTGACGAAATAGCATCTTGCCTAAAAATGTTCATAATGAGTTTGAGCGAAGAAACAGAACACGTTATTATTTATTCAGATACATGTCCCGGGCAAACCCGCAACAACACATTACCTGTTGTATATAACTACATACTTACGCAGAAAGTTGGTTTGAAGACTATAGATCATAAATTTCTAGTTCCTGGTCACACACATTTAGAGTGTGATGCTGACCATGCATCAATCGAGCGAGCCAAGAAGAAATATAATGGAAGAATTTCAATTCCAAATGACTGGTACATGCTTGTGAGAATGGTCAGCAGTAAGTTCACTGTGATAGAATTGTCACAAGACGACATTTTTGGATTTTCGAGCATTCTAAAGCAGTCGCTTATAAAGAAGACCAAAGATCAAAATAACGAACCTTTTCTGTGGCGTAATATATTTTGGATACGTGTCGAGAAAGAACATCCTTGTTTCTTTTCTTTTAAGTATTCACTGCGAGTGGAAGACGAGTTTAAAATATGCGACATGAAGAGGAAAGCCAGAGCCAGTCGAAATAATCAGCCAATAATAGATGTTCGTAAGGCGTACAATCAGCCATTATTAATAAATAAAGAAAAACATAAGGATATTTTATCTTTATTACAGTACATTGATCCGGTGTACCATGATTTCTATAAGAATGTAATAAAGTATGACAACGACGTAGTAGACACATCACATATTAGTGATTATAATTCCGATTCTGAATAGAAATGATTCTATAATTAAGTCTATTATCTTATTTTTTTAATGCTGCTTCGAGCGCAATATTATGTGCCAAATATTCTGCATTGCCATTTTAAATTTAAATAAAGTATATTTCCAATATTTGTATATCATTTAAGATCATAACACGATAACTACCTACTTCTTTTGATCACAGTGTGATAAGTGCAACCATTCTTTAAAAAAAAAAACAATACGTGAATACTACGCATTCCACAATGAACTTTAAGTATTTTTACAAATTAGTAACACATTTCCTTAATTTTAAAATTATTATTTTTTTCATAAATCGAGTGTTTCATATTTTAATAGTGCCTTCAAGATTTCTTAATAATTTAAATTGCTTGTCCTGTAAAGTAATGAAATTGCATTTATCATATTCTGACCTATGGCCACAGAATTATTTACTAAACGATAACATAACAGCTACAACAAAACAAATAATTAAAAGTTAAAGATATATCTACGAGTATCTACCAACGATATTGAAGACCTACTATAATATATTTTTATTCATACATACAGTTAGAAACACATGAAGTACACTTTTAATCTACTTGGTGTTAGGGCTTTGTGCAAGCTCGTCTGGGTAGGTAGAGGTACCACCCACTCATCATATATTCTACGGCAAAACGGCAGTACTTGGTATTGTTGTGTTCCGGTTTGAAGGATGAGTCAGCTCTTAGTTTTCAAGGTTGGTGGCGCAATGGCGATGTAAGCGATGGTTAACATCTTTTAGAATGCCAATGTCTATAGGCACTGGTGACCATTTACCATCAGGTGGCATATGGTCGTGGCCGCCTACCTATGCTATAAAAAAGATCATACGAGTTACCCATCCCGGAATATAAGGGGCAATATAATTTACTTGGCAATACACATAATAGTTTATGCGGCACACTTCTGGTGAAGTTATTAGTTGCCATTATTTTTCTCGACATCTCCAACATTTATCGTCCTATTTCAGCCAATTTTCACAAAATATATAATGAGTTATACTGTCTTCCTCATGAATCACTCCGTCCTTTGGTAAAAACCGTATAAAAATACGTTCGGTAGTTTTAGTCTATCGCGTTCAGACAGAAAGAAGCTGCAGGGACTTTTTATAATATGTAGTGATGGATAGTTTTGTATATAATATGCCTTAATTACTATTTAATAAATATTAAAAAGAAAAGTTTATTTATTTTTAATTTATTAAAACTAAAGATATTATTTAATTCTTAAACTACCAAAAGTAACTCGAATTCAAAGCTTTTATTACGGACATCCGGTCCAATTAACTTGGATGAAGCCTTCCTGTCCCGCGGGGGTTATTTTCATAAACGGTTGTTTAACTTGCCTTTTTGGGTTACATAAGGGCTCAACTCGATTTAGTTAAATTTAATCAGTAATGGGTACATTTTGATTTATGACGTTTTTACTGTTAACAGATATTTATAGGGTTTTACTTTTAATATAAAATGTTTTAAAAATAAATAAAAAAGTGGTTAAATAAGGTTTATGCATTTAAAAATTGAATTTATCAAATTATTAATAATTATAATAATATATTAATTAATTTTCAGAATGCAAAATGCATTAGTATTTTTATTTAAATAAAAAATTGTATTTAAATGTTATATATTTTGACGTAATTTACATTATAATACAAAAGATCAAAAAGTCACCATATATTCTTTAGTTACTTAAATAATTGATTGATAGTTATCGTACTTAGGGCTTAAATTATTACTTAGCATTGATGGGTTCCAGAAGGGTAAGTAAGCCTGTGTGTAGTCCACAAGGGACATAACTTCTTAGTTACCCTAATTGGTGACGCATGGGCGATGTAAGACAATAAATCTTACAGCGCCAATATGAAAATGGACGATGGTAAAAACTGATCATCACCCACGTCGTCAATCCACCTTCCTATTATAAAAATAAATAAAATGTTTTACAAAGTATTATTCTAATAAATAAATAATAAACATAATAAAACATTGATGTATGACTATTTTACGCTTTTCTTAAGTTTGTCTTGGCCGCATTGTCGACAAAGACAATTCGATGTCAAGACTGATAGTGACATTTTATTTTATAAAATGTAATAAAATTTTGTTCATAGGAATAACCTTAACTAGATTATTAAAGAAACATAAAATACCTTATAAAGTAAACTTCATCATAGTGTGAAGAATTTTTTCAAACGATTTGAATCTCTTTTTGGAAATTAAAATGTTGAAATATAAAATTCACGTTTCGTATATTCATTTCCATGTGCAAAATAATATTTTACTTCACATCTATATATCACTCAGGGCGGAGAGATTAATGTTTGTCGAAGTAATACAAAAGTTTTACAAAAACCAACTAAATATTCCGCTATAAATTTTTTATACAGTTGTCAAAAAAGTCTTTCTGAGTTATGAGTATTACACAACAAATCACAATGTTTGTGACGAGACTCCAAGGAGTATATATTATCTCGATGAGTCCTCGCTCAAATTCTAAATGTGAACGTTAAAAAACGCACCAGTCCGTAAATATCTATAGGGCAAGCTTTCAAGGAGATTGATTGGATTTTTTTTCCACCTCTATGCTCTAAATATGGCAGAATTTCACCCGATACTTGCTTTCTCACAATGTTTGCTTACCCGCCTAGTTTGGAATGAATTATAAACGCAATTCCTTTAAACCCCTTCGGCTATTGTCGAAGCACTCCCATTGCATGCTTGACGATTAACTGGAGGAAACATAGGAATATTATTATTGCCATGAAATAGGCATAACTTCAGTTCAATTGTTCCTTTTCCGTTCGAATTTCGAATTCTTCGGTTAATATATACGATGATTTATTTTGACGTATGGATAATTTTCGAAAAGTACTTGAACCGTTGTCAGACTAGTTTTCTTTTGACTTAGATGATCAGGATCTGCTTCTGCGAGTGGGAATGCTTGTGCGCGGGTTGTTATCCTGCGACTCTTAGCTTAAAGCTTAAGCGTTTTTTCAACAGGATTCAATGCACTCAAATCTCTTATTCTGGTCTTACGACGCCCGCGTAGTCCACGGGTTTGATGGTTTTACTAATTAAAGAAGTAAGCCGATTAAAACCAACGAGTTTTTTTAATTAATTGATTGTTCGAAACGGAAATGATATAATTTTGTAGTTATTACTCTAACGATAAATATAGTTTCTGTTTGTATTGAATTAAAATAAAATGATTATCAGACTGGAAGGTTTTTTATTCTTTATTTAAGGAGTTTGTTCGTTAATACAAATATGTCACTCTGTCAAATTAACAAAGGTAATTAATTAGTAATCATATTTTTAAGGCCGACCTTAACTAATTTTAACAATTGAGAAGCTGTTTCTGTGTGAGGTTCAGTCAAGATTCTATTTAAGTATCCCACACGATTTTAAGTGAGATTTAAATGACATATTTTGTCCAAAGTCCTAGTAGTTAGCTTGTACGCGTATAAACCCGATGTTATGAAGTTTTAATTTCGATTTCAATGCTATAATTATTATATTTTTTTCTGTAAAGAAAATATTAGTAGCAGCTCAGAGTAAGGATGTTGGCGTGTCACGTAGAGCCATTTGTCCTGCGTCTGATCTCTATTCGATCGTGTTGGAATGTTCGTCCGTCCTTCCGTCTATCATACTTTGTTGCACAATATTTTTTATGATTTTATTGAAAAACAAATATATTTAAGATGAGCCCAGTGGCACTGAATCTTAACCGAAAAGATTGCGAGTTCAAGCCCGGGCAATCAATCTGAATCTTCATGTCCTTAATTAGTGTTTATAATTCATTTTGTGCTTGGTAGTGAATAACATAATGAGGAAACCGACCCGCATTGAAGTAGTGTACCATCACACTACCTCTACCTCCTGACTCAAAAAAGAGAAGAGCTATTTTTTGAAGAAAGGGTTTGGAGGTTCAGCAAAAGATATTTATAGGCAGTTAATTTACTTTATGTACATTTACAATTCAATGAAAACTCGATCAATCATTTAATGGAATGTAATCAAATAGAATTAAGTTAAATGAAGAATAATTAATTTTGCCGGCCGCGTTGATAATAATGATTTACAAGAAAAATACATATGTAAAGCGAAACAGAACTTTACATATACAATAGATCGTCATCAAACGACTCTGCGAAGCGCTCGATTGATGGATTCACTTAACAAAAATTCCCTGAGTCGGCTCTTACGACACTGACGGGTTGAGATGAAGTGGCTCTATTCTAATTCACCAGAACTATACGGCGTTCTTATCACACATTTATAATTCTTCATTCAACGTATAAAGTAAAAGTCAATAAAATGTTCAAGGCCTAGGAAAGGGAGCTTATTCCACCACGCCGTTCTAATTTATAATAGTTTGTGAATACTCATGTGGTATATGGGATATTTTATAATGGATATACACATAAAAATACACAAAAAATACAGATCACTAGATCACCTCGTCTATACAATATATAATAAAAATAAAATTCTTAATTTATTATAGCCTGCTTTGTAATACATCATTGGTTGTTTAAAAAAATGTGAGTGCGGAGTAAAATCGAATAAAACAATGTTATCTTTCATAAGCCCATTTTGATTTTGCCAAATAGCATTGACATGTTTTGTAAATATTTTTAGGAATGTATAATTAGGAGTCGAGAGAGCCCAGTAGATGGTATCCGTAGATCCCAAACTAACATCACCAGTTCATAAACGTGGTAGTATATCTGAGCTCTCATCGTCTTAGTTTGTAATAAATTGTTTTAGCTCGTCGGTAAAGGAGAATATTTTGAACAAACTTACAATATTAAAAACTGTGACATATTACTCCTAAAAGCTAAGATTTTCCATTGCTTGCAAATATTGGGCCACATATATCATCCAGTGTGATTATAAGAATTGTATACCCATATCGAATAAGCATTCAACGAACTACTAAATCGCTCGGTGGAATCCATTCCGAGAATCTTACAAACATTTAAATGAATTTTGGCGAAATGGTGCAGTAGACGGGTTATCGTGACCTACTTGCAATTTTGAGTATCAAATGAATTGAAATTAGAATTATACCGAAACTGCAAACGCAGCTAAGATTAAATATTAAAAAAAGACGTAACAGCATGTGAAATAATAAATAACAATTAAAATTTAGAAAAAAATATAAAATTGATGTGTCAAATTAAATTCTTCCATCTGTGTATACAACAACCCATTTGAGAGCAGATGGCAGCATCAGATGGATGGAGCATGATAGAATAAGCTACCTTCTCCTCATACCTTAGCTCGGCGGAGTATTTACCGACCGATTCTTACTGCTACTAAACTCTACTAAGGACACACATCGTTTGAGAGAGTAAGTAGGTAACAGCCTGTGAATGTTCCACTGCTGGGCTAAGGCCTCTTCTACTCTTATAGGAGAATGTTTGGAGCTTTTTCCACCACGCTACTCCAATGCGGGTTGGTGGAATACACATGTGATAGAATTTCAGTGAAATTTGACACATGCAGGTCTCCTCATAATGTTTTCCTCCCCCGACAAGCACGAGATGATATAATCACCAATTAAGCACATTAAATTCAGCTTCGGTGCTTGCCCGGGTTTACCCATCGGTTAAGATTCACGCGTTCTTACCACTTGGCCATCTCGGCTTTGGAGAAAGAGATCAAACATTTAATTTATAATATGATAAGATATTAAAGTCAGTACAATAATATGGAGTTTATTGATGCGGTAAAAGAACTAAAAATACGTTTTTCAGTAGTCTTTATTTATAAAGTAAGACTTGTAATATCTACGATAAAAATATCTAGCGACTTTCCTTTAAACCTAAAAGGGTCGCAGTGCTAAGCACTTTTTCGTCCGTAACCATTAAAGGGAAAATTTTCACACAAAAAGTGCCCGTGACGCGACAAAAAGGAATCAGCTGATAAAGGTTGAGTCGGAAATTGAATGAAAGTGTTATTATAATGATATTTTTAAAATTCAGAATAACATTTAAGATATAAAATTTTACTTTATTATATTATTAAAGCTAAAGCAACAAGTGATCGTCCGTAATATTATGGTACACCACAGTGTTTTTTTTTTACCAAACCGAAAAAGTTGGAAGACCCCCCCGTGCCTCGGAAAGCACGTTAAGTCGTTGGTCCTGCGCCTGAACTCTTTCCGGTCGTGTCGGATTGCCGTCCCATCGGATTATGAGAGCTAAGGAAACGAGAGTGCACCTGTGTTTGCGCTCACACTTGTGCACTATAATATCTCCTGTGCAGTTGGCTAATCTTTTTTAAGATTGGCCGCCGTGGCCGAAATCTGTCTGGAGGACCTTACTTATTATTCTTACGACTGTTAAAAAAAAACTAATAACAAAAAATATCATTTTTTTATCGGTTCTTGTTAGGTCTGAAGTGTTTCAGAACCAGTGGTTGATTTTTAACAACTTACATGTTGATAACTACCATGAATAACGATTTTTGACTTTCGACTTTAACCCATTTCCGTAATACGTAGTGTTCAAATATAAACACAAACACAGGTGCACTCTCCTCACATTTACTCATAATCCAATGGGACGGCCAATCCAACAAAACCGCCTTACAGAATAAATTACGAAATAGTTACCCAAGCTACCGATAATTCTCTGGGGAATTTAATCAAGGATTAAAATTGTGTTTAGTTTATTTTGGCGGAGGTATGAACGACGTTATATATCTTGAATTCATTCGCACAATCACTCTGTGGAACCAGCTTTCGCCGGCGACTTTTCCGAACCGATATGACTTAAGAACCTTCAAGAAGAGAGCGTACTCTTTCCTAAAAGGCCGGCAACGCATCTGCATGTCCTCGGATGCTGCAGATGTCCATGGGCGGTGGTAGTCACTTTCCATCAGGTGAGCCTCCTGCTCGTTTGCCCCCTCTAATATATAAAAAAAAAAACAAAAATATTTTGATGTGAAATATCTATTGGCGCACCTTGGGGGTAAGTCTAACTCATAGGTCGAGACGGGAAAAGGTATGACGTTCTCCTGCATCTCCTACGCCTCTTTTTATTCCCTTGTGTGCGTGGCTCGTATATATAATTCTTTGTTTAATAATTTTACTTACGAATCCCTATGTTGTTATTTGACTAAATATTTATTTATTGGTTTTATTTCAATAACCATCAACATCGATCACATCTGCCGTGAGTCCCGTAACGTTCACATCTGCCGTGAGTCCCGTAACGTTCACATTTGCCGTGAGTCCCGTAACGTTCACATCTGCCGTGAGTCCCGTAACGTTCACATCTGCCGTGAGTCCCGTAAAGTTCACATCTGCCGTGAGTCCCGTAACGTTCACATCTGCCGTGAGTCCCGTAAAGTTCACATCTTCCGTGAGTCCCGTAACGTTCACATCTGCCGTGAGTCCCGTAAAGTTCACATCTGCCGTGAGTCCCGTAAAGTTCACATCTGCCGTGAGTCCCGTAACGTTCACATTTGCCGTGAGTCCCGTAAAGTTCACATCTGCCGTGAGTCCCGTAACGTTCACATCTGCCGTGAGTCCCGTAACGTTCACATCTGCCGTGAGTCCCGTAAAGTTCACATCTTCCGTGAGTCCCGTAACGTTCACATCTGCCGTGAGTCCCGTAAAGTTCACATCTGCCCTGAGTCCCGTAACGTTCACATCTGCCGTGAGTCCCGTAACGTTCACATCTGCCGTGAGTCCCGTAACGTTCAAATCTGCCGTGAGTCCCGTAACGTTCAAATCTGCCGTGAGTCCCGTAACGTTCACATCTGCCGTGAGTCTCGTAACGTTCACATCTGCCGTGAGTCCCGTAACGGCCACAATATATATTAAGTAAATGAAAAATCCGTGTTGATTTTTATTTTTTTTATTTTATAGGTAGGCGGACGAGCATTTGGGCCACCTGATGGTAAGTGATCACCAACGCCCATAGACAATGGCGTTGTAAGAAATGTTAACCATCGCTTACATTTCCAATGCGTCACCAACCTTGGGAACTAAGACGTTATATCCTGTGTATGTGTGTACATGACGTATGTTAGGTGTGACAACAATACAAAGTACTGCTGTTTTAGAATATCTGAAGAGTGGGTGGTACCTACCCAGACGAGCTTGCACAAACCTCCACCACCAAGTAAATATTTTTTATAAAAACGAAGCTTGTCCCTTTTATCACTTAACGTTAAACCTACTAACAAATTGATGAACATTGACTTGATTATTGAATTATATTACATAATTATGTATTTCATCAAAAAGATTACACCCCTTCTTATTGCCTCAACTGGTGGCAGGACGGCTGGTTCGTATTTCGCCCAGAGAATCAGGATTGCAATTCAAAGGGGAAATGCTGCTAGCGTATAATTTATATGATGAAAAAGACTATTTGAATTTCTTAATAACTAACCTAACATTCAATATTATAATTATTGTGAAATGACTTATTATCTTTATATAACGGATGTTTAGCATCAGTAGTACTGTGTTTTCTTTATCTGTGAATTTAATAGAAGTAATATAAGTTTATAAGATTACTTGAAAAATTAAAATATGACCAACTAATAATGTCAATTATATGCGAATTAACTTAAGGGTAACATAAACACTACATGTTAGTGAAATATATGATTATAATTATTCAAACACATGTCAGGCAACATAGCGAAAACTATATGAAATTATGATAATTTAATTCGCAAACATTCTAGCTATTAAGGAATTACTCGAACCAAGTTGAAAAATAAACACGACGCTATAGTTACGAGGTAAAAACACGCAGTACATTCGACGCACGTGTAGTTTACGTATAACGTGATAAATAAACTGCGAGAGAGCTTAATTTGGTTTTATTCGTAGTAACGCTCGGGAAGCAGTATGCCTGAATGAACAACGATGTCTGTTATTAATTAAAACGCCTCTAAGAGTCGATATAGGTTTTTTTTTTAGATTATGTTAGTGTGCAAGATTGTTTTTGTATTTATCAAAATAATCACGAGATAGAAATCTAGCAAAATTTACAATGAACATGTGTAATCTTCTGTTAAAATCCATGCGTCCTAACAATTATTTTTTTCACTGGCTTATTTTTTTCAAATTCAAATTTAAATATGTTTATTCAATGTAGAAGTGTTACACTTACTTATTGATTGTCATAAGTCTACCACCGGTTCGGAAATAAACACCTCAGACCTGAGAAGAACCGGCGAAAGAAACTCAGCGGGATTTATTTTTTTCATCTCATTTTTTACAATATTTATATAATATATAATAACAATACAATAATAATATTCTTCTTTAATTGAAACAGCCTGGAGGCGATCGTTTCATTCCCAAGGTGTGCAATCATCTAAAAAGTCATTGATTGTATTATATTATATTATCCTTTAGCACACAAGCGTTCCTTAACAATTCTTTTAAATTTCACAATTGAATATTTTTGAACGCTTTCTGGGATCCTGTTGTAAAAACGTATACATTGTCCCATAAAAGACCTACTAACCCTGTGTAATCTAGTAACAGTGGTTGTAAGTTTATACTTGTTCCTGGTGTTAACAGTATGTACGTCACAATTTCTAGGAAAATCTTTTAAGTTTTTTCGGACATACATAACATTATCAAATATATATTGAGAAGCGACAGTCATTATTTTAATTTCTTTAAATTTACATCTTAATTAATCTTTCGGGCCCAGGTTATAAATTGCACGAATAACCCTCTTCTGCAGTACAAAAATCGTATTTATGTCGGCTGCATTACCCCAGAGTAGAATGCCATAAGACATTATACTGTGGAAATAGCTGAAATACACTAGGCGAGCCGTTTCAATATCAGTCAACATTCTAATTTTTTTTACCGCGAATGCTGCAGAGCTGAGTCTATTTGCCAATTTATTAATATGAGGGCCCCATTGAAACTTAGAATCTATGGTGATACCAAGAAATTCTGTGGCTTCTACATAATCTAACGGTTCCTCATTTAGAAGTACATTCGTTTTTACAAATTTCACGTTGGGAACAGTGAATTTAATACATTTTGTCTTTTTACTGTTTAACAGTAAATTATTAACACTAAACCAATGTACTATTTCAGAGAGAGCATTGTTTACCTCGTCATATATCGATAGGCGTCTTTTAATTTTAAAAATTAAAGAAGTATCATCAGCAAACAATACTATCTCATGTTTATTATTTAAAAGATGGGGCAAGTCATTTATATAGATGAGGAACAGAAATGGACCAAGAATAGATCCTTGAGGGACCCCCACACCAACTGGAGCCCCGGGAGATCTCTTTCCATTAATATCAACCCTCTGAATCCGATCGCTCAAATACGAATTCAGAAGACTGAGTGCTTTATCTCTAATGCCATAGTGACGTAGTTTCCTGATCAATGTTTCGTGTTGCACACAATCAAAAGCCTTAGATAAGTCACAAAATATTCCTAAGGCATCCTGTGACTCTTCCCAGGCTCTATAAATATTTTTAACGAGCTCGACACCAGCATCGGTTTTTTGCTCCACTAAAACCACATGTCGTGACGGGCTGCCTTCTCGATGATGGCTAGAGCGTTCGAGACGAAAGAACTACATCGAATACGATGTAGCAGTGGTCGGATAGTGGAACCACTTGTTCCGAGAAGCGAAACTCCGAGTGCAATCGATGACTGACTCACTCTTTCACCGACCGCAAGTGCACGAGCCACTAAAGTCTCTCCTCTAAGATCGTCGTTGGGGTTGCCCCAAGGCCTGGCCTTCTTGTGCGGGAATTGTAGTCCACTGAGACCATCGCGTACTAATCACTTCACTATCTCGTCTCTTGTGTGAATTAATTATATCTTATAATTGAAATATCAATCAATCCATTGTATTATAAATTAATTCTGATTTCGAATTACATATATTAAGTGTTAGATATCGGTTTAGTTATATATACTAGCTGTTTCATTCATTTAAATGTCAAATTATTGATGACAGAATGAGATAAATAAATGAGTAACCATTTATTTGTGTGTCTTAAACGCGAATAGTACAAATATTCATTCATTCAATTGTCTTGACATTGATGCTGTAATTAATCATTTTTGTGTTGTGTGTTGCTTAGAGTTAAAATGTAAAATTAAAGATTGGAAATTAAAATACAATATTTTCAATCGAATTTATAATATCCTCATGACACAAATTTTACATTACTATTCATTTATAAGTAAGACATTGGTTGTTTGGTAAAAAGTTTATAGCACTTATGTTGGTAGCTAGGCTCATATACGTAACTGAATTTATAACTTCGCCAGCAGATGGCGTGGGCAGTGAAATGAGGTTTTATTCGGTCCGGTAATAAAGGATTTTATTCCGTTAAAATTTAGCTTGTAAATGTATTATAGTTGTAAGGCAAGTATAAGAAGATTTATTTTATTTTTCTAGATGTTACAATAGTAAAATGATTATATTTAATAATAATAAATAACCTAGGACATTATTGACACACGGCCATCTGATCCCAAACTAAGCAGAGCTTGTACTATGGAAACCAGACAACTGATATACTACATATACTATTTTTTTTTGTAAATACATACTTATATAGATAATGACACCCAGACTCAGGACAAACAGACATGTTCATGCACACAAATGTCTGTCCTGGGTGGGAATCGAACCCACGACCTGCGTGCGTGTAAGTGTCTTACCAACCACGCCAACCGGCTCGTCTAATTTCAATATTTATATACTGAAAAGGATATCCGATCGAAGACATTTCAGTAAATAAAATAAAATTTTCTGCATTGAGTCAACTACAAGTTTCCACGGAATACGACTACGTCATTTTGAGTAAAGATTTCGAACTCCATCTTTTATTGATTTAAAGACTGTCACAAAAACGTATTAAAATACATTACCGGTCATCGGTCAATATAGTTTATTTGCATTTAGTACAATATGCTTATTAATTTGAATTCACTTTACAATAACGGAGAAAATCGTACTAAGCGATTTCTTTAAATAAATTACTATATTTTAACAATTAACCCTCCGTTTCGAATCGAATTCGCAGATAAAAAAAACACAGTACTACTGATGCTAAGCATCCGTTATATAAAGATAATAAGTCATTTCACAATAATTATAATATTGAATGTTAGGTAAAGCTACATCTAAAAATATATTTTACCGAAATGGAACCATTAAGAAATTCAAATAGTCTTTTTAATCATATAAATTATACGCTAGCAGCATTTCCCTTTTGAATTGCAATCCTTATTCTCTGGGCGAAATACGAAGCAGCCGTCCTGCCACCAGTAGAGGCAATAAGAAGGGGTGTAATATTTTTGATGAAATACATATGTATATAATTCAATAATCAAGTCAATGTTCATCGATTTGTTAGTAGGTTTAATATTATGTGATAAAAGCTTCGTTTTTATAATAAATATTTACTTGGCGGTAGAGCTTTGTGCAAGCTCGTCTGGGTAGGTACCACCCACTCATCACATATTTTACCGCAAAGCAGCAGTGCTTGATACCGGTTGTGTTCCGGTTTGAAGGGTGATTGAGCAAATGTAGTTACCAGCGCAATGGACATAACATCTTAGTTCCCAAGATTGGTGGCGCATTGACGGTGTAAGTGATCGTTAACACCTCTTACAATGCCAATGTCTATGGGCGTTGGTGACCACTTACCATCAGGTGGTCCATATGCTCGTCCGCCTTCCTATGAAATAAAAATAAACAACAATCAGGTCAATGTAAATCAATTTGTTAGCAAGTAAGTGACAAAAGAGGCAAGCTTCGTTTTTTATAAAAAAAATATTGTTATCAATTCTTATTCAAGAAACCGTTTATGTTCTTATTTTCTCCTCCAGTTAAGCGTAAAAAGGGTCGGGATCAAACCTGCGATATCTCTAGGCGCTGTGTTTTGTTGAACTATCAACGCTTTCGTCACCTATTGAGAAGACTTGAGCTTATACAATAATGCTCCAGCGATTTGAAGGATATTCGGGATTGAATCACATCGAACACTGGTTTTATAACGATATGTTCCATAATTTTCGAGTCTAAAATAAACACGAGTAAAATAATGTCCTCCTGACCGATTTCGGACACGGCAGCCAATCTCTAGAGAGATTAGCCAACTGCGCAGGCGATATTATACTGCACAAGTGTGTGCGCAAACACAGGTGCACTCTCTCTTCCCTAGCTCTCATAATCCGATGGGACGGCAATTCGACACGATCGGAAAGAGTTCAGGCGCAGGACCAACGGCTTAACGTGCTTTCCGGGGCACGGAAGTGTACACACTTCCAACTTCCAGACTCCGGGCTGCTACTGAGAATTTTCTGACCGAAAAACCCAATAACTAATTATTGGCCCGACCTGGGAATTAAACCCAGGATCACCGGGTCTGTGGTCCTTATAACGTGATACCTTCAAAATAAGAGTCAATATCTTTTAGGTAAGTATGCTTTTGTACGAAATTTACCATGATTATTTTATAATACGTACCACCCACTCATTATATATTCTACCGCAAAACAGCAGTACTTGATATGTTGTGTTCCAGTTAGAAGGGACATCACAACTTAGTTCCCAAGGTTGTTGGCGCATTGGCGTTGTAAGCGATAGGTAACATTTCTTACAATGCCACTATCTATGGGTCGTTGGTTACCTCTTACCATCAGGCGCTCGTCATACCTATATGCTCGTCCGCCTAAAAATAGAATTAAAAAAAAAATGGTTGTCTGTAAAGTCGGTTTACGGACGATAGTTTAACGTGACAACGTCATAGCAAAACATTGATGAAATGACTGCAATCGAGTGAAAGAGAGATAGATGCGGCGCAAGCGTACAATCAGCGTAACGGGACAACGAGCATAACGGAACACTTTTTCGTGCATGCAGCCAGCATTGAGTTTTTTGACGTGACAACGCCTAATAAATCGATGAACGCTGGCTGCATGCACGAAAAAGGATGACTCATTGTCCCGTTACGCTCATTGTACGCTTGCGCCGCATCTATCTGTTATGACGTTGTCGACTTTACAGACAACCATTTTTTAGTTTTTTTGATACTTTTGCCTCTTTCAATCATACAAGTGATTTAAGAAAGAAAACTACCGAAATATATATTTATGTTTCAAACACTGTACCCGCTTGTACCGTATAACCGCTGACTCAGGTTCCGGCTGGAGCGCACCGCAGGATATATGCTTATTTCCTCAACATAAGAAATGTTTGTATTTATATTTCAATTTTCTTGGGTTTTGATGCTAGAAATATGTTATAAGGCAATTTTTATAATTTCGATATTTTAGTCAACATTGTAGTTTGAGGCATAGGTTTTTTTTACTTATATGTTTTTAGTTAGATGTTGCACTCCAAGCTTTTTAATTCATATATCATGTCGGCTATTTTTGTTAGGAATAAACCAGAGGGGGATTTTTTTATATTAATAATGGAACGCCTGGTAAAATGGGCCACGATGTACGATGAACAGTTTTCCGCAGCCCAAAGACTTCGGTCTAACCAATGAAACCATGAGCAGATGCTCTTTGCCTTTAATTCTGATTAAATTGCCTTACTCATCCTTATTTAGAATCTTATTGCATATTTTTAATGTCTAACTTTTCGATTAATAGTATACGAAATTAGCGGTAAGCGTTTCAAAAACGGCCCGAAAAGTAAGAACACAATGACGTTTGTGAGGTTATTTCAAATTAGTATGGTCCAATCATAACTTATTGCTAAGGATTATTTCCTTAGGTTGAATATGGAACAACCGTTATTGTACATTTCCTATGTCTTTCTGTCATGAATGGCGTAAGATCGTAAGTGAATGTCAATACAATCTAAACCGCACTTTATTGTTCGGGAACAAGTTAGTTAGTTTAGGTTGAAATTATTAAACCGTTTTACATCGTTTTCTTCATTATGTGGTGGGTGCCACATTTGAGTATTGTTTTTGTTCTTGATCTTGCTATTTTTTATTTTTTATTGGTGTACGGAGTATTTAATATTTCTTTGTTTCAATATCTATGTGGGGTGATCAATTACCTACCGTTGACTGTACGTTAAACTTAAAGATTGCTTAATTGACACAATGCTTATACATATTATCGTCATCGTCAAACAGAAGCTTTGAAATTTATATTTTTGTGAAATATTTTTATCAAAGCTATTTTCTATATTACTATTTTCTCTATAGAACAGGTATTTCAATTAGAGTGCAAGTTTCATTCGGTTCATCTGAATTGAACAAAATATAAATGTTGTTTTTATTTTCGTTAAAATTCTGTATAAAATAGTATGTAAGCAAACGTTGACGGGACATTAAGTAGAATTAAATTTAATTCCATAGATGGTGGGAATTTGCACATGTGTGCGTCATGGGCTATCATTTGGCGACTATTATGAAAAGTGAAACGTATGGAAAGTAATCATTGACGACAGACGACGATTTGTAAATGTATATTTATGTACTGGCTTTGTGCATGACCGTCTTTGTTCCATCCACTTATCACATATTGAACGACAGCTATACTTACGGCCGAATACTGAAACGTCATTCAAATATGAAGTGGGACTTAATTATTTGGAACGTCATTAATTTCAAATTTAGTATGCGAAATTTTAAATTAACGGCGTCTCAAATAAGTATGTTCCAATACATATTTGAATGACGTTTCAGTATTTGGCCATTAGTATTGTTATGTTCCAATTTGATAATATATCTTAGTTCCCAAGGTTGGTCACATTGGCGATGTAATGGTTCAAATTTCTTCAAGCGCTAATGTCTATTGGTGATAATATTTGCCCGTCCGCTTTTCGATATTATAGCACAATATGTGTTCTCTAGATAGATCTGAAAAACAATTGCGATACGATATTATATTTCAAAGAGTAATTTATGCGACAACATCAATGGGTCCTAATTTACGAATGAAAATGGATGAAAGTATTTCGTTATCGTTAAAAATATGTAATAGAAAAAAGTGGCCGTCACTGACAAATTTCAAATCATCGAACTCTATAACAGACAAACCGACTTTCGCATATATAATACTAGCTGTGCCCGCGGTTTCACCCGCGTATAAAAATAAGCCAGGAGCCTTCTTCGGTAAAAGGACAACACAACACAAAAATAATTTTTAAATTTCGAATTTAGTAGTTCTTGAGATTAACCGGATCAAACAAACAAACTCTTCAGCTTTATTAGTATAGATTATATATATAGATAGATCTATCCAATAAGTTTTAACAAGAATAATCCTAAATTGTTCAAAAAAGTTATGGAAACGTAGGATAATTCACCAACACATAACCACCGAAACTACGAACAAATGGAGGAACACCAAAATACTGCGCTTTGCGAACTCAAACCGTTAGGAAGTTTAACCGATTATTATACTAGTTCCGACGTTACCTCAGCGTGATAATGATTTCGGGTAACTTTTAATAGAATCTCGAGGGTAATACGTCAAAGAAACACAAAGATTGGAAATTGGATTTGTTGGGGAAACACTTCGTGCTATATATCGTCGGTAAATATTGATTGTAATTTCGTAATATTTGCACTCGATTGTATATAACATACATAACTGTGATGTATCTCTATTGGATCCTTGGTCTGGTGACTAGATTATATGGCTGTAGATCACATGGTTGAAACTGGGGATGGTTATAATCATAAAATAATAATGGCTTGACTGCCTCGTTGGTCTAGTGGCTTGATATAAGGCCGCAGACTCGGTGGTCCTGGGTTCAATTCCCAGGTCGGACCAATTAATAGTTATTGGGATTTTCTGTCAGAAAATTCTCAGTAGCAGCCTGGAGTCTGGAAGTTGGAAGTGTGTACACTCCCGTGCCTCGGAAAGCACGTTAAGCCGTTGGTCCTGCGCCTGAAAATTTTCCGGTCGTGTCGGATTGCCGTCCCATCGGATTATGAGAGCTAAGGAAAAAGAGAGTGCACCTATGTTTGCGCACACATTTGTGCACTATAATATCTCCTGCGCACACACTTGTGCACTATAATATCTCCTGCGCAGTTGGCTAATCTCTCTTGAGATTGGCAGCCGCGGCTGAAATCGGTCTGGAGGACCTTATGGTTAAAATAAGAGTGTTTTCACAGTTAGCTTGCCAAAAATGAACTTCCTTATTATGATGATTGTAACTCATATTTGTATCTCTGTGTATTTTTCTTATATATTTTATTTACGAAAAATAAAATACACAAACGTTTTCATCTATAAGTACATTAATGCATATTGTTTAATTTAAATGATTGCGTATAATTTAGATGCTTCAGCTAATCTAATCCTCTATAGTTTGTCTTTAAGGTAGAAGCAAATCTCTCAAGACGTTTTCTTGCTTCGTTTGTCAAAGTTCTGTTTCTAGTTTAATTACTTTAGTATTATTTGAGAAAAATATTCTCCTTGCACAGCAGTAGAATATATAAACCAAACTGGGTTCACACGTCACGGTAAAGAAGTACACATTGTGACGTCATATTATGTAAAAAATATAATCGATTTTAACTGATCAGGGAAAGCTCGTAGCGTGTTCAAAGCATGAAAAAACAGGAGACACATTAAGATTAAACGGTCGATCAGCCGATCGCTTTATTGAACGACAGTCATTAGCTTGCCTTATTGCAGTCATGATGGCTTTAAAGATCGCGTTTCTGCTTTACTTTTGCATTTATGAAGCGAATTTATAAAGTGCGATGAAAAAGAAGTCTTAGTTTTGGTGATAATACATAGTTTTTTTTAGAAATAATTTATATTTCTCTCAATTTGATAAGTTTTGATAATAATAATAATAATAAGTTTAATAATTAAAAAATATAAATTAAAAGTACATGTAATTTGAGTTTGGTTCAATGTTTTTATAACAGCAAAAAGGACTTGGTAGAAATTTACAGGTGTCATGCTTAACTTAGATCCATGTGAATGGCTTAGCTAGTGGGTTGATTCCCACCAGATATACTAGTTAAGGCACAACTGGTAACGGTACTGATGTGTTAGTTATCCTAAGGCGGCTATCAGATGGCTCGGCAGATTAGAATAGCGACTGATTTTGATTAAAATGTAATTTTTAACCGACTTCAAAAAAAGGAGGAGGTTATCAATTCGTCTGTATGTTTTTTTTTGTGTTTGTTACCTCATATCTTTCGCCTGGGTGAATCGATTTTGATATTTTTTTTTAATTTGAAAGGGGTTGCTTCCCATGGGGTCCCATTTTTTTAGTCCAGTTTTGACACTGGCATCCATGACAAAACCATATAAGTCGTAAATTTGCATAAATATGTGCGCGACAAATGGACGAATTACTCGATATCTTTTCAACCGATTTCGATGAATTTTATTAGATTCCAAAAGTAACAATAATTGTAAATACATTATCAACCACACAACACATTCGTACCTACATATTGATGAGTAGAAAATAGTAAGTTAATTATCAAATTATAGAAGAATACGCAATTATTTTTTTACTTTTTAGTGCATATTAATTTGTTCTTCCTATGAAGTCGGTTTTTGTTTTGTAAATTTTTTTATTTATATGTTATGTTAATGTTATGTAATTTAATTCACATGTCTACGCGTGCTGGCACTCAATTTCACCGCCAAACTCTTTTCTTTGTCGCACCTCCAAAACATGGAATTCTTTATCAGCACACGTGTTCCCCTCCTCTTATGTCCTTTGTTCCTACAGACGAGGCGGAACAGGCAACTTGCAGGCCAGCAAGTTTATCCTCCTTAACTGTCGCTTCGCGTTTGGACTCTACTACCACTTACCATCAGGTGGAGTAGAGTCATTTGCCCCCCCCCCCCTCCCGAGACCTATAATAAAAAATATGTTTGTAGTGCAGCTTACCAGCTATATTCAAAACAAAATGCAACGTTTCAATTAGTTGTTTAATGTTTTCATCTATAAGTCTAATCAACAACTAAAAACGAGACCAAATTCAAATTTCTTTATTCAATGTTGAAGTGTTACACTTACTTATTGATAGTCATAAATCTACCACCGGCTCGGAAATAAACACCTCAGACCTGAGAAGAACTGGCGAAAGAAACTCAGCGGGGATTTTTTTCAGCTCATTTCTACAATTATAGGTTTACACAATAACAAATACAATAATAATATTCTTCTTTATTTGAAACAACTTGGAGGCGATCGTTTCATTCCCAAGGTGTGCAATCATCTAAAAAGTCATTGATTGTATAATATCCTTTAGCACCCAAGCGTATATCATTACAACTTAATCTTATCTTGAAGGAGAACACTGAACACTTACTTTCAGTTGTCAAAGGTTACCAGCCGACGCAAACTCAATACGTTGTTCGTGTCTTTAAAGACGGCCAAAACTTCCGACGACTACGTGAATGTCAAAATCTTAGTCTCGAGGACGGCAACACGGTTGCCAAGATACGGAGCACTCCTTAACTTTAAGAAGAGTCATTCCTTTTAAAAATGGAAAAACTTCACCACACGCGACGCGACGGAAATTTAAGACGATGAGACATCTTAAATTGAAATGTTAGGTTTCTCTTAACATTTTAGCTGTTTATTTAAGCGAATATATGTCCATAAATAAGTATAATAAATAACAATTAGGTCAAATTTCGGCTGCAGCAGTATATTGTAGAAAGTATTAGTAGTAGATAATATTGTTTATTTTCTTTTTGTAACTGTTATTTTTTTGGAATTTTATAAATAAGTTCTTTTACTTAAATAAATAAATAATATAAAATACAATATAAAGCGTAGTTATAAGGTCGGATAATTTTTTTTTTTATTTATTTAACACACAAAAAATGGCAGTAAAATCTCTTTGGTTGTACTGTTTGCATCTGGCTAGTTTGATATAATTAAATAGATGAAATTTAAAAAGCAGAATAATAGAATGATAAGCCGATTTCTTGACATGCTTCTTTTGTTTTTTTCTGTCCGTGAAAATCAATGAATCTTATAAAGGAATACGATATATATTTAATTTTTGAAAACTTTCACATTAATAATACAAATAGTAACTAGTGATAATATACAAACAAAAATATTTAGAGCGTTAATAGTAGACTGCTAACGATATATAAATCGCAGTGTCGATGCTGAGGCTTGAGCCCCTGGGCTATTTTCGTACCAACTCCTAACAAAACTCGACGCTTAATTGGAGGAAAAATGGAAATATTAGTAATATCTTAAAAATGATATAATAATATAATATATAAATGACGAGCCGGTTGGCGTGGTTGGTAAGACACTTGCCTTACACGCCGCAGGTCGTGGGTTCGATTCCCACCCAGGACGGACATTTGTGTGTGCATGAACATGTTTGTTTGTCCTGAGTCTGGGTGTAATTATCTATATAAGTATGTATTTACAAAAAAAAAAGTAGTATATGTAGTATATCAGTTGTCTGGTTTCCATAGTACAAGCTCTGCTTAGTTTGGGATCAGATGGCCGTGTGTGAATAATATCCCAGGATATTTATTATTATTATTATTAAAAAAAATATTCGTTTTTTTTAAAGGGTAGTCGTTATTAAGGCCAATAGAACTCGGAACAGAAACATGAGATCTACAACCTTTTAAGTGATTGAATCAATGAGGCAGACTATTAAAAATAATTGAAACAAAGCTCAGTAGATACTCTTTTATACATATTATAATTAATATCTATTCTTTTTTATATCTATATGTTATTTTTTTTTTCGTTAATAGATTTGACGGCTTTCTTGCCTGATGGTAAGCAACGACACGGTCTAGGATGTAGCACGCTTGCCTAGAAGGAAACTTATAAATTTTGTATATATTATACGAATCAACTTATTACTACCTATATTCTAGGCCTCTTCGTAATTTATATATTTATTAATTTGATTTGTCATTTTTTTTAATGACTATATATTGTAATAATATCTAATATTTTGTCTTATATCAATTTTGAAGATCCTCTTAACGGTGGATAAGCGACAGATTGTGATACATACAGTCGTACACTCTATAAACAAAAACAAAAGAATTATCGAAATTGTGTAATTTTGACCAAACTTTGCTTTTATGTATTTTTTGTTCAATTAATTTCAAATGACATATTGGTCATTTGATTGAGTGATTCTTATGTAAAGGAAACGGATTTTTTTTAATTTAGAGTATAGTGTTTAGAGTATAGTAGATGACTATTCATCTTATTTGATAAAAGTTAGAATGATTCATAGTATAGCAACTTAAATTCTTTAGTTAGCTGTAGCCAACGCGTCGTAGAATGCCAATGTTAATGGCTAGTGGTGACTACTTAGCATCAAATGGGCCATTTGCACGTCTGCTTGGTTAGAATTAATAAAAAGAAAGCGGCTCCCTCAATAGCGAAATTTTTGTCCTGCATTGCGGAGGGTTAATCTTTTCGCTATTTTTTTTACAACATAACAGCACGCTTTTAAGTGCAGTTTCGAAATAATGGCTCATTTTTTTTTATTTGCTAAATAGAGCAGTGTTTTAAACTTGAATATTGCACCTATTTTTAACATATGAGAAAGTACAAAGATTCGATTTACAATACGTATCATTGTATTGTATCTCATATTATATTTACAATATCTATACATATAAATAAAATTGGAGTGTCTGTTTTTAATATCGAAATAACCGCTTTTTACTACATGCATATGAATATATGAATATATATACGGTACATACACCGAAATATTTTTTTTACAATTTTTGTCTGTCTGTTTGTCTGTCTGTCTGTCTGTTTGTTCCGGCTAATCTCTGAAATGGCTGGACCGATTTTGACGGTTTTTTTATTGGCAGGTAGCTGATGTAATAAGGAATAACTAAGGCTGCTTTTATTTTAGAAAAAAATGATAATAAAAATGATTAACTTTTTTGTTAAATTCTACGCGGACGAAGTCGCGGGTACAGCTAGTAATTCATATAAACGATGTATATAATAATAGTATAATGTAATACACTAATACAGCTTTATAGTTAAAATATTCAAGTCTAGGTAGTAGTCTCCTGGGCTATTTTGACTACAAATAAAAACTGTTTACTGGAGAGAAAGATTAGTTATGTTTTGGAAAAATAACTGTACTAATATGAAAAGAGAAAACATGAATGACAAAGGCTAAAAATTCAAGCTATAAAACTTTAACATGTAAAGTCGTTTCTGTCATAAGAAAAAAAAAATGAAACTATTAATTGCGATGTCATAGAAGTCCATGATTTTGAGTTGTTCATTCCCTTTTCTTATTTTTTATTTTTTTTTCCGTATTGTCATGAATGGAACATTTCGTTTATGAAATTTTATTGACTTATACAGCCATCATACAATACAGGTAATATTTAAAAAAAAGATTGCTCGGTTGTTCCATTCAAAATGAGAATTAAAAAGGTAAAATACAGAATCCGTGCACGTTTTCAGTCGAAGAGAATTGCTGTCCGCATTAACCGTGCTTTGTACAATTTAGATTTCGAATGTCTTTGTACAATTTGAAAGGCAATTTTTTTCCTTGTCTTTTATGAATTTTACAAAACTTTTCTAATATGCACACTTAAGAAGCCAATTATTTTAAATTGCGAATAAATGTCCGACTAAAAAAAAACAACTATCGTCTATTATTTAAAATAAAAAAAAAAGTTTAAATAATCCTACTGATCTACGAATCGAATTTCGAACAGGTTTTTTGAGAGAATCAATATATGTATTAGATATGTGTATCGTGTGTATGTGTGTGTAAATTATGACAGTAAATGTTTATATAGATGTCTGGAGAAGAATATATAATATGGAAATGAAAACAATAACGTCCAACACGGAAAATGTACACTTGATGAGTTCGCACTGTCGTCGATGGTGTTACTTTTCTTAATTAATAAAAAACGTAAGGTTAAATAATATTTATAAGGCGCCTCAATTGTATATATTTTTGCATTTATTTCATAGAGGTAGACAGATTTATATATGGGTGTCTAGATGGTATGTGGTCGCTGCCTACGTCACAGTGTGAAATATTAAATCACCATGTCATCGCCACATACCACGAAGTGAATAACAATATTTTAAAATAAAACCTATTCATAAATAAAAACCGTTTTCCATTAAATAATGAAAAAAAAAATTAACAAAAAATATTGATTTCAACTCTCCCAGATCATATTTTGTTAAAAATTACTTCTTAGTTTTATTTTAACGTATTAAAAAACGAAATTATTTAACAACTCTCCCGATAACGAATATTTTTACTTGAAAAATGCTTGAAATTTATATATGATTGGCTCTTAAAATTTCTCGTTATTAAGTAATGAAAATATTCCAACTGGCATTTCGTTATTAATCTTTAATATTTTTAAGGCATAATTTCAATGTGTGTTATGATAAAATACTGCCAGGAAAAAGTTTGGAAGACTAACAGTAGGCAGCCTGCATGGTGGACACTATGCGCCTTGGGTATGCTTTGCTGGTAGGTAGGTTACCTGACAGCAAATGGCTGGTTGATGTGTTTGAAGCATAATATGAACGTAGTCTCTTAGTTTCGAGGAACACATTCGCTAAGCCGGATATTATAATATCTTTTTAAAACGTCTAATTCTAAGAAAACCCTTAGTATAGAAGTTGGTTATGAATACATTAATACCTATTATTTATATTAAAAAAACATTTATATATAAATATGAAAAGTTGTTATACCTTTTTATTAATTTTTAAACCTTATATAATATATTTTATTATTTTTATTAACATTAATAAAATCATCATGATTGATTGAGTTGTTAGGACTGAAACGTAAGACATAAACAAAACAAATGTTTATATTATAATATTAGTAAAAAGTACGTATACTTCAATAATATTACAATATCTACTAAAATAATATTACAAAAATAACTCTAATTAAAATTAAAAAAAAAACTAAATAATTTTATTAATATTAAAAACATATTACCGGTGGCAATAGTACGATTTTCTGTTATTATTTTTGAAACATTTAATTCACGAAGCTCAGTTTCAGAAGCAACATTATATGAAAATTCAGTTCGAAATGTGTGAATAAATCCAACACGCAATCTTTTCATTAGCAGTCATTTATCTCATTGCAATTGTGCAAATGAATAGAAAATGAATAGACTTGAACTATTCCGTGCAAAAAACATCGCTAATGACCAGCGCACGTCATACGAACCGACTGCAACGCTTTATATTGCAATGAAAACTAATTTCTTTGTAAACGAGAAAATAATTGAGTATAAATTTCGTGACGCTCTTAATTTAATTTCACATCTAATAAGTTCCATAGAAATGTAACACTAGTTACTGAATATACAACTAAATTGGACTTTAAAACAATTTTTTTGGTTAACTTAGTCTTGAACCAGTTTAATTATAAATAACTAAGCATAATATTATTATACGTATTTCGTGTATGATTGTTATTTTTATATTTGTAGATTACTACTGTTTTTTCAATTGATGTTAGGGATTTGTGTTTTTTTTTATTGTATACGTAGACGGACGAGCATATGGGCCACCTGATGGTAAGTTACCAACGCTCATAGACAATGTCATTGTAAGAAATGTTAACCATCGCTTACATCGCCAATGCGCCACCAACCTTGGGAACTAAGCTAGTATATCCCTTATGCCTGTAATTACACTGGCTCACTCACTCTTCAAACCGGAACCAAACAATATTAATATATCAATAGTGTTGCCTCCTGATCAGTTAATAGTAAGCTAATGGCAGCTTTTGAATTTGGTTTTGTTATACTGTGTTCGCAAAGCGAATGGTTCCTTGAATGTAGTAACAGGGCATAAAACAATTGAAGGTTCAAATCGAATTTGCTTACATTAAAGAGTACTCAAAGGTAAGGATGAGCGAATATACTACATAATTATATCTAATTCATTATTCATTTACCAAACATGTTCTTAAAATAAATTGATATATTAAAAATATATAAATTATTACAAAGCTTGAAAGCCTATACAGTTATTTAGTGTTGTAATAAAAGATAATGGTATAGAAATACTTAATACTAAACGAACTATGAAACTATGACAAAATCAAAACGATATTTGTACTAATATATAAAGCTAAAGAGTTTGTTTGTTTGATCCGGCTAATCTCAGGAACTACTGGTTCGAATTTAAAAAATATTTTTGTGTTGTATAGTCTTTTTATCGAGGAAGCCTCTAGGCTTATTTTTATTCATTATATTTTTATTAAAAATACTTGGGTGAAAACGCGGGGCACAACTAGTAATAGATAATATAGACTTACACATTTATATAACATATAATAATAATTTATATATATATACGTACTTACCTACATATTGTAGTCTCGTCATGAAGTTGAAAGTATATAAAGCGCTGGACAAAATAAAGGTTATTCCATCTAGCTCGACGAACATTCGAGAGATTTTTGCATAGGAAATTGAATTCTTCTGCGTCCGCATATAAATCGAGATCCTCTTAAGCGAATCTATTTATTTTACTCGAAGAGTTCTGAATTCATATCGATCTGGTGTTACAGTAAATTCTTGATATGTGGAAAATGTGATATAATATTAAGATATCTTAAATTGTGAATATTGTCATGTTTCGTTAATTTTTTAAATTTAATATGAGGAATATGAACCAACAGATAGTATGTAGTCAGCCAATAGGCTTTGGAACTATAAAATATATTGAGTATTTTTTACACTATGCGCAACCAGGGCCGGACCGCCCTGGAAATGGGTTTGATTGGTCGCAGAATTCGTAGGGCTGCAAACCATACGATCTGTTCAATTGAATAACATTATCGATTATTTTACATTATTGTCTATATTTTACTTTGATATACTTAGCTGGGGGCTTGAATCCACGGGGCACTGGGCTGAAGCCCAAAAAGCCATATGGTAGATCCGGCCCTGTGCGCAACGTATGACATGAGGTAAAAAAGAACGATTTACGATTCAATGCTATACCCGACGCGCGCAGATGTTTCACATGTAAACATAATTATGGTTTGAAAATATTTATGACCTCTTCTTTTAGTCGCATTATATTAAAACTCGTCATAATGATGCTACATTGAATAGTATAAATAATAGATGGTAAGTCACTACCGTCGATATACATTGCCGCTGTAAGAAATATTTGTATATGCACAGGGCATATACAAATCGTTGTTTCTTGAAAGTTTAATAACTTTTTATTAAATGAAGATATTGCAATATATTTTTTTTGATAAGGGCCGTGTCTAAGTAGTAAAATTAAAAAAAAAACATTGAAATCTATCCAGTAGTTTTTCCGTGATGCGCGCACAGACCTCTATCACTTTATTTATATAGAAGATTACAGACTCGCTCACCCTTCAAACCGGAATACAATATTACTAAGTAGCGTAGCCTTAGAATAACTTGTAATATATTTTTACACATAGGTAAATAACATAGGTAAGTTTGAATTATATTAAAACTGTAGAATATCTCAGACATTGTCTTCCGTCGCACTTCGCCAAGGCGAGTTGCTTACAAAGGAAATATATAAAATCTAGCCGCATTAAAACTACGTCCATACGCGGATGTTAGAGCTACACGTTACAAAGGGACTTAGTTCATCCTTGGATTAGTCGGTAAAGCTTCGCTTGGGGATGTAGCGAAAAGACATATAATATAGAGAAGATTTATCATTATAATATAGGGATTTAGAAAAATGAAACTACTCAAAACATTTCATTATATGGTACGGTATTCAGGCCCCTCTTTTCCATTGGGCACTCTGGGCACTGCCCAAGGCCCCGCCATCGATTGGGGCCCCGTAATCCCTGTCAGACCACCCATCTATAAACATTTTTTATTACCGAAGAAAACATGTTTCGGTCATAGGAGCCCCATGCCTTAATGTGTCCAGGGCCTCCAATAGGTTAAAGACGGCCCTGACGGTATTGAGTTGAATTACCTCGTTGGCTTAGTGGCTCGATTGTAGAAAATAAGGGGTTTGAATTAAAATGCTTAAATCTTTTGAAGAATCCCAATAAAAATAATATGAAAGGAAAATATTTCTCGGGAGTTGGCGTTTAAACTTGGGCGTCTAATATGGTATTGGTCTATCTCTGGTTATGTCGAGTTGCCGTTCAATGAGATTAGTAAAAGCGAGGTTAAGCGCGCATGGTCACTTTAGTCTTCGAGAATGGCTGTCGTGGCTGAACGACACTCTTATCAAAAACCTTTTATCAACTCATATGAAACTTGTGGATTGAAATGGACACACTCACTTATTTTGCGGTAATCGAACAAAAATAATATAATAATATTAAATAATAATAATGTGCCGTGTGGTGACGGCGACGAATATCACCACCCCATTTCATCCCGTGGGGGGCGTAAAAGGCGACCCGAGGGAAAATACACCAGAGAACGGGCAGCAGCGTCTCTCTGAGTACTATGACCAACCTACTGCGATCGCCAACCCGTCTGCCAAGCGTGGCGATTATGGCAAAACCCCCTAATGATTGGCACAACTAAACAACGGCCCCTAGTCCCCGGCAGCCCTGCTATTCCTAGCCTTGGTAACAGCTATGGTAACGGCGGGGCAAGGGGTGCTAAGAATCCCCGGCAGATTTCGTGTTACCAACACCGACGACCTCTGGCCCTGGCAACATATAACACGCGTACACTGCGGACCGATGAGAAGATTATCGAACTGGAGGAAGAATTGAGCAGGTTACACTGGGATATCGTCGGATTATCTGAAGTCCGAAGACAGGGGGAGGATACGATAATCCTGAAATCCGGTAACCTTCTCTACTTCCGTGAGGGCGATCAACTGTCCCAAGGTGGTGTCGGGTTCATAGTCCACAAGTTCCTCGTTAACAACGTTGTGAAAATCGAAAGTGTGTCGACTAGGGTGGCGTACCTTATACTCAGAATCACCAAACGGTATTCGTTGAAGGTCATACAGGTATACGCGCCCACATCGAAACACCCCGACGATGAAGTCGAGGTAATGTATGAGGATTTATCTAGAGCCATACATACCAACAAGACTCATTTCACAGTTGTTATGGGGGACTTTAACGCGAAGCTGGGCAAGAGATTCGGTGAAGAGCTAAAGGTGGGACCACATGGAGTTGGAGACCGCAACCCTCGGGGCCAGATGTTGGCCGACTTTATGGAGAAGGAGGGACTCTTTATGATGAACTCCTTTTTCAAAAAGCCTGGTCACCGTAAATGGACCTGGGTGAGCCCTGATGGTGAAACTAAAAACGAGATAGACTTCATCTTGTCGACGAGAAGACAAATATTCAATGACGTCTCTGTGATCAATGCAGTGAAAACTGGGAGCGATCACAGACTGGTAAGAGGCTCATTGAATCTCAATGTCAAACTCGAGAGATCCCGTCTGATGAAGTCTACGCTCCGACCATCGCCTTTCCACATCCATAATCCCGAAACCTTTCAGCTCGAACTCCAAAACCGATTCGAATGCCTAGCAGACTGCGAAGAAGTGGACGCATACAACGACAGGTTTGTGGAAGCTGTCCATGCGGCTGGGTCTAAGGCCTTCAAGACCAGCCGTACAAACGGAACCAAAAAGATTTCTCCCTCTACCCTACAGCTAATGGAGGAAAGACGGAAAATGGTTCTGTCGTCCTCAGAGGATGCTGCCAGTTACCGGCTGCTCAATAGACGGATTTCAAAGTCTCTGACTCGCGACATTCGCCAATTTAATACAATGCGTATTAAAGAGACCATCGAGCGGAACAAAGGCTCGAAAGTGTTCGCCAGAGATCTTTCTATTGGGCAGAGTAAGCTGACGAGGCTGAAAACTGAGGATGGGAGAATCGTCACGTCTAAATCCGAGCTGTTGGAAGAGGTTGAGAAGTTCTACGGTCAGCTGTACACGACAAGGCAATCACCTGTCAGTAGTCAAGCTGCAGATCCCAGAGCTAGACTAACCCGACATTACACCGAAGATTTTCAGGACGTCAGCCTTTCCGAGATTAGAATGGCTCTCGAACAACTCAAAAACAACAAGGCAGCTGGTGATGATGGTGTTACAGCTGAGCTTCTGAAGGCGGGTGGTGCACCGATCCTTAGGGCTCTTCAGAGGCTATTCAACTCTGTCTTAGCCAAGGGTCAAACGCCAAAGGCATGGCGAAGAAGTGTGGTGGTTCTTTTCTTTAAAAAGGGTGATAACACCCTTCTGAAGAATTACAGACCCATCTCATTGCTGAGCCATGTCTACAAGTTGTTTTCGAGAGTCATTACGAATCGTCTCGAGCGAAGGCTTGACGACTTCCAGCCACCCGAACAAGCCGGTTTCCGAAAAGGCTTTAGCACCATAGATCACATACATACGCTGCGGCAAGTTATACAGAAGTCCGAGGAGTATAACCAGCCACTTTGCTTAGCGTTTGTGGACTATGAGAAAGCCTTCGATTCGATCGAAACCTGGGCCGTGCTGAAGTCTCTCCAAAGGTGCCAAATCGATTACCGGTATATCAAGGTGCGAAAGTGCTTGTACGAGAACGCCACCATGTCAGTCCGACTCCAGGATCAGAACTCAAAACCTATCCAACTGCAGAGAGGCGTAAGACAGGGAGACGTCATATCTCCGAAACTGTTTACCGCTGCATTGGAAGATGTTTTCAAGCTTCTGGACTGGAAAGGATTTGGCATCAACATCAACGGCGAGTACATCACTCATCTTCGATTTGCCGACGATATCGTGATTATGGCTGAGACCTTAGAAGACCTCGGCACTATGCTCGATGACCTCAGCAGGGTCTCTCAACAAGTGGGTCTAAAAATGAACATGGACAAGACGAAAATCATGTCAAACGTCCATGTTGCACCCACTCAAGTAAAGGTTGGAAATTCTGCACTCGAAGTTGTGGACAATTATATTTACCTAGGTCAGAACATCCAACTAGGTAGGTCAAACTTCGAGAAGGAGGTCAATCGTCGAATCCAACTCGGCTGGGCAGCGTTCGGGAGGCTACGCGACATCTTCTCATCCCAAATACCGCAGTGTCTTAAGTCGAACGTCTTCGACCAGTGTGTGTTGCCGGTGATGACATATGGATCAGAGACGTGGTCGCTCACTATGGGCCTCATAAGAAGGCTCAAGGTCACACAACGAGCAATGGAGAGGGCTATGCTCGGAGTTTCCCTGCGAGATCGAATCAGGAATGATGAAATCCGTAGGCGAACCAATGTAACCGACATAGCCCGAAGAATTGCTAAGTTGAAGTGGCAGTGGGCGGGGCACATCGCTCGCAGAACTGACGGCCGCTGGGGCAGAAAGGTTCTCGAGTGGCGACCACGAACCGGAAGACGCAGCGTGGGCAGGCCCCCTACAAGGTGGACCGACGATGTCGTAAGGATCGCGGGAGGCCGTTGGATGCGGGTAGCGCAAGACCGGCTACTGTGGAAATCCTTGGGGGAGGCCTTTGTCCAGCAGTGGACGTTTACAGGCTGAGATGATGATGATGAAATAATAATAAATCTGTTTACGTTTCCTTTTGATTGGCACGAAATTCGTTTACGCGGATTTTAATTCGACTCGGTCATTGGTGAATAAGAGTCGATGACGTCATAAGCAACCAATGAGCATTCAGAATTCAGTCATTTTGATCAGCGCTTCATAACCCGGAAGTTGAAATCTTGCGTCCTGAATGTTGTTACTAGTGAATACATGTACGTTATCATAACATCAATCCATTGATAAATAAAAGTAAAAAAAGTAAAGTAACAGCCTGTGAATGTCCCACTGCTGGGCTAAGGCCTCTTCTCCTCTTTGTGAGGAGAAGGTTTTTTGGAGCTTATTCCACCACGTTGCTCCAATGCGGGTCGGTGGAATACACATGTGACAGAATTTCAGTGTAATTTGACACATGCAGGTTTCCTCACGATGTTTTCCTTCACCGTAAAGCACGAGATGAATTATAATCACAAATTAAGCACATGACATTCAGCGGTGCTTGCCCGGGTTTGAACCCACGATCATCGGTTAAGATTCACGCGGTCTCACCACTGGGCCATCTCGGCTTATATATTTGATAAGTATGAAATTGATAAATATGAAATAATAACATAAAAAAATATTCTATTTTTTTTTAATTACGAGCGTCGTCCTTTGTGTTTGTGTAAATATTGAGATAAGATTATTTTATTTTATCCTGAGACATTTTGACGTGACAACGTCTAATAAATCGATGGACGCTGGCTGAATGCACGAAGAAGGATGACTCATTGTCCCGTTACGATGATTGTACGCTTGCGCCGCATCTATCTCTCTTTCACTCGATTGGTCTATGCATCATTTCGGCATTTTGATAAAAATTTCAGGGTACGTGAGTATTCTGTTTCTAAATATATAGAAAAGAAACATACCCACTTTATAAAAAGTTTTGTTATTAAATAGGTAAGAATCAATTATAATACCCGATTTGTATTTGCGGTAAGGCTTCAAGAGGAACTGGTACAAAATAATTGTTTATTCGACTATGATGAAATTGCTTTCATTTCTTACTATATCTATTTGTATATGTGGGCAGTAGTCTGATCAGGGGTGGCACCAACCGGGACAGGTTTGCACAGAGTACTAGAGGTTTATTTGAAAATATCCTTCATTATATAAATTGTAAAAAAATATATCATTTTCTTTCTTGATTGTATATCAGCGAGAGTGGTATACACGAAAAAAATTGGTTGCCTGTAAAGTCGGTATACGGGCGAAAGTTTTACGTGACAACGACTTTGAGTGGTAAAATAATTTTAATGTGAATATTCATTCGTATAGTAGGAAGAAGGATGAAATAATAGTAACAATTTAAAACATTTATTTATACAAAGAATTATATTTAAAACATTAATTTATACAAAGAATCTCGCACTGAATTTCACTTTTTATGTCTGTCTCTCTCGCTCTTAGGCGGGCTAACCATGCCCGAGTGGAAGGGACGCGTGCCTCTCACTCGCTCTCATTGTGAGCGCATAACGTGAGCGGAGCGTAACGCAGTTTCTTGAAGTGTCACCCGGCAAACCAATTTATAAGACGTTGTCACGTCAAAAAGTTTTTCGTTAATCAACCACTTGTAGATAATATCTATTTTTACCAACAAATAATGAGTTCTATCGATGTTATTTTAAATTATTATAACGTGAAATACCTTCAATATGAGTGACGTTAATTTTATTATTCCAGATATCCAGTGAATATGACGTAAACTCGTGTCACGATGAAGATCGTTAGCTTGCTGTTGACACTCGTCTGTGTCATGTCGTTTAAGGTCACGTACGCCAAAATCGGTGAGTTTTATTTATTTATTTATTTTTATTGGCATTGTAAGATATGTTAACCATCAGTTACATCGCCAATGCGCCACCAACCTTGGGAACTAAGATGTTATGTCCCTTGTGCCTGTAATTACACTGGCTCACTCGCTCTTCAAACCGGAACACAACAGTACCAAGTACTGGTGTTTTGCGGTAGAATATCTGATGAGTGGGTGGTACCTACCCAGACGAGCTTCCACAAAGCTCTACCACCAAGTATTACCACTAAGTTCATTATTTATGTATTAATCCTTTATTGCTAACAAACATATAAAAGGACAAGTAGTACATATAGTATGCAAAGGCGGCCTTATCTGTTAAAGTTATCTATTGACAAACTTTGCAAAAAGAGATATATTGTTGTCTTTAAGCAAGGAATATTAATCGGGCGTAGTGTGCGATCAACTTTTAATTAAAACAGTTGTACCAAAAACATTTTTATTATAACTCTCTATTAGCTGGCAATTTGAATATTATCTTCTACCTATATATGTATATATGAAACAAGATTGAGGCTCAAGGACTGAGGCAACGTTTTTTATCCCTAATACTGGCCCTACCTCTACCTAATACGCGAGCGAAACCACGGGTGTAAACTAGTTACTTAAGCAATTACAAAAACTCATATAAGTTTGAATTCGTATACAAAAACACTTTTATAATATATTTCTCAATATAACTACCAACAAAAATAATAGTAATACGCACTTAATTTATTTATTACACTTAAGCGTATTTCAGTTTAAGAACTTAAATATTCTTAGTCACTGCAATGTTACTGAAAACGATACGTCGAAGAGAGCGAAGTGGAAGCAAAAGACTAGGAAGGCAGACCCCACCATCAGATGGGAATAAAAATCGCACAGGAGAGAGAGAGAGATAGAGAGAGAGAGAGAGAGAGAGAGAGAGACTGACTTAAGCGTATTTCAATTACTTACAGTTAGTTACGGCTTGCATTATTATTCAAAATACGAATTGAAAATTATATTATTATTAAAAACACCAAAACGTATGTATTTTTTTACATTTATCAATCATCGTTATATTATTATTTAAATTTTTCTTATTATGCTCGAGAAATGAATTAATCAGACTAACAGAACAACGCCTGACACCTAACCTCATAGGGAATGTTTGCTGGTGGAACATTTTCTTACCGTTACTTTTAGCTAAGGCGCTTATGATTGACTGATATATGAGCTTAGTAAAAATTCATATCTTAGCCCCAGGTGGGTATTTGATGAAGCATGAGAATAATAATAATAATCGTCTGTCCTGACTAATTACGGCCACGGCGGGCAATCTCAAGAGAAATTAGCCAACTGCATAGGAAGGTATTATAGTGCACAAGTGTGTGCGCAGACACAGGAGCACTCTATTTCTTAACTCTCATAACTCGATGGGACGGCAATCCGCCATGACCGGAAAGAGTTCAGGTGCAGGACCAACGGCTTTACGTGCTTACTGAGGCACGGGAGAGTATACACTTGCAACTTCCAGACTCCGGGCTGCTACTGAGAATTTTCGATAGAAAATTCCAATAAAATTTAACTGGCCCGACCTGGGATTTGAACCCGGGACCATCTTATCTGCGGCCTTACATGTAGCCACTAGACCAATGAGGGTAAGAATACCAAATGTGTAACAGTAATCGTTGTTTGTATAATTTAGTAACAAGAAACGAGTCGAGAAAATTCTGAGAAGGATATTTATTCATGGAAACAAAATATGTTTTATTAAAGTTATTATTGTAAGTATTCTCTTCGGTTAGCTTATTTGAATTTGTTTGTTATCATAGACCTTTTTTGTTTTATTTTATTAGTTTTATTATGTTTGAAATTTTGTTTCTGTTGTTGTAGTAGATGTTCAAAAAAATATTATAAATTGATGATTTCGACCACGGCGGCTAGGTATATTATAGTGTTTCCTTAGCTGACATCGACTCCAAAAGTAACAATAATTGTAAATACATTATCAACCACTCAACACATTCGTACCTACATATTGATGAGTAGAAAATAGTAAGTTAATTATCAAATTATAGAAGAATACGCAATTATTTTTTTACTTTTTAGTGCATATTAATTTGTTTTTCCTATGAAGTCGGTTTTTGTTTTGTTAAAATTTTTATTTATGTATGTATGTAATTGAAGTCTATAATTGTTTCCAAAGCGTATATTTACCACTCGTATTTTTCCATTTGCCACAGTCGACCTTGCGTTGCGAGATAGATTTCCCGTGAGACATGCATTGCAAGATTACTTTGAGATACGGCTCGGATGGAATGTTTTGTATACAAGATTAGCTAAACGAAAACAGTTACGTGTCAACTTGCGTTAACTGAATTGTGACAGATAGATATATTATATGACTATATGCGACCTTATTATTATGTATTCGTGTTCCCGGTAGAGTGATTGAGCAAGGGTTAATATTTATCGGCAAATGGGATCGTTATGACCCCATAAAAATACTTTTACACACCTAGTTTTTGGTAGTTAATACTTGCAGACAGTACACGAGAAACAATAGGTAAGCATTTCGCAAAACAGCAGTACTTGGTAATGTTGTGTTCTGGGCTGAAGGGTGAGTGTGCCAGTGTAATTACAGACACAAGGAGTGTAATTACAGATACAAGGGACATAAATTCTTAGTTCCCAAGGCTGGTGGCGCATTGGCGATGCAAGCGGTTTTAATATCTCTTACAATGTCAATGTCTATGAGCCTTGGTGACCACTTACCATCCTGTGTCCCATATGCTCGCCCTACCTATGCTATAAAATATATATATATATAATGTATAGACGTTTACTGTGATTGACGCTAAATTATGTACTTATAGGTTAAGGATGAGATGAGAAGATTTATACGTTCGGTTTGTTAATATTTAAATAATTTTATTTTTGTTGTTTAGTAATACAAAATTGAATAAATTATTATAAATAAAAAATATACTTCAAAATGTTTGAACTTACAATGTATTTGTTTTTCTAAAATATATATTAAATGCCTGGTGAAGGTTTTATTTTTTTGTAATTAAATATCATTAAAAAATTTCGCTGTTTGAAATAAAGTGCCAGTTCTTGACACATATCGTTTACAAATGCAACCTCACAATCCAATTGAGAAGTGTATTCAACACAAACTTAACTATTAACTCTCAAATAACTGTTTATTCAAAAAACATTTTAATATAATTACTTAATATCAAAATGAATACTAAAATTTATTTATTTATTAAGTTACACAAAACGGAATGTAATCAAGACTTAGAATTACATAATTAAGAACCAAAAGCAATTGCAAATTACATTCCAACATGTTTACACGGCATGCTTTTAAAAATATTTCAGTTAGGTAATTAATAAATTAACAATTTAAAATTACATTAAACAAATAATAAATTAAATTAATCAAATTTATACCACTATTTAGGATTTTAATAACGTAGAGAAACATAAGGAACAGCTGACACTGTCTGTCACCAATAGTATTTTATATTAAAAAAAAAAAGTTAAAAATATCTCAGAAATGTATCTAGAAGGGACCCTTGTCTCATTTTTTGTAAAGTTCGAAAAAATAAAGTATCGTTATTTCATGAAATTATCTTAAAAATAACTCTAGAAATGACATCAAATTTTGTAGCAAGATTTCATTACATTCATCTATCGTTAAATGCGGATTACGTTAAAATGAAGCATTTAATAAAAGAACCCACGAATAGATTGCCCTCTGACATACAATTCTTTCACGGATAAAGATTCTCTATTCAAATTTCATTTCAATTACGATTGGTCATTTAAAAATCCGTTGAAAATACAATCCGTAGATGACCAATCACATTTTAATTTTAGAACAAAATTGAAAGCTTTTCATAAAAGGAATGGCTATTGTTTTTCAGCAATCCTATAAAAATACATCGCTTCAAATACAGGTGAAGTAATTGCGAATTTTCCATATGTAAATGTGAATGATTTGTTGGTTTAGATTCGTTATACTTTTTGCCTTTTAGATATGTTTATTTGTACACGGCGTCCCGTTGAACGAGATTATGGGATTGTTTCGGAAGGAATATATTAGGCTAAATTGTTTTTGTATTAAAAGTAATGTCGCACGGATGGAAGATTTACCTTTTTTTTGTTTAAAAAAAAACAAGTTGTTCAATTGTTTTTTTATTTTTTTAAGCGGAGTTATAAATATTGATCCGTTGTTCTTAGTTAGACTTATAAGTCCGCAGTTCCTTATATCCTGAGTGCCAACTTTGGGTTAGACCTGCAAAAAGCTGTTGAGAAATTCTCAGTTGCAGTGCCATGTGTTGGCTCCGTTTACACTTCCGTGCCTCGTAAAACCATTGAAGCTTGAATTAGCCCTGAATCTGAACTATTTCCAATCATGCCGAAGTAGAAGAAAAAATCCTTGAAACATTCAAATCGATAAATGTTACCTTCTAATTTTCAATAATGGTCACAGTCGAACTTCGACCATTGTGCGATAATGTACTTATTCACATACGAAAACACAAACTATTGATTTATGATAAGAATAGACAAAGTCCACATTTTACGTAGACAAGACATTGTTGTCGTGTCAAATGAAAACGAAAACATTGACATCAAATATAATATGTGTAAATGAATAAGTACCAAAATGTCTATTCCAATTTAATACTTGGTGGTAGAGCTTCGTGCAGGCTCGTCTGGGTAGGTACCACCCACTCATCAGACATTCTACCGCAAAACAGCAGTACTTGGTATTGTTGTGTTCCGGTTTGAAGGGTGTGTGAGCCAGTGTAATTACAGGCACAAGGGACATAACATCTTAGATCCCAAGGTTGGTGGCGCATTGACGATGTAAGCGACGGTAAATATCTCTTACAACGCCAATGTCTACGTACATTGGCGTTGGTGACCACGTACCATCAGGTGGCCCACATGGTCGTCCGCCTTCCTATGAAATAAAAAAAATATACTGTTTCTTCTTTCAAACTAGTAAGCAGAATGTCACATTTGCCACTTGATGGTAATTGGAAATCACTACCCATAGATATTGAAACATCATGACATCCGAAATGCGCCACTAAACATGAGAACAAATAAATGTCACATTTGCCTGAAGATTTATTTCCGTTGTAAACTTCTACAAATCTCTAAGTAAGATTTTGTAAAACTAAATTCAGTTAATCTCAATCTAATATTTGACGGCAAAGACTAGCTGGTCTGCCATTGAGTTATCGATTATAGCTTTACAGCAAACACATAGATGCCCCGTTGGCCACAAGGTTTTATTTATTCATGAGCTACATATACTGCTAACGGACTGACGGCCTATTACGAAACCTTTTAGGCATCTGGCTAAGCCGTAGACCGGTATGATATTTAGTACAATGATAACATGTCGTGAGCGGTTTTGTTTGCGTTTAATTAAACTATGTGAATAATCTAGCTTTTGTATACAGTTATTATTTTGATGAATGTTAGTTTTTCAGTTTTAAAAGAGAAACGTATCATATAGCTGCTACTGCTAAGCTAAGCTGATGCTTTCAGAAGTTGTTTAATTTGTTAAATTTCTACGATACAAATAACGTCTTTAAATTTTGGCTGTAATAGTCATGAACGATCTTATTGATTTATTTGTCAACACATACAAGGAGTACAACAAACACACAATATGTCAAAAATCATCATTTAGATAATTGCTTAGTTTAATTTATTGCTGTTCTAAAATAAAATTGAAATATAGTCATCATTGTAAAAAATAATAATGTTTTTGCGAAATCAAAATGTTCGTATGACTAAATTTTTATTTTTAATAAAAAAAGGCGGGTCTAACGCCTGACAGCGTTCCAATTAACTTTTAGTCTTATCTCAAATACATGAAGGCGGTACAAAAGATAATATTCTAATAAATAACACACATATATTAATTAATAATAACGTTATGAAGTGCACGATCCCGCAGAACTGCACCACTCCTAAATAATACGACTTTTAAAACAAAACTCTAAATTCGATTCCGATACCACGGGATTTGTAGCCATGTAATCTAGCCACTACACCATCGAGATTGTCGTTCTAGATCAAAAATAAAAAGGTAAACCAAAAAAGCAATGCATATTCGTTCATTAGAGATTCTGTTTACCTTTTTAAATGTATGGTTGTCGAATGTATAAATTTATGTCATACGAATTCTGAAACATTTGTTTGCCCATATAGGTATTTCTTTTTTGATACATATAATTTACACATAAGTATTTCTATTGATTGTCATACACATATTTCTATGTATTTTTTTATTATATAGGTAGACGGACGAGCATATGGGTCACCTGATGGTAAATGGTCACCAACGCCCATAGACATTGGCATTATAAGAGATGTTAACCATCGCTTGCATCGCCAATGCGCCGCCAACCTTGGGAAATGGGAACTAAGATGTGCTCCTTGTGCCTGTAATTACACTGGCTCACTCACCCTTCAAACCGGAACACAACAATACAAAGTACTGCTGTTTTGCGGTAGAATATCTGATGAGTGGGTGTTACCTACCCAGACGAGCTTGCACAAAGCTCTACCACCAAGTAATTAGAGTAATGATTCATGTAATTAATGTGTAATATTTAACACAACTGACTCATTTGCGCTTAAGTCCCACACCAGTCACACTTATTATTTTTATCAAATTTTAACACTGTTTATCCACTATTTCCGTTTTCATTCTAATATACGTCATCTTTATTATGCAAGATTAACTCAAAACTATGGGTCTCTAAAACCAGCGCAGAGTTACCTACATTTATAAAACTCTATGAAATATAATGAACTAAAGCTCATAGAGGGATAAAACTTGTTACAAGCCCCCACGTGATATTACATTCTCGCATTATACGTACGCGTTTATTTTAGCTTATATTTTCTACGACCTTAAGAAAATATTCTGAAATACGGTATAATCTTTTATGATAAAATGAATAGGATATTTTAAGCGTAAATACATTTTATATTCGTCAATTGGGTTGCAGAAGTACAAATATTTCGGAAATCGGAAAATGAGTTTTAAAAAAATAAATTTTGATATGAATTCAAGTGAATGTCCCACTGCTGGGCTAAGACCTCCTCTCCTTTTTTGAGGAGAAGGCTTGGAACTTACTCCAACACGCTGATCCAATGCGGGTTGGTGTGGCAAAATTTTGGTGAAATTAGAGACATACAGGTTTCCTCACGATGTTATGAATTATAAATACAAATTAAGCACATGAAAATTCAGTGATGCTTGCCCGGGTTTGAACACACGGTCATTGGTTAAGATTCACGCGTTCTATCCACTAGTCCATTTCGGCATACGGAATCATATAACTTACTATTCGATTGGAGAATTAACTGATTGTTGGTCTAATTATAAGTTTGTATATCCAGAAGTCGTTAGTTCGGTCTCGGGTCAACTAATAAAATGTAAGCCAAACAAAGTCATTAATTTTAATTAATGATAATATACAAATATACTTATGTACACTGTAATTACAATGACTTCCCAAAAACAAGCGTTCAAAAACATTCAATTGTGAATTTTAAAAGGATTGTTAAGAAACGCTTTTATGCTAAAGGATATTAATACAATCAATGAGTTTTTAGATGATTGGGAATGAAACGATCGCCTCCAGGCTGTTTCAAATAAAGAAGAATATTATTATTGTATTGTTATTGTGTAAATCTATAATTGTAAAAAATGAGCTGAAAAACAAATCCCGCTGAGTTTCTTTTGCCGGTTCTTCTCTGGTCTAAGGTGTTTATTTCCGAACCGGTGGTGTATTTATGATAATCAATAACTAATAAGCAAGTGTGACACTTCAACATTTAATAAAGATATTTGAATTTGAATTTAAGAATGGACATGTATCAAACACGTTCACTGATGACGTGACAATATCTCCAAATATTTTAATTTACGTTTAAGGCAATACATTGTAAAATCAAGATAAAATAAAAATTAAAATTAAAATAGCCTTTATATACTCTGGCCCTTTGCACAATTTGTAAATTAAAAAAAAAGAAACATAAAACTATACTAACTATACTTAACAATACTAAATATATTAAACTTATTGCTTTTTTTTTCATGTATATATATATAACTCAACAGTTAGTATCAGTTACCAGGTCAGGCTGTATTGCGACATGGGCCTTCTCAAGTTCCCTCCACCTTTGCCTATCCATTGCTGTCCTTCTCCAGCCTTTGGGCAGATCAATCTTCCCATCTCCTTTTCTGCCTTCCTCTACGGCTTTTTCCGTTCCGCGCGTACAATTCTGTCACTTTTTTGGTCCACTTTCCTGTTGTTGATCTCATCATGTGACCAGTCAATTTCCATTTCAAGGTTCGTGTTTTTACTTTGACATCTGCCACTTTGGTGATGCTCCTAAATTTTGTAGCTTCCCATTTGTCTTTCAACCTTAGTCCCAACATACTTCTTTCCATTCCTCTTTGGCATACACCCAGTTTGTGCTCAATTTGCTGTGTTAGTGGCCAGGTCTGGCAGCCGTATGTGAAACATGGAAGTATGCAAGTGTTGTAGACGGTTTTCTTTTCCGAGATGGGTATATAGCTAGATAATAGATAAAATCTAGATATCTAGATCTAAATATATATGATTAGTACATGTATTTTTAAATTGTTAAAAAGAGTCACTACTAAGTTTCTCAGTTCAGTAATACTTTGTATTGTTGTGTTCCGGTTTGAAGGGAGAGTGAGCCAGTGTGGACATGGACAAGGGACTTAACATCTTAGTTCCCAAGGTTGGTGGCGCATTGGGATGTTTATGGGTGTTGGTAACCACTTACCATCAGGAGGCCCATATGCTCGTCCGCCTACCAATACAATAAAAAAAAACTCATATTTAATAAGATTTTTGAGTTGTTTTAGTCTGGAATTTAAAGGAAAGGTACAAATTGTTTACCCATATGTATTTCAAACTAGAACACCAGCAAAACTCTTAGATCTCAAAGATTCATCTAACATTTAACAATTTAAGTAAAGTAATACTAGCGAGTTGAGGTGCAAACGCAAAATTAATATGATAAGAGAAGCTCACTAAATCCTCTTACGGTAAAATTTGATAATGTTCAACGAAACTTTAACGATATGATAATCCTTAAGTATATAGCGATTTGCAGTGTACACGAACTAAGTAATTGAAGTATTATTTGATATGCATGAAGTTGGAATTAGCAGCTAACATAGAACGCTGTTAGTACTTTGTTAATTTTGGTTAGCATTTCTATACGAGCAAAACCCTTCAGATGTTATACTGTAGTCTGTACAAATATTTGTTGGTTGAGCCGGTTGGCGTGGTTGATGAGATACTTGCCTTTCACGCCGCAGGTCGTGGGTTCGATTCCCACCCAGGACAGACTTTAATCTGCATGAAGATGTCTATTTGTCCTGAGCCTGGGTGTTTTATTTATATAAGTATGTGTTCCATTCCAGATGGCCTTGTGTGAATAATGTCCCGCGATATTATTATTATTATTTGTGGCAATTTTTAAATAAATACGATCTATACACTATGTATAGGTAGACCAACAATGCAAAAGTGCTTTTAATTATCTTTTAATAAAGTATTTATGACTTTGAAACAGTCTTATAAAACAACTAGCTAAACCCAGCGTGACATTCAGCTCGAGACAAAAATCTTAGTAGATTTCAACGCCTTTAATTAAATTGTAATGCCTTTTTGAATTATATAATATAAAAAATATTTTAATTTATTAGACAGCTGTGGTAGACTAAAATACTAAGTTGTTTTGGTTTAGGCAAAACGTGTTATATTAACTTAAAAAGTCAGTTATTTTGTATAGATTTAATACAATGCTCTGTAATTATGTAAAAAAAACCTTACTTCAATTAAGTATTGTTAGAAGGAGCAAAGGTTACTTCAATTTCCTGTTAATCCAATATTCGTTTAGTTCAAGACCCTTAACGAGAGCTTTGTAGTCGGGCAAGTCAATTAACAGTTAATTATAAGTCGTGTAATTCTATTGTTAGAATTACTTTTTTTACGGATTTTTTTTGAATAAATGGTTTGACAACATTGGAATCAATTAGATACCAGGATTCATGTATATTGTAAAATAAGAGTTACTACTGAACGACTTAGCAGGTCCTCAGTTAATATTGTTGATATTTAAATCAACAATATTAGTGCTTGTGCTTGTCGGATTTAATTTATTATTAACTAAGCTGGTGGTTTTACTCGGTGGTATAGCTTTGTGCTTGCTCGTCTGGGTAGGTACCACCCACTTATCAGATATTCTATCGCAAAACAGCAGTACTTGGTATTGTTGTGTTCCGGTTTTAAAGGCGAGTCAGTGTAATTACAGACACAATGGGCATAACATCTTAGTTCCGGTTGGTGGCGCATTGGCGATATAAGCGATGGTTTACGTTCCTTACAATGCCAATGTCAATGGGCGTTTGTGACCACTTACCATCAGGTGGCTCATTTGTTCGTCCATCTACATATTTGTGTATAATATGTTACTATAACCAACGACGGTCTTAAAATTACATTGATAATTACTTAATTTTCATTCTTACGTTTATCATTACTCATTTGATATTTAATTTACTTAAATTACTAATACTATTGTAAACGATTTAATAAACTATAATATATACATTATTTTATACAAAAGTAATGTATATAATGCCACTTGAAGTTCACAATTCACGTGGCCTCTCACATTTCCCTCTACGATGATGTAGCGCTCGGACGCTTGATAGAATATCGGCCATCTATAACGTACTTGGAATATTGCCATGTATTTGATAGATTTGCTAATGTATTCACTCCGTTAGTTTAAGGATATGTGAGTATCTGCAAGGGTGTATACTGTATATACCTAACTGGTTTGAATGCGTTGATCGTCTAGTCAGTTATGCAGATCCCAAAGACCCGGGTCGAACCAAAAAATGTATTGAGATTTTCTACCGACAAATTCTTAGTAGTGTCTCTCCGGTCGCGTCGGATTTGCTGACCCATAGGATTGTGAGAGTGATGGAATAGAGCACAAGTGATGGTATACTTGTGCCAATAAAATATGTAAATTTTCATGTATAGAAGCCATGGCTAATATCGGTCAGGCGGATATCATCGTGAATGGACAGCTAAAGGTCACCACCGCTCATAGAGATTAGCGCTGTAATATATATTAGGTAATCAAACCTCACATCGCCAATGCGCCACCAGCCTTTGGAACACATTATGTCCATTACGCCTGTAGTTACACCGGCTCAACCCTTTCAACCGATGAGTAGGTGGTAGCTACCCAGATGATCTTGCCACCTTAGTCGTGCCAATAGTTAAAAATAACAGGGCATTTTTAGTAGAAATTTTGGAGATTCTACATACATAATTATACAATGTGTATCCAAAACCCTGTCCGATCCGGGAACTGGCTATTAGGTATCGTGATTCTATTTATGTAATCGTTTTAAAAATTGCAAAAATAAATATTTCAAGGTTTTTGTTACACGCTGTCTATGTATCAGAGACATAGGTAAACTGTATTAACGTATATTATAACATGTTAATGCCTAATTATGCAAACTTTATTTTGTAAATGTGACATTTCTCTAAAGATAAAACCGAATTGTATCTCCATTGTTATGTTATCAGTCGATTTTACAAAATAATAAAATGAAGTATCGAAAACGGATCCCCCTAAAAGTACTACAGAATAAAAATCTCAAGGGACTACTTCATTTCGTATTTCTTTCTCAAAGACACTTAATTTCACGGCGCAATGGTTCTCAAGACTCCTTTATACAACTTTTATCATCTAAGAAACAAAATTAAATACAAATAACAGAAACGAGTATTATTTTATTTGATAAGCGTTGCTTATCTCGAGCGACTCTTAAAGATCTAATTCATTAAGTTCCTAATTTGTATAATAAAACATGAACTACGTAAATTATATTATTATTTAGTCAAATGAAATGTTACTACAAATAATAAATGTATTTCGCTGAGTATCTTTCGTTAGTTCATCTCAGATCTGAGTTTTTCATATATTAATAACTGTTAAATAATAAATTTATATTGAATACAATAAAAACTAATTATATGTATTACAAACAAAATATACCCGCATCATAGATTCGAGATCAATAAATGAGCTTCGAAATTTAAATGTAAGTAAAATTAAATAAAATATAAAAATAAAGTAACAGCCTGTGAATGTCCCACTGCTGAGCTAAGGCCTCTTCTCCTTTTTTGAGGAGAAGGTTCGGAGCTTATTCCACCACGCTGCTCCAATGCGGATTGGTGGAATTCACATGTGGCAGAATTTTGAGTGAAATTTGACACATGCAGGTTTCCTCACGATGTTTTCCTTCACCAAGTCAAGCACGAGATGAATTATAAACACAAATTAAGCACTTGAAAATTCAGCGGTGCCTGCCCGGGTTTGAACCCACGATCATCGGTTAAGATTCACGCGTTGTAGCCACTGGGCCATCTCGGCTATCCTAAATAAAATATACTTATTATTATTAGCAAATTAATAAATAAAAATACACATTATGTGTATCGAAAACGAAACATGTTAAATAACTTGTCGAACGCGAAAGTCAATCTCATACATTGATTATTATTTTCTATTCTATTCTATTAACGTAAAAGCTAACTGTCTACGGGCCCAAGTTTTGTATTATAAATAATTAATTAATTATTGGAAGTTCAATGAAAAGTAAAGTCATAGTCAAAAAGATGAACCAGTGGATAGAACACAATAACAAGAATTTTACCTGAATATCTCCGGTTGCAATTCAGTCAATCACCACTATTTTTTCTGGAGTTTATTTAATTTGTATTTTAGAAAACACCTCGAGGAACTTCGTAATTGTATCGGATTAATTTATGTCATATATGTAGATATATCCGCTAACCTACAATAATATGTGGTCATATATGATACAGATAAATTAGGCCGTGTTCAGAAACATTGAAAGACTGTTCATTATTTTTTTACTTAGGTCTTTAAACACTTAATTAATTGTTCTTCATTGCGAATGGCTGTCGCATTCGAAATTAGGAAATATTAAAATAAATATAAAAGTTTTTTTATAGCATTAATATTTAGGTGGACGAGCATATGTACCACCTGATGGTAAGTGGTTACGTGCGCCAATTGACATTGGCATTGTAAGACTTACATCGCCAATGCGCCACCAACCTTGATGAACTAAGATGTTGTGTCACTTGTGCCTGTAATTACACTTCAAACTGGAACACAACAGTAGCAAGTACTGTTATTTTGCGGTAGAATATCTGATGAGTGGGTGGTACCAACCCAGACGAGCTTGCACAAAGCTCTACCACCAAGTAACCACCACGGTTCAACTTTGATAGCATATATTCAGTATATAATATATACAGTATATATAAAGCACAGTGAACTAACTTATAATAAGTGTTTACTAATGGATTAATCCTGTTCGACGTGATAAATTTCATGTCATAATAGTCGTAAACAGATTTATGTATGTGTATATATACTCGTTACATAGTTATATCATGTTACTTACATATGTGTAGATTACGGCCGAATAGTGAAACGTCCCTCAAAGTTGAACGCTACTTAACATCGAGAAGCTCCTAAATTAGTATGCGAAATTTTAAATTAACAGCGTCTCAAATAATTCAGTTGCATTTAATACTTAAGTGACGTTTCAGTATACGGCTGTTAGTTGCTCGATGCTTTCAGCTTCATTTTTAACATTTGTGTGATAATTTTGAAAAATTCGCATTTTTTATTCAATAACTCACGTAATTCGCGTTACCGAGGGAATACGGGGACAAAATGCAACCTATTTTACTCGCTGATAATGTAGCTTTCTTTTGGTGAAAGAATTTTTAAAATCGGCTCAGCGGTTTAGTCATGAAGGCACATATTATAAATGCGATAATATTAGTTAGTTAGTTACTATTATTTTTATTGTCGTCTGTCTCTTTGTCCGGATATTGGAGCCAAATGTTAAAATAGTATGTATTCCGTCAGTATTTTATCAAAAGTTATAATAACTGAAAGCTTACGCAACATTCTATTTATTATTCAATTAGCGCGGGCGAAATGGCGAGGCTATTTGTAAATATATATATATATATATTTACTATAAAACTTGAAGTGCAAACAAATTGTTGAAATGGCTTACTAAGTAGAACACATGAAGCTTAACGGGTTATTGTAGGTTCAAACCCTGGTAAGAATACGCACACACACATACACACACACACAGACACATACACAGTAACACACAATATATACATACGTAAACACACGGTTTGAATTAACTTACAATAATTAGTAATATGGCACTTTGTAATAATTGAATAGGAGGGAACTGATTTTGACCAGTTCAGGCGTCAGGACTACTTTTTATAATATGTTTGTAATGGATAACACTAAAGTATTATTGTTGTAATTATAAAAGCCATGCTTGGCTGTGAAGGAAACATCGTGCGAAACCTGAAAGTGTCCACCAACCAGCATTAGAGTAGCGTGTACCTACGACCTACGTGTATTATATTGTCGGTATTATAATCTTTATATACTCGTCCTTCGCTATAAACGTTTATTAAATGATTTTAAAATTAATCTTTATTTTTTGCCGAGATGGCCCAGTGGTAAGAACGCGTGACTCTTAATCGGTGATTGTGGGTTCAAACCCGGGCGAGCACCGCCGATTTAATGTGCTTAATTTATGATTATCATTCATCTCGTGTTTGACGGTGAAGGAAAACATTGTGAGGAAACCTGCATGTCTAATTTCATTGAAATTCTACCATATGTGTATTCACTCAACCCGCATTGGAGCAGCGTGGTGGAATAAGCTCTAAACCTTCTCATCAAAAGAGGAGAGGAGGCCTTTGCCCAGCAGTGGGACATTCATAGGCTGTTACTGTAATGTACTGTATTTTATAAGAAATAATGTTTTTTATACCTTAATCGTTAGTATAGCACACGTCTAAATCATTAACTGTGTGTTGATGAGTAAAGAATGAAAAAAAAAATGGTTGTCTGTAAAGTCGGTTTACGGACAATAGTTTAATGTGATAACGTCATAACAAAACATTGATGAAATGACTGCAATCGAGTGAAAGAGAGATAGATGCGGCGCAAGCGTACAAGCAGCGTAACGGGACAATGGGCGTAACGGGACAATTTTTCGTGCATGCAGCCAGCGTTCATCGATTTATTAGACGTTGTCACGTCAAAAATAACCTAAAAAATGTCACTGAATTAAATTAAACTTAATTCGAAATTTTGCTATTTTTACACGCGCTCTTAATATATTTTTTTAAAAAACGAAAGAAGCCACATCGAAATTACGAAGACTAGACACATTCTTATAATCTTATATTTATTATTTAACGAGTAAAGATTACGTTCTCGACTACTGCGAATGTGATAATTTGAGCGCACTAATCACAGGCCGCCCGTCTCTTTGTCGAAGGGCGAACTTGATTGATGATGCCGTTAGTTTGGAGGCTAATCTTCAAATTGCCTTACAGTATTGTACTTACTATATAGTAATATTCAAATTAGAAATACCATTCAAAAATAAATGAAAATGAAATTGTAATTCTATATAACTGTCTCTCTCTTTACTATCTTTTTAAAACGAGTCAGAAGTAAGACAGAAAGTAACAAATGCACATGTCCTGGGACCACCCGTTGATATTAATAATCTGCAATGACGAAGAGCTTTCTCTACCAGTTAAGCACTGATTAACTCACTGCAACCACATGGGCAATCGTTGTTAATTAAAACTTTAATATATCACTAAGCAAATATATAATTGGCATAAATATTAGGCATATACATATGTATGTATGCTAGTACGAGTGGGTATAAACGCAAGGTCTATTCGTTTGTGGAAAAAATAACAGCATTTCGGAAAATTTTAATAGTTCCCGTACGGTATGTATTCTAATTGAAAAATATTAACCAGTTTGATAAAAATGCCATATTTTCTCCAGATAATCGTTTTATTTAATAAATTTCCAAATAACATGACATGTGTCGGCTCCATCGGCCATCAAAGCGCCTGGAGATATGTTCGTGCGATATGGATGTCTTAAAATAATATTGTAACAATAAATGCTACATTGTTGTACTTAAAATGCGCCTGAAAAACAATTATTGTTTCATTCGTTTAATAATTTTCATTATTAAGGCTGCTAACTCGGGGGTTCTGGGTTCAATTCCCAGGTCGGGCCAATAAAATGTTATTTAGATTTTCTGTCGAAAATTCTCAATAGCAGCCCGAAGTCTGGAAGTTGGAAGTGTGAACACTCCCGTGCCTCGGAAAGCACGTAAAGCCGTTGGTCCTGCGCCTAAACTCTTTCCGGTCGTGTCGGATTGCCGTCCCATCGGATTATGAGAGTTAAGGAATAGAGAGTGCACCTGTGTTTGCGCACACACTTGTGCACTATAATATGTCCTGCGCAGTTGGCTGATCTCTCTTGAAATTGGCCGCCGTGGCCGAAATCGGTTAGGAGGACCATATATTGTTTCATTATTCTTTAATGCGAAATAAATTTGCAATGAAACGAACATAAGTAGCGTAATATTTTAATGTTTTATTCATTACATTTATAATTTCCATTCTTGAACTGCAGTTAATGTTAAATAATATTTTGTATGCTCTTTGTACGTAAAAAGCAAGTACACTCAAAGTCAAATAATATGTTTTATTCAAGTAGGCTCTTACAAGCTCTTTTGAATCTTTGAGGAGTTATCTGGATCGGTACGGAGAGTTGGTTCCATTGTGGAATTTAAACCAGAATTTCGATATTTGAACTCTGATTACGTGTCAAATAATATTTTGACAATTCATCTTGTTATAAAAGTACATTTTAGTATTTGTATTTACTTTTTTTAAATTTAATTTAGTTGTGAAATTTAAATGTAAACGATAGTCAGTACCGACACAAACGTAGCAATCATTTGTACCAATTTAAAGCGGCGCTCATAAATTCCACTTCAGCATTAAAATGTTTTTAATTATAACACTAATATGAAGTTTTACTTGGTGGTAGGGCTTTGTGCAAGCTCGTCTGGGTAGGTACCACCCACTCATGAGATATTCTACCGTAAAATAGCAATATTTGCTATTGTTGTGTTCCGGTTTGAAGGGTGAGTGAGCCAGTGTAATTACAGGCACAAGGGACAAAAGATCTTAGTTCTCAAGGTTGGTGGCGCATTGGCGATGTAAGCGATGTATAATATCTCTTACAATGCCAATGTCTATGGGCGTTGGTGACCACTTACCATCAGGTGGCCCATATGCTCTTCCGCCTTCCAATGCAATAAAAAAAAAAGTTATCTTCATACGGAAAATAAATAGAAAGAATATTTTATGACCAATACTTATGACTAAAATAACCTTCGGCTTTAATTGTAAACATTCGCTTTGTTTAATTAAACGATGTTTTGTCACGTTTGTATTGACCCCTAAAGGAGCTTTACAGGGAAAACGTTTATTATTATCGATTTTTTTGTAAGTTTTAATTATACATATTAGATTAATCGATTTCCACCGATATACGTTCAATAAACGATTAATAAAGTACACTAGACATGTTACAATGAGTCGTATCGTTTCGATGGAGCACGCGAAGGTAGCGTGATCGTTTGTAGATAGGGGTCACGCACGCCCTGTAACCACATAATAACCCCTTGATTGATGAATACATCCCTTCGAGTTTGTGTGATGGGGCCTGACTGACGCTGCCAATGACTTCCTCCTAGGCTCCCATTAAGGAGGATAATTTGTTCGGAACTTATCCTGAAATTACTAGGGTTATGTACGAGGGTGAAATACACCGCGGTGGCCAATAACGAATGTACGACAGTTATTGAAAAGGATTATAATGATATTCACTTCGGTAAACATTTTTGTATATTTTTTTAAAAGCAATTTACGATTTAATGACATCCATTATAAAGGGTTGCACAAAATTTCTGCCTTTAAATAGGAGTCATCAGAATGGAATATCTGATAGAATTACAAGTATTTAATATGGTGATCAGAAAGTAATAAACAAATATGACACGGAACATTCTACTTACAAAGTAGTAGTCAATGCAATAGCTTACAATTTTTTTTTAATAAGTAAGAGATCTTCCTAGAACGTAACAATTTTCTTCAGTGAATAATCTTTAGTTGTTAGTGAGTTACAGCAAGATACTGATGCAAAGGCGACTTGTTCAGAACAGCATTGAATAGAACTGGATGCAATGTGTCTGAATTATTCATGGACTTCGAAAGAAGTACTAATCGAGTGAAATGGCTCAGAATCTGGAACTTTCTGACAGATACTAGACTTGTTAAAGTGAAGGTAATTGAGAGATTTTCTTTTTAGCCCGGTCGTCTGAATTACATTCGTTATTCATAAATATTAACGTTTATTTAAAGTTTATCATGTTAATATTAAAGTTTATCATGATTGATGATGATACTTAAGGATCTCATTGGTTTAGTGGCTAGCAGAAAAGGCTTCAGATTTCGACATGCTAAGTTCATACTCTTGTGTTTCTACTCTCGTGCGTCGAAAAGCACGTCATTAATGTCTTGTTATTGAACTCTGTTCGTATCGAATTTACCTTTAATCGCATTGAGTAGAGAGTGCTGTGTTTGGTCACACAATTGAGTAATATATGTTCCGCGCAGTTGGCTAGTCTCCCTTGAGAAAGACCGTCAATTTAAAAAAAATAAATGGTTGTCTATAAAGTCGGTTTACGGACGATAGTTTAACGTGACAACCAATCGATCAATCGGCCAATCGAGTGAAAGAGAGATAGATGCGGTGCAAGCGTACAATCAGCGTAACGGGACAATGAGTCATCCTTTTTCGTGCATGGAGCCAGCGTTCATCGATTCAATAGACGTTGTCACGTCAAAAAGTTGATTATTAGGAATAGTTATTCCTATTTACCCCACCAATTAAGCGCTAAGATTTTATTCGCAGTTATGACGACAATAGTTCAAATCGGTAGGCGATCCGTAAATCATTATATTATTGACACTTCTACTATCTACTATTTTATTAAATTCGTTATTTTACGGTATTTTTAAACTTAGAACAGCTATCATCATTTAATACTCGTTATTTTTCTTCTTCTAATTTGAGATAAGTTAGTAATTTGTTTTATCATGGCGAAAGAAAAATGATTTGCTAGGCCAACTTGTCTGACATCAACCTTCTTTGAAGAAATGCTTTTGCTGGTGAGCTGGTTGTACATACGGATAGCTGAGGCGTTAGAGTTGATGTTATTGCTGAGAGTATTCCCTTAATTCAAATGTGTCGGAAAGTGTTGAAACGAATTGTTTATAATTTATTTGCAAAATAACTGGCGATAGTGAAATCAGTGTTAGCAGAAAGGATAAATAAAGTGGTAAGAGAAAGGAACGAACGGAAAGCCGACGCATAATTTTTGGAGTGAGATCGTCAGATCAGATTCAGTTATAACCATGTTTTAGTGTCGGCAAAAGAATAATTTTCCTCCATAAGAAAACCATAATCAAATTGTACGATAGAAAATTGCATTGACAGGATCATCCACCAACCTGCATTGGAACTGCGTTGTTCAGTTGTGCGATTTATAAAAGTCGATATTTTTTAGTTCATTTCAATTTTAAGTTCGAAACAGATTTTTAAATACCTTGTTTTTATTCGTTCAAAATAATAATTTCCCGTTCCCATCATAACAACGGATGTAATGTTATGCAGAAAAGGCAATGTGAAAAATAATTTTCCGCTTTTCCTACAAAGTGTACTTTAAAAATACGAGGAAGCGAATTAATATTTTATAGTTTACTAGAAAAACTCGACAGACGTTGTTCTGTTTGTGTATATTTATTTACTTCGGTATATATAACAGTAGGAGTTCTTTATTTAGTGACGTATTTAGGGGCCAATGGTATTTTAGTTGTCTGAATATAAGAGCTTCATAAAAGAAAGAGGAATGGCACGTTATTCGTCTATGGAATATGAAAAATAGAAAATATTTACCGTGCCTCAATTTCAATGACTCAAATAATGGTATCTGGATAATGTGCTACAGCGCCATCTATACATATTACATGAGGACTTTCATGGCGATCAGTCGAACCGTTTCGAAGTCAATTAATATCGAGCAGATATATCAGCATCCATTTAAATATTTTTAGATTACTCTGTGGACATTTTTGATTGTTCATTAGGTTTATTTCTGTATTCATTTTGCTAAATAGCTTCGTTGGGCTGGTACATAAGACTTGAGTTCTTGGTAATGAAGTGCCAGGGTAATCAGTTTTTAATAAGTTTTTTATAATTAAATTCTTAAGCGCAGCTCAGAGATTATAAAAGTGAGGAATGGGAGAATATAATTGTATTTCATTTAATCAAATCTCGTTTGAGGGTACATCGTTATATGACAATATTAAGTATGTAGTTGGTATCATTTAAATATTAGCATGAAGAAAATACTGAAGCTAAGATTACATTAATTTAATGTTCAAGTATTTTATTCAGAAAATACTAAAATAGAAGGAAAACTTAAATCGTTTCTAATTTGCAACGTTTCATTTCTTGGATGCTCAGCAACCTGACTTCTCAGAGCTTCAACATTGAGGTTAGTGTAAACTAATTAAGTCTGCAGTACGCTAATGAAGTTTATAGAATCGTTAGAAACTTGAACGTGAAAGATTGTTCATACTAACAAGTATACAAACCGATTACAGAAGCATTTTTGATCTTTGAAACTTATATGTTAATGATTGTTATAGTGACGATGTTGACGTATTTTGTCGAAGAATGCTCGATAGATTTTAAGGAATACTCGACTCATATCATAAACGACCAGATTTGTTTTATTTATTATTGATTTCGTACTTTGTGGCAAGTCTAGATGGTAGGTACGGCAATGCTTTGTTTTGATTTAGTTTGGGGGGTGAGCAAGCCAGTGGAACTCAGGGACAATGGAAACAATTCAGCAGTTCCCGAAGATGGTGGCGCATTGGCGATGCAATGGATATTTGATATTTCTAACGGCGCCAAAGTCTATGGGCCGTGGTGACCATCAGTGCCCATATGGGCACTGATGATCACCACGATGATGGACTGAGCATGATGGGCATATGCCCATCATGCTCAGTTTCCAATCCGCCCCCTTTATTATACATAAAAAAGAAAATTAAATTTTTATTTGAATATATAAGGACGAAAATAAAAATTCTAAAAATTTTACTTTCGAGCAAAAAAATGGGCTAAGGAATCTCGGGTTGATATTTTAAGGGAAATAATTTCCTATAGCAAGTATTGTTTACATTAATATATTGTTTTTTGTACGTCCTAGAGGCGATCAAGGTATGTTCATCTACAATGCCGTTAATTTTAATTAAATTTTGCAATCTACTTGAATTTCCTTTGTATAAATTTTACCTTTGGATCGAAATTCATTTACAGACATAAAGCTTAATGTTATTATGTTTTAAGATAAATTATTAGGATGTTTTCTTTTTGAGTAAAAAGGGTGGAGCGTACTACAAGATTTTTTAATTTTTTTAATTAACAAGAAATACTGCCTGACAGTGTGAAAAAAAAATCCATTATATAAATAAAATAAGTCACAAGGTAATGTAATATTCAGTGATATGAATGTTAGCGCCATAATATTTATACACATACGTAACACATAACACCGTCAAAACAATATCCTTTTACGGGCCATAAATAAGAGGAATCTTCATCACCTGCTGTAACGTTAATATATCATCATTCAGGTCGCGTGGGAGGACACATAAATCTATTCAAATACATTTCTATATACGACTCTCGGTGAAGAACATGAAGATAATTTCAATTTATATTTAACCAGCTATCCGTGTACATAAAACGTGTATATAGTAATATCTTGGGATAATATCTTGGGACATTTTTCACACACGGTCATCTGATCCCAAACTAAGCAGAGCTCGTACTATGGAAACCAGACAACTGATATACTACATATACTACTTTTTCTTTTGTAAATACATAATTATATAGATAATTACAACCACACTCAGGACAAACAGACATGTTCATGCACACAAATGTCTGTCCTGGGTGGGAATCGAACCCACGACCTGCGGCGCGAAAGGCAGGGTATCTACCAATCACGCCAACCGGCTCGTCAAATAGTAATTCATATATTTAACTCTTGTTAGTAAAGTTCCAAGCTGTTATGATTTTTTTCGCCATCATCAATAATCATCGTCATAGTTCAGCCAATTTAAATAAAATCTTAATGAGTTACACATTTAAAACTTTCTTATGAATCACTTCGTCTATTAGTGAAAAACGTATTAAAATCCGTTCGGTAGTTTTTTAGTTTATCGTGTTCAAACAGACAGACAGAAGCGGCGGTAACTTTGTTTTAGAATATATAGTGATATTGACGAGATGGAATAGTGGGCTTGTGTATCTTAATCGACGATCGCTGGTCCGATGTTTGATCTTAGCGCTATAGCTATTTCGAATTAATATTTTAATTTCATAAATTAATAATAACTGTTATATTCTATTTAACACAAAGAAATACTAGCTACAAATAAGTATTTAAAAATATCCTTTGATCATAATTTTATTGCTTAAAATTTATAAGAAATTCCGTGAAATAATCAAAGACAAACGAGATATTAGGCAAACATTTCTATTACACTGGGATCCTAAATGACGAGAGAATTCTTACTATTTTACGTAATTTGATTTCAAGTACAAGTATTAGATTACTTCTTTAATATTCATTCGGACGCAATGTCTAATTATTATTCAATGTTATTAGTGTATTAAAATGAATAAAATTTTTACACGTAAAATGGCACTCGAATTATGGAATTATTTAATTTATATATGTATTCTTACTCGGTGGTAGAGCTTTGTCCAGGCTCGTCTGAGTAGGTACCACCCACTCATCAGATATTCTACCGCAAAACAGCAGTACTGGGTACCTACCAATCCTGTAAAAAAAAACAATAAATATGCGTTATTTTGACAGTTAGAACCGTCAGACAAGAACTAGAATGACATACTAAAATCATATTTCTTACTCTTCAGTTGAATGAGCACAAATTAATTTATGAGTAAATAAGCTGAATTGTAGTTTATAAAAGAAATGATAAGCTAGAAGCCAATGCCCACGAGGTCAAGAAAGGCACACGTCTTAATTTAATTATTATCAACCACGAAAATCTACGGTAATTGTTAACATAAGCCTTAGTGTTTGGTATTTTTATTGAAAATAATTAATTACTCGCCTATTTTTTACTCAAAGTTTTCGAGAAAAACGAGACAAATACACACATGGGTACTACATCCATGTAAATATATAAATTCATGAAGTACCAGTAACAGCCTGCGAATGTCCCTCTGCTGGGCTAAGGCCACTTCTACTCTTTTGAGGAGAAGGTTTGGAGCTTATTTCACCACGCTGCTCCAATGCGGGTTGGTGGAATTCACATGTGACAGAATTTCAGTGAAATTTGACACATGCAGGTTTCCTCACGATGTTTTCCTTCATCGTCAAGCAGGAGATCACAAATTAAGCACATCATTGGTGTTCGCCCGGGTTTCAACCCACGATCATCGGTTAAGATTTACGCGTTCTTACCACTGGGCCATTTCGGCTTTTAAGTCTCATACATCCATATACATATATATAAAAATATATTTTTCTATTATATACAATTTATTTAATTTTTTATTATTAATGTTTCTGAGATTTTTATGTTGTGTAATCTGTTAGGATTATTTAAAAAACGCTGCTGGTTACGAAATAAATAACTTTGATTGCCTTCTCTGAAACATTTGTTCTTGAAAACAATATGGCGTGGTTTCTTAGTCAGACGTTTAAGCTAACGTAACCTCAAATAGCGCGTGCTTTCGTCCGTCGTATAGCGTCCTCTGTTCTAGGAAGCCGGAGGTTGAATGCGGGAAACGGAACATAATAGTTTGGGTCAATCAAAACACAATGAAACACTGCGTCAATATTTAAATTTTTCCTTCTTTTTATTGGTAATATAAACGATTAATTTGTTCATAATTTTTTAATTATTGATGCAATTGCCAATTATTAATGATAGTTCTCGCTTAAATTGTTAAACCGTGTATAAATAATATAGTGTATAGGATACTTGTTCCCGCTTAGAACACGCATTTTCTTCTAAGGGCCATTAATCAGCTGTTTTTGCTTCAACTTGGGTCGTTGCAGATAAGTTCAAATTACAGCGACACGGTTTTCTTATGGCTTAGAGAATTCTGCGCAATTTGTTTTTATATATACCATTTTGTTCGCTAATGTTTTTATGTAAGCTCGTTCTGTAAAACGTTCCATTATTTACTCGCGTAAAGATTTTTGTATTTTATTATTGCAGATAATTAATTTTCTTTATTAGAATGAAGTTTTATTAATAAACGTCAGAAGGTCGGTTAGATAAAAATGTAATGAGTAATAAATTTTAATATTAAATGTTTTTTTCTTTATGAAATGTAAAGATTACACTTTTTTCATGAACTATTTAAAATGTTGGATGGTTGGTCTGTTGGTAACAAACTCTGTACCAACGTTTGTGTGTACAATACTCTTGTGTGTAATGTATTCGAATTCAGTTCGATTAAATATATTTGTTATATTACAGTAATTGAGATTAATATCATCAGTGAAACTTTTAAATAATAAAACAAAGGTAATTAGCAATGAAAATAATTAATTACAAACCGAAAATCATATTTCAATATTGTGATATTTGCAATAAATATCCGATCATTTTAATAGTGAAATTCAAATAAAAACTGCGGTGTACAAAACAAAGAGCCTTTACTGATTGTGGGCTTCGTTTCGTATATAACAATACAATATGTATTTCTACGTATAAAAAATATTAATATTGACATGGAAGTTAAATTTTTATTTCGCTTTATAGTGATAAAGAGGAGCGTAGGTAAAGAAAATATAGAGATAATTAAATCAAAAGAAAATTATTTTTAAGATATGATTCTTTGAAAATCAAAGTCATATATATTCTGTACATATAAGCTCATTTGCATTTTACAAAAAAACCATAAACGACATACCGTACGATTGACGACAAGGCTAGGTACCATTTTTGGTTGTTTAATTAAAATACTTAGATATTGTATATCTCGGAATTGATTGTCATTCCTGTCACCTATACTAATATTATAAATGCAAAAATTACTCCTGTCTGTCCGTTACGCTGTCGAGCTAAACTTTGCCTAATTCCCCTCTCCCCCTTAAAAGCAGGCGAAGCCGCGAGTGAATACTAGTATAATATATTTATTGTCTTTTACAAGTTGCTTTTTTGAATTTCGCGTAAGTTTTTAATACTATAGTTACTTTTTAATATTAGCGTGTAAATATCTCTTGAAATTAATATTCATTACGTAAGTTATATAATAAGGTCCTCCAGACCGATTTCGGCCACGGTGGCCAATCTCAAGAGAGACTAGCCAACTGCGCAGGAGATATTAAAGTGCACAAGTGTGTGCGCAAACACAGGTGCACTCTCTTTTCCTTAGCTCTCATAATCCGATGGGACGGCAATCCGACACGACCGGAAAGAGTTCAGGCGCAGGACAAACGGCTTAACGTGCTTTCCGAGGCACGGGAGTGTAAACACTTCCAACTTCCAGACTCCGGGCTGCTACTGAGAGTTTTCTGACAGAAAACCCCAATAACTATTTATTGGTCCGACCTGGGAATTGAACCCAGGACTACCGAGTCTGCGGCCTTATATCAAGCCACTAGACCAACGAGGCAGGCAGTTATATAATATGAATACTAAGCTTTATTAAGTCTAGTAATTTTAAATCAAATAAATAGAAATCTCATCTCAAAACATCGAGTGGAGCCGACTAAGAGAATTATCGTTAAGCGCATCAATCAATCAAGATGAGATCGCTTAAATCACCCGCATAGTAGCGGAGAACAAACTTAATAGCAAAAGTATTCCCAAAGAGGTTTATTAGTTTATTTCATTTGTAATAGGTTGAAAATTGACGTTGTTAGAAATAATAATAATAATAATGAACTCCACACCGATTTTGGTGACGGCGGCCAATCTCAAGAGAGATTAGCAAATTGCGCTGAAGATTATAGTGCACAAGTGTGTGCACAAACACATGTGCACAAGTGAGTTCACCAGTATAATAGGTACATGGGACATAACATCTTAGTTCCCAAGGTTGGTGGCGCATTGGCGACGTGAGCGATGGATAGCATCTCTTACAATGCCAATGTCTATCAGCATTGGTGACCACTAACCATCAGGTGGCCAATATACTTTAAATAAAAAATTACTCGATAACGTACATTCGTCAATATTTTTGCGGCATATTAGTTTTTGTGAATAAGCTTGGTAATTAAACTACTGAGAACTTGAAGTCGTTTGCAATTACGACGTATAAAATATGAATAGTTGAAGTTAAACAAAACTATCCGATTCGCACCGGCCAGTTCTCTCGCAACTTCGTATTGTGGAGCAGTAATGTGCTCGCTAATTCTATGTCAAGAGTGAATGCTAAGTGGAAGCGGGGCCCGAGCTGCTGTGTTAAGTGTTTTACAAGCCCCGTTTTTAGAATTGTGTATCCATTCGCATTGGGGTCGTGCTATTTTTATTTAACGTTTATAATATATCTGCAGTGTTTCTTGATTTGGTTCTGGATGTGATTTTTTACTGATTTTTTTATGTGAGTGGTATTTAATTCCTTAATTGGCTACGTCATCGTCTGCTTCATTATCTGTTATGATTTTCATAGCTTGTGTACAGTACAGTAACAGACTGTGAATGTCTCACTTCTAGGCTAAGGTCTATTTTCCTCTCTGGAGGAGAAGGTTTGGAGCTTATTCCACCACGCTACTCCAATGCGGGATGGTGGAATACACATGTGGCAGAATTTCAGTGAAATTAGACACATACAGGTTTCCTCACGATGTTTTCCTTCACCGTCAAGCACGAGATGAATTATAATCACAAATTAAGCACATGCAATCAGCGGTGCTTGCATGGGTTTGAACCCACGATCATCGGTTAAGAGTCACGCGTTCCTACCACTGGGCTATCTTAGCTTCTGCAAGTTAGTTAGATAGTTTGTATGAGTTTATGTAATTTATTTTATATAAATACGCTATCATACCTTTTTTATTAACCGATTTCAAATACTGAGGCGATTCTCAGTTATTTGTTATTATTTTTATTATAATCATTGATTCAATTTTGATGATGAGTTCAGTATATTTATAATGTGGTCCCGTCAGAATTTCATCTGTAAAGTAACAATTAGTACATGTCTCTTCTTTAAGAGGAGAAGGTTTGAAGCTTACTCCAACTACTCCGCTCCACGATGTTTTCCTACATAGATAAGCACGAGATTAAATTGAAATGCAAATTAAGTTCATGTTCAAATTTAATCATGAGTTATGATTCTCATTTCTTTACCATTTGACGTAATCAGAATAGAATGATCGTAGATATTATATCGGCCGAATGTAAAATAAATACGACAGATAACATAATAAATCCCAAAGTCCAGTTACACACAAAAAAGTTCAGATAAATCTCAGAAATATCTGCAGAATCGTTAGAAAATTAAATTTATTTACCTATACGAGCAACTAGTTTCATAGTTTAACTTTAATATTAAAATATGTCACAGGAATATAATTAAGATTTAAAATAATATACAACCGTACAACATAGTTAAATTAGACAATTAAATATGCAGTTGGTTTAGGCTCTCGTAGGTCAAACTTTTCCCTTAGGCTAACTAAATTTAGGACATGCCTTTGGGCACAAGTAATTAGTTCAACCTTGCATAATATGAGTATCTTTAGTATTTAATGTTAAATACATATTTGAATTAAGGTATTTTGGAATTGAATGGAATAATGTCTGAATTAATTATTTCTAAACAAACTTGTATGTAAATAATTTATTTAAATTTGATTCCCTATTAAAAGCGACAGAATGTGATGATGACCATAACAATTAAATTCTGTTCAACTTCTCCATAATTGGCTTCGTGCAAGTCCGTCTGCGTAGGTACCACCTATTCGTCACGCTTTAATATTTATCTTTGCACTTATTATAATATAATATTATGTATCCCATACCTAGCCAATGGCGATTAAAAGAGACTAGCCAATTGTTCAGAAGATGTTATAACTTATATCGCACAAGTGTGTGACGATGTGTAACGAGATAATTGGATTATCATCTAAACATAATCTATTAATTATTGGCTCACTTTTCCTTAAAAAATGTACAAGGTCTGAAAAACATGCTTAAGACTTTTCATAATCTAAGTTTTTGTTTCAGGATACTTCTGGCACATAACGGACTTTCATTACGACCCACTTTACACCGCACAGGGAGATACTAGAAGACGTAGGTATAAAATTATAAAGAAAACTAACTGCTTTTGTCTGCTTATCAATACTACAAAAAAAAATATTATGGTCGATAAAATGTCAATAAGTAGTAAAATAAAATGTTTGTTGTAGATTGTCGAAGGGCAGACGAGCGGGGAAGTTCAGGTCATCACCGCGCACTCGGACGTTTGGGCGATTACTCATGCGACAGCTCTCTTGAGCTCATCCAATCAGCATTGAGATACATGCGCACGCGACATTCGGAAAATGTCGAATTCGTACTTTGGACGGGGTGAGTGTTATTTTATTTGTAAGGAAATTGTGAAAAAGTACTGTCAAAAATGTAATTATTATATTAATTATGATATTACTTAATAAGCCCATTCTTCGCAAGTAAATCATTGTGACTACTACGTAACATGTGATTTTTTTTAGTGACATTGTTGCTGATCAATACTCCAATAACGAAGACAATAGGTACCAGGCGATCAGAAACGTGACGGAGCTCCTTCGAACGACGTTTAGTTCTCACTTCGTTTTCCCTGTCCTGGGTCACACAGATCCCGCACCGTCTGAAACTTTAACCAATCTATGGAGTCACTGGCTACCAATGGAAGCTTTACAAACCTTGAAAAATGGTAAGTTATAAAAAAAGCAGGCTTATTTGTTACTAATTGGAATAATAACTTCAGAATGCTCTTCGGGCGTTAATAATTGCCAGTAAAAGGATAGAAACGTATGGAGCATACTAAAACTATGAGCGTACTTCTACTATTATTTAACTTATGCTCGCAGATACATATACATGTGTCATACCCCCACGACTCACAGAATTTATCTTGCAGTATTGTTTTTTTATGGTTTGGGAAGTAAATAAATGGTGTGTAATAATTAAACAGAAGTAAGACGCCAAACGTTATTTGTTAGAATGCCAATTAAAAATCGCGCAATGGTTGAATTTTAACAGTAAAATCGATCAAACAATAGTAACATTACGCATATCTGCAGAGTTAATTTAATTTATAATTAGGTATACCATTTAGGTAATAAAAAAATACAGAGAGATATTTCATTTAATTTGTTTAAAAAATTTATATTATTATTTAAAAAATTTATATGTCAAAAATATAAAAGAAATGAAATAAATTAATATGTTTTAGAAAAAAATACTAACAAGAACTTCCTATTATCGCTTTGTTTTTCATTTATTAACTGTTTTCAAAAATCTCAACAGAAAATATCCATTGTCGTCCCTCGTCGATTGTTTTGTGATTTAGCTCGCTGCAATATCTGAAAAAAAAATCCTTTTAAATTGAATAGTACTTTACAATGGAGTGCATTTTACTTTGACGCCAAGCTATTCTGAGTTTTTGCTAATCGGATAAAGATAAAACAGTCACAGTGTTCTTGATTTTTATCGAGTTTCGTTATAAGCAATTTCATTTTTGCTTTGACTATTTCGACCAAAATGTTTTCTGAAGTTGATAAAGAGAAAATTGAAGTATAAATTTCTGCAGTTTTTAAATTATTTGTATATATTTTTTGAAATTGAAAAATCGAAATGTAAATTATATTCAGCTTTAAAATATATACAATGGAATCAGTTCGATTTTTGAAAACCAATTTTACAAAAATCAAACTAATTCCATATATTAAGCTCGTTTGCGTTTGTGAATATTCGTGTGTAACTGTATGTGTGTGTGTGTGTGTGTGTGTGTGTGTGTGTGTGTGTGTGTGTGTGTGTGTTTGTGTCTGTGTTTACTAGTAAAAATGAATGCATTACGCCGTAAATATGATTGTGTGAAAAATAAAATAATATATAATGTATAAAATTATCATACATAAATGATGCATTTGAATTTTCTTGTACAACTATTTATTTATTTCGCAGGTGGTTACTACACAATAGAGCAGTCACACAGCAAACTAAGGATCGTAGCTCTAAACACGAACCTGTTTAGCCTCAGAGAAGCAAATGGCGTGCACGCGAGACGTCAATGGGAATGGTTGGATCAAATATTGGAAAAAGCAACGACCAATAACGAAATGGTAAGTGTTATTCATGCCTAGTAAAATTAAATAATTCCGACCAAATTTTGAACATGTTGGCCCAGTGTCACAGAGTGATTAGATGATGCACTCTTCAAAGTCTCTCGTTCGCATCCGACACGACGAAATCGACGAAATCAATCACTCCTATTGACCTGACCCGCAGTCTGAACTCAGGATATGCAGTCATACAAAGTATCCTCTAGTAGTCTAGAGCTATGACGCAATCGTTTCTATGATTAACAAACATTCATAAATATGTACGATTTTTATGTTTGTACTTTGATTAAAATTTTGCATATTTACCTCCTTCATATTTACAGTATTCAATTTAATCTCAAAAGATAATTTTCATTTGACTTCCAAGATACAGGCTATCCTAGTTTGGAAGTCAAAAGAATTACTTCTGAGTATTAACTGAATTAGCCTACCACATTACATGTAACTAGTTTTTATATTATGTCTGTATTTTTATTTGTTTATGTTTTGTTTTCTTATTTTATTATTAATATATTTTTTGTTTATCTTTTTTTTAGTAATATAAAACTGTATTTTTATTTGTAAGGCTACTTTTTCGCAATAAATTATTATTGTTATTCAATTATTTTGTATCACAAATCTAAGCTGTGTCATATGAAATTGTCAACGTTTATAAGTTTGCTTCAGCCCGGAGCTAGGGCGGTAAGATATTAGCTGTTAACTTTTAAAATCGAATTCATATTTCCGTTTATAGGAATAACGATGAAGCTTTCTAGTCATAAAAATATGAATCATTTCCTTCAAAAAAAAGTTATTATAGACGTTTCGTTTGCAATTAAAATTGTCAAAGTATATATTCAACTCATACTTCTTAAGTGTCGTAAACTTCGATATATATACGAACACTTTCCCTTAGACATCCAACATCCTGTAATCATTAACGTTCTTCAGACATTAGTTAACAGAGAGTAATTTTTATAAGAAATAATTTAAAATTAAATTATAACATTGTTTTACATTTCTATTGCTATGTTCAACATCGTTAAAAACTTCAAAATTTAAAGCCGATCATTTATAATATGTTATCTGTTTTATACTTGACATTGGCAGAATATTTCGTGCTCAACGTGCGTAAAAACACGTCAGAAAGAAGAAAAAGAAAAAAAAAGTAAATATATTCAGTAAAAGTCTCGACATATTTTGAACATTTTATATACTTGTAGGCCGTAGTAATAGTTGATAATTTTTGATAAATTATTAATATTTGGTTGATTGGCGATCTATGCATTAAGCATCGGATGCCAATATCGTTTGTGCGTACAGCCGTACACAGTATCTATACATATAATAAATCTGTAACTGGTCGTTGTCTGTACATGAAAGATATTTGAGTAAAACTATTTTTGGGGGTCTTTATAAACACAATAGAACCCAAAACAATGATTTTTAGAATTTTTGTCTGTTTGTCTGTTTGTCTGTTTGTCTGTTTATCTGTTTGTCTGTTTGTCTGTGCGTTTGTGCACGCTAATCTTGAAAATGGCTTAACGGATTTGAGTGCGGTTTTCACTAAAGTATTGTGGCATACTTCATTTAGGATTTAGTGTTTGTTTTATTTCAATCGGTTCATAAATAAAAAAGTTATGTCAATTTAAAGATATACGTAGAACATTTATTAAAATGGGTAATGGTTATGGTCAAAACTGAGAAGAGATAAAATATTACATGTACAATATACTCTTTCGCTTAAGATTTATCCTATAATTTGTCCTATTTGTCCTATTATTTGATATATTTATTTATTAAAAGTTTAGCTTTGTTACTAAAAATCTATAAATGATCTGTACAAAAAGTACGCGCGTTGTTAGTGACAGTTGTCAAAATCAAAAAGTTTCATTACAAATTTCGTGTTTTACTGGTTTTGTGTGTTGTTTCTGCATAAAGAGGCTAAAAAAAGTAATAGTAATTAACTTAATAAAATAGGTGTCATTTTATCATCAATTCGTGTTTCATGGGCTTCTGTCAAAACTTTTAAAATAGCGGATAAAAATTCAAACGTTTAACGTACCAAAGTTGTTTATAAACAACGAAATATACAACAATTTAACATGAAAAAAGTGGCTACAGCATTTTGGACTGTATTTATTAACTACTGCCCTAGATAAGAGTGAGAAAAGTGAATAATTGCAATCTTATTACAATGGATTGGTAAAAAAAGTGTGTGTTCAATTCCTTCAGCAGGGAACACGAAGATCACGGCAGCATGCGCAAGCGATCCCGTAGAGCCCCCCGACCAGACGGAGAGAATACCTCTGGTTTTATAGTGGGTATTTCGGCGCCTTCAGCGCCGGTGAGCCCCACATATCCCTCCACTTCATGTGGGGGAAATGCGTAAATGCGTTTTTCCAGCGAAAAAAAAGGGAACACGAAGATATAAACGAGTTTATCACGAGTCTAGAAAATCTCAGCTTAAAATGTGATTTCGATAAATCGACAGTCATTGATCAGTGATATATTTATGTGTAAAAAAGTGGTTGAGCTCAGCTTAAACATACGTCAAAGATTATTACAACAGTCATTTGAAACATCACACAGTACAGAAAAGAGAGGATGTGCATATTCCAGTAAATTCGGATGGACAAACAATTAATATTGATTCTGGCTGGCAATAATTATGGCTTGAGATACGCTGGGATGGACATTATGACCCAAAGATTTATTCCATTCAAGAATGATATTGAGGTTGTTATTCATCCTTCAGATATGCCATAGCTGCCCAAATAAAAATAAAGTATATTCAGATATTGATATTGCATATTAGAAAAATCAATGCTTCTGAAAATTCAAAAATTATAGTTTAAAAAACTAAAAAACACATGGCACGACCTCGGCCCGGCTGCATGATAATGGACTAGGGATGGGCCCCCTTCCTTTTTGTAGTGTCATCAGTCTTTAATTTGTAAGCAAATTTTCAAATTAATTGGACATCTTGAAGTGGGTGAAAATTGCATTGAAAGATTCCATTTCATAGATAGGTACATAGAGGTCAAGCTATTAAAACTGTGTTAATAAATGAAATTAATTTATTAATTATATATATATATATGTGTAATTTCAAACTATCTTAATATTCAATCTTTGTTCTTTGTTTGCTATAAATTTGCAACTGTAGTCTTATTCTTATATTCTTGCTTGCCTTTTAATTTTATTTGGTCTAAAATAATATATAGTTAATTTATTAACTTACACAATTTTATATTAATAATAATTCTTAATACCTTATTTAAAGTTAGAATGTTTTAGCAATGTTATTTAATTTATATTTAGATTTTGTTAATATTTGGTTTTTATAGTAATTAATTTTATTGGGTAAAAAATAATATATTTTTACATCTTATTGATTTCACTTTATATTGTGATGTTTTAGCTATATATTTTATTTTTGTTCATTTTAGTGATTGTGTAGATATTATTACTAAAAACTTAACTTACATATTTATGTATAATTAATATGCTATAAGTGTCATCACATCATTTTATATTTCTCTAAAAAATTATAATATATTAAAACTAATCCACTCTGTTAGTGGTCAAATGAGCACTTATGAAACTTTAAGTAAAACTGTTATTAACTTTTCTATATTATTTAAGCTCTTATTTCTTTATGCTTTACATTTGTTTTTAGGCACCTTATTTTTTGTTTCAATAAAACATAGTTATTTTTTGGGTATTTTTTTTAAATTATTATTAACCATCAACATCATTTGTTAGTTTGAAAAAGATAGGATAAGTAAATCAGTAGCTTTGGTAGTCTTTGGTTACATTTAGTTTTTGGCAAAATAACCTCAATAACGTTCAAACTTAAAATTTGAATGATTTATGATTGAACTTTGATCACTGAGCTGTCACAATTAATTTAATTATGTAAAACACAGTTTTTTGTTTTTCGGTACTATATATTTTAAACTAGCTATCGCCCGCGCTGTAAGTAATCTATACTCTATACTAATTATATTATAAATGTGAAAGTAACTGTAGCTAAACTACACTACTAACTAAACTACTGAACCGATTTCAATGAAATTTGGTACAGAGATAGTCTAGACTCTAGACTCTAGAGCCTGAGAAAGGCATTATGTGCCTTTTTTAATGCGAAAGAAAGAAAGGGGTTGAAATAGGGGATGTAAGTTTGTATGGAAATTACTTCATTTTTAAAGCTAGAAGCTTGAAACTTATTTTTCAACCTAAAGTAATTTTAATGTTTTTGTTTGCTTACATTCATAAGTTAAATTAAGTGTAAAACGTTATAGAGGTTTTGATTATTTGGGTTTTTAAAAGTTTATATAGGTTCTTAAATAATTTATGTGCTTATAAAATAGTGTAACTAAAAAAAAAAGACGAAAGAACCTTTCGTAATAGGAAGCTTCAACAAAAGGAGGAGTTTGTCAATGTTTTTTTTTCGTCTAAAATAAAACAAAGTGTAATTACTTATAGGTGTTTTGATATTTCATTTTAATAACACTACTTTTTTAAATAAAGAGGTTAATGTTTTGATTCGTGTACGAATCAGTAGAAGATATTTTTTTTTTTGTTTAATTACGTTGTATTAATTGTAATACATATGCCTAAAAAATTCAAATCTAATTTAGCGAGTAGTTCTGCCAAAGCTCGCCTTGCGAAAATTGCTAGAAGCCAAGAGTCTGAAGACCAGACTCAAGCCCAAGCCCGTTTAGTTTTAAATGCCGAGAGCCTTGCGTCTCAAAGAGCTGCTTGGAATCGGCATACGAAATCCTTAAGAACTGCGCTTCTATGTACGTCTGAATTCATTGGCAAAACGAAGGGCGTCGGATTTTAGATGCCGAACGCCACTCAGCTCAGAGAGCTGTTGAGACCTTGGAGCAAAGTCAAGCACGGCAACGATTAGATACTAAACGTAACGCCTCTCAAAGGGCTGCTAAAAAATTAGAGCAAACTCGGCTACGTCGGCTTTTAGATGCGTCATATGAGCGTCATGCGTCATTGACTGCTGTAAAGATGGAGAATCGCAAAGAAGACATATTTTAAATGCTGAACGGCTGTCATGCCATTTCGGTTTAAAAGAGTGCAGTTTCCCCTGAAAGCAGCATTTCCAATTACAAAAAATAAACTCAAGGACAGCCGCTTAAGGTTGCAGGTGTTTATTTAGAAAAAAGCTGTTTTCCCATGGACAATTGTATGTGGCATTCTATGTATGCCTATGTATGCCATCCGAAAAATCTTTATGCTTTAGCAAAAGATGGAAAAACTAAAAACGTCGTGTATAAAAATGTATTTAAATAAATTTGCAGTAAAATACTTTAAAAAGCTCATTTTAATGTATGTAGTATCTGATTTTTGCAAAATTAGCCTAAAATAAAAAAATGCTGCCGAAAGTCATTATACCACGCGGACGAAGTCGCGGGCACAGCTAGTGTATAATAAAAATGAATATCTTTTGAAATATTGAATACATTTAAGAATAAGAAAGCAAAATATAAACAACTACGTCGAAATTGCTTAAGTCGGCTTTCATCAAAAGTGAGTATAACTCAATTTCAATTATGCACACGTCTTCCCGCGCGCCTTGAATAATCACCTAACATAGGGAAGGCTATCACGTGATGGTTACTCGTCTTATTTATGACGTGAAACGGAAAATTATTCTATATAACTTGTATGTAATAAGAAAATAAACGAGCGAGTGCACCAAGTATTAGTATTTGGGTGAGCGTTTACTAAACCACCGATAAGGGGACTGGAAGTCAACTCATCAGCACAAACATTCCTTAAATTATCTACCGTACAGCAGTGCTGTGTTGCAGAAAAAGTACTTGGTGACGATAACTTCTTTACTATTTGTCGACTTGTAGAACACAAGGTATCGCGATGAAACTCACTTTTCACCATTTCAATAACAAGGTTAAAAATAAGCTCCATGTTTATTTACCATTTAAAAAAGCGCACCAACAATAAATTCTCAAATCTATTACCGATCCATTACGGACTTCACTTACATGGAGCTTGTACTATGGAAACCAGACAATTGATATACTTACATAGACTACGTTTCTTTTGTTTTGTAATACATACGTATACAGATAATTACACCCAGATTCAGGATAAACAGACATGTTCATGCACACACATACATACATTTATGTTCTGGTCTGGAATCGAACCCACGACCTGCGGTGTGAAAGTCAAGTAACTTACCAACCACGCCAACCGGCTTGTCGGATGCACTCAATAATTTATTGAATACAAAAGACACAAGTACGTATAAAAAAAATCTACAATAGAAGTTAAGATTATTACGAGTATAACGACAAAATATATAATAATATGACGTATTTATGCATATTTTCTATACAATAATAACATTTATTAATTGGCAAAGTCAAAAATAACAATAAACATAACGTATGTTTAATGATGATTTTTTTTCTCATTTTTATGATTTTGAAAAGTGCTTTTAATGTATATAATTAATTACAGATAGATAATGAGGTATATTTTAAATTAATTATATTTAAAAATGTATCATTATGTTTATTGTCTGAGAATCCGATGCAATTATGAATTTTTAGGCTTTTGTTTTACGTTTTAATGACGTAACATTGTATTCCACTTTGATTTAGGTCACATATTGTGATAGGAATTCAATGTGAAAAGGTTCCATTGTCGTTGTGGCCGGTCTTAATCTTGCTAATTCTGGTGCTGTAATTCTTTCAGTTATTATTTCGGGTTTTATAACTGCCTCGCACTAACACTATGTGTACACTAACTTTCGCCGGCGGGCTTTCCGACATAACAAAATGAGGAAATGATGGATGAATAAAGAAAGTAGGCTATTCGTTCTTAAAAGGCCAGCAAAGCATGCATGTATCGGAATACACGGTGTTGCAATTGTCTATAACTTACATCAAATTAACTTTCTGAATACAGTGCAGTATCAGCCTGTGAACGTCCCACTGCTGAGAAAAGGCCTCTTCTCTTTTTGAGTAGAAGATATAGGAACATATTCCACCACGCTGCTCCAATGCGGGTTGACGGAATAAACATGTGTCAGAATTTCAGTGAAATTTGACACATGCAGGTTTCATCACGATGTTTTTATTCACCGTTATTCACGAGATGAATTAAAATCACAAATTAAGAACTTTAAATTTAGTGCTAGCTTACCCGGGCTTGAACCCACGAGCATCGGTTAAGATTCACGCATTCTTACAACGAGACCATCTCGTCTGAATGTTTGCTCTTATTCAATAATAAATAAAGCTAAGGAAACACTATAATATACCTAGCAATAATAATACGGGAATCTTTTAAAAACATACACATTACAAATTGACTTTTATTCGCCTCGTTAAGTTGCGCGTGCGACACAAGCACATCTCACCTATAACTAACTATGTATGTAGTTATAAACCCATCTTGGCTGACATCGACTCCAAAAGTAACAATAATTGTAAATAAATTATCAACCACACTACACATTCGTCCTACATATTGTTGAGTAGAAAATAGTAAGTTAATTATCAAATTATAGAAGAATACGCAATTATTTTTTTACTTTTTAGTGCATATTAATTTGTTTTTCCTATGAAGTCGGTTTTTGTTTTGTTAAAATTTTTATTTATTTTTCGATTTTTAGTGAATCTGAAGTACACTCACTAATTTGTAGAATATGGGTAGACCTACTAAACGTGCAGCTCATATGAGACAGCGCCGTTTATATTATTATTTAAATATATTAATCTAAAACAGTGAAACGTAAAGAAAAATGCATTTTGGTACTGAATTAATAAATATTAGTTAATATGGTTAAATGTATGAATATAAATTAACATGTTTTGATTAAATAGATTTAGTTGGTGGGGTAATTTAGTTGGGCAGCCATAACATAATCAAATAGTTATTTCTAGTAATAATTAAATAAACTGTATGTTTATAGATGTTGCGTTATACCATTCTTCACCATAAACTATGACGGAATGTCTGTATATTAAAAAAAGGGGAAGTATCTATATTATCCTAACTAATATTATAATTGCGAAAGTAAGTTTGCTTGTGACGCTTTCACGCATGTTTATGCGTGTAGTGGTTTTACTAAGCCGATTTAAAAAAATCTTTCACCAATGGAAAGCTACATTATCAGGGAGTAACATAGGCTACATTTTGTCCCCATATTCCCACGGGACCGGGAACTACGCGGGTGAAACCGCGGGAAAAACACTAGTAATCAATAAATAAATATACATAAATATAACATGTATATAAGAGTACTTATACGATATATTATATAATTTTCAAAATTGGTCTCAACTTTTAGTAGAAGTTCAAATATGTTTCAATTACAAACATAACATATATACTAATGCTTACATGCATAACTCATATTATAAAGAGGAAAGATTTGATTTTGTTTGATTTTTTATTACGATTTAAATCAAAAACTACTCGACCGATTTTAAAAATTCTTTCACCCTTAGAAAGCTACGTCTTTACCAAGTAACATAGGCTATATTATATTTTCAAAAACTTATAGATCCCTTCTTAAAATGGAGCAATGTAACCCAACGTATTTAACTGTTGCCTATAAAAGTTATTATTTCGCGTGCGCTGCGAAAACTATTGACGGTATATAAAGAAGTGTTTTATACAATAGTACTACAAGTACTTGATTATAACGATGTTATGGTAGGTGAATGATAAATCTAGATAGCCTATAAAAGATTCGGTCGTGTATCGTTAATTTGCTACTAAGAATTGAAGATTTCCGTTACTTTGTCATGGATCCTATAATCAGAATCTAACCAAACTATCATCAAACAACCCTTGAAGTATACTCTTTCCAATAAAAATCATCGAAATCCGTTGAATAGAAATGGAGTTATTCGTCCATTTGTCGCGCACATACCGCATGCAAATTTACGACTTATATGGTTTTCTCATGGATTCCACTGTCAAAACTGGACCAAAAAAAAATGGGACCAATGGGAAAGCAAACCCTTTCAAATAAAAAAAAAATCATCGAAATCGATTCATCCAGTCGAAAGTTATGAGGTAACAACACCAAAAAAAAAAAAAAAACATACAGACGAATTGATAACCTCCTCCTTTTTTTGAAGTCGGTTAAAAAATATAGTCTTTATCAACAAAAAAATAAATATTACACAAAGATATATTAAGGGTTAAACATTTTAATACTTGCTAAAACAAATGAATTTAAGAGAATAATAATTTACTTTTGAAAGTATATTTTAAATAATCAATCAGCTAAACATAGATTGTTTGCTGTCCTATCAGATATTTGACTATTAAATTTATTATTATTAATAATTGATAATACTTTGCAATGCCTTAAACATGCGTCCACGTATTCCATCACGCTGTATTAATGTGGGATTATGAATACAGATGTCGCGATTTTCCATTAGATATAATATGCAGGTTTTCTGACGATGATAGGCCATGATAATTGTCAAAACAAATTACTGCATTTGGATGAAAACTCAGTGATGCTTGGCTTTGAACTAGCTTCTATGACTTACATACCGCAGGCCATATCAATTTCTACAAAAAAAAACCCTGATCACAAAGAAAATTAATAATGTAATTCATATATTTTATGATAACGTTCAAAATTATACCAATTTATTAAAGATTTCGTATGAATTACACGAAGGAGTTTCTAATCTCGTAATTTATGAACCTAGATCCGGACTTCCTTTGTGGTTCCGGCGTGCTAGTTATGATACAGTCAACTAACAAGAGCCAATTCAAACTTAGGGCGCAGAACTATAATGATACTTAATAGACCAATCATTATTTAAATATATATGTATGTCCTCGTACTAAAAAAAATATTAAAAATAACATGTAGGTACTCATATATTGTATTAAAATATAATATATGCTTATATTTAATCCATTACAAAAGAGTTCACAATGCTGACAGAGGTGTGAACTTAATAATTTAATTATTAATGTTATTTAATTTTATTATTTAAATATTAATAAAAAAAACGTTGTCTTTTTTTTCGAATGTTACATCAAATATGACAAAGAGAGCAGCCAGTAACTAAACAATCGCCAAGCAAGGTTCGTTAATGACTTTAAGAGATTATATATATTTGAGACTATACATGATACTTTTCATTTTGAGATTGATTTTTCGTGATTCCTAGACAGACCATTTGATGGACAGACAGAAGATGATTAAGCACTCTCAGTTTGTACGTGTAGCGTAAAAAACGAAGTGACGTAGCACAACAGCCGACCAGGCTAAATTGATTCGCACTTTACCAAAACTTTTGCCGCTATCAAAATCACGCTATTATTTTTTTTTTTTCGCTGAAGTGCAAGGCCGTAGTACCCACTAAAACCACAGCGTATACTTCATCGCCTTTAGGGGGGTGCCAAGGGGTCGCGTGAGCATTCTACCCTGACACCCCGACGGATAGCTCGCACAGCCTCTGGGCGCATCCAACGCAAGCCTCCTCCTGAGGCCCACTACCCGTGGCCGACCTTACCACGGGTAGTGAGCTTCCCCCCCACGACAAGGTGGAGATCCCACGCGGGGGGGATCAAAATCACGCTTGATAAAATCATATGCAATACGTAATTTATGAGAATCAAAAATATTAGTCTTTGAGATGCGATGAATCAACAATCGCTTAACAACATACAACAAATGCGATGATCACAACCGCTAATATAATTAGGTAAATTTTTTTTTTTTTTATATAAAGAGGGGGCAAACGAGCCGGAGGCTCACCTGATGGAAAGTGACTGCCACCGCCCATGGACATCTGCAACATCCGAGGACTAGCAGGTGCGTTGCCGGCCTTTGAGGAAAGAGTACGCTCTCTTCTTGAAGGTTTTCATGTCGTATCGGTTCGGAAAAGTCGCCGGCGAAAGCTGGTTCCACGGAGTGATTGTACGAGGCAAGAAATGCCTTAGAAAACGGGCTGTTGTGGACTTCCAGACATCGAGGTGGTGAGGATGGAATTTTGAGTTCTGGCGCGATGTCCGGTGGTGAAACTCAGCGGCTGGGACTAAACCAAACAACTCCTCAGAACACTCCCCGTGATATATGCGATAGAGGATGCAGAGTGACCCAACATCTCTACGCAAATCCAAAGAATCAAGCCGGTCGGTAATAACTTGATCGTCGACAATTCGAACTGCTCTACGTTGAATGCGGTCAAAAGGAAGAAGCTGGTACTGTGGAGCTCCCGCCCAGAGGTGAGAGCAGTACTCCATGTGGGGCCGAATTTGCGCCTTGTAAAGTTTTAGGCGATGGGCCGACGTGAAGTACCGTCTCGCCTTGTTGAGCACTCCAAGCTTTTTGGAAGCCAATTTGGCTTTAATTTCCAGTTGACCGCGGAACTGAACAACGTTCGAAATCTCGACGCCAAGTATCCCGATACTGGCTGTGGCAGTGAGGGGAGTATTCTCGAAGTGAGGGGATACGACAAATGGAGATTTTTTAGCGGTTAACGCGCAAACTTGAGTCTTTTTGGGGTTGAATTGGACCAAGTTCAGTCGGCCCCAGTCCGAGACCTTGGTTAACAAGGTCTCGACTACAGACACAAGTTTGTTCCGACACTCATCGACGTGTTCCCGAGAAATATTAGCACGGCCGGTGTAAAGTACGTCTACAGTGCTGTCATCCGCGTAGCAATGAATGTTACTGATTTGTAACATATCATTGATATGCAGAAGAAACAGAGTAGGTGAGAGAACGCAGCCTTGTGGAACACCAGAATTGACGTATTTTAAGTCGGAGCATGCACCGTCGACAACGACCTTGATGCTCCGATCTGCCAAAAAACTGGAGATCCACTTGCACAATTTCTCGGGAAGCCCGTAGGATGGAAGCTTAGAGAGTAACGCTTCATGCCATACCCGATCGAAGGCTTTCGCTATGTCCAGACTGACTGCTAATGCCTCCCCCTTGGACTCAACCGCCGTAGCCCACCTGTGAGTAAGGTAAACTAGAAGATCACCAGCTGAGCGACCCCGACGGAAGCCGTACTGGCGGTCGCTAATCAGCTGATGCTCCTCTAGGTACCGCAGGAGCTGGCAGTTAATAATGGACTCCATTATCTTGGAGAACAAGGAGGTGATAGCAATAGGCCTATAATTTGATGGATCAGAGCGATTGCCTTTTTTAGGGATCGGGTGCACTAAAGCATTCTTCCACGAATTCGGGACTACGCCTAATGAATAGGAGTGTCGGAAAAGACGCGTTAAGACCGGTGCCAGCTCGGGAGCACAAGTACGAAGCACAATCGGAGGAATGCCATCGGGCCCACTCGACTTATGGATGTCCAAGGAAAAAAGTGCTTTACGAACTGCACTCTGTCGGAATTTAATTTCCGGCATCGTGGTATCACACCGCAAGATTGTCGGTGGTGTCTTTCCTTGATCATCAAGAGTCGAGTTGGACGCGAAGAGAGATCCCAAGAGGTCGGCTTTCTCCTTCGCTGTATGGGCCAACGAGTCATCGCTCCTGTGCAGAGATGGAAGGGAGGGCTGACAGAAATTCCCTAAGACAGCCTTAGCGAGAGACCAAAATGCGCGTGTTCCCGAAGGAAGACGCACCAATCTCTCGCCAATTCTGCCTATGTGCTCCGACTTTGCCTTGGCAATAACTCTTTTGAAAGACCTGGAGGCAGAGTTATATTCCTTTTTAAATGCGCTGGTATTTACATCACGCGATGCCGTCGCTTCAGCCCAGGCTTGATAGCATTCTACTTTTCGGCGTGACGCCGTTTTGCAGAAGCCACCAAACCAGGGCCGGGATCTGCCACCGATGGGTACTGCAGAGTACGGAATGAAAAGTTCCATACCCTGAAACACCACATCAGCGACCGAGTCAGCAACGACATCTGGATCATCCGGCGAGAAACAAATCCGCCCCCATGGGTAGGATGCAAAGAAGGACCGCATCCCATCCCAGTCCGCTAACCTATAGTGCCACACTCGCCGACATCCCACGAACCGAGGCCGTGAGGGGCGTAAGATTGGCACTGTACTCCGGACAAGACAATGGTCCGACGAGCCAAGAGGAGGCTCGACGGAAACATGGTACCCGTCCGGATGAGAGGTCAGCAGAAGGTCTAGCAGGGAAGGTGTATGATCATCCACATCTGGGATTCGCGTTGGCGAGGTAACCAATTGTGTCAGATCATATGCCAAGGCAAAATCGGCCACAGATCTCCCCGCATGATCGGTGGTACGTGAACCTAGCCATTCGGCGTGGTGGGCGTTAAAATCGCCAAGAATCACGATCTCTGCGGATGGGATCTGCTGCAGCATGGAGTCTGTAACCCGTTGCATGTGCTCAACGAGCCGGTCAGTTTCGGCATTACCGCTATGGGACCTATATAGGCACGCGTAGATTCGCGGATGATCATCGCAGTCTACGCGCAGCCACAGAATAGATAGGTCCCTCCCTTCAAGATGGGCGAGGCGACGAGAGCAGATATCCTCTCTGACATAGACACACACTCCAGCCCGTGGTACAAAGGAATGTTCCAACTTGTACCCCGGGTAGGAGAGAAATGAGGTGTCCGCCGGAGACGATATCTGGGTCTCGGTTAGAAAGAGCAAGGCCGGCTTCGCCGTCTCAAGATGGTAGTGGACGGCGTTTAAGTTGGAATTCAGTCCCCTGATGTTGCAGAAGTCCACAGCGAGGGTGGAAGGGGTTGCCTTGAGATGCCTGCTCCGTTTGCCCCGTCCATTCACGAGCGCAAAATTGCCCCCCCCAGAATTCGAAGGGCAGCCTGGGCATCCCTGCTCAGGTGGTGTATGTCCTGAGCATGGATGTCCAGAGAGGGATTGTCCATCGCGGGCGCAGATGGTACCCTCCTGGGGTAGTTGTTTTATATTCTGCGCACTCATTTTGTTGGGGGGGGGGGGGGGTAATTGGGCCTCCGGGACTCTCACATACCGAACGAAACGCGGTAGCATGGCTACCACTTTACGTCGATTTTAAGTGAGAGAGTGGTACTTCCCCGGGCGTGCCGGCCCATTCGGCTACAACCTGAAGGTATGCAGCATGGCACTACCACTAGGTAAATGTGCCCAAGATAAGAATATTTGCAAAAAATCTACCCAAAATTCATTGTGAGCGAATTATTATGACAACATTCCAAAGACGGAAAATCTCTTAAATAAATACCAAACAACCAAAAGCAACCAACTAACCAACTACCAATATAAAAGAAGATAACTTTTCATTAACGTTAGTGTTAATTTCTTTTCTAATGCAAACATTTTATCCATACGTACTTATAATAAAGTGAAGCTTTGCATTTGCTAAACAAATATTCATCATAATAAGTTAAACTAATATATTTATTAGATACATCGTTATTTTAGCATATTCATGTTGCACGTTGCATTGTCTAAGAAAATATGCAAATATACGTATTATTTTAGAAGTCCCCATCTTTATTGTTATATTCAGGACGTTTCCGCATTCACAATTATGAATCATTACGACATGGTAACCATATTTTACTGTTACAAACGGTAACCACATAACTGTAACAAAACAATAAGAGTTGCTCTAATTATTATCATGTTACGAATGTTTGTTTGCGATGACAGGGAAAATTCAGGGAAGCATGTTTGTTATGCTTAGCTCGAGGGTATTTACCAGTTACCGAAAATTTGTTTTTGGAAGATTTATCATTGTTACATTAACAGTGCGTTTCTTTAGGCGACTTTTCCGAACCGATATGATATTAAAACCTTCAAGAAGAGAGCGTACTATTTCCTCCAAGGCCGGCAACGCACCTTCAAGTCCTCGGATGTTGCAGGTGTCCATGGGCGATGGTAGTCACTTTCCATCAGGTGAGCCTCCTGCTCGTTTGCCCCCTCATACATAAAAAAACAGAATATTTTTTCTGGACGATTTAAATTAAGTGGACTACTGATTTGAAGACAGTAGGACGCTATTTTATCGATGACATCCTATGACCTACTGCTGAACATATGTACCATGTGCTGAACATATGAATCAACTCTGGATTCTGAAGGCTGAGAACTGAATGACTGTTACGTTTCTATAAATGTCAAATCTGCAGATCAAGCATTACATATTTGCATATCATACATTTCAGTAGTTACTAAAACGCAAACGCAATTTATATTTCGAAATTCGATTATTGAATACTATTTTAGTGGGAAACAATGTATCTCAATTATTCATTTAAATTAATTGACATTCAGAGGATCAGCGGACAGAACTCGATATTAACGGAAGGTTGCCGATAAAATCCGAGCATGCACCACTGCGATTTAACGAGATAAATTTTTCTTTATAATTAATCTCGTGCGGAAGCCACTTTTCGAACGAAATTCTGCCATGAGTAACATTTAGTCCAAGGCGAAACAGTTTTTTGGTATAAGGTTAAACATTCTAAAGATGAGTTTTCCCCGAGACATTCGCCAGCCATTATAACATTCCCTGTGACGTTTAATGACAAAAAATTGTTTTATTAATGTTAAATAATTCGCGTATGTCAAGTTTTAGTTCTCGATTCGTATTAAAAAGTTTTAACTGGATACCAAATGACGAAACTCTGTAATATAAATATAAGGAAATGTTTGACATACGTTTTTTCTCACAAAGGGCTCGCGGAATCAATTTATGCCTGATTTTGTCGCCTCGAGAAATCGGGGATTTGGAGGCAATTTCAACGAAAATATATTTCAAGGCTGGAGAGGTTGTTTTGTTTATTGAAATAAATCGAAAGCATTATTTGAATGTGTTGTGTTGAACTGTGTTTTTATACTTTATTGTTATTTGATGTTTATTTGGAAAGAAAAAAAATTCATACATTAAGTAGATGCCTACATAAAAAGTCCCCATAGAACTTTAAGGTGTAAAGTACAGTAACAGCCTGTGAATGTCCCACTGCTGGCCTAAGACCTCTTGTCCTCTTATTGAGGAAAATGATTTGGAGGAGAAGGTTTTGAAGGTTGAGGGTGTAGGGTAACATTTGATTTCCTTTGGTTGTCGGCGTCCAGTCCGGAATAGTTATTAATTATTGACAGTTCTAATATATATGGCTGACTATTTATGGTTTAAACTAACAGTCACCGATTTGTTAATTTTTTTTAATATTCAATTTTATGTGTTCAATATTATGTGATACTAAATAAATATTTGATGTTTACTAGGTCTACATAGTGGGGCACGCAGCGCCCGGCTCCGATTCCAGATTCAATGCGTATTCGGTCGACGCCAACTCTAAATACCTCCGGCTAGTACGGCGACACGCGCGGATTATAGCTGGCCAGTTCTTCGGACACCTACATGTCGATACCTTCAGAGTCATTTATGATAAAGGTAATCTATAAATAATGTTTTATTTTTTAAATATAATTTGAAAAAAGTTCATTATGTCAAACACATAAATATAAGAAGTAAATGTTTCCACTGCTGCGCTATTGTCTTTGATATTATATTTAGCGTAAAGTTGATTACGCTAAGGAAGATTGTAAAAATTTCACAACTATTTGGGTTTAGTCAGAATTTTTATCTTATTTACCTATTTATTATAATAATGTTTGCAATTTTTTTTACATTTTCAAGGTTCAATTTATAATCTATACCCAAATAAGGTAATTCTTTTTCCAGCTTATTGATTAAATTTGCAGAGATTGATTGCCTTACTTATCTGAGCCACACGAGGCTCTAATTATGATATTTGACTTCTAAGTTATCACGAAATTCTACAAAATATTTTATCGACTTATACCTATGTATTTACCAATGTAATAATAAGTGTAAACTTATGTTATTATAAATATATTATTTTCTATCTAACAAGTGTGCAAATAGTGTTCCTACAGAACAACACTGTATTCTATCAGAAGTTACTTCATTAATCATCTGTGAAATGTTGACAACCGACTTATGGTGATATAATAATAATTATAAACAATGTCGCATAATATCATTTTATCGGCCGAATACTGAAACGTCACTTAAATATTAAATGCAACTTAATTATTTGAGACCCCGTTACATTCAAATTTCGTATACTAATTTAGAATGGTCTCAATGTTAAGTAGCGTTTAACTTTGACTGACGTTTCGGTATTCGGCCGTATGACACCACACTACGAATTCTGCGATTTTTCGAGTATGTACTTACATACAGAATATAATATCTTAGGACAATTTTCACACACGGTCATCTGATCCCAAACTAAGCAGAGCTTGTACTATGGAAACCAGACAACTGATATACTACATATTATACAACTTTTTCTTTAGTAAATACATACTTATATAGATAATTACAACCAGACTCAGGACAAACAGACATGTTCATGCACACAAATGTCTGTCCTGGGTGGGAATCGAACCCACGACCTGCGGCGCGAAAGGCAGGGTATCTACCAATCACGCCAACCGGCTCGTCGAATGGCCGTGTAGATAAAAAAATTATGCCGAGATGTCATATGCTTAGATATTTATTATTTTGTATTAAAAAATCAATTGCCGATAAAGCAAAATACAGCAGTGAAAATTGTTTTAATTGTAAGTAAGATGGATTTTATGAGACTTAAATAAATATATATGAGACTTAAATATATCGAAACAAGTCTATACTAATATATAAAGCTGAAGAGTTAAGTTTGTTTGATCCGACTAATCTCAGGAACTACTGGTTTGAATTTAAAAAAAAGAGTGTGTGTACTTATGTACACGCGTTAGAAGTTATACTTCTTTGGCGTATGGAAAAAAAATAACTAAAATGCAGTAGTGATTAACGATAAATATTAAAATTGATAAAAAAGATTTTATTTAAATAAAAAGTATATAAGCACAATTTTTTTCACTAATATTCACAAATAGTAAGTAATATCAATCAAAATATTCAATTTAAATCACTACTGAATATAATTTATTAGCACATATATAATTCGCACTTGTATGAAACTAAAACACGTGTTGTGAATGTATAAACTAGAAACATGTTGATAAATATTATAAATATGAAAACAGTGATCAGAGGTGACGAGCGTACCAACATGCGCGACTAATATCGAGGTTCAATTTCTATTTTGTTGGTAGCTTTGCGGTTAAACAGACAACTTCATAGTGTTAATTTTGTGTCACAGATGCGCGCGCATCTTAAAATTTCACTCTCATCATTTTTTCATAACGCGCCTAAAGAAGTATAACTTCAAAAATCTTGTTGTGTTGTATAGTCCTTTTATAGAGAAAGGTTCTAGCCTGATTAATTATTTTTATTAATTATACGCGGGTGAAACCGCAGGGCATAGGTAATTTATTTATTAAATCAAATAACGAATGATACGTGGAAGTATTCGGTGATGTAATCTCCCTGACCGATTTCGGTAACGGTAGTATTTCCCAAAATAGTGCATTATATAGTGCACAAGTGTATGCACAAACACAGGTGTATCTGTTCCCTCGTTCTCATAGTACGTTGAACCGACAATCCGATAGACCAGAGCGATATCATGCGCCGTGAGGCTTTATGTACTTACCGAGGCATGAGGGTAATAACTCTGGCGAAGTTATAGAAAAAAATGCATATAGGATTGTACCATATATTTCGCACTTTTTGATTAATATAAATATGGCAAAGGTAGATACTTCAATTATTATGACTATTGCTTTGGTTGTCGTACAACACTTATCGCTCATTGTTATGAATTATTATGATTTTAAGTCGGATATTTTTATTAACCGACTTCAAAAAAAGGAGGAGGTTATCAATTCTTCTGTAAGGTTTTTTTTTCCTTTGCTGACATCGACTCCAAAAATAACAATAATTGTAAATACATTATCAACCACACAACACAATCGTACCTACATATTGAGGAGTAGATAAATAAAAATTTTAACAAAACAAAAACCGACTTCATATGAAAAACAAATTAATATGCACTAAAAAGTATAAAAAATAATTGCGTATTCTTCTATAATTTGATAATTAACTTACTATTTTCTACTCATCAATATGTAGGTACGAATGTGTTGTGTAGTTGATAATGTATTTACAATTACTGTTATTTTTGGAGTCGATGTCAGCCAAGGTGGGCTTATAACTACATACATAGTTAGTTATAGGTGAGATGTGCTTGTGTCGCACGCGCAACTTAACGAGGCGAATAAAAGTCAATTTGTAATGTGTATGTTTTTGTTTATTTTTAATAGATTGCCGTATTATTATTGCTAGGTATATTATAGTGTTTCCTTAGCTGACATCATGACATGACAACATGAAATACATTATCAACTACACAACACATTCGTACCTACATATTGATGAGTAGACAAAACTGGACCAAAAAAAAATGGGACCAATGGGAAAGCACCACCTTTCAAATAAAAAAAAAATCATCGAAATCGATTCATCCAGTCGAAAGTTATGAGGTAACAACGTCAAAAAAAAAAAAAAAAAACATACAGACGAATTGATAACCTCCTCCTTTTTTTGAAGTCGGTTAAAAATAGTAAGCTACTTATCAAATTATAGAAGAATATTTTTTTTACTTTTTAGTGCATATTAATTTGTTTTTCCTTGGAAGTCGGTGTTTGTTTTGTTTAAAGTTTTGTTTATATTTTAACTGTTGATACTATAATCGATCGAACTTTGGGTACGACAATGAACGATTTTTAAATACTTTAACAATATAATTTAACGAGTTATGCAATCATTTTGTACGAAAGTTATTGATTGGAAAAAGAGTTGAGTTGGCCCAATGGCTGGAATAGGTAATATATAGATACTTAAATATAGGTTATGGATACCGATATTTTGGTTTCGTGTCGAAGTCAAAGTCGAACAAAGTCTGTCTTAACATTTATATAATTCAATTTATGATTGGCGGATTGCATATGCGTCAAAATTGTGTATTGGCCGATCCACATTGACGACAGACCATGTGGATTGGGCAATAGTTGCGAAAAATTCTCAACTTCTACTCCTTTGAGAGGAGACATTTGACAAGATACGGAAAATTTATTTCTTTATTTTACTTTCTTACTTCTCCTTGAAGGGATAACGTTTTAATAATTCAAAATGTTCAATAAAATATATATGTACCAACATACGTAGGTAAACTTTGGAGGTAATGCCGAAATACTGATAGTATTTAGTCTTTGTTTGCCCTAGCTTAGACCTCGGTCGAGGTAGCTCACAGGGGACAGCGCTTAGGTGCCCGTTGATTCGATAAGCCGTTCGGAAATATATTTGAATAAATAAATTTTAACATCTAGAGCGCTTACTCGAGTGTTTACTTTGATAAATAAATGTAGATGTCTTATTATAATAATATACAAATACATATTGTAGCCGAGGTGGCCCAGTGGTAAGAACCTTCGTTCTTTTCTTTTAGTACATATTAAAAATATAAAAATCGATTAAGTGTTCTGATATATAAAATAGTTTAAATTGGTACAAGAGTATTCCATATGTATTATTTTAATTTTTGATACGTAATCGGACTGGCAAATGGATCTCGTGATAATAAGTTGTCACCTTATACGATTATTTTTTTATTTATTACAGTTTTATACCAGATAGATGACAATACCATTCTTGATGGATAGAAGAGTAACTACTCCTTTTCACTACTAAAAATCCAATTAGATTACTTAAGATTAACATAGGTCTACATTAGTTATTATCAATTTTTTTTGGCGGCGAAACAAAGCCTATCCTGGGCTATAGACGAAATATACATACAGCTAACGCCGTTGATCCGGCCGTGACTACGCAATGACCGCTGGCATTTGAGAGATCCTACTACCTACGTACATCGTGTATCTTGTATTTTGAAGAGTCATCTATATAGTTTAAAACTTATAGATTACAAATGTATTTTTAATTTACAATATGTAAATAGGCAATTTACTTGGTGGTAGGACTTTGTGCAAACTCGTCTGGGTACATACCACGCGCTCAACAGATATTCTACTGCAAAACAACAGTATTTGGTATTGTTGTGTTCCGGTTTGAAGGGTGAGTGAGCCAGTGTAATTACAGGCATAAGAGACATAACATCTAAGTTTCCATAGTTGGTGGCTCATTGGTGATGTAAGCGATAGTTAACATCTCTTATAATGCTAATGTATTAGGGCGTTGGTGACCACTTACCATCAGGTGGCCCATATGCCATAAAAAGGCTAGCACCTGATGGTAAGTTACTACAGCAAATAGACATTACCACCGTAAGAAATCGTAACCATTCCTTACTACGCCAATGTACCACCAACCTTGGGAACTAAAATGTTATGTCCCTAGTGTTTGTAGTTATACTGGCTAACTCACACTTCAAACCATGATTTTGTTTGTAAATTAGTTCTTCTTGTTTATAACAATCAATGTCAGGTTTTCTATTTTGTTTTTGTATTCGATGGTTTATAAAATATTCTATGTATAACCAGCTTAGGTTGAGCTGTGGTAGTTCGTGCCGAAGTTAATGAGCTGTTAAATTTTAGAAATTTCTTTGGCATACCAACGATCTAGTTGTACATTTTGAATAAGTATATAATTATAGAAATATCTTCTTCTAATTCATATAATATAATATTTATAATATTCATAGTCAAAAAAGTGAAGTGATTTTATCAATTAAAAATCAACTCCTTACTCATGACAACAGTGAAACCTTTACGCGTCAGAAGTTATTCACTCAAGCAGTAGCTTGAGTGAATAATGTAGAGAGGAAGGAGATTGCATACCTGCAATGAAATTGAAATCAACTTCCATTACTCGAAAAGAAACACTTTTATAATTGTTTCATTTTAAAAATTTAGCCTAACCTAAAGTTAAAGCGTTTCGAATTTTATGTTCAAATTACATGAATAGTTCGGTAATTTTACCATACCGTACTATGTTCATTTGGATTAGTTATAATAGCTACAGTTTTTTTTATTTAAAATGTAGACTTTAATGTACTAGAGATATATGACGACATCTAAATGACGTATTTCTGATCTAGTTTCGGCGGAATTAATTCGTGAATCCAAGCGACAGCAAACTGCGCAAGCGACTTTCTTTAACTATTATACACTTGTGAAACAAAAATCTGACATGACCGTGCAACAAGCATATTAAAATCTAATTATTTAAATCTAAATAATGATATGAATATCTTTTAATTTCATCCATACCTATGCTTAAGAGCGCAAGCGCGTCTGAGGCAACCGATATTTCAGATATCAGCCGCGTTTCTATCACTACTTGAGTGTAGTATTATGTTCATAATAATTAATAATAATAATCACCTGGGACATTATTTAAACAAGGCTCGTACTATAGAAACCAGACAACTGATATACTTACATATACTACTTTTCCTTTGTAAATACATTCTTATATAGATAATTACACCCAGACTCAGGACAAACAGCATGTCTGGGTGTAATTATGCGCACAAATGTCTGTCCTGGGTGGGAATCGAACCCACGACTTGCGGCGTGAAAGGCAAGTGTCTTACCAACCACGCCAACCGGCTTGTCACTTGATCAAACATCAAATATACTAATCTCACCAAAAGACATACCAACATCAACTTTTATAAATGGAATATAATAGATCATAAAAACGGTAATAATTTCCACAACAATACCGTATATTAAACTACACAATTCAACTTCGTTTTTCACGCTAGTTTGCGACGATAAAATGTTTAAACACAGTTAATAATTGCGTGTGTATTTAAAACACGAACTAACTTTTTCGAAACCGCTTTAATGATGCCGTGAAGCAAAGCCTTGCATGTTGAACACAGCCTACAATTTACGGGAACGTTTTAAATCGATATCGTTCGATAAGTGCTGGATAAAAATATAATTATGTTCCATGGCATGAATTTTTGTTTCTTTTATTCAATGTTTAGGTTCGTTTGTAATTAATGTATATGCGAGCTATAATCATTAATATACATAAATGTACAAAAATAATACTTAAAAAAAGTGTAGAAAATATATTATAATAGAGTACTTTGCAGTACCTGGTATTGTTGTGTTTGACTGCCTCGTTGGTCTAGTGGCTTGATATAAGGCCGCAGACGCGGTTGTCTTGGGTTCAATTCCCAGTTCGGGACATTAAATAGTTATTGGGGTTTTCTGTCAGAAAATTCTCAGTAGCATCCCGGAGTCTGGAAGTTGGAAGTGTGTACACTCCCGTGCCTCGGAAAGCACGTTAAGCCGTTGGTCCTGCGCCTGAACTCTTTCCGATCGTGTCGGATTGCCTACCCATCGGATTATGAGAGCTAAGGAAAAGAGAGTGTTTGCGCACACACTTTTGCACTATAATATCTCCTGCGCAGTTGGCTAATCTCTCTTAAGATTGGCTGCCGTGGCCGAAATCGGTCTGGAGGACCTTATTGTTGTGTTCCGGTTTGAATGGAGAGTGAGCCAGTATAGTTACAGGCACAAGTGACATAATAGGGCGCATTGGCGACGTAAGCGATGGTAAACATCTCTTTTAATACTAATGTTTATGGGCGTTGGTGACCACCTACCATCAGGTGGCCTTAATACTCGTCCGCCTACCTAAAAAAAGTTCACAACTCAACAATACTAAATATTGTTGTTTGGCGGTGGTGGTACCTACATGCATTGGCAATGTAAGGAAAGATTTATAATTCTAATAATTCCATTGTACACTTACCAACCTTTACCTAAAGTAGGTATAAAAAAATATATTTTAGAGTTATCGAAATAATAAGTTATATTACGGTAAAATAAATAAAATTTGTACATTAGGTGATTTAAAGGCTATTAGTTTTTAGTGGTCCCATGAACCCCATGCGACGAACCGCTATATTAAAACTTACGCGATTAAGCAAGGGTTAATAACAGTACAACCTACACAAGATTTAGATTATTATAAGGCACATTGTTATAATTAAGCCCGACAACATCGTGCTTACCTTGAGGCACGTGAAAGAGAAAACTAATATAAAATAAAATTTAGGTTACAATATATTACTATGACGAAATACCGCGAATAGAAAATGATTACTTTTTTCTAGAACAACCTGTTTCATGGGCGTTTCTCGCGCCATCTGTGAGCCCTCATCATGACCCAGCGGGATCGTCCAATCCAGGTCTTAGGCTTTACAAATTCGACTCCGACAACGGTAAGGTAAGTTATCGTCAGTATAATCTCTTATCATAAAAAAATATATATATTTTATTTCTATAATACACACATCCTATGTAACAGCTATTCCAATCGATAAATGAGTCGCGATAAACAAACCTTAGATTTCAATACACTACACTACAAAGAGTTTTTGATTAATATATATTTATTTATCATACAACACAATTCCACTTAACTTCTTATATCCACTTAAATTTTAGTTCCAAAGCTCCGATACCAGCTTAGCCGAATCAAAACACCATTTTTTTTTCAAGAATCTTTGGTGAATATAATAATATTATATTATTTAAGATATCGATTCACAGATAATGTTATCGCGTCAATTGAATATCAAAGTTGTTTATTACTCTTTATTCCTTCTGTGGTTTGGAAATAAAAAATATAACAAAAACAATAAAAAAAAAAAAATCTCGAAAAAAATATTAAAGGAGTTAAATGTTAGTTTAAAATAAAAACTCTTTGTTCATTAATTGATTATTAACATATATTTACTTACTACCCACAAAAGTAACGAAGTATTTGTTATATGGACAAATATAATGCTTTTCATTCAAACTTGCTTACTTTTTGAAATATAACACAAAAAAAAAAACATTCGACAACATCAAACATTAACGTCAAGTCAACTTAAATTTGGATTGAAATTAATGTTTGAATATACTATTAGAAGCCATGTCGAGGTATTAAGAACACCATCAATTAACAATGATCTACCAACCGTACTGAACGTACATGAAACGAAACGTCCTTTGTTCCTATAATTACACCGGCTCACCCAACTATTACGTCGTCACAGAAGCATTGTTACTTAGAAGACAGTAGAACTTCTGTTGACATTTGTGTTTTTATTGTTTTTTTTATCAACCTATATTAAACATGCTACATAAATAATCATTTATTATTATGTTATATAATAATTAAATATTTTATGGAAATATTTTGAATAATCATATATCGATCTTTCAATCGATGCTTTCAAAACTAAAAAGTAATTGTCATATTAATTTTGTTTTTGACGTGACAACGTCTAATAAATCGATGAACGCTGGCTGCATGCACGAAAAATTGTCACGTTACGCTCATTGTCCCGTTACGCTGATTGTACGCTTGCGCCGCATCTATCTCCCTTTCACTCGATTGCAGTCATTTCATCAATGTTTTGTTATGACGTTGTCACGTTAAACTATCGTCCGTAAACCGACTTTACAGACAGTCATTTTTTTTTAAATATTTATTTAATAATATAATTGTTTTGAATGTTTGAAAACATGCCTGCTTGTTTATTAAATATTCATTGATATGAAAATATTGATGTCGATTTAAGTAAATGAAATGATCATTTATTTTAATAATACCTTAAAGTAAATAGATTCTTAAGTAAGTAATTGAATTATATGACGTAGCTTGAATAATTTAGCTAACATTATAGATATATTAAGTTACTTGCAATTATTGTCTAATTGTCTTCGCAAAGACGATATCATGCTTAAATATTGTAGAATTTCAAATTTTCAATGTTATTGAACAGGTATTAGACTACACGCAGTTTTATTTGGACTTGGCTGTGGCTAATCGTGCGGGAACTGGAGTGGGAGCGGGAGCGGGAGCTGGAGCGGTGGCGGGTGGCGAGTGGGTCGCGGAGTACAATTTGACGCAATACTATGTACTGAGAGACGTGTCCGCGGAATCGTTGCATCACCTAGCTGACAAGCTGAGGATAGGGACGACGCAAGAGATGACGATGTTTTACAAGTAAGTCTTGTTTATATGTAGACAAGTTAATTAAAATAGTATCTACATATTTTATTTAATAAAAAATAAAAATAATTTTCTATCTCTAGATATTTACGCGCATACAACGTAAGGCATGATAGTGCCGACAACTGTGACGGCGCATGCGCACATCAACATTTCTGCGCTATAACTTGTTTAGAACATATCGCGTACCGTCAGTGCGTGGAAGCGGCCGCTAGCGCTCTTGCCGCATCCGGTCGATCCGCTCCGCTCACCGCTCCGCTTGTGAACATGATATTAACCATAATAATATGTATCGTTGTGCTTTAATTGTTTTATCGTCTAAATAAGGGAATAGAGGAATAACAGTGCTTTAATAAACGAGTTATGTGGTGATAAACTATAATGTGTGTAATTAAACATACATTGCTGGTTATGCTCAGGATGTTTGTGATATGACGTGACTTTAAATTTTAATACGAGTTAGTGTATTTTAATTAATCGCTGGTGTAATAATAAAGTACGATTGTTGTAATTATTTATTTTTTTATTTTTAAGGATTTTAAAATTCAGTAGTAGTTAAAAATGTGTCAAAGTTTGATTCGATATTATTTTTTTTTATTTCCTTGTAATTGTTAGACTTAGAACTCAATATTTTAATTAATGCTGTAATAAGTAGCGAAATTATACTCATAGATTATAGGTGATTAAATTTTTTATACGGCAATACTCGGCGTAAACGTCATTCGTTCTTAAAATTAACATTTATCAATAAATACTTTGTTGAAGTTATACTTCTTTTGGCGCGATGGAGAAAACTGATGAGAGTGAATTTTTACGATGCGCGCGCACACCGACACCTGAATTCTACATCGTGAAGTTACTCGTAGTTCTAGGTGGCATGAAAATCGATAACTATGTTCAAGTTGTATATTCTAGTATTTTTATTACGTTAATAAAACCTTTTTTATTTAAATAAAATCTTTTTTATCAATTTTAATATTTATCGTTAATCACTACTGCATTTTAGTTATTTTTTTTTCCATACGCCAAAGAAGTATAACTTCTAACGTGTTTAAACTTTACTTCTAACACACTCTTTTTTATATTTAAAGAATATAAATATTCTAGATCATTAATTTTTTTAACACTTATTAATTTGAAACATAACAAGGTTAACATCATCTATGATTAATTTAAAAAAAAAATCATAATAAAATAAAAAAAATCATAGTTGCCTTAAATTCGTATTTGTAAATGCAAAGGCAGAATCGTAAGTCGTTATTTGTTTTTCAATGAAAAAAAAAATTGTAAATAAATGTAATTTAGATCTCAATTTATAAAGGAGGAGCAACTAGAATGTAAGATTTATCTTAAGACTAGCTTACTTTGATTTGATTGCAGTGACCAATATTTTGTGTAGTAATTCTATTTGACGTCATGAATCTGAAAGAATATCTTGAATAGTAATTAGGGGGATCTTAAGATAATTTTCGAAGCCTGAGGGTCTATTCTTAAGATAATATAATTTATAGAACGGAGTGATCGAATATCACCAAACGGAAGTACCAAATTTGTTCTATTCTGTAATTGAAGTCAAAACTCATCGCAGAAAACGGTCGTAAAATGTCATAAAGAGAAATGCGATATTAACCATAATAATTATAACACTTCAAGGATACACGCATCAAAATAGTATATCAGCATAACTTGGTTATTACTTATCACAGGAGTAATGGAGTTAATACAGAATTTCAGTAGTATCACGTGATGGAAAATGGGATGACGCTCTCTTGCGCCGTCATCCTCTACGCCGCTGTTCTCTACTACCTTATAGAGACTCCATTCACAAGTTAGTAGAGAACACTACTGTACTTTTTGTACTTATTACTTTGTTCAATAACAAGTTGCTCGTGCCGATTATGTACGGGTAAAATAAGGATTTAAATTTTCATGTTTAAATTTGATTAAAGACTTCAAAGAACAAAGACTTTCATACAGAGCTACCTCTCCTATTTTACGTGCTATTCGATGCAGAGGACGCGTTAACACTACCAACCTCGAAGCTTTGGGATGCAATTGAGAATTTCTTAACAGATAAACTCCATTACTTTTTTATGACCCAGAGTTTGGTTACGTAGATATAGAACTTCGTCTTATACTCGTAATCTTGCTATTGTATGAGTTTAATTACGCTTTAACAATGCAATCATATTTACTTTTTAAATTAATTGAACTTCGTACTCTTTCGTTCGCTCCGTTCTAAAGTTATATCGCCTTAAGTAATTATTTAATTCCAATGAATGGTCACACAATGCTCCGCTGTTTTAAACGCTTGTAAATTTTATGTAGTTTTTATTTAAAATGAACAGTAAAGATATTTACATATATTTTCAAAATCTATTTAGATTATATTTTAAATCCGATGACGAACACCAATGTTTGGATATTTTTTTTTTTTTTTATTTATCATTTGTGTAATTATTTTTTTGTTAAAAGACTAACTTTCCGATAGATATATGATATAAAAGTTTATAGTGTAATATTTTGCAGATCTTTCGATTGTAAATATTTCGACCACAGCTTTATATAAAAAAGTGTTGATTATGTATCACGATATATGTAACTGTATATTTAAATGAATGTTTTGAATTAATTTTAATAAAGAATTCAAATTATTTGACGTTTTATTTAAAAAAAAATTCTGTTTTTAATTATAAATAATTTATGGTATTTGTATGTCTGAATTCAGATCAGGTCTGGCGTTAAATATCTTCGTCTATTTTATTGCAATTTAATAAAAAATGTACTGAACAAGATTAATATATACTGATCATATTATACACGGTGAAAAGAATGGAAATATGAATTCAAATAATAAAAAAAACTATAATATGAATTCCATTTTACGCTGTAACGGTTAAACCACAGAATTAATTTTGTCTTAATCGATGATCGTGGGTTCAAACCCGGGCATGCACCACTAAATTTGTATGTACTTAATTTGTGTTTATGATTCATCTCGTGCTCGACAGTGAATCGTGAGGAAACCTACATGTGTCAAATTTCAATCAAAGTCTGCCACATGTGTATTCCACCAATCCGCATTGGAGCAGCGTGGTATAAGCTCCAAACCTTCTCCATAAAAAAAGGAGACGAGGCCTTAGCTCAGCAGTGGGACATTCACAGCCTGTTACTTTGGTATAAAACAAATTTGAAACCCAATGAAGAACATATATACTTTTTCCTTTACAATTCCCTGATATTGAAAATATTACAATTTCAATTTACATATTAAATTCATATATCAGCTATTTCACGGTTGGTAGTCCTTTGGGATAGATGTTGGTCCCGTTACACGCATTAGCTATTCCTGACTCCTGACATTATCAATGTTCTACCAACCATGGGATCTAAATTGCTCCGTCCTTTGTAACTCTATTAGCACCGGCTGACACAACCTAATGCCGTGTTGCAATATGAATTATACATTAGAAAGTATTCGATGGTACAAACTTACAAGTGTACATCGGAAGTATCGGCCTATAAGTGCCTCAGTATTTCCTATGCAAAGATTTAAATGAAATTATTTTTAAACCAGATTCCACTTAATAAATATTAATAATTACGGAAAAAACTGAGCCTAACAAGCGTAACAAATATTCGTCTCTTGTCCAAATTATATCTTTGTTCCGTTTGCAGTTGAAACACTTGGACCTTGGAGTAATAGTGGCAAAAAATTCATCCATTCATGGTGACAGTGGGGCTGGTTCATCTTTCGCCCAGAGAATCGGAATTGCGATTCAAAGGGGAAATGCTGCTAGCATTCTTGCCACCATTCCACGCGGTCACGACTTGTATAGTAATTATTTTTAATTTTTATTTGTATTTATTTAACGTTTTAATGTAAAGAAACATATAATATCATTACATAATATTTGTATATATTTATAGTATTGTAGTGTAATTATAATAAAGCTCTGAACACATAAAATGCAGAGCGTGATAAATTCGAATCCCACAGGATTTATTGCAGAACAAAACAAAGCGTTTTGTAAACCCTCTGTTTAGAGCTTCCTCAATTTACAAATAGATTTAAACACGGCTGTTAAAAAGCCTTATATAACAAAACAAAACAGTTTATTAATTAGGTGTATTAGTTTCATGTTACGCGTAGTTTTTTCAATTTAAAATACTAACTTTTCCTTTTTATTTTAATTTAAAATACATAAGCAGTAGATTAGTTAACCAGTATGTCTATTGTCTAATATTATAAATGCGAAAGTAACTCTGTCTGTCTGTTACGCTTGCAAGGCTAAGCCACTGAAGCTATTTTGATAAAATTTAGTATGAAGTTAGCTATAACACCAAGGACATAAGGCTTTACATAAAACGCAGGCGAAGCCGCGGGCAAACAATAACTATCTATAATAGTAAACTATGTATATTTAAAAACAGGTGAGATACATCGACATGCAACAAGACGAGCTAGCCACTTATAATCTATTACTAGAAGCAAGTCTGAACAAAAAACTACAATTTTAAAGGAGCAAAACTATAATAATTCAACAAATAATAATAATAATAATAATAATAAGTCTAGTTTATAAATAAGATGCCATTGCTCTTTGTTCACTTTGTTGTATCAAATTTCGCATACTAAATTTTGAAATCAATGACGTTCCAAATAATTAAGTCCCACTTCATTTTGAATGACGTTTCAGTATTCGGCCATAAGTGCACTCAAGAAAGGCAAAAAATTGATTGAACAACTATTATAGTAATATCATTGCTATGGGAAATCATTATAACTGGTGGTAGGGGTTTGTGCAAGCTCATCTTGGTAGGTACCACCCACTCGTCAGATATTCTACCGCAAAACAGCAAAACTTGGTATTGTTGTGTTCCGGTTTGAAGGGTGAGTGAGCCAGTGTAATAACAGGCACAAGGGACATAACATCTTAGTGGGACCTAAGATGTTATGTCATGTCAGTTTAATTACATTAATTGCGGTGCCAATGTCCATGGGCGTTGGGGACCACTATTATATGGTATAATTTAATTGATACGCTATTTATTATAAATTTTTATAACCTATATAAAAACTCCGTAACTGCATCACAATAATCTTTATTAATTGAACTGTACGAGTGGGCTGTATCTAAATTTGCAAAATAATTAAATTAGCTTAAAAAAAACTATATTAAAATTTTAAAATTGGATAGTTTATCTATTGAACATTTTAAATTCAAAACATATTTATTCAATTTGAATAATTTTTATTTATTAATGAAGTTTTTAAGGTGTAACCCAACTTTCTCTCTCTCTCTCTCTCTCTCCGTGGCATTTATTGTTCCCATCTGATGGTGGGGTCTGCCTTTCTGGTTTTTCTCTTCCACTTCGCTCTATCGGACGTGTCCTCATCGGAGACATTGCAGGAACTTAGATCTTTTTTGACCACATCCGTCCATCTCGTCTTTGGTCGCTCTCTGGGTCTAGACCCCGTGATGTTTAGAGTGGTAACCCAACTCACTTTCTTATTGATTGTCAAACTGGAAGCTACCACCGGTTCGAAAAAGAAACACCCAGCTCTGAGAAGAACCAGCTAAAGAAACTCATCGGTTTCTTTTTGTCTCTTTTTCATGTATTGTTTACAAAAAAGATAAATAGAAATAACCATGCGGCGATCGTTTCAATCCCAAGGTGTACTTATCATCCATAAAATCATTAATTGTTTAATAACATTTAGCACACAAGCGATTTACATTATTTTACATTTAGCCACTGAGGCATTTTGAACGCTCTCTGGGATCCTGTCGTAGAACCGCATACATTGCCCCACAAAAATGCAGTCGAGTAACGGGAGTAATTAATTTGTGTTTCTTCCTTGTACCTTGATTATAAATGGCAAACGAAAGTGCTACTTAAAAACATTGAAGCGAGACAGACAACTGACGTAAGATACTTGTTTAATGAGATACGAATATAGCTAGTTCAATAAATAAATAAACTCGAAGCTAACGCAGACTACTATCGAGAAATGTCAACAAGTGACATTAACTAATAACAAAGTTAATAGGTTTTACTTGGTGGTAAGGCTTTGTTCAAGCTCGTCTGGGTAGGTACCACCAACTTTTTTTGTACCCCTTTGTAACTGTGACTATTCAAAGAATATGTTCTTGTTACGTGCATGTAAAAGTTATAACAAACATTGTACAGAATTAGATATATTTAACTCAAAAATTAGCGAATTTAAATTTAGTTTACGTCATATATTTAAATTATAGCAGTTTCACTTGCATTTTGTGCTTTCTGTTTTTGTTTTTATTTTTAATATAATATGTCATTTGTTTGTATTAATTTTAAGTGGAAACTTGATTGATTTATGTTTTTCTTATATGTTTTTTACTATTAAGTGTAATTATAATTGTTTGTTTCCCAAATAAATAAATAAATAAACTCATCAGATATTCTACCGTAAAACAGCAATACTTGATATTGTTGTGTTCCGGTGTGAAGGGTGAGTGAGTCAGTGTAATTACAGGCACATGGGCTTATGTCCCTTGTGCCTGTAATTACACTGACTCTTAGTTCCCAAGGTTGGTGGCGTATTGGCGATGTTAGCGATGGTTAACATTTCTTACAATGTTATTGTCTATGGGCGTTGGTGACCACGTACCATCAGGTGGCCCATATGCTCGTCCGTTCCTATTTATTAAAAAAATAAAAAAGGCCAATAAACACAATTTATTTATTTGCTTCAAAGTTTTTTTCTTTTTTATTTAATTTAAGTTATTTAATTAATTATGCATCCACTTGTTTCTATTCTTTGACAAATGATATAAAAAGTAGTAATACAAATAAAAAGTTGAGTGAACCATAATTTCGTCAAAACAATAATAATAATATTTACGATAACGTTTGCTTTTACTAGACAACAACTTTTTTTGCAGTGACTTTACTTGCGTGGATTTTCTGAAATAAAAAGAAGACCGGACGACCCCCGTTAGTAACGATGTTCTGTGTGACATTTTTCGACTCAAGCCATGTATTAAAATGTAGATTTTAATTGATTATATGACTGCATTTTTGTCACAACGAAAAGCTCCTCAACCTCCTTTATATCGACCTCTTAAATTCGAACGCATCGCATGATGTTGCATTTGGTAGTATGAACGCTATTTCGTTACTCACGTGACCTTGAGCCGCTGACATTTCACTCTACAGTAAGCCACGTAAAAGATATTCGTTTCAATAAAGCCAAATTATATGATACATTAAAGCACTAGCAATTACAAATCTTTCGCCGACGTTATCTGACGCTCGAAATTTTACACTTATTCGTCTGTCAAAGTCTCAGCCGCGTATACCGAGCGCTCATATTATGTTCACACATCAAAAAGTATTGCAACGCATGCCTTGTATGTACTATACCTATACTTTAATATATAAAGCTGAAGAGTTTGTTTGTGAATTATTATTCTTTTTAATCTTTTTACTGAGGAAGGTTCTAGGTTGTTTTTTATTCATTATATTTTTATTAATTATACCCGGGTGAAACCGCAAGGCACAGCTAGTTGATGACATTCCTTCTATACTAAACATACAAATCAACAGACTCACTATCATATTTATAATATTAGTACGCGTAGAATACAAATACAATGTCGGTTGTAGCTTTCAAGTAATATTACTTTCAACAATCGTTAAAACGCTGAAACTTAACTCATTATCTCTATAAGTATTTTAAGTTTGTATCGCATTTAATAAAAGTATAGTTTTCTTGTTAACAGTTTTTATAAAGTTATAAAGAAGTGAAGACGGGATAGTTCAGTGGATTGAATATGAACTTAAGCGATGATTCTAGGTTCGAATCCAGGTATGTACAATTCAGTTTAAATTTGTTTATGGTGGAAAATTTTACTTAAAAACATTTCATGTTGGCACGAAGATATCTCAGATATGTTTTTCTTTGTAACAAAATTTCTGTTCACGTTAAGTATATTGTTAAGAGTGTTATAGTTACGTATCTATCATTATAAAATAAGTATAAAAATTGGTTGTCGAGTGAAACTATTCTAAATTTGACCGATTTCGGCCACAGCGGCTAATCTCATGAAATGATTATAGTGCACAAGTGTGTGGAGCATACACACCATATATAGTACACCTGTCCCTTACTCTCATAATTCGATAGGCCGACAATCTTATATAACCTGAAAGTTTTCAAAACTTAACGTGCTTTTCGAGGATGTGCACATTTCCAATTTCCAGACACCGGACTGCCACTGAAAATCTTCAAAAAAAACCACAACATTTTATTAGCCTCAACTGGGGATTGAACCAGGGCCTTCAGGATCCGCAGCCAACAACACAATTCAATATATACCAACCCAGAAGTGGCGTTGTGGAAAAAGGAAATACATTGTTCTGCTGTGTCACAAAGCGGTTCGGTTGTTCTGATAAGTCATATTTATGGATTGTTACTGAAAACTTTTTTAGTTTATGAGAGTTTTTTAGTTAGAGTACAGTACAGTAACAGCCTGTGAATGTCCCACTGCTGGGGCCAAGGCCTCTTCTCATTTTTGAGGAGAAGATTTGAGCTTATTTACCCACGCTTCTACAATTCGGGTTGGTGGAATACTGTGGCAGAATTTCAGTGAAATTAGACATGCAGGTTTCCTCTCGATGTTTTCCTTCACCGTTATGCAGGAGATGAATTATATTATTACAAATTAGCACATGAAATTAAGTGGTACTTGTCCGGGTTTGAACGCACGATCATTGCTTATGTCGGGTATGAAGGCCCTCTATCGGTTATGTAGGCATCTCGGCTTGTTTTTATAGTTAAAATTTTACTATTATTTAAATAAGTACAATACGTATGTAATGAAACGATTAGTTATGAAGATAATGCGATGAAGTTCTTACTTCAATAAAATGTGCACTACATTAAGAGTAAGAACTTATACAACTGTTTTTTTTTCTACCATTTAGAAGATGCTATATGTATGTTAATGACGGTTACTTTTGATGTACCGATTTCGAATGATTTAATCTTTATTTATTCCAATAGTTATTTTTTTTATAGAAAAATGTACTGTTTTTCATAGAGTAGACTTCATAAATAATATAAATAAATATTTTGAATTCTTAGAAGCAGTTCGAAAATAGCAAATTTAATTTGCATGTTCTCTTCATTGTCTTATGTCACGAAAGGTGAACGGCCCATTGACGGATAATCTCCTGAGGGCGGTATCATGTTCAGTGTTGTAAGCACAAAGCTGAAAGCATATTGTGATGGAAATTTATGCAAAGCACGAAAGTCGATATTTCGTCTCTTGATGAAACAAGACATATTGCACTTGTAATATGAACTTGCTCGAATGTTGCTATTTGAACATGCGGTGTTTGTCTCTTCAACTTTACAATATTATACAGTTTGTTATAGTGTGCGTATCGTATATATACACACAATTCTATTACTACTACTACGATAGAAATTGTATGTAGTTTTATGTGAAGCAAATAGGTAGGTTTTTTTTTTATTGTATAGGAAGGCGGACGAGCATATGAGCCACCTGATGGTAAGTGGTCACCAACGCCCATAGACATTGGCATTGTAAGAAATGTTAACCATCGCTTACATCGCCAATGCGCCACCAACCTTGGGAACTAAGATGTTATGTCCCTTGTGCCTGTAATTACACTGGCTCACTCACCCTTCAAACCGGAACACAGCAATACAAAGTACTGCTGTTTTGCGGCAGAATATCTGATGAGTGGGTGGTACCTACCCAGACGAGCTCGCACAAAGCTCTACCACCAAGTAAAAAAGTTTTATGTGAAGCAAAAAGGTAGGTAGTATAACTTGTTAAAAAGAATGATCGTTAGTTTAAATTCTATAAAGGTCGTAAGTATTGGTCAGACGATATGTCTGAGTCATTTATCACAGAAGATGAGAATAATTGTTATTCTTTGTCTTTGAGATAAGATGAAGTACCCATCGGGTGGCTCGCTTTCTCATATTCAATATTGGGAGGTCCAGTAATCTATGTACTGTGTGAAATAATGCTATATTCAGAATGTGTTTCTTTTTATCACTTTTCTCAATTATGTTTCATGACTTCTTATAGTAAAATAAACAATTTGTTGAAGGATTATACTAAAAGAAATATTAACTTACATTTTTACTTCTAAATATTACCAGGACGGGGTCATTGTCCTGATCAACTGCTTGGATATCGACGTATTATTTGTTTTTTGCTCGGTCACAGATTTCTATTATATTTCTGTATAATACATATATAGGAATATGAATATGCCTGGTTTTATTCAAATATACGTTGACAACTTTAGTATCGTTGAGCGCTACCACCGGTTCGGAATGGGGATTCTACAGAGAAGAACCGGCAAGAAAATCATAACATCTTAGTTCACAAGGTTGGTGGCGCATTGGTGATGTAAGGTTAACATATCTTACAATGCCAATGTTGGTGTTGGTGACCACTATACAATCAGGTGGCTCATATTCTCGCTGCTTATGCTATAAAATAAAACATTAAATTAACAAGTAGTATATAGTTGGTTTTTAAGTCATAAATTAAAGTTAGTGAGTATGTTTTAATTTGTATAAAGTAATCTGATTACACCATGGTCAGATGTAGCGATGAGTCAGAGGTCAATGCGACTTAATATAATCCTTACCGTTCTTTATAATAATAATAATAATAATTCTTTATTTAGAGCGACACAGACTCAATTTGTAAGTATACATCTACTTATTATCTATGTTAGTAAATTAAAAACTAATATTATTCATTTAAATTAAATCATTACCGCGATCTTCCATTAGAAATGGCACAGCAATGACCCACGTATGTACAGTCCAGCCTACTCGCAATCATTTTAAGGATACTGTTGGTGCTACCTTGCAGCCTACGCACCTGGGAGCCACATCTCTTTATTATTGGTAAAAATCATAATGACGTGTCAACGATTATATTAATAACGAACGTTGGAAACCGGTTTATGGTTCCGTAGTTAGCTTGGCTTGATTTAAACCTTCAGTCTCTCTTGAGCTTATTTTAATTGTCTGCTGAAATTAAACCGTATTATTTATACAGTTTTCATGTAATTCATATGACACTTTGTAAGTTGATAAAGTTTGTATTTGTTTATCAAAGTTCATCTTTCTGTACCTGAGGTCATATGAAAATATGTTATTTCGCTTAAATAATATCGGCTCAAGAGTTGTCTTCAATTATGATTTCTCAGAACTTTCTAATATTATATTCTAGCTAACATTACTTTTCAAAATCTTTATTGTTGTAGCGACTTATGTTATTTTTGTCAGTGACATCTTTTACAGCTAATGGATATACTTATTTATCAAAGTATTTATTTTTATAGCGGGAGTATTCATCATTCTTGATCTTTGTTAGTTAGTAGTAAAGTAATAACAGCCTGTGAATGTCCCACTGCTGGGCTAAGGCCTCTTCTCCTCTTTTTGAGGAGAAGGTTTGGAGCTTATTCCACCACGCTGCTCCAATGCGGGTTGGTGGAATACACATGTGACAGAATTTCGGTGAAATTTGACACATGCAGGTTTCCTCACGATATTTTTCTTCGCCGTTAAGCACGAGATGAATTATAATCACAAATTAAGCACATGAAATTCAGCGGTGCCTGTCCGGGTTTGACCCCACGATCATCGGTTAAGATTCCCGCGGTCTTACCACTAGGCCATCTCGACTTTGTTAGTTATCAACTTTAATTTATATACAATTAGACACCCGTCTCAGTTGCACAAGTATAATAAGAGTCTACATAAAACGTTTATACATGTAACTCCATTGGTTTACGTGGCGTCCGCTAATTTAGCTTCCATTTAGCATTTTTTTTCGATATCTTCCACAATCATTGTCCTAATTTAGAGAATTTACACGGAATCTCATGAAACACTTCGTTCATTGGTGAAAACTGTATGAAAATACATTCAGTTGTTTTTGTGTTTATCGAGTTCCGTCAGATATACAAACTTTATTTATTTTTTATTTTAATATGTGATAAAGGAAAATTAATGATGTAATATGAGTATTATATTTAAAATTCTTAAATCATAAATAATTATTTTCTCCTTAATCGTTAGTATTTTTGAGTTTTTCAATATAAAAACATACCTATCTATATAACATTGTCTATCTCTTAAAAGGACTGACAGACCTTACCCTAACGCTCTAATGACCGCAAAAAGAGAAATATTATAGCAATAAATTATTTTGTATCGGACCTACTATGTATTTGTGTATTTTAGATTCATCCTGAAAAAATATAGGGAAAATACGAAGCGGGTTGTCCAGGAATGAGTTATTTATTTTTAGAACGATTTTTTTTTTCGTTTTACTATTAGGGGATATAGGTATTGATTTCAGTTTTTTATCTAACGTGGAAACAGCCATAGACAAGCTATTCTATTGTTATGCATGAACATGTCTGTTTGTCCTGAGTCTGGGCGTAATTATTTATATAAGTATGTATTTAAAAAAGAAAAGTATACATAGGTATACATGTATTATACCAGTTGTCTGGTTTCCATAGTACAAGCTCTGCTTAGTCTGGAATCAGATGGTTTTGTGTGAATAATGTTCCAGGATAATAGTATTATTATGTTGACTCAATTTTATTTTATAAAAGTAATAAAAAAACGTGTACAATTCACACGTGGCAGAAGTGAAACATTCAAAAATTTTTGCTTCAACTGTATAATGCCTCCTATCTCATTTTCTCCCACGTTCATCAACTTTCAAATCACAACGATGCTAAAGAAGTTTTCACTTCAATAATCATTTAAAAATACATACTTAAGGGTAGCTAAGTAATTTGAAAACAATAAGCCTTATCAACATATTTCCTACATTTTTAACCTCGGAAATTTGATGAGGAATATGAAAATAACAAGACGATGTCGAGCTTTATAACAAAGAACCATCAATCTTGTTCAAAGAGACAACCATAAAGAGTTCACGTTGTTTTTTAAGTTGAAAAATGTCTCTGAAATATGAATCTATTTTCATAAGGTTAAGTTTGGTTGTGCGATTATATTACGTCATTATTTTTTGAAGTGGACTAACTGATTTTATTTTATCTATGAGTATTTATATCCAATTATAGCTCAGGTTAATTAACTTGAACCATTAATCTGTCACTAGTAAAAAATTCAAAATGGCGCCCAGATTCCACCGTTACGTTAGCCGCCATTTTGGATTTAAGTAAGAATTGTTTCTACTGAATAAGGCGGTAAATTGCTTTACGAAAAAATGGCGACGGCTTTAGTTGTACATTTTAAAGTTGAACAAGAATTCTATTCATTAATGTTAAAGCAGCGTTAACAAACATTTTTACTAAAAACGTTCGCAATTTAAGGAAATATATCGTAAGAAAGTTGGCAAGCTCCCGTGAGAGGAATCGATTATTATAGTGAAGATTGAAATGTAGATGAATTAACGTTATATTACAGGAAGAGAACTTAGTTTAATATAAAGTCTGATTTGTATATTTTTTGAAAGAAGAGAAGAAAAAGACGGAAATGACATGATTTTTAAAACAGAGGTTAGACAGAGAAAAACGTCAACAACAACCTGGTCACAAATATTTTGAGCAATGAAAAGACTTAAAATGACTTACTCTAATTTAAGAAATATTTCACGTATTTATTCGCTAAGGGTAAAATATAGTACATGAAAATTTAATGTTGTGCTTGTGTATGTAATAGTTTTTATCTGCGGCACAATGAAACATGAAAAATAGTTCCCAAGGTATGTGCATTGGCGATGTAAGCGATGGTTAACATTTCTTACGATGCCAATGAGCGTTGGTGTCCACTTACCACCAGGTGACCCATTTGCCAGTCCGCTTACCAAGTGATCAGTAGTGCTCATAGACATTGGCGCTGTAAGAAACGTAAACCATACCGTACATCGCCAATGCTTAACCAACCTTTGGAACTAAGAAGTTATATAGCTTGTGGCTATAATTGATAAGAAGAGGTCTATTCGTGCAATTTATAACCTGGGCCCAAAAGATTCACTTAAATGTAAGTTTAAAGAAATCAAAATAATGACTGTCGCTTCTCAATTTATATTTGATAATGTTATGTATGTACGCAAAAACATAAAAGATTTTCCCAAGAATTGTGACGTACATACTGTTAACACCAGGAACAAGCATAAACTTGCAACCACAGTTACCAGATTACACAGGGTTAGTAAGTCTTTTATGGGACAATGTATACGCTTTTACAACAGGATCCCAGAAAGCGTTCAAAAATGCACAATTGTGAAATTTAAAAGAATTGTTAAGGAACACTTGTGTGCAAAAGGATATTACACAACCAATGACTTTTTGGATGACTGCACACCTTGGGAATGAAACGATCGCCTCCAGGGTATTTCAAATAAAGAAAAAATCTGTTATTGTATAAATTGCATATATTGTAAAGATGAGATTTATATATAAAAAAAAAAAACCCGCTGAGTTTCTTTCGCCGGTTCTTTTCAGGTCTGAGGTGTTTATTTCCGAACCGGTGGTAGATTTATGACAATCAATAAGTAAGTGTAATGCTTGAATATTGAATAAAGATTTTGACTTTGAAATTATACTGGCTTACCTCACACCAAAACACAGTAATAATAAGTTCTGTCTGTAGAATAAATAATGAATGTACTCATCAAGACGTTCTTGCCCAAAGCCCTAACACAAATTATTTAAATATACTAATTAGTGTATAGTATACCTGTTTCGTATTACAAAACCTTTTTAGGGTAATAATTTCGTGTACTAATCGTGTTTCAGAATTGCATGAACGTAAATTCATTACGAAAATTAGGAAGAGAATCAGAAATGGCAATTAGAGTTTGCGGCATAGGATAAACCACACGACCGAGGTTTTAATTTATCTTCAACCAGTAATAGATAATGGTTGATATCACTATCCATTAATTCAATTATTTTGCTTTATTTTAAATCTTTAATGTACTTCAGAATGACAGACGGTAAAGCGTTTTTATACTAATAACAACTTAACTGTCCTAGGCTAAACATGAGATTAAATAAAAGTAGGTACTCTGAACTGAAACACATTAATAAGGATGGCACTTTCCTCGTTGGTCCTACACAGATATATGTTACATTATGTAAATAAGTGAATGAGCGGATGAACTTTAAAAAAATATAATATAAGGCATAGGAACTATAAAAGCTGAGATGCCCCAGTGGTAAGAATGCGGGTTCAAATTCGGAGAAGCACCACTGAATTGCATGTGTATTCCAACAACCCGCACTGGAGCAGCGCGTTAGAATAAGCTACAAGCCTTCTCCTCGATATAAGAGAATAGGCTAGCCCAGGGATATTTACAGGATGTTATTTTATAGGAACTATTTACTTACGATCAGACAAATATAACGGCCGATTTGCCCTTAATACTAATAACTTATTAGGGACAATTTTAATCTCTCTTGATTTCGCAAGTGCCTCGTGCAAATAATTTTAATCTTTAAGACGTATTATATATTACTTTTGATATAATAACAATACTTATTCCTTAGAAACTAAAATATGAATGTATTTTTTGATTGACATTTTCCCATTACGAGGTATTTTCTCATTTGTGTATTTGACAATAATAAATTCCTTGTATATCAGTTACCGAGAAGCTGACAAGCATTAAGCCTGTGGGTTTACGTTAAAACGTGACTCATTTGACCGTAAAGTTTTAATCTGTAGAGTGTAGAGCTATGTTGTAGGAACAATCTCAAATCTCGCAGATCACGATCGTTTAATATCAGAAAGTGATATGCGACTTTGTCTATAATCATTATAGCAACTAATGTACATATGTATCATAATAGTATAATCGTAAATTGCTTTCCAACATTTCAAAAAGCGAGAGAAAAATACTAAGGCGCATCTTCGAAGCTGTGGTAGAAAATGAGAGATGGCGTACGGGCTATAACCACGAGCTAAACCAAATGTACGGTGAACCAAACATCATTACTACCATATAGATCGGACGCCTGCGGTGGGCTGGGCACGTAGTAAGAATGGACGAGCGCCTACTGGAAGGCCGGCCAAGGCTGCTGAAGTAGAGGCAGGCACAAGCTCAGATGATTAGACGGCGTCGAACAGGACACCAAGATCTTAGACAAGTTGGAGAAAGAATCCCACGAATAGATCGGACTGGAGAGTTTTACTGCGACTGTAACGCCTCATATGATGATGAACATTTCAAAAGTGATATATGAAGCGAATTCTTCAGTATAGCACCTCCGGTTACTATGGTAACGATTATATTTATAGATTCGATATTAACACATTTTGGTATGTAATAGAACGAAATTAACTATCTGTCTTTTGTGTGAAATCTTATTGATACCCTCGCGGCATCATAAAGCCAATACCTCTGGAATATTTCATTGCGAATAGCATCAATTTGACAAGGGTGTGACACGGGTTGGTCGGCAATTATATATCTGGAAGCGCACTTTCAGGAATCACTATAGTTATGGAAATGTGAATGAAGTTTGATTTGCGATCGCTTTTATGTAATTCTTTACTTATAAATTTAATTTTATTTGACATATTTTATAGTAAATGTTGTCATTTATTCGAAATTTTTTTCTCGATCTCAATTCTGGGATTTGAATCATCCTCAAATAGTTGGAGTTGAGTAGTATGAGCGAGCTAATTTCCCAAAGTGGGATAAAGGCCACTCCTCTTATGTAAAGACGCTAAAACAGCCAAAGAACTCTCCATTGATTTAACTTTTAAACCATATGTACTTATTTATTTATTAATTAAGAAACAGTGATATAATATGTTGATCTTTATCATATTTACTGCTTTCGAAAAGTTAAGATAGTTCGTTAGATAAGTAACCAAGTCAATGATGTATTAATTAAATAAATTATAATAAATATGTCTTTATTTGTACATGATATATATTTGGCAATAGATTAAACACTTTTATGCAGAAAAAAAACACTATTATACATGGTATAAGTCGCAAAGTAGCATGCTCTTTGATTTTCTACCACGACTGAGCATGCTCATTATCGAACTATACAATTTTATTGGTTGATTCTACACTTAAATGTTGTTCACAACCTTTCCTTTTTTGACATAGCGTAGCACGTAGCATATAATTTTAACGATATTTTCCTTGAACAGAAATATACCGTTACCATCCCATGGGGGGTGGCAGATATTCGGGGAACAGGGAGCAAGTCGCTTTATTCAATTGTGGTGCTCTTTTTAGGAATTACATTGTGATCCAACGATATAATAACATTTCAATGGAAGCGTATTAATAATTGAACGTATTGTGTGAATAATATTATTAAAGTTCTAAAACGTATCTTGATTAATTTGATCATAAAAACTTTTATGTAAGAATACTCAAAATACATACATGATTTAATTGAATATAACGTTACTACCATTTGGAATTTATATTTCAGTCAGAAGAACCGATAAAAAGTAGATAGCTTTTAGTAACTCTGTTGGTCTATTAGCTTTCGAGGATAAATTAGTGAACCGATTTTGATAAAGTTTTATATTAAGTAAGTTTGAACAACAAGGACGAACAAAATATACTTTATTTTACGTGCTTCTCTCATACGCGGAAACTGCCGCTGTTGAATACTAGTAACATTTTTTATATATCCTATGTGAAAATCATCGGGTAACGAACTCTACGATTTTCATCCAATTTTGGTAAAATTTGGTATGAATCAAATTTGAACCCCAAGGAAGCACATTACCTATTTATTTATATGAAACGCCAACCAAAACTCACCTCTAACACGCGAGTGAATACTAGTCACCAATAAATCAGTGTATTGTGTTATAAGCTTTATTTATTAATCTTTTATTCAACATCAAATATTTAGGTCGGATTGATTGTTTTCTCTATTACAATAATACTTATGCATTTGCGTTAAGCGTGAGCGTGAATATATATATTTTAGTAGTACTAGTATTTATTCTAGTAGCAGTTCAAATCAATTTATGACATAATTCCAAGTCAAGCATATAATACAAATAAATAATCATTAAAGTGGGAACAAAGTAGTGACCCATAAAATGGACATATCTTGTTGGTCAATGCCATCCGATTCGGCTCTTTGCCAGATCTATATATGGCCACTTTGGTAGTTCATTTATACCGCATGTGATATTACCGCAAACAATGGGCAAAAGGTTAGATTTATATGTAAATATTTATTCCGAGATGGCTCAGTGCCTATATGTGAATTGTAATCGCGGACTGTGGGTTTAATTCTAGGCAATAAACACTAAATTTTCAGTGAAAACAACAAGTGAAAACCTACACGTGTAACTCTTCAACATTTATATGCAAGTAACCCATATTGGAGCAGCGTGATGGAATTAACTCCTTATCCTCAAATGGAGAGGAGGTTTTAGCGGAGCAGTGACTCTTCAGTTTACTTTTACAGAAATTTATAAAAAAAATTAGAATGAGATGTGATAATAAGATAAATACATATATTACAAATTTGAATGAAGATTAAATTGTTTTAGCACAATTTTTTATAATGATCGCAGAAAAAGCATATTTTTTTCACTCAGCTATGGCGTAGTAAAAAGAAGTATGTCAAGTAAGCTCTCGTAAGTATTATAAATATACTGTTGTAGGATTATATTGAATGTATACAATTCCGATTAAATGAAAATAATATTTAATTTTCGTTATAAGAAATACTATAAATATATTATAATAGAAACAAGTACGTAGTTGCTGGAAGGATGTATTAATTTTGTGGAGTAGGAAACTTGGTGTTATAAGTTAGCTTAAGTTATTTTTATTACTTCTATTGTTTATGCAACGATTGTCACTGATCTATCAGAATTGACTTGGTGGTAGAGCTTTGTGCAAGCTCGTCTGGGTAGGTACCACCCACTCATCAGACATTCTACCGCAAAACAGCAGTACTTATTATTGCTGTGTTCCGGTTTGAAGGGTGAGTGAGCCAGTGTAATTACAGGCACAAGGGACATAACATCTTAGTTCCCAAGGTTGGTGGCGCATTGGCGATGTAAGAGATGGTTAACATCTTTTACAACGCCAATGTCTATGGGCGTTGGTGACCACTTACCATCAGGTGGCCCATATGCTCGTCCGCCTTCCTATGCAATAAAAAAAAAAGAATGTCTCTATATATTATTGTACATTACATAACGTCAGTATTCTTACTTTGCTAAAATATTCCAAAAGGAGTGTTAAAATCGGAAAATATAAGGGGCAAGTGCCTTCGTACATAAGAAAACTTTGTTAATATCAAGCAACGCGGACGAAGTCGCTGGTATCAGCTAGTTAATGTATAAAACACAGATAATTAAATTTCCTTGAGTATTGTCTATTGAATATAAGTGCATAAAGAAAGTCATTGATACGATTTTTACAACAAATCAAAGTACGTGAAGTATCCAACACATGGAATATTTTCCTTTGTATGGCCAAGCTTATACTTTGGCTCGAGCTGCCAGCTTTTCAGTCTATTGTTGACTTGATAAGCAGTTGCGAGGTATCTTTGAATAAAGATCATGCCTCAAGCATTTGATGGTTTATTTACACTTCAAGTGTAATGCTATTTTATTTTACACGTACACAATACACATAGCACCAATTTGATAGTCGTTTGTGCGCAGATCCTGCCATCCCACACTAGTGATAATTATATATACAACAAATATAAATTATATACATACGGACACAATTCCTAGATTACAAAAGGTTAGTAAGTTTTTTATGGAACAATGTATACGCTTTTACTACAGGATCCCAGAAAGCGTTTAAAAGTATTCAAATGTCAAATTTAAAATAATTGTTAAGGAACGATATGATCAATAAGCAAGTGAAACACTTCTACATTGAATGGTTTTTTTTTAATTTGAATATTTTATTATACTAAAGATTTCAAGTAGAAATAATTAGAAAAAAATAATCTTACATGCTATTCAATCATTTAATAATAAAATAAAAATACAAACTAATATTCTAATAATTAAATTAATTACTCTACCTATACCTAATCTTAATGTCAAAAAAATAAAAACACTAATAATTTATCTTAACCAAAATTTCAGGCACCTCGTGCCTGAAATTATACTGGCTCACACACCTTTCAAAGCGACAACAATATCAAGTACTGCTGTTTTGCGGTAGAATATCTGATGAGTGGTTGGTACCTACCCAAACGAGCGTGCACAGAGCTCTTATTTCTATATCTTATTTAATAAATAAATCTATAATATTAAAAATTGTTTAAGAAATCATAGGGCGTTACAATTTGTTTTTTTTATACCTATCATAGCGCTATCGAAGCGTAAAGACGTTGAATGGTGGATTATCTTGTAACAAGAACAGTTTTTATAACAAGTAATTCGAGCAAAAACTGACTTGAATTACTTACAATACGTGATAATACTTAAACTTGGTAACAGAAGCACTTTCAAATAATTTACAATAAATTATTTGAAATAAATAATGTTATTCAGTAGAACATTAAATTGCTTTTTAAAAAACCTTTGATAAATAAATTATTTAAATTACAAGAAAAAACCATCTAAGTTACTACATTTTGTTTTCCAAATACATATATCGAATTTTAACTATTATTGAATTAATTAACTAAGTCGTTATTTCACAGTATTTGGTATTGTTGTGTTCTGGTTTGAAGGAGGAGTGAGCCAGTATAATTAGAGAAAGTTAGTTGATAGTTCCCAAGGTTAGTGGCGCATTGGTGATGTAAGCGATGGTCGTGCTGTTGGTTGTAAGCGATGTCAATTGTTGGTAACCATTTACCATCAGGTGGGCCAAATGCTCGTCCGCCTAATAAAAATAAAAAAAAGGAATATATACATAATATTTTGTTTTCTTTCCCCGATCGCACATATTTTTCCCTATCACCGAATGATATTATTAGAACAAGATATTCAAAGTATTTACCAACTTTTAAAAGTTTCTCTCCCATTACGGGTATATTTTTCATAAAGAACATGTCTTTCATATAGTTTAAATGGTATCACATAGAATGGCAGGTGCCTCATTAAAAAGTGCGACACCATTCAGATTCGTATACCCTTGTATTTCTTTGGAACGTCTTCATAAGCAGTGGTTACGAGTTGAAATTAAAATTGACAAGCACGTTTAGTATGAAATGATACTTGTAAATATAATTAGAAGAAATACCTTACTAAGGAATTTTATTTCACATAATCATCTGGGATGACCAAGTGGCTTGGAACTGGTGATTCTAACTGAATGTTGGGAGTTTAAGCCCAAGCAAGAAAAACTAAATTTTTATAAGCTTAATTTTAGCGTAAGCCACCAAACCTAATTCGAGCAGCGTAATGAAGATCTTTTAGATATTTTTCATATAGATTTATACAAACCATTTCTGTAGAAATTTAAAAAAAAAACTTAACTAAATGCAACTTGAGTCCTTGACGGTGAAAGATTACATCACAAGGATTGTCACATACAGAAACTTTGCACTTGAATCCGACCTTGAACTTTTGATCTCAATCATCACACCTAAAGAAATTTCATCAGGTAACAGCCTGTTAAATGCACCATAACTGGACTACAGCCTACTCTCCTTTTTGAGGAGAAGTTTTCGAGCCGACTCCACCGCGCTACTATAAAGTTGGTAAACTCCCACCTGGATGTTTTTTTTATCCAAGCCCATATGCAGCTTTTCTCACGATATTTCTATCATCGCTGTGACATGTGTTATTGGGATAGTCAGTTAAGATTGTCTCAAGTCTTTTAGGACATGGGCCTTTTCGTCACACCTAAGGTACTGCTAGTATTTTAATATAATGTATTTTTTTATTGTATAGGTAGGCGGTAAAAAAATTTTAATCATCGCTTACAGCGCCAATGTGCCACCAACCATGGGAACTAAGATGTTATGTCCCTTGTGCCTATAACTGCACTGACTCACTCACCCTTCAAACTGGAACACAACTGATGAGTGGGTGGTACCTACCCAGACGAGCTTGCACAAAGTTGTACCACCGAGTAAGTATACACAAATAGTTTCCACAAATATTTTACTGTCTTCATTATACATGTTTAATTATTAACTGGATTGAAACCTAGGTATCAAGATAGAAACGCGTGTCTTTTATCAGACTCGACATAACCTCGACTTAACCTCTAACATTCTGATCAGACTGAAACCGGTCTCGTATCAGTTGCGACTAGATATTCTAGATCTGTTCCACTGCTCGTGTCGGGTTCCATAACCCCATTTGTCATAAAACCAGACACGAGCTAAGAGTCAAGACAATGACAATAGTATTCTTATTAAGCGAACACAATTGTACTTTCTGTTAATACATTCTTGGCTGGTCCGATGATGTAGTTGGCAGTGACCTTGCCTTTTGCTCCAAGATTACGGGGATTCCCGGCCCGATTCTGGGTATATTATGTATAAAAGTATGTATTATGTACATTTATTTAATATAATATATAAATACCAGTCGGCTGTTAGTTACAACAGTATAAGTTGCCTCTCATATAAAACGAAAGAGGGTATGTCAGCCACGATTGTGGTTTTAGGCTAGACTATTTAGGTTTTATAGTATTGTAAATTAAAACTTTTTAATGTATTGTGAGCGTGTTTACGTACCACGTGGCTGTAGGTACTTATTTCAAGCACAGGGCCGAGTCATATTTTTTTTGGCATAGGTAGGCGGACGAGCATTTGGGCTACCTGATGGTACATCACCAACGCCTATAGACAATGGCAATAAAATAATACAATACTGTATTATTTCCGTTTGTAGTTGAAACGCTTGGACCTTGGAGTAATAGTGCCAAACAGTTCATCCAAAATATTACTCCCCGCCTTATTGCCTCCACTGGTGAAAGGATCGCTGGTTCATTTTTCGCCCAGAGAACCGGAATTGTGATTCAAAATGCTGCTAGCATTCTTGCCACCATTCCACGCGGTCACGACTTGTATAATAATTATTTTTATTTTCTATTTGTATTTAGTTAAGATTTTAATGTAAATAGTTGAATAATACTGTATGTATTACATGACCGTGGTCAAATCGTACTAAAAAAAAAATGACGTTGTCATTGCAATCAGTTGAACGGTACAAAAGTTGATTTGATTTAGCGCCAACTAGTACAAAGTTTAGCATGAAAACCAAATATGAGTCAAGTTTATTGATGACTAGCTGTACCCGCGACTTCGTCCGCGTAGAATTTAACAAAAAAGTTAATCATTTTTATTATCATTTTTTTCTAAAATAAAAGCAGCCTTAGTTATTCCTTATTACATCAGCTACCTGCCAATAAAAGTCCCGTCACAATCGGTCCAGCCATTTCAGAGATTAGCCGGAACAAACAGACAGACAGACAGACAAAAATTGTAAAAAATGTTATTTCGGTGTATGTACCGTATATATATTCATATGCATGTAGTAAAAAGCGGTTATTTCGATATTAAAAACAGACACTCCAATTTTATTTATATGTATAGATTATAATTTTTTTTCTAAAATAAAAGTAGCCTAAGTTACTCCTTATTAGATCAGCTACCTGCCAATAAAAGTCCCGTCAAAATCGGTCCAGCCATTTCAGAGATTAGCCGGAACAAACAGACAGACAGACAGACAGACAGACAGACAGACAAAAATTGTAAAAAAAAATATTTCGGTGTATGTACCGTATATATATTCATATGCATGTAGTAAAAAGCGGTTATTTCGATATTAAAAACAGACACTCCAATTTTATTTATATGTATAGATTATATGTATAGATGTATAGATTATAATTTTTTTTCTAAAATAAAAGTAGCCTAAGTTACTCCTTATTAGATCAGCTACCTGCCAATAAAAGTCCCGTCAAAATCGGTCCAGCCATTTCAGAGATTAGCCGGAACAAACAGACAGACAGACAAAAATTGTAAAAAAATTTATTTCGGTGTATGTAGGTACCGTATATATATTCATATGCATATCGGCGCAAATATAATATAAATAATAAATGAATAAAAACGAACGAATGTACTAGTCTGCCCCACCACCGGCGCCTTATAAAAGGCGTGCGCACCAATGAGAGCGGCATTCGTTTGTCGGCGCTCAAGCTAGACGGACCTCAGTGTTATATTATTGTGTTACTTTGTTAAATTATAATGTGTTTTATTTATTAGTTATCGTTGTAGTTGTATTTATTAGTTATTGTTGTAGTTGTATTTATTCGTTATTGTTTCAGTTGTTTTTATTAGTTATCGTTGTAGGTGCATTTATTAGTTATTGTTGACTGTTTTAATTAAATAAGCATGGCTAATGAAGATGGTATTTTCAATATAAGCAACCCTCTTCCTACATCAGAAGAGGGGATGAACCGACGCCATCAATCGATGCCTGGAAACTCCGCAACTATGGCTTTTTTTTAGCTAAAACGTTTAAGGATACTGTACTGACGTAAAGGAATGGGTAAACCTAATGACAAGAACATAGCAAGAGTACAAATTGAAAGATCATGAAGTACGACTTAAGGATTTTTTTGATGATATTAAAGAAAGTGGTGTTATCAAGGATGACCGAACAGGCTGAAAAAGAATAAAATATCCGCGGGGTATATGTTCCGTGAGTATGCAGCGAATGCAGAAACCGTGAACATGGAATGGTAATATATATTAGATTATAGGAAGGGACACGTTCCGAGGTGAGAAAAAAAAAAGTAATAATAATTTAATAGAAGTTTTTGACCATATTGATTAGATGTTAAAGAACTTGCTTGGCAGTTTTTAAAAGCTCCTTCAGACTGATATTCAGCAGTGGTATTAGAGATTTGCCTCTTAAAAATATGACTCCGTTTCATGTACAGATCAATTTTCATAGAGAAATCACAATGGCACATGGCCATTCTTGCCAATGCTCGATGAAGCTTCTTTTTCAATGGCTTGCGAATTTAACATTTCCTCCTAGTCGGTTTCAGTCAAATTGTCATCTTGCGATTCAAGCAACTCTTGAATGTCAATTGATTCTATCTGTTCGAACCCATCTTGTTATATTCCATTCTTAATTTCGGTAATGTTTACAGTTAAAGTTTCAAGACGTAACCGATCAAGCATTCCTATTTTCACTTTTGTGTTTGTAGTTAGGTCTGTTTTACCATTTGTCTGATTATATCCGCGAATAAATAAATCTTTAGCCGCGAATGTAGGAATTGGTTCGCCATCGTTTTAATCCGCGAATAGTGAAAACGCGAGTAAAGAAAGCGTGAATAACGAGCTTTACTTTACGATATGAATTTCGTCGAATCAAGGACCGCGACCGATCAAGGTATGTCATGAGCAACTAAGAACCGCTCCATAATTTGGAGTCCACAGTGACGTGGCCGTATCGGCGAAGTGTAAGACATTGGAGACAAGTGAACAATCCTGGGTTCAATTCCCAGGTCAGGCCAATAAATTATTATTGAGGTTTTCTTTCCAAATTTCTTAGTAGCAGCCTGGAGTCTGAAAGCTGGAGGTGTGTACATTGCCGTGGCCGAAATCGGACAGGAGGACCTTATCGTATAATGTGAGTTCCCAATTTTTAGACATAATAAAATAATTGCGTGAAGTTAATTAGGATTTAAAATGTGATCATTATATGTGAGACGACTACCAAAATTAGCGCCGAGGCTATGAGGTTGTCGTACTTATTGTTTTACTAAGAACCAACCAAAATTAGCGCTGAGGCTATGAGGTTGACATATTTACTATTTCAGGAGAGTCTGACCAAAATTAGCGCTGAGGCTATGAGGTTGACATATTTACTATTTCAGGAGAGTCTAACCAAAATTAGCGCTGAGGCTATGAGGTTGACATATTTACTATTTCAGGAGAGTCTAACCAAAATTAGCGCTGAGGCTATGAGGTTGACATATTTACTATTTCAAGAGAGTCTAACCAAAATTAGCGCTGAGGCTATGAGGTTGACATATTTACTATTTCAGGAGAGTCTAACCAAAATTAGCGCTGAGGCTATGAGGTTGACATATTTACTATTTCAGGAGAGTCTAACCAAAATTAGCGCTGAGGCTATGAGGTTGACATATTTACTATTTCAGGAGAGTCTAACCAAAATTAGCGCTGAGGCTATGAGGTTAGCACCCTCGGAAGATTTTAAGATTACTTTCTGTAGACGCAGGGACGCGTCTATCATCAGAATGGCCGTATCGGCGCAAATATAATATAAATAATAAATGAATAAAAACGAACGAATGTACTAGTCTGCCCCACCACCGGCGCCTTATAAAAGGCGTGCGCACCAATGAGAGCGGCATTCGTTTGTCGGCGCTCAAGCTAGACGGACCTCAGTGTTATATTATTGTGTTACTTTGTTAAATTATAATGTGTTTTATTTATTAGTTATCGTTGTAGTTGTATTTATTAGTTATTGTTGTAGTTGTATTTATTCGTTATTGTTTCAGTTGTTTTTATTAGTTATCGTTGTAGGTGCATTTATTAGTTATTGTTGACTGTTTTAATTAAATAAGCATGGCTAATGAAGATGGTATTTTCAATATAAGCAACCCTCTTCCTACATGCATGTAGTAAAAAGCGGTTATTTCGATATTAAAAACAGACACTCCAATTTTATTTATATGTATAGATGAACGTTATCGAAGTATATTAATTCTAAACAAATATATACATCCATCCATTTTTATACATGTATAATATAAATAACAGCCTATAAAGGGGCCATTCAAGTATTGCGTAAGCGGGCTTAGGGGGTAGGCCTTATTCACATTTTTCTTACTTTTGCTGACAAAGGAAGCGTACCCTCTGTACGGACATAATAGATCTTATCGTACTTTGTTATTATAATTAATATTATAAATGCGAAAGTTTTCTTGGTGGTTTTCTCATCCAGTAATGGAAATGAACATTTTTTTGTTCAGATGTAGTTTTTAAGCCGGTGACTTACGACTTTGTACATCGGTAAAATGCACGAATTCGAAGCTTTAGTAAAAACTGATCATAATGAAACTTTTTAAATTAATAAATATTTTTCCAATAGCTTCTAGTAATTTGTCTTGTTTATTTAATTTAATAAATTAATGAAACGATTTTTCTAGTAGGATGCTAGAGCTCTGTGAATACTTGCCTTGGTAACTTGAAAAGGTGAGTCAGTCTCATAGAAATTATAGATGGTGTAAAAAATGCTTAATAAGACTACATCTTAAATATGTTTTTGTTTTTAATTATTGTATACGACGTGTTGTCTTTCATGTATTTTATGTATAATTTGGTTTTTCGTTATTTTAATGTTTCTGCATGTCTTATTTTATAGTTTTCTAAAGTATTTCTATAGTCTTAGTAAATATAGAATATGCTGGTAAAATATATTATATATGTTATGCGAAATATGACTTTAGTAACATTTGAACGGGGCTTGGTTATATAAAAACATTTTTTTTATAATATATAAAATTTATTACTAATATTAATAATACTTTTATTGAAAAACAAGCAATTGCATTAACAATTATACACACTATTTAAAAAAAATATACATTCCACCTTAAAAATACTTAAAATCGTACATAAATAATATCACAATTAATTACATTTTTTAATAATTATAATGACTTAATCACCAAGAAAATGTGATTAATAAATCAAATATGTTAAGTACGTTTGAATAATTAAAAAATGTTTTAGTTTAATGATAAAATTTGCATTAAAAGTTCCATAGTTTGCGCAGCCAAACTATAACAAGTTACTATTTTGGTGAACTATGTACATTATTGTAAAGGAAGCTTGTTACCAATTAATAATTGAAGAAACTTTGGCAATTTAAAATCAGCATTTTATATTTCTAGTTGGACTGTGCAAACTGATTTGCGCAATAAAATTGCTGCGTGTAACTTTCAACCATTTCAGTAATCTTATAAGTGCAATATTTACAGTTAAAAAAAAAGCTAAGAAAAATATTAAAGAATAGTCGGTTCAACGTGGCCAAATGTTCTTATCCTGCTAATTCCACCATCAGGCGCCATTGTAACTCTGATATGCGAGATAGCATCCGAATTACACGAGAACCAATGTTCCTTGTTTGCTGAGAGCTGAAAGAAAAAAATACGACTCTTATCATCTAATCGAAATAATGTGTAATGGATTGTTATTGGTAAAAATTGTATATTTTTATCAATATACTTATGTCATTGTTAAAAAGAAAATTAGTAATTGAAAGGTATGCCAGAGGGTTTTATCGCTAAAAGTGATCTCTTCCACTTCCACGGAACTTTCCACGGAAGGACAAAATCTGGCAACTATACTGTTAAAATATTTTTAAAAATAAACTTTTTACGAATATTTTTCCTTACCTTGCTTGGTTTTAAAATATTGTACCAGTTGGTTGATATCGTTGGTGACCATTCTTTATCTATTAACGCTCCCTCAACTTTTATGGAATCAGGGAAGTTGCCTTTGAAATGTGCTGTATCGACACAGATATTTTTTATTCTCCCACAGAAACCTAATTTGAAAACAGCCCATTCTTCTCCTGCAAACAAAATTTTAGCCATTACGAATCGAAATTTTAAAGCTAATCTAAATAATTATCTACGGGGTATATTTTAATGGAAATACCGATTTTAGCTTATTAGACCATCAAATCATAGTACTAATATGATTTTAAAACTATATATTTTTTAAATTCTGTTAAGGCTTGTTAAGGCTCACCTGTTACCATCAATGTGCCGTCATCCGTGGTTTCAAGAACCTCGGGCCTATCTAGACGCCTGGCTGTCTCCCAGCCATCAGCCATCGTTTCTCCTTTACTGGGTTTTATAATATTTCTAGGATGACCATAGTGTGCATTGGAATAGCCTATGAAAGAAATGTTATCATAAATATTTTTAATTAATAGCATTATACAAGTATAAGAGTCATTGTATTATTTGTTTAATAATAGAAATATACAATTAGTATAAGCATAAGAAAATTTAATAACATCCAAATTAAATGAGATCTCGTTATTTAAGTTCGTTAATTTGTTCAAGGCTCGCTTCAGGGACAATTCACATTTAAGATGCATAAATGCTATCGTGACAAAGGGGCGTCTTAAGGGGGTGCAGCTTGTGAAATTGCAGCAATTCGTTTGGATCGCCCTGGGATAGAATTTGTGGACGCGATACTATTAGTTACCGCATATCTAAATCGCACGATTTTCTTCGCGTAAATACAATCTAAAATTTAGAACTTGCTTTTTTCATATGACATTTTATTTGAAATGTTGTTTATAGGTATATGTATTGTGTTTGAAATATCCTATAAAATACTTATCGAAAATTAAATAACACTTTTATAATTTTCTTTTAAATTAAATTAATATGGCTCTTGCTTTCAAATTATTTTTGATATCACTAGGAAAATTTACAATTAATGTTACCTAAGCAAGTAGTCCCGGATAGCATTGAAGCCAAATCGACCAGTTGATCAGTAGGGGGCGCTTCTGGCTTCGCTTCACCGTATACCCTCAGTCTAGCGATACCCCCATCAGGGTATATATTCACTCGTATGTATGTCCATGCTTCATCACACAGTACCTAAATATAATTAATTTTAATATGAAAATAATATTAACGAAGATCATCGGTTATACTGGTATAGTTTGCAATGTTTCATTTTACGTAGTCAATCATAATGCGATAATACGAAGAGGATTAATGTAGGAATTTTAACTATGTATTGTCTTTCAATTTAATTTTTATATTGATATATTCTTCTTGAATTTTCTGGAATCTGCCATATCCAATTTAATTTGTTTCATTATCTATGTTTAAATGCAAACTTCCGTTAACAACTCGTAGAAAACTCTAAACCGTTTTTTAAACAACATAATATTACAATAAATTTACTAAATTCACAGTAATATTTAAATTTATAGTAAAATGAAAGTTTTTATCAATTGTATCAATAGTAATCAAATAATAAATCTATTCCGAGGCTATCGAAGATTACGTAGATAGAAAAAATATAAACCTTTTGATAGTTCATTCTGGAATCTTCATAGCCGGGTCGAAGAGCCGTTATGGGGACAATTTCCTCCCATTTATCAGACTTAAGCTGTTCCACCCGTTTCAAGTCACATTCACTGCACGCTGCCCCCATTTGCGTGTCCCTTCCCGGCAATAATGCTTCTTCTGTAATTACGGTAAATAATTAGCGGTGTGTGCCGACGTTTAGTGCTTCGGACTATGTTAAGATAAATTCGAAGTAATTGGCCGTATCCGTATGTTCGTCGAAACGGATTTCAGGAGCAAATGTTTTAGTTCTTTTTTTTGACGCAATGATATAGACAATTATATTGACTACTAATTTTAGCTACTTTTTTTACCTAATACTCGACTACATAAGCGAAGCCACGAGCGAATACTAGTATATTATATGTGTTAAAATTACTTAAATATTTTTCTTGTTATTGCGCACGAAGTACCAACAGAAATAATAAAAGTGGCGAAGAGTTAGTTATTTGAATTTTATATGTATCAAGTTGTAATCCAATTTATTTAGATGAAATTTAGTCCTGGCTGGCTATACCGTTACGAAATTAGAAGAATAAGAAAATTATTAGATATACGTTTTTTGAATTTTAATCAGACATTAATGATAAGAGAAATTTAATATGCAGCGCGAATTATTCAAATTGCTTTATTCATAGAAATTCGCGTGCAATTCCGATAAACATATCCGATGACAGCAGCTGATAACTTTATAATAAGTAAAAGGTTTTAAATATAATGTGAAGTTAATCCAATAATCTCGGTATTAAAAGTAATATATCACGTTTAAAATAAAGCTTATAATGTGTTCATGTTATAACAATTTATTTTTAAAATAGCTTTTTACGATGACTTAAAAATGTGGTGTACGTTGTTGTTACCTAAGATTTTTTGCCCACTAGTAAGATACTTTTTTTGATGTTAATAATTAATTATTTAATCTTTTACAGTTTGTATTGTTTTTCAATCTAATAAAACGAACATAATAAATAATTCAAGATGTGTAGTCTGTTTAATTAATGAGTATTAACTTATGTAAAATTTCTTTAAATTATGATGATTTTTTGACTTTAACAAATCATAATTCTTGAATTTGTTTAACAGATTAAAAACACCGCGTCAAAGTAGCAAACGTAGTTATTATTGTTATGATAATTTGAATTCGAGGTGATTTTATTGAAGTTTTGTTTAATTTATTTATTAATATTTTCACTTGATGAAGTGGCACTTATTTTTACTGTAAGTTATTAAATAAGGATAAAAATTATGGTTTTATATTTACCTTCGGGCGTTAAACACGCAGCCTGTATTGAATATTTCGGTGCGTAATTTCCGGTGAAATAAGCTGTGTCGACCAGTAGACCTATGACGAAAAGAAAAAATAATATTTAGTTAATATCTCAATTAAAATACTTTTCTAGTAGTATAGTTCACGTGTCAGTACATGCATTAGTTGTAACATGTTTGATAGTTTTTAGTGGTTGTTCATGATGAGATGGTATTCCTTAGTGCCAATGTCTATTGATCAAGGTTATCTTGCTATAAATAGTCCAATTGGTTTTCTTCCGTTTATTTAAATGATATATACGAGTGATTTGAAATTAAATAAATTTTTCTATTGTAAGTTAGAAAATTTTTAGTGTTAAAATTTCACCTGATTTGTGATTTGTCAACAATATTTACAAGTTATAAATTTAAAACAGATTAAAATAAAATATATATAAATGAAACCGAATTTTACTATAAAATTAAATTATCTTGATATCGATAACATTAATGGTAAATAGCTAAACCAATAAAAACAAAAATCCGTTGACATTTGGGAAAAGTATTCATTTTTTAACCGACTTCAAAAAAAGGAGGAGGACTCCAAAAGTAACAATAATTGTAAATAAATTATCAACCACACAACACATTCGTACCTACATATTGATGAGTAGAAAATAGTAAGTTAATTATCAAATTATAGAAAAATACGCATTTTTTTTACTTTTTAGTGTATATTAATTTGTTTTTCCTATGAAGTCGGTTTTTGTTTTGTTAAAATTTTTATTTATTACTTATATACATATTTTAATAAACGTGCGTAAAACCAAGCACTGCTGCTTGAGCTACTGTGTGGTGCTCATATCATAATTTTATTGTATCAACTGAAACCAATATTCGTTATTTAATTTTCACATATTAAAGTAATTATTATTTTTAATTAAAATGAATACTATACAAATAAATATGATCACATCGGATGGATCTGATTAATGAATTTCCATTTATTGATATCATATTTCAATTACATCATATTATGAACACCTCAATCTTGTACATACTATACATTATGTTTATTATATTTAATAATCGTTTCTCCTGATTTATTATCATTATTTAATAAAGTAAGCATCCAAAAAAAAATATGGTTTTGTTTTTTTTTTTTAATTAACGGTTAATTTTTATTAAGTTGCAGCACTAATTCCCCCCCGGATTGGAGCAGCAACTTTGTATGATTTTTTTCCTTTGAATTCAAAATATAATAAAGTTATAAAATGTTAAGCTCACTAGTAAAGTAGTGTTATTGTTAAGATCGATTGGTCTCTTTCTAACATAAGTAATTAGACATTTGAAAGAAGAAAACAAAAATTTTTGTATAGACACAGTGATTATTGATTAATTATTTATAACTTTACTATCTAACTTTTCTAGAACGCAATTTTCTTTTGAAATTACATTATCATAATAAACGTTTTTTTATCAATATAATTTATTTAAAAATACAATTCACTTAATATTATCAATGAAAATTTTGCGTTTGACGTAATAAATACCTAAATAGAATCGTAAATAGCTTATTACGAATTGGGGATTTAAGCTGTGGTGGCTTTAAAAACAATAGAATGTCTACAGATTTTAAAAGAGATATTTGTTCTTTTTCATTTGTTTTTTTTTTTATCTTCGTTGGATTTTTTTCAATATCTTACCTCGAATCACACACTTCGTGGCAAGTTTCAGGATGCACCAATCGTGTCCCGGTATTCTTTTCCGTCTTGTCTCCCACCCATCCATCCACTTTCCAAATTCCGTGTACTTATCAGGTATGAAAACTGGTTCAGTGTCAAGCAGCATGTTTTCGCACGGGGCGAAGAAATCGTCAGTCGCGAAGATCACCGAACCACCGGCCTGTAATATTATTAATTTAATAATAACCTGTAGCGACATCTATCTCGCCACATACGAAACTAAAACTGACGTATCCTACATCGCGATATTAAAGTTATCCGAGTAGTAGTCGCGAAGTAGTCCACCAGACACTACACCCGTCTTATCGGAGGATCCTCCCTTTTCAATTATGGATGAGGAACTCTACTCCCTGTTCCTCACATCCCCTTAAAACCTTACCACAAATATATTGAACAGATTATAATGTTATATAAATGAATGGAATAATAAAACTTATTTGCCTCTAGTTTCTAGAAATGATAAAATCAGTCGTTCAAACCGGTTAGCAAGTATTAATCTTTCGTGCCTATTTCATTTCAGGCTGAATGCTGTCTTATTAGACTATAAGATTGAGTTAACAAAACGGTATGTGTATATGGCGCTTCAAACACATTCAAAGACGGTTATATCAATAATACATTTTATAGCACACTTAGACATTAAATAAATAAAACAAAATAATATGATGTTTTAAAAGGTGATTTGTTGCTATGAATACCCTGAAAGAAACCTTAAAATGAAACAGAATGTTAGTGATTGAAAAGCATTTTCTTAGTTTGCCTCAAAGGAACTACCTCTGCTTTTTCCAGGCATCCTTAGACTGGAGGAAATGTTTGAGTTATATATACAAGATTTACAAAAAGTTTTATATATTATATATAAATCATAGTCAGTAGAGTTTTGGTAGTTTCACCAGCGTATAATTAATAAGAGGTTCCTCGATAAAAGGACTATACAGAACAAAAATATTTTTTAAATTCGAACTAGTAGTTCCTGAGATTAGCCGGATCAAACAAACATACTCATCAGCTATATATTAGTATAGAAATAGATATATAAATTAGTTTAGTGGGTTGTTTTCTGCTTAAATTTAATAAATTCACTCCTATTTTGGCTTTAGTTACTAGTAAAACAATATTTAATATAATCATTTTAAAACATTATAAATGCCATATAAAAAAATATTTTTATTTTTTCTCTATATTTTTGATTGATTTAATATAATTTAATAAAAAGGTTTTATATTTAAAAAAAAACTTACGGTTAAGCTAGCGAATTCACTGAGTTCAGCAAAAGCGGGCACGTTGTTCTCGATCATTTTTACGTTATAAGCGTTATTTGAATCGATTAATTCGGAACGAGCCAACGATATGTCACTGATCGTTTGCTCCGTGGAACAGTCTAATATATAGGTATTACTACAATCGATAGTCCCAAGTGCACGCATTAACGCCTTATCTATGGAAACACTGAGATCAATTGAGTTTAGAGGTACTCGGTACAGTTAGTTAGAAAATTCTTTAAATTAATAAACATTGTTATACAATATAATAAAATATAATATCTTATACAAGAATATATATAGTGTAGTGGAATTCTAGGGTTGTAAATGAGACGTTATTGCCTCAACTGGCGACAGGAGGGGTGGTTTACTTTTCGCCCAGATAATCAGAATTGCAATTCAAAGGGGGAATACTGCCATTCTGGTCACCATTCGACGCTGTCACGATTTGGACATTAACTATTTTTAATTTTTATTCGTATTAATTTTTAAGTCATTAATGTAAATAAATGATTATATTAATTGGTTGTTAAATATTTATTTATGTATTGATAATAGATATCGCTTAGTTCTATATAATTATATTATGTATTAAAAGTTAGGTTTTTGCTTCTTAATATTAACCGAAGAAGTCGGTTCACAAAGATCCCAAGCCTCCGTCTTCCGCATCGGCTTTCGGTCAATCTGGCTGGCCTTACACTAGGTATTAATATCAATCCGTGCTCATCACTGTAAGAACCATCTGTTCCAAAAGCCATATTTCAACATGTTTGAGCCCATTGAAATATTTTATTTATTATTTAATAATTTGAATGCATCTAAAGCTGTTAGTTCGAAAATCAATTAAGCATACTTATAAAGTATACATATTATGATATTATAAATGAAGCTATTTTAATTGAAATATGAATGTACATCGAAGTTGAATTATCGTTACGATTGATATAATACTCAATTAAAATCTGGATTTATTATTTTAATTGTAATAATTTAAGAATTTCAATTTATATTGAAAATGTATTTCAGTTGAATGATTATAGATAATAATTTTAAATGTTCAAATATTTTTCGTATATTTCAAACTTCATTAATAAAATATTTAAAGCCTTAGCTTTAAATATTTTGTATTCAATACGTTTTACAAAATATGCTTTAAACTTTTCTATGTATTTGGATGTTAAAATAATATTGATATTGTATATTAAACAGCTTTGAAGAGAGTCTCGCTTTAAACCAAATAATCTGTTTTGATACACAATTTTTATTGTTTTACATTGAGTTAACGGAAGATTAAATTGCAAAATAAACTGTTGGTAAACTTTAGACAATTGACGACATGTTCTTAAAGAAACATAGGTGTATCGTATGAAGCTATTATGAAACTCGATGTTAAACATTAAGAAAATGGCGTTGTGTACTGTAGATTATTTATAACATAGGAATGTAATAGCTTTTCATTGGTTCGTTCGTACGCGATTCATTCTGTTTATGGTTCTATACATATATATATATATACGTGTTAATTTTCCTTAAATTAAATACATAGTTGAATAGGAAACAGTCTAACCATTGAGTTTTTTCTGAAAGAATAGGAAGGAGAGTTCGGCCATCTGATGGTAAGTTACCACTAACGCCCAAATACATTGGTATAGTAAGAAATGTTAACCATTACATAAATCGCCATTGCGCCGCCAACCTTCTGAAGTAAAATGTTATAGTCCTTGTTTCTGTAATTACACTGGCTTACTCACCCTTCAAGCCGGAACACAGGAATACCAAGTACTGCTGTTTTTCGGTAGAATATCTGATGAGTATACGTATACGAGCTTGCACAAAGCCCTATTGTAGAATTATACCCTTTACTCTGAATATTTTTATTTTAATATTCGTACATCTTAGTAGGGTACTAAAGGGGGGTCCATAAATTCGGTTAAAAAATAATTGACAATTCTTAGACTTCATCTCTTCTACTCTAGACCTCTTCATCAATTTTATAAGAAAGATTAACTTTAGATACATTTAATAAAATTTATCATTTTATACTTTTAAATATATTCTTAACGATTGTACTGTTGCTATTTGTGACTTATGCAAAAACAATTCTAGAATAAGTAAAAAATAACATTCTATTAAAAAAAAAAATCTCCGTGAAAAACTTAATTCAGTGTTTCTATCACGTGCTATTTATTTTTATATCAAATGAACGTAAAAGTAAACCTTGGATCGTTCGTGAAAAAATAACTGCAAATACAAAAAATGTTAATTGAAAGGATATTTACAAATAGACTTGTTATAAATAAATTGTTTTTGTATACAGTAGAAACGAGTCAATGGAAATTTTGTTTACTAATGTATTATTTATATTGGACTTCGTTAATATATTTAGGTTTTAATCACAAGGTTATTTAACTAAAATGCATTTGTTTCATAATATTTTACAATACGTAAAATTATTAAAGATTATGAAAACTGAATCTACATGTGACATTTCTGAGGTTTCAATATCACGCATTATATACATGTATTATGTATGTATATAATAATAATAATAATGTCCTCCAGACCGATTTTCCGTCACGGCGGCCGATCTCGAGAGAGGTTAGCCAACTGCGCAGGAGATATTATAGTGCAAAAGTATGTGCGCAAACACAGGTGCACTCTCTATTCCCTAGCTCTCATAATCCGATGGGACGGCAATCCGTCACGACCGGAATGAGTTCTGGCGCAGGACCAACGGCTTAACGTGCTTTCCGAGGCACGGGAGTGTACACACTTCCAACTTCCAGACTCTGGGCTGCTACTGAGAATTTTCTTATAGAAAACCCCAATAACTTTTTTGTTGGCCCGACCTGGGAATTGAACCCAGGACCACCGACTCTGCGGCTTTATATCTAGTAGCATGCATGTGTATATATAACACATGATTGCTTGTTAGTGTATGTACTTGTAACATTTCTGTTTCAACCATTGAATCTAATAAAATGTTATTTAATATATCGTATGTCGAACCTGCAAACATTATTGGAAGATGCGTAGGTCCATGGAGAAACTATTCGCCTAAACGAACAAACAAAATGATCGATTATCACGTTATAAAAGCTAAAAATGAACTGCTTTTTAATTTTGTTCCATTTCCATGTCTATTATAATCGTTGTGCAACTATGACCCATTTTGATAAATGATTGAGATTAGTTCCACGTGTACGATGTGAAGTTATTGGAAGTATAACAAAGTAATTGCATACTGTAATTATATATTATGTCATCTAATGGCCGAATACTGAAACGTCTTTCAAATATGAAGTGGGACTTAATTATTTGGAACGCCATTAATTTCAAATTTCGCATACAACATTTTGACATGAATGACGTTCCAAATAATTAAGTCCCACTTCATTTTGATGGACGTTTCAGTATTCGGCCATAAGTGGTGGTATTTTGGTGTTAGAAATATATCTAGATTAACATTTGACATAAGTTACGAATTAGTCATGAAATTAAAAGGACTTTTAAAAAACAGAGTAAACTGTTATTGAGATGATATTATTGCTTCGATTTATTAAATATTTCGTAATTTTAACAATTAGGTAACTTAAATCAAACAGTGTGAACCTGGTCTTATAGTAGTAAGTAGTAGTAACAACCTGTGAATGTCCCACTGCTGGGCTAAGGCCTCTTCTTCTCTTTGTTAGGAGAAGGTTTTTAGAGCTTATTCCACCACGCTGCTCCAATGTATGTTGGTGGATACACGTGGCAGAATTTCAATGAAATTTGACACATGCAGGTTTCCTCACTATGTTTTCCTTCACCGTCAAGCACGAGATGAATTATAATCACAAATTAAGCACATGAAAGGCAGCGGTGCTTGCCTGGGCTTGTACCCACGATCATCGGTTAAGATTCACGCGTTCTTACCACTGGGCCATCTCGGATTCTCTTATAATAAGAATTAAATTTGTGAAACAATCTATACTACAGATAAATTCAAGTTTCGTAACTTATAAACAATTAAATCATAAATAAGATGCTGTAGTTCAACTGTTTCTAGTTTTAAATTTCGAACCCAGACCGAATTATCGCGCAGATACGACATTAAGAGTCCGGTATGACTCCACGTTGAATGTTTGTAAACTTCCTTATCAAAACTGAGTGGATATTACTAGTTTTATATGCTCTTGTTAACCCTTCACCCAAATATCATTGTCAGTCTATACATGAATGATATCAATATGTACAGCGTATATCTCATTGGCCTCATTTACTAGTTATATAAATTCATGGACTGCCTCGTTGGTCTAGTGGCTTGATATAATGCCGAAGACTCGGTGGTCCTGGGTTCAATTCCCAGGTCCGGCCAATAAATAGTTATTGGGGTTTTCTGTCAGAAAAAATCTCAGTAGCAGCTCGGAGTCTGGAAATTGGAAGTGTATATACACCCGTGCCTCGGAAATCACGTTAAGCCATTAGTCCTGCGCCTGAACTCTTTCCGGTCGTGTCGGATTGCCGTACCATCGTAATATTATGAGGGCTAAGGAAAAGAGAGTGCCTGTGTTTGCGCACGCACTTGTGCACTATAATATCACCTGCGCAGTTGGCTAATCTCTCTTGAGATTGACTGCCGTGGCCTAAATCGGTCTGGAGGACCTTATATATAAATTCATGACACCAAAAGGCCATGGAACGATTAATTATAGATTACCTACAAAATAAAAAGGTAACTTTCTGAAAATGTTTTCAAAAACAGTTTTTAGTTTTTATGCTCGAGCCACAGAGCAGGCTTCAATTTGTTTATTTATTTATTTTTAACAATTAATACATCATAAACAAGTATTAAATTTAGTCGTAGCTAGTATCGTCCACCAATTCGACAATACATTTATTTACCATATATTCAAAGTAAACATACAATAAAAAAAAAGACATACAGACGAATTGATAACCTCCTCCTTTTTTTGAAGTCGGTTAAAAATATTATATAATTTACCAATTATATGGATAGCCAATATATGGGTTATTTTTAGATTTTATGATTTCTGTATTGAGATGATTCGTTAAGAGAAATTATGAAAACTCAATGACACTCGCCCGGATTTAAACACCGAATCTTAAATTAAGATGCAAGTGATCTGAATACTGAGTCATTTCGGTTCTTATTATATAAATAAAAAAAAAACCATAATATTTAAAAATATATTATAATCATGACTGAATAATTTCAAGGTTACATTGACACAATGTTGAAAGATAAAACTATAATAATATTATTGTTACTTTATTTTTAATGTTTAGGTAAGATATCTTTACAATCCCGTTTGGGTACAACATTAGGATAGGTTAGGTGGTTCCTAAATAAATTAAATAATTCTATATATAAAAATAGATTTTATTTCTTTTTTGATTTTAACCACTTTTTTATTATAAGCTGTAGATATTTTTATCGTTATATTGCAGTAAAATTAATAGGAAGTTATGGATAATTTTAGTCTGATAAAATCAACGAAAATCCAATCTGTTCCCAAATTACAATTTCTACTTGATCACGTCGAAGCAAAAAAAGAATTATGATTTTGGCCAAATATGCATTTTCATCTGTTTTCATATGGCCCTTAAACTGCTTTTGAGTCAAAAATATATCGCACAAAACTTCGTTTCTGACGGGGGTCCCCCGATTGAGCATTATTTTTTGTTTTAAAAGCAGTAAATTTATATATTATATGTATGCATTTATCCATAAGCTAGAAGGATCCATGGTTTCTTTGTTAAAGAAATTCTAAAGAAGTCTTAGATATTCAAAGAGAAGAAACTGGTCTATATGATACTGGCAGGTGCTAATTGTATTCCAAGGAAAAAGATGCGCGGTAAAATGTTATTATGAAAAAAACGTTCCTGATTAAGATAAGTTAAAATGAAAAAAAAAATGTTTTAAGTCAAAGAAGGAGCAAAAAATCTGAATAAAAAGATAGAAATGCTATGAACATAGATAATCTGCCTTACTGCAAGTTAAACTCCTTACAACGATGAACTGCGATGGCAATTACAAGCTGTATTTAATTTTAAAAAAATAATTCGAAGCCGAGATGGCCCAGTGGTAAGAACGCGTGAATCTTAACCGATGATGCACCACTGAATTTCATGGGCTTAATTGGTGATTATAATTCATCTCGTGCTGACGGTAAAGGAAAAACATCGTGAGGAAACCATGTCTCAAATTTCACTGAAATTCTGTCACATGTGTATTCCACCAAATCACATTGCAGCAGCGTGGTGGAATAAGCTCTAAATCTTCTCCTCAAATAGAGGAGAAAAGGCCTAAGCCCAGCCCAGGACATTCACATGCTGATACTGTTAAAAATTGAAATGATTTCAAGATTTCAAAATTAGAACGTTGATTCCTTATCAAATTTTAATCGACCTAATAACAATATACATATTTTATAGTCAGTCAATATTGTGATATTTCCACTAAGTGATAAAAAAAAACATTTTCAATGTTTTATTTTAAATGTTAATCAAGATATAAGAAACGCAGGTTCATACCCTTTTTTGCTTTAAGGACAGCGCAAAACAATTATACTATTCCTAGATTTATTCCCTTGTAGTACAATACAGTGCATAAGTTAATATCCAATTTTCTACATGCAAATTGCTGGTGACGTATCACATAACAAAACTCCAAAAAGAATTTTGATAACTTGTAATGTCAACACCTATGTGTTGACATTTATTGTAATTAAACATATCACTTGTGCACGATAACATGCAGACTTTGTACTGATTGACACGAGCTAGAAACGATAACTGGATGTAACCAGTTCATCCCAATGTACAATCAGAGACAAAAGTTATTAAGCGCACGCATTGTTATTTTTATAATCAATTAGTATGTTTGATAAAACTCGCAAATTAGTCATTAATTATATTACATATATATTTGCTTATGACTAATTTCTAATTATTTGTACATGTTATGAATTAATTTCTTTATAACTTGGTGGTAGGACCTTGTGCAAACCTGCCTGGGTAGGTACCACCCACTTATCAAATATTCAACCGCTAAACATCGATATTGTTGTGTTCCGGCTTGAGGGGTGAGTGATACAGGCAGATGTAACTACAGGCACAAGGGACATAATATCTTCGTTCCCAATGTTGGTGCATTGGCGATGTGGGTAATATTTCTTACATCGAAAATGTTACGCCTAAAAGGCAATTGAAAAAAAAGTATCCTATAATAATAGTTGAAATATTCGCATAGTTTTTTTTTTTAAATGAGTGTATGACTGAAGTGTGAAGATTCTATAACAGCCTACTTAGTATAAAACTCTTGAAATGTTGAAAGTCGACCTAGGGTGATACGCTATTCTGATGCGTGTATTAAAAGTTGATAAATGTCAAATTCGCTTAACTCTTTCTGAGCTTATATGATCGAATTAGTCGATGAATATTGAGTTTTTACAGAATAGATACTAGAAAAAATATAAAGTTTTTGCTTTAATTTAGGCTTAACAATGCAGTAATAAGCGTGACATAAAAAAAGTGAAGAAAATATTTGTTTAAGTAAAGACCGTCTTAATTCGTTGTGATTCAGCGTTCCATTGAAATGTTATTGCGTTTTTACCAGAATAACATAAGAATAACAAGGAGGGTTCCTTTTTACTTACGACAAGAACGACTCAGTTTTTTTTTTAAATTGAGAAACTAAAAGAAGGAATGAAGCCCTATGGTGAAGAATACTAGCCGTAGTTGGTTACCCAAACTGGGTTATATTGGGCGACCCAAACTTTTATGGGCATTTATAATAAAAAAACCAAATTCTTTCTTGAATACCCAATTCGATTTTGACCAACACACGCGTTCCCCTCCTCTTATAATCTGGGTTCCTTCAAGAGAAGTGTGAAAAGGCATCTTGCGGGCCGGCAAGGCGAGGGCTAGTGCAGATCATTCTTCCCGACTGCACTAGCCGTCTTCACGTTTGGACTCTACTACCACTTACCATCAGGTGGAGTAGAGTCATTTGCCCTCCCGGGAATTATTAGAACCCAAATCGGTTCAGTGTGCTAATCAAAGTCTACTTGTTAATATCTAAAGTATAATTTTAAAAAGAGATAAAATTATATATAAAGTAATATCAAACGATAATCCGTATAAATTAATCACATGTTATTGTATAAGCCTGCAACGAACATACAGTGAGATCATGAATAATTTTCCGGTAAACATAAATGAAGTGCATCACATTGTATTAAACAGCTTTGCGCCATTTCCCATACTGTTAAACATTTTACAGGGATCAAAGCGATTTATGAATTGTTCGCTTTATATACTAATTGAATAGTTAGTTTTAATTTTGTTGACATCATTAATATGATGTATTTTTTTTTGTTTTCAATAATGGTGTTCAAAATGTTGATGTTAACTATTATTTATTGTTTTACCATAGATACTATAAAAATAATAAGTGATTATTGTAGCGACATCTATCTCACCACATACGAACTAAGAACTGACGTATCCTACATCGCGATATTAAAGTTATCGGAGCAATTGTACATATATACAAGAACCCGACAACAACCGTTGGGGGTCAGTACAACACCCGTCTGGTCGAAGGATCCTCCCTTGTCAATGGTGGTGAGTTCCTGTTCCTCACACCCCCCAAACTGGTAACCCCGTAGTGATATCATTTGTAACTATCGGTTAGTATACGGTTTTCTATTAAATACTAAACGTTATTCTAAATTTCTTTGAAGATGCATTATTGTTCTCCGTGGTTGTTTTGGATTTCTCCGTCTGAATGAAATCCGGCTAGTCTGTCCATACAAATGATCGCTATAATTATATTTAAATCCAGAACCATCTTGGAAGTCACTATTTTTGTTATCTTCACCAGCGTTACACCTATAATATTAAGCTTCAAATAACTCGTTGGAATAGTTAAAAGCTTATAGCTATAGATTCAGTCCTAGGTTCAAACCCGGGTCTTACAGATGAAAATGTTAATCAATTGAAAAAAAATCCAGCTTGAAATTGGAGAATGCCGGTGTTTGTCTTGGCTTTACCTGCTTATCGACATGACACGATGATAAGAAGTATCAAAGACATTGGTCCTGACCTCGTTGGTACCGTTGGATTGTAGTTCCATCAGATGATGACAGTGTTGGAGATTGATTGAGTGTGCATTTGTTCTTATGCACTCACTTGTTCACTATTATATCTCTTTCAAAATTACCTAGACCCTCTCAAGACCCATGACGCTATCATATCAACAAGGAAATTCCATATGGCCTGTATAAAGGACCAACTTATAATCTTATAAGCTGTTTCTTTGACAACTTTAGAACAAAGACGTTTCAGATAAACTTCTAAAATGTTTACACAAATAGACATAATTCTTTTTTCTTTTAAAGGATAATTAAACTTTCTTCTTTATATATTAACTCGCCATTATTACTTCCTATTCATTGTCAAATTAAATTCACCGTTCTACAGTAAGGCACAAATGTTTAGACGACGCTTTTCTCAACAGTATGATAATTACTTTAAACATCCATACTGTAAATAAAAATAATAATCATAATAAATTTACTACATAAATTGTGATTATGGTACGTAAAATAAACCAACAAAAATATAAAATAATACATGAAATAATACAATCGTTGAATAAAAACGATATATTTTTGTACTTGTACAGTCTTGAGTGAATTCTGCATTCAAAAGGTGAATTCCTGTATTTTCCTAAAGTGTAGACAGGCAAACCAGACAATAACCGCTGACGTAAGCTGTGCGGTGTTCCGTTGAGTGCACTCGTTCCATTACTGGATGTCTTCCTCGTGATAAATTACTCGACTCTGCTTATAAATTATTGTATGTCGTGTTTTGAAAAATTGACAGGAGCTGGGCGGAGTCTTATGCAATGTCCTTTGTCTTTTGTGGTTTTAGTATTTAATGGATATGTGGATTTTCTTTTGTTCGTTTGTTAAATGGAATTTTGGATTTGGAAATGATCTTTCTGTTTCAAATCCAATAAACTAATAAGTGTATTGATTTTATCAGGATACTTTTTACTCATAATTGCTAATGTATTAACTATTCATAATGTTTATTTTTATGTTCTTAACATAAAATTATTGTTTATTATTGTTTATTTACCCTAAATTCATGAGAGAGGGCTGAGATAAGGCAGCGACCGGAGCAAATCTTTACTATTTTTTTATGTAATTAAATGTTTATTCATCTAATATTTAGCAGTGAAATATAATTCTTATTTCAACCGTGTGAAGTCGGGTCGAGCAGCTAGTGTATAAATTATACTAGATACTGGAAAATAAAAGAACAAATTCAATAAAGTAAGCCAGTCCCAGGACAGCAATTGGCTTGCTTTTAATAGCTATAGTTTATTACTATGGTAGTTAAACCTTTCCTTGTAGGTCCCAGCGCTGGTCACTCGTAAAATAATACCATTTCTCGTTTATTTTACTTGAATATTGTAAGAACCGCATTGGAACTGAGGTGGATTAGTGGTGATACACATGAATGCGAGAGAGGTTTCTAATAAAGGCAAGCACCACTGAATTTTCATGTGCTTATTATTCATCTCGTGATTATTGGAGAAGTATTGGGGTGTTTGCTGCTATTAGTCCAGCAGTGAAACCTTTACAGACCATTACTTAAATTCGCGAAATTACTCGGAGGTAGAGCTTTGTGCAAGCTCGCCTGGGTAGGTACCACCCACTCATCAGATATTCTACCGCAAAACAGCAGTACTTTGTATTGTTGTGTTCCGGTTTGAAGGGTGAGTGAGCCAGTGTAATTACAGGCACAAAGGACATAACATATTAGTTCCCTAGGTTGGTGGCGCATTGGCAATGTAAGCGATGGTTAACATTTCTTACAATGCCATTGTCTATGGGCTTTCGGTACCATTTATCATCTGGTGGCCCAAATGATCGTCAGCCTACGTATACAATAAAAAAAATTAGGAGGAACAGATTCAGGTCATTGACTTGTTGTTTGTGACCTAAGTTTCAGAAGTTCGAAAGACAAATCTTCACATTATAAGGAACTGTAAGTTTACTTCGGAGTGTATGTATTAATAACAATACAATTTTACTCGTGTAATCTATGTATATACGTTCATGAATTTTCGAGTAAATGGTAATATCGACTCTGATGCAATTTCATCTACGTAATAGAATAATAAACTTGATTCCACTTCGAAGTTATTTCCATCTGATAATAACAATTGAATGTATTTCGAATTATAATTATGTTTTAAATTATATTGTTATTCTTAAGCCCGAAATCATTGAAATGATAATTAATTTCGATGAATTTAAAAATTCCTTCTCTTTCGTATTTTAATATTATATAGATTCGATTTATTATTATAATATGTAGTATGTAGTAATGGCCTTACCCCTACTTGGTGGTAGAGCTTTGTGCAAGCTCGTCTGGGTAGGTACCACCCACTCATCAGATATTCTACCGCAAAACAGCAGTACTTGGTACTGTTGTGTTCCGGTTTGAAGGGTGAGTGAGCCAGTGTAATTACAGGCACAAAGGACATAACATCTTAGTTCCCAAGGTTGGTGGCGCATTGGCAATGTAAGCGATGGTTAACATCTCTTACAATGCCAATGTCTATGGGCATTGGTGACCACTTACCATCAGGTGGCCCACATGCACGTCCGCCTTCCTTTGCAATAAAAAAAAAAAACCCCGCGTAGTCTTGTAAAAAAGAGCGAACCGTAGCCAAGTACATTCTCACGATAATGCCCCGAATGAGTCGGGGTCGTCAGTACAAATTGAATCAGTCAATTTGAGTGAATTAGAGGCACTCATTTTGTTGAAGAGTCGATTTAATAAATCGGTTTTTTCGACGAAACGAATCAAGATGCAAGAACATTTTTAAATATTTTTTTTAATTTGACGATATTTAGGCGACATGGTGACATTTTCTATGATATATATTTTATTCTATATATTTTACTAGGGGGTACTGGTATGAATAGTACTACTGGTGTGGTCGGTCGACTTGACAGTATAAATGTTAATGGTTTTTTGTAGAGATCTCAATAACAATTGGCGGTGTTTGCACAGTATATGCACTATTATAAATGTTACATGCAGTTGGCTAGTGAATCTTGTTTTTTTTTTCAATTTCTGTTGTTGCTGTTAACCCAAATGGCCTCGATACAGTGACCGGACTCGGAGTCAATCTTAAAATACTAATTGAAATCCGAACGATGAGACTACGTACGTAAGGGTCATGTGAGGCAGACTACAGCTCAGGACGCCTTCGATGTCGGATATTAGCCAAAGTGCAGAAATTAGTCAGAATTATATTATGATTATAACACCAGACATTGATTAACCGAAAATAGATTTCATTTCAGTCATGTAGATTAAAATTCCAATTAGATAACATTAAGAAGAGCCACTTATACATATTTGAATAATAATGTCAGTTATCGTTATAAGAAGGTTAGGAACGAAAAGGTTTTAATATATTATTATAGATTCATTGGCCTTTGTGGTACCTAACTTCGTTTTCATTAGCCTTTATTATAGCCCTATTGAGACATGAGAAAGAACTATCATAGTAACTCAATTTAAAATAGGTTATAGGGTATAAGACAGGGCCTCGTCATCTCATGTTCACCACCGCTTCGGTTACCATTCGATGGCAGATAAGCCATTCTGCCTATAAAAAATACAAATACTTATAACCTATAACCAAAAACCTATAGCCGCGATTAATGAATTTTGTTATCTTATTAAAGTAAGTATAAGAAGGTACCTCGTCATGCTTCTGCGATATTGCAGGCCGTTTATACAACGTTAGATGTTTATATCCATCGCCCGCCATATTGAAGTTTATGGAGTGATAAATTCGATGTTATTGGTGAGGGATTTAGCACGTCTTCTCTACTGTTTTATAGTGCAGACCAAAACTACCTTTTAATTTTCTATTTAGCCAAAATTGTGATGTGTATTTAAAATAAGTAGTCGATTTCGTGTACGCAATAATTAAAAACCGAATCTGGGATTTTTTTAATTAAAAAAACATAAACAAGCTCACAATGTATTATATTCTTCTGCATATCTTCTGAATCTAGTAAAAAATAAAGTAAGAGTATATTGAGAAAGATTTACTTAAACAACTCGCCTGTTTGAGGAGAATGAAGACAAATGGAAGTTTATTACTTGACCACCACGCGATGAATAATACTCACAAGTTCAGTACATAATAATTACAATACAGATGATTGCCCGGGTCTGGTCATAATCTTTGGTTACAATACACATGTTGTAGCCACTGGGCACTCTATTTTATTAATAAGAAGGTATATTAGTAATAAAGCAAAAGATTTGCGAGCCCGCGGAGAAGAATTTTCCAAAAGACCGGGTCAATATATTGGTTCTTTTTTTTCTTATTCTTAAAAGAAGGTAGACAACCTGACAAATTGTACCGTTAAACGGAGCTCCCATTAAATTATTTACATTATTCTAATTGCCGTAACTTGGTGAGTTGTTCGAACACTTTAGTACATCTATGTAGATATAGTTAAAATAATAATAAAAATAATATTCTGGGACATTATTCACACACGGCCATCTGATCCCAAACTAAGCAGAGCTATGGAAACCAGACGACGTATATACTTGCATATTCTACGTTTCTTTTGTAAATAAATATTTAATATAAATACACCCAGACTCGGACAAATAGACATGTTCATGCACACAAAAATGTCTGTCCGAAATCGAACCCACGACCTACGTGAAAGCCAAGTGTCTTACCAACCACGCCAACCGGCTCGCCAATTGCCAATAAGGTAATGATTTCATTTTGTGTCGTCAATTTTGATGCAATTAGGTTTATGAAAAAAAAAATATTATATTTTTTTTATGTATTTTAATACTTTATTATTAATAATATTGATATTTAATGCAAAAAAATCAAAAAAAAGTTTTTTCAATTAATTATAAACAATTAAAAGTTGATCAAATTTTAAAAATAACCACGTGACTAAGAACGCGCCACGATTGGTCGCCATGTTTGTGACGTCACCATGTTAAAGGAGTTTATCGACATATCGACGATATTAACGAGTTATTATCGGTTAAAACACTGTATCAGCTGTGTGCTACAATGAGTAGAAATTAACATTGTGACGTCACACGCGCTCGGTTTTGCTCGGGAGCTGTCGGCGTGTTTTCGGTATTTGATTCAAATTTGTTTTTTTAATTTGACATAACTTTTTAATTATAGCGAAAAATATAAAAGAAAAATAGTTTTGTTATAAAACTTATACAATATGATCTTTCCATTTATCACAATTTTTTTTTTCATAAATTTTTTAGTACGCAAAGGTTTCCCAGGTTCTAAGCAAGTACTAGCAAATGACAAGTGCACTGCGATACCTTACCATAGTGTCGGTTCTATAGCTTTAGATAAATCGGAGACACAGGTGTAAGTTTTGAAGACATCTTATCATTTCTTGTTAAAGAGACCTCTTAAATCAGTGTGAGGATTTTGCGATATCGAAAAAAGGTGAAAAGGTTGAAAATGTTATAAGTTATTTATATTTATTCTAAGCAGAAAAGCGATAATAAAATACGAGAAAATATGACACCTGATGATAACAGGTCGCCGTCATACACCTTGCCGTGAAAAGAGCGTTATCCTTAGAAAACTGCCAATATTCACTATCTAGTCTATATTGAACAACTTTGTTCATCTATAACAACGGATTTTTGTAATAATTATTTGAAGTTATTATTACTTTACAACTATAACTTATATTAAACGTTACTGATAATCTATAATAAATAAAAATAATAAAAACATATCCATTAAATTTTGCAAGCTTTTTATTAACTTGCAATGTATGTATTTTGTTCGGGTGGAAACTTGCGACTCAATTTTGAAGCAGATATTTTCAACCGATTGAGCTGAAATTTTGTACACACGTTCAGTTTGGATGACATTGCATGGGTAACTGTTGACGTCAAACAGTTCTAAAACAAACATGGCGGCACACCCAATATGGCGGCCTAGTTATTTTTAATGCACTCCTATAATATTGGTATCAAATGAAAGGGCTTGCTAAGAATAACTCGAAAAATAAAGTGATGTTACCCTAATTACAAAATGGCGGACTTCAAAAGTTCGCAACTAAATTTTTAAGTAGATATCTTCAACAGATTGAGCTGAAATTTTGTAATCACATTCAGTTTGGATGACAATCTATGGTTAGTTGTGTGACGTTATTCTAAATCCAACATTGTATTAAAAGGTTTTTTACTTTTGAAGTGAAACTTCTTTAGAATCGTTGTGATTTCAAACCGGATGCAACGGAAAAAACGACAGGTAAGAGACAGACACATAAATTCATAAGATTTAACGTGGGAGAAAATGAGATAGTAAGTATCATACAGTTGAAGTCAAAATTTTTGAAGGTTTCACTTCTACCTTGTGTGAATTGCACACATGTTTTTTATTTTTACTCTTATTGTAAAAATTCGAAATGTATCCAGATTTAATGCCAAAAATTTGCTCACAAAGACTCACGCTCATAATGATGACACCGATCTTAATACCGATAAGTAGTTATTAACCTTCTGATCTTTATAGTAGGATTTTTTATAATTAAAATTATAATTTGATGTGTTTGTGACGTCATTAAGCTAATTGTGTGAGTCTTAAGGTTTTATTAACTTCAGATCTGTTTTAATTGCCACGAAATTTTACTCTCGTTGAATATTGTTTACACTTTCTGGTCATCAATACAAGTTATTCTCTAGCATACAAGCATTATAAAATAATTATGTTAAATTATTATTGTTATTTTAATAATAAAATTTAAAATAATTTAAAAATAATATCATTGCGCGGCCACGATTTGTACGGTAGATATTTTTATTCTTTATTTTTATACTTATATTTAAGGCTTTAATGTCAATCTTTTTTATGTTAAACTAGCGTTTTGTCCGTGGTTTCCCCCGCGCAGTTCTCGTTCCCGTGGGAATACGGGAACCAAATGTATCTATATTACTCGCTCATAATGTAGCTTTCCATTTGGTGAAAGAATTTTTAAAGTCAGTTAAGTGGTTTAGGCGTGAAAGTGTAACAAAAAAACAAACTCACATTCATATTTACAATATTAGTTAGGATAACAACAATAATGTGGGTACATACTCTAAATTCGTTCGTTTTCATTTATATAATTATATATCTACAGCATCCATAAAATAAGTTTTACAGATAAGTCGTTACAAACGAGCTTACACGGTTCTCGTATGCGATAGCGTTAACAAAATAGATAGTACCTTGTTACATGTAAAAGTTCTCGTCTTTAAATATATGTAAAAGAATTCTCTCGTATTCACAATTTTGTCTCATTATACATTCAAATAAGAAAAGTTTTTTAACGTTTTAAAAAGACGTATGATATTATATTTCTTGTCGGAAAATGACGTAGTCTGGTATTTTTATACAGGAGAAATTAATTTATATTATAATTTATAATTATATTCAAAAATGGTATAAGTTCGTGTAATACCAACGCGTCTGCAAGCCGTTAGCCTACTCTTACTTAAAAAAAATAGTCATGAATCTTAATCAACGCTCTGTTATACGTGTTATCGACCCGCATTGAAGCAGCGTTGTGGATTAGGTCCAAAACTCTTCTCAAGATAAAGCCTCACCCCAGCAGTAGGACAAAGCAATTAAATGTTTTTGAAAAATAAAAGTTCTATATTTAGTAATTAATATTGTCAATTGGTTTGTACAAATTTGCTCTATGTTGTCATAGAGCAAACAAAATAGAGCTTTTATTATATCTAATTATTATTTTTATATAAAAACAAGTATTATATTTTTATTGAGTATTAAAATAAATCCTTTATATACGAAATCACTAGAATTTTGAATGAATATAATATAAAATGAAATAAACCCTCGAAATTATTTAGCCATCATCGATTTTCCTCAAAAGAGCTGTTTGCGCGAAGCGAAAAGTAAACATGGACGTAACTAAGTCCGTACACAACAAAAAGCGCACGTGCAAAAGTATAATCCATCGCTCGTGTTGAGCGATACCGAAACGGTCGATAACAGGAAAAAATTCAATACAAATTATATTAGAGTGAAATACATCACGACATCTCCTTGACTACTCGTCCGGTTCACTTGAAATTTGTCACAGTTACTCCTTCCTGGGCCGAGATGGCCCAGTGGTAAGAACGCGTGAATCTTAAACGATGATCGTGGGTTCAAACCCCGGGCAAGCACTACTGAATTTTCATGTGCTTAATTTGTGATTATAATTCATCTTGTGCTTGCAGCGAAGAAAAACATCGTGAGGAAACCTGCATGTGTCAAATTTCATTAAAATCATGTCACATGTCCTGTCACATGTGTATTCCACCAACCCGCATTGGAGCAGCGTGGTGGAATAAGCTCCAAACCTTCTCCTTACAAAGAGGAGAAGAGGCTTTAGCCCAGCAGTGGGACATTCACTTACTCCTACCCCAACGTAGACGCTCTCTTAGAACGAATTTTACACAAATCCTATCCAAAATACATTTTTCTTTATATCGACCCGTGCGAAGCCTGGACGATTATCTAATTAATAAATACAAATTCACAGAGTTATTCTCAAAGGTGTGTTATATATTTAATTACCTTGGTAGTGGCATGTTAATTAGGCAAATCCCTAGCCAGGGTTCGAAAATCGGGTCAATAAAAAACGTAGTCGTCACAGGACGGCCGGCTGATATAAAAAAAAATCTGAATTGATGATAATTGAAAGAATTTCTAGTTAAACTAAACCAATAAGTAGATATTATTTATATTATAGTGACGAATTTTATATTATACGCACCCCGCACACCCAAGGGAGTAGACGGCAAAGGGACATGACAAAAATTTTACCCCCAAAGAGCGCCTATAGACATGATAAACCAAATATATTAAAGTATTTTTAGTCTGTAATTCTAAATAGTGGTCTTAATGTTTGCAGCTGACGATGGTCACACTCTCGAATGCCGTCCGTCTGGTATTTGAATTATTTCCGGTCGGGTTCTATGATCATCCTACCGGATTATTAAAGGGAATAAAAGGCGTACTTCTTGCTTGCACATATAATAAACTATTGCACTTTCATACACCGGTCTCCGAAAGAATAAAATACTCTCAGATTATCTTCTTACATATAAATAAAATTGGAGTGTCTGTTTTTAATATTGAAATAACCGCTTTTTACTACATGCATATGAATATATATACGGTACATACACCAAAATAACAATTTTTTAAAAATTTTGTCTCTGTGTCTGTCTGTTTGTTCCGGCTAATCTCTGAAATGGCTGGACCGATTTTAACGATTCTTTTATTGGCAAGTAGCTGATGTAATAAGGAGCAACTTAGGCTACTTTTATTTTAGAAAAAAATAAAAATAAAAATGATTAACTTTATTGTTAAGTTCTACGCGGACGAAGTTGCGGGTACAGCTAGTTTAAAATATATCTTTTATTTTTATGTGTATTGAAGTTGATATATTAAAATATTCGAAGTACAATATAAACACAAATTACGGACGAGTTTATAAGCAGACACCAACCAATTATGGCAAGGTAATTAGAACATGTAATAAAGTCATTTAGAATTAATTTTAGGGCTCAAAGACTGGAATGAAGGGCATGTACAATTACATTAATTTATTGTTTAATATTCCCGTTTGCCTAATTACCTGTGCCAAAATATTCATTAAAACATTCGTACATGTTTGGTATATAATTAAAATGTAATAATGTAATGGTGCTATCTTATACTGGAGCGAAATATTTGAGCATGTTATCTAGAATGTTATTCTTGTATTGCATACATAATATATAAAATATACCGCAAGCTATGCGCTTTAGAAATTTGAGTGAATTTAATTTGCCTCTGATTCCATTTATAATGATTAAGTTATATAAATAAAGACGAATGACAAATGATTAAATTGATTAAAATCCCATTAACTGTGCGGTTGAAAATATTAAAACAAAACTTTTGAAAAATAAAGTTAATATATTTTAATAGCTTCGTCATTTTGAGCAAAAATAACTAAATAAATACTTTAAATTAACATAAATGCATATATGCATGTTTGTAAATCATATATTTTATTTTTCTTTATTTTAGATATTTTCTACATTTTTATGTTTTTATTACTTGTTGATAGAGCTTACATAGAATGACAGGCAGAAGGGACATAACATGTGCCTGTAATTACACTGGCTCACTCACCCTTCAAACCGGAACACAACAGTACCAAGTACTGCTGTTTTGTTGTAGAATGTCTGATGAGTGGGTGGTACCTACCCAGACGAGCTTGCACAAAATTCTACCACCGAGTAAAGTACATTGATTTAAAATAAAAAAATGTTTAATTTTAGCGTTTTTTGCTAGCTCGTTGAGATATGTACCCCATTTATTGCATATTCTAGCGCCAAAACTGTTGTGTTATGCTCAAATTGGAAGTGTGAGCCACAGTACAGATAAGGAACATTTTCTCATCCCTTAGAACCACGTTGGTTGCGCATTTACAATATAAGTGATGGCTTATATTTCTTTGAGTACCAATATATATGAGAAGACATGATCATTTAAGTCATGATGATAATAATAATAATAATAATCTTTATTTGTCACAAACATGGGTATAGATAATAATCATGGTCATGTTACAATAAATAGGTCCCTGCATGTTTTGCCCATCACATGGCATACAAATATTATTCGTCAATTACAATTCATTACAATTTATAAATGTAAATACTATAATTGTCATTAAATAAATGAAAAATATTAACTAATTAATTACAACTATTATGATAAAAAGAAAAGTACATCAATGATGATTGACCTATTTCCCTGATAACCTACCTACATAAAATAAAATAGTATTGAATTAAATAAAAAAATCTTTAACAATGTCAACATAAATTTTATGATAAAATCGTAATTTCCCTTTAATTTTATTTTCTATTCTCTTTGAGTGCAGTAAAGACTCAACGCGGGTGATAGTTTCACGTTTTTCAAATCGTAATGTACAGTGAAATGAAAAATGTTTTAAATCCACATTTGCTTGTTCTCATTTGCTAATTATTCACAATTTGTTTTTGCAAACTTTAATGTTTTAAAAATGTAGTTTAGTGTAATGTATGATAACAGCATACATTTCATTCTGTGAATTATAAAACAAAAACAAGATAATTGTGTTTAACTCTAAAGAGAGTTTGTTTTTTTGTTACCCTTTCACGTCTAAACCAGTAAGTTGAATTAAAAAAACTTTCACCAATGAAAAGCTACATTATCGAGTATACAGTTTGTTCGCGTATTTCCATGAAAGTTATTTTTTTATGGCATACGAAGGCGGACGAGCATATCTTAACCATTGTCTACATCGCCAAGGAATTATGATGTTATGTCCCTTATGCCTGTAATTACTCACCCTTCAAACTGGAACACAACAATACCAGGTACTGCTGTTTTGCGGTAAAATAATATACGATAAGATATTTTATACATAAACTTGTACTAACATCAATTTCGAAACTGACAGTAATCAATTTGTCTTTTTCCGCCCCAATGACCATTGTGACGAATGAGAGTGACAAAGAATAAACTTTATTGACCTAACAAAATAAATGGCTGATTAAGTTTTTATCCAACCGACTTTACAGATACATTAAAGTTTGTTTGTGACGGTCATCTCCCGCGTTGTCCAGGGAGTAATAATTCGATAAGGGTGCCTTTGGGAGCTATAGTGATAGTACTTCACGAATGTACTGTGAGAAACGGAGGTCTCGGTGAATTACCAAACTTTGTCTCCTTTATTGAACCAATTTAGTGTTTGCGCTTAGGATGTTATACGAACTTTGTAATAGTCTACTTATGTAGTATTACTGTAAATAATTGCTATGTATACAAATTTTATTTAATTATTTAAAAAATATATCGGTATGTATTTGAGGTTAATAGGCTTCGTCAGGGCTTGATTTTCGTGATAGTTTAGTTCACCGCTGCTACGAGTAACGAATCATTTAAATATTTTATGCCTTGTCATTATGTACGTAAAATGGCAAAATTTGTCATAAACTGAATTCCACGTGGGAAAAGCCGCGTGTTTTGATTGTGAGTATTTTTAATCGATTAATATCAAAACCAGATTATAAGAAAAGTTTCGTGTATGACGTTTTTTTTTTTTATTTCATAGGAAGGCGGACGAGCATATGGGCCACCCGATGGTAAGTAGTCACCAACGCCCAATAGACAATGTCATCGTAAGAGTTGTTAACCATTTCTTACATCGCCAATACGCCACCAACCTTGGGAACTAAGATGTTATGTCCCTGATGCCTGTAATTACACTGGCTCACTCACCCTTCAAACCGGAACACAACAGTACCACGTACTGCTGTTTTGCGGTAGAATATCTGATGAGTGGGTGGTACCTACCCAGACGAGCCTACACAAAGCTCTACCACCAAGTAAAACGTATTATTAAAAATTGAAAGATAAAACAAGTCGAAGTAAAAGGCACTGATCGTCCCATTATTTAACAAAGGGTGAGGTACACTTTAAAATGAAAGATTTATAGTCTAACGTTGGCAACGTTATACGTCTTTTAGAACTTCTTACAGAATGAGCAGTGCTGACGAGCATGTTTTACTCTGTTGCAGTACACGAAATGAATTATTTATGATGATAAGAAAGCTATAAATTACAGTAATGGTCCCACTGCTGGGCAAAGGGATTTTTCCAATTGAGAGATTATTTATCCAGCTCTGAGCCATAAACAGCCTTATTTTTATTTTGTTTTTAGTGCAGAATAAAGCACTATAGTTCAAGATTAAATAAACCAATTAATTCCAGCATACAAACCATCAAAGCTTCCACTTAAAATAGTACAAAAGAAGAACAGGGCATCGAGGTAAAATAATTAAACATTTATCACAAAAAATAGGCAATAGAAATTAAATTTAACATTAAAATTTGAAATATAAATTAACAAATGATCAGACAATAATAATAATTAGCTTTATTAAGCTCATGTCCTTCTCCCAAAGATTGTCTGAAAGAAATCGCTTTCTTAGCGATAAGACCACCTCTTGTGCTACCGGATTTTAATTTCATTAAAATACAATTGAAGAAATGAAAATCAGGCAATAATAATAATAAGTACAATATTTAATATAATAACAATATTTAGTATTTAATACAGTGATTATAATAATACTTTTTTGGAGGCATATAAATCTGGAAAACTGTTGTCATATCTTTGGAACATATTGACTTAAATATATTTCGCAAATATTATCTGAATTTTGGATAGAGTAGGTGATTAATTTAATTGAGTATTTCTCCTAAAGCTTTTCAAGATATTAACCTAGATGGAGTGCTCTGCACGGTCAGGGCGAACACGTAGCAACAATTAATATTATTAAGCCTTTAATGAACTTTGTTCAAGCGGTCAAACTTGTGAGATTAATATAATATGATAAAGATATAACAGCTTAGAAAAAAATATTTGAGTCGCCATGAGACATTGTTTACAATCATAAATCATTATGTAAAGCCGGCCTTATCACTTACAGTGATCTCTTCCAAGCAACCTCTATACATAGGAACAGCATGTGAATGTCCCACTGCCGAGCTAAGGCCTCTTCTTCTCTTTTGAGGAGAAGGTTTTAGAGCTTATTCCACCACGCTGCTCCAATGCGCGTTGGTGGAATACACACGTGGCAGAATTTCACTGGCTCACTCACCCTTCAAACCGGAACACAACAGTACCAAGTACTGCTGTTTTGTTGTAGAATATCTGATGAGTGGGTGGTACCTACCCAGACGAGCTTGCACAAAATTCTACCACCGAGTAAAGTACATTGATTTAAAATAAATGATTTAAAATAAAAAATATATTTAATTTAACGCTTTGTGCTAGCTCGTTGAGATATGTACCTCATTTATTGCATATTCTAACGCCGAAACTGTTGTGCTGTGCTCCAATTTGAAGTGTGAGCCACAGTACAGATAAGGAACATTTTCTCATCCCTTCAAACCACGTTGGTTGTGCATTTACAATATAAGTGATGGCTTATATTTCTTTGAGTGCCAATATATATGAGAAGGCATGATCATTTAAGTCATGATGATGATGATTGACCTATTTCCCTGATAACATACATAAAATAAAATAATACTGAATTAAATGGAAATATCTTTAACAATTTCAACATAAATTTCATGATAAAATCGTAATTTCCCTTTAATTTTATTTTCTATTCTCTTTGAGTGCAGTAAAGACTCAACGCTGGTGATAGTTTCACGTTTTTCAAATCGTAATGTACAGTGAAGTGAAAAATGTTTTAAATCCACATTTGCTTGTTCTCATTTGCTAATTATTCACATTTTGTTTTTGCAAACTTTAATGTTTTAAAAATGTAATTTAGTGTAATGTATGATAACAGCGTACATTTCATTCTGTGAATTATAAAAAAAAACAAGATAATTGTGTTTAACTCTAAAGTGAGTTTGTTTGTTTGTTACGCTTTCACGTCTAAACCAGTAAGCAGAATTAAAACAATCTTTCACCAATGAAAGGCTACATTATCAGCGAGTATACAGTTTGTTCGCGTATTTCCATGGAAACGAGAACTACGCGGATGAAACCACGGGCAAACAGCTAGTAGTAAATAAAAGTATATTTGTTGCTTAAATAAAAAATAGGGTTCTCCTTTTGCTTATAATAATACGTATGCGTAGACGCACGGCTCTTCATAATGAGTGTAATCATTGTAGCAGTATGTATATACGTATAACTTGAAATGGTTTAATTTAAGTAAAAAAAAGTTTTTTTTTTTATGGCATACGTTGGCGGACGAGCATATTATGTTAACCATCGTCTACATCGCCAATGCGCCATCTTGGGAATTAAGATGTTATGTCTCTTGTGCCTGTAATTACACTGGCTTACTCACCCTTCAAACCGGAATACAACAATACCAGGTACTGCTGTTTTGCGGTAAAATAATATACGATAAGATATTTTATACATAAACTTGTACTAACATCAATTTCGAAACTGACAGTAATCAATTTGTCTTTTTCTGCCCCAATGACCATTGTGACGAATGAGAGTGCCAAAGAATAAAGTTTATTGACCCAACAAAATAAATGGCTGATTAAGTTTTTATCCAACCGACTTTACAGATACATTAAAGTTTGTTTGTGACGGTCATCTCCCGCGTTGTCCAGGGAGTAATAATTCGATAAGGGTGCCTTTGGGAGCTATAGTGATAGTACTTCACGAATGTACTGTGAGAAACGGAGGTCTCGGTGAATTACCAAACTTTGTCTCCTTTATTGAACCAATTTAGTGTTTGCGCTTAGGATGTTATACAAACTTTGTAATAGTCTACTTATGTAGTATTACTGTAAATAATTGCTATGTATACAAATTTTATTTAATTATTTAAAAAATATATCGGTATGTATTTGAGGTTAATAGGCTTCGTCAGGGCTTGATTTTCGTGATAGTTTAGTTCACCGCTGCTACGAGTAACGAATCATTTAAATATTTTATGCCTTGTCATTATGTACGTAAAATGGCAAAATTTGTCATAAACTGAATTCCACGTGGGAAAAGCCGCGTGTTTTGATTGTGAGTATTTTTAATCGAATCATATCAAAACCAGATTATAAGAAAAGTTTCGTGTATGACGTTTTTTTTTTTTATTTCATAGGAAGCCGGACTTGCATATGGGCCACCCGATGGTAAGTAGTCACCAACGCCCAATAGACAATGTCATCGTAAGAGTTGTTAACCATTTCTTACATCGCCAATACGCCACCAACCTTGGGAACTAAGATGTTATGTCCCTGATGCCTGTAATTACACTGGCTCACTCACCCTTCAAACCGGAACACAACAGTACCACGTACTGCTGTTTTGCGGTAGAATATCTGATGAGTGGGTGGTACCTACCCAGACGAGCCTGCACAAAGCTCTACCACCAAGTAAAACGTATTATTAAAAATTGAAAGATAAAACAAGTCGAAGTAAAAGGCACTGATCGTCCCATTATTTAACAAAGGGTGAGGTACACTATAAATGAAAGATTTATAGTCTAACGTTGGCAACGTTATACGTCTTTTAGAACTTCTTACAGAATGAGCAGTGCTGACGAGCATGTTTTACTCTATTGCAGTACACGAAATGAATTATTTATGATGATAAGAAAGCTATAAATTACAGTAATGGTCCCACTGCTGGGCAAAGGGATTTTTCCAATTGAGAGATTATTTATCCAGCTCTGAGCCATAAACAGCCTTATTTTTATTTTGTTTTTAGTGCAGAATAAAGCACTATAGTTCAAGATTAAATAAACCAATTAATTCCAGCATACAAACCATCAAAGCTTCCACTTAAAATAGTACAAAAGAAGAACAGAGCAACGAGGTAAAATAATTAAACATTTATCACAAAAAATAGGCAATAGAAATTAAATTTAACATTAAAATATGAAATATAAATTAACAAATAAAAGACAATAATAATAATTAAAGAAATCAATACGATCAAAAATAATTATAAGTATAAGATATAATAGTAATTTATATAAATAAATATCTTTAATTTCATTAAAATACATTTGAAAAAATAAAAATCAGGCAATAATAATAATAATAAGTACAATATATTATTAATACAATGATAATAATAATACTTTTTTGGAGGCATATAAATCTGGAAAACTGTTGTCATATCTTTGGAACATATTGACTTAAATATATTTCGCAAATATTATCTGAATTTTGGATAGAGTAGGTGATTAATTTAATTGAGTATTTCTCCTAAAGCTACTCAAGATATTAACCTAAATGGAGTGTTCTGGACGGTCAGGGCGAACACGTAGCAACAATTAATATTATTAAGCCTTTAATGAACTTTGTTCAAGCGGTCGAACTTGTGAGATTAATATAAATAAAAATTTTAACAAAACAAAAACCGACTTCATAAAAAAACAAATTAATATGCACTAAAAAGTAAAAAAATAATTGCGTATTCTTCTATAATTTGATAATTAACTTAATATTTTCTACTCATCAATATGTAGGTACGAATGTGTTGTGTGGTTGATAATTTATTTACAATTATTGTTACTTTTGGAGTCGATGTCAGCCAAGGTGGGTTTATAACTACATACATAGTTAGTTATAGGTGAGATGTGCTTGTGTCGCACGCGCAACTTAACGAAGCGAATAAAAGTCAATTTGTAATGTGTATGTTTTTAAAAGATTCCCGTATTATTATTGCTAGGTATATTATAGTGTTTCCTTAGCTGACATCGACTCCAAAAATAACAATAATTGTAAATAAATTATCAACCACACAACACATTCGTACCTACATATTGATGAGTAGAAAATATTAAGTTAATTATCAAATTATAGAAGAATACGCAATTATTTTTTTACTTTTTAGTGCATATTAATTTGTTTTTTTATGAAGTCGGTTTTTGTTTTGTTAAAATTTTTATTTATTTTTCGATTTTTAGTGAATCTGAAGTACACTCACTAATTTGTAGAATATGGGTAGACCTACTAAACGTGCAGCTCATATGAGACAGCGCCATTTATATTATTATTTAAATATATTAATCTAAAACAGTGAAACATAAAGAAAAATGCATTTTGGTACTTAATTAATAAATATTAGTTAATATGGTTAAATGTATGAATATAAATTAACATGTTTTGATTAAATAGATTTAGTTGGTGGGGTAATTTAGTTGGGCAGCCATAACATAACCAAATAGTTATTTCTAGTAATAATTAAATAAACTGTATGTTTATAGATGTTGTGTTATACCATTCTTCACCATAAAATATGACGGAATGTCTGTATATTAAAAAAAGGGGAAGTATCTATATTATCCTAAATAATAATATAAATGCGAAAGTAAGCTTGTTTGTGACGCTTTCACGCCTAAACCACTAAGCCGATTTAAAAAATTCTTTCACCAATGGAAAGCTACATTATCAAGGAGTAATATAGGCTACATTTTGTCCCCATATTCCCACGGGAACAGGAACTACGCGGGTGAAACCGCGGGAAAAACACTAGTAATCAATATATAAATATACATAAATATAACATGTATATAAGAGTACTTATACGATTCTATATATAAATATATGTATAATTTTCAAAATTGGTCTCAACTTTTAGGAGATGTTCAAATATGTTTCAATTACAAACATATACATATATACTAATGCTTACATGCATAACTCATATTATAAAGAGGAAAGATTTGATTTTTGTTTGATTTTTTATTACGATTTAAATCAAAAACTACTCGACCGATTTTAAAAATTCTTTCACCCTTAGAAAGCTACGTCTTTACCGAGTAATATAGGCTTTATTATATTTTCAAAAACTTATAGATCCCTACTTAAAATGGAGCAATGTAACCCAACGTATCAAACTGTTGCCTATAAAAGTTATTATTTCGCGTGCGCTGCGAAAACTATTGACGGTATATAAAGAAGTGTTTTTTTACAATAGTACTATAATTACTTGATCATAACGATGTTATGGTAGGTGAATGATAAATCTAGATAGCCTATAAAAGATACGGCCGTGTATCGTTAATTTGCTACTAAGAATTGAAGATTTCCGTTACTTTGTCATAGATCCTATAATCAGAATCTAACCAAACTATCATCAAACAACCCTTGAAGTATACTCTTTCTAATAAAAAAAAAATCATCGAAATCGGTTGGCGTGATATTGAGTTATTCGTCCATTTGTCGCGCACATACCTCATGCAAATTTACGACTTATATGGTTTTCTCATGGATTCCATTGTCAAACCTGGACTAAAAAAAAATGGGACCCCATGGGAAGCAGCCCCTTTCAAATAAAAAAAAAAATGATCGAAATCGATTCACCTAGTCGAAAGTTATGAGGTAACAAACACAAAAAAAAAAACATACAGACGAATTGATAATCCTCCTTTTTTTGAAGTCGGTTAATAATATGATAAAGATATGACAGCTTAGAAAAAAAAAATTGAGTCGCCATGAGACATTTTATACAATGATAAATTTTTGGTCTTATTTATTTATTCTGTATTGCACACACTACAAAAACATAATAAATACAAATAACACGTTTTACATTATAAGGTATGCAAAGGCGGCCTTATCACTTACAGTGATATCTTCCAGGCAACCTCTATAATAAAATCATATTTTGTTCTTAGCCAGGAGAATTGATCGTGCATATGCGAACAATTTATACATAATCTAGTCTTCACACAGGATCTAACAAACTCAAACTATATATGACACATTGAGATATTGAATTAGTAAAAATAATATTTACTGAGTTTGTTTTTCTTATCAATCAGATTTTCTTCAGCTACTAAATTTTATGTTATACTGGGTATATTGTATAGCGTGGGGCAGGTGTGTATCAAAGCTTACGTTGCTAACTTCCTCAGGTATATCGGCTAGGTATTTCGTCGTCTCAGACCATTTGTAGGGGTTGATATCATTGTTCTCACTTTGGCTTAAGCACCAGCTCGATTATGATGTAAATTTGATTAGATTTTATTAATTATTATCTGTTATAAAATCCAATTCATGTATCCATCTTAATTCATGTACTCGGTGGTAGGTCTTTGTGCAAGTTCGTCTGGGTAGGTACCACTCATCAAATATTCTACCACAAAACAGCAGTTCTTCGTATTGTTGTGGTCCAGTTTGAAAGATGAGTGAGCCAGTGTAATTGCAGGCACAAAGGACATAACATCTTAGTTCCCTAGGTTGGTGGCGCATTGGCAATGTAAGCGATGGTTAACATTTCTTACAATGCCATTGTCTATGGGCGTTGGTGGGGCAATAGCGTTCTATGAGCGTTGGTGAGCATTTACGTTTTGAGCTGTTTTTTTTTATATTTGATTGTGATTCATAATACAGTTTATTAAAAAAAAAATTGATTTGATGACTGAAAATCTCGTTTAGCTATAAAGAAAACAAAATATAACACACAAACTATTTCACCAATGAACAAAATTGTCGAGTTTTGTTCACTACCACACCTGCCTTTGTTATTTTATTAATGAACGAGCTAGCGTAATTATAGACAATTGGATATCGTTGTTTCCATAGATAATGAGTTTTTGTTAATATTAGGAATAATAAATAATGTATAATATATAATGAGGTAGTCGTGACAGCTTATCATTAGATCCGTCTAATTAATTTAAGTTAATTTCAAATGCTAGGTGTATATTAAAATTCGTGATACATATAATAATTTTGAAATGGTTTAACAGTGATCCCAACCTAGATACGCTAAGCGTGTCGCGGCAAACTTTTCCCTTTACTTGTCATTTTGATGGAGAGTTATAGAAATATCGTCATAACTTTGCAAGCATTGCACGTACGACAATGTTTCATGCGCCAAAACCTCTGGGAATAAATACCGTTTATAATAGTGAAATTTCACTTACCTACAGAACTCAAGTTTTTATCATACAGACAGGAGGTTGTTTTTTTATAAAAAAAGAAATATCAAAGGCCAACGTTCCAGTTTTGTATTGGACTTCTTTAGTAAAAAAAAGTGGTTGTCTGTAAAGTCGGTTTACGGACAATACTTTAACGTGACAACGTTATAACAGATAGATAAAAATAAAAATAAATAAAAAATAGATGCGGCGCAATCAGCGTAACGGGACAATGAGTCATCTTTTTCGTGCATGCAGCCAACGTTCATCGATTTATCAGACGTTGTCACGTCAAAAAATCGTAAGTCATGACTCACTAAATACTAATTAATTAAATATACTGTCTCATTGATCGAGTAGCTTAATAGGATTGCACATTCTAAATTCAAATTTCGCATCGGGCCAATAATATACCATGATCAATTATTTTGACGCGTAATCTTCAGTAGCAGCCCGGGACTTAGAAGAAGACAGTGGTATCCATCTGTGACAAAATCTGCCCCAGAAAGCTCGGAAACTCTTCTGCGGGTTCTTTCAGGTGGTGTCGGATGAGAATTAGTGATTGGAAATTGGAGATGGAACTTGTATTGGTGCCAAGTGCCAACACTTTATCACTAAAATATGGTTTTCGCATTTAGCCTTGGCGAAATCGGTCAAGAGATCACCATCATTATCATCGTCAATTATCTAAAAATATCTAAAAATGTAATTTATGAAACAAAGCACTTTCTTTTGTATCGTGGTTCACAAACAAATGCAATTTCTTCCGAAGAACAAAACCCATTGTTTTACATTTTTTTACTTACACAATTAACTTACACGACCTCTGAGTTCATTTGTTTATTCACTTTGTTAAATCTTGACATTGTTAAAAATGGCTACATTTTTGTATGAAATGCTTTTATTACAAGTAACAAAAGCCTGCACTTGATATTTCATATTTGTTTTATTTATTGAAGTTGTTAAATCAACAAATATTTTACTGAACTATATCCGATTTTGATTTGAAGCAAAACGCAAACGTATTTTGTTAGAAAAACTATGACTATGTATAATTTATAAATGTTATATTTATTTTTGCGAGGTGGTCCAGTGCGTAGATAATAAGAACATTTACCAATAATCGTGTGTTAAGACCCGCATCCGAATAAGAACTAATTATTGTGTAGTATAGGTTTACCCAGTGGTATAACTTTGTGCAAGCTCGTCTGGGTAGGTGCCACCCACTCATCAGATACCGCAAATCCGATCAGCGGTAGCTGATACAAATTATTGATATTTGTTGTATTTCGGTTTGGTTCGGTTCGGCGCATTGGTGATGTGAGTGATGGTTGACATTTATTACAATGCTATTGTCTATGGGCGTTGGTAACCACATACCACCAGGTGGCCCATAAGCTCGTCCGCCTGCCTAAACAATAAAAAAGAAAAAAAAAGGAAGGGAGCCTTATCATTTTTTATACACAAGTTTTGTTTACAATTCTTATAATACAAGCTAAAATTCCAAACTACCTTTTGCTGTGTTTCCTATAATACTGAACAAACAAAAAAAAAATCTTATGAAAGATATTTCTTATGATTGTATTAAAATAACCTATTTATAATATAATAATAAATTGTTGATAGAGTATGTCTGTCTGTATATATAGTATGTATGTTTGTGTGTGAGGTTGCGTGTTTTATTTTGAATTTTTATGGCTAATTAGCCATCTTGCAGACAGACAAAAACGAAAAACGAGCGGTGTCACAATAATACAATTCCATATAAATATACAAACTAATACTAGAATACAAAATCGAGAATATAATATAAGTTTGTATATATCTGAGTCGGTGCACGTAATGTGTAATAAAAATAACTGTCTGCGCAACAATAGAAACAAAAGGCACCGAGACAATGGTCTAACATTCAAAGTTAAATATCGCTCAGGCGAAATAAACAAATGGAAGGCGCTCATTTAGTGAAATAACTAGTGCACTCGAAAATAAAATACTTTGAACCTTCGGTAGCGAGGAATGCGTCTTTCAGCGAGAAGTCAGCGAGTTTTAAATTAATTTGATGTATGCAGACGTTGTAAAACTTATATGACTCTGCGGTATTTGTTGTGTTGAAACTTTCTTAATTTGTTTAAAATCTGTTCACTGAATATGAAGCTTTCATTTTTTTTAATATATATATATAATTAACTATATATATTGTTCAAAATGCAATAATTTTAAAAGTCGATCCTTTAACAGCGATATGGTAAGATAAATTTACATAAGCCAAACTATACCTGGTGAAGAATAACAGAAGATCATGAATATTGCCACAGACAAGAGAAGGTTATTATCATGTGTAAATTAAAGCAAAAAAAAACGTGACCTTTACGCTTAAAGACGAGAAAAATTAATAGCAATATTAGTTCAGTATTATAGTAGATTTGCTTACCTGGTATTATGGTAGATTTGCTTACGTGGTGGTCTGGAAAATTATATGCTACCTATTGGTTGCTACCTAAGTGTTAACCACCACCCATCTCTTACCACCATTAAGTGATTTTTATTTCCTTCAAAAATATTTTCAATCTGAATATTATAAAAAATATTCAATCATTTATTCTCACGACTAATGTAAATGTTTTTAATAACAAAAATCTTTCAAAACCATCACAAAATATCAGGATTTAATTATGAAACATCACAAATATCCATGGAACCATTTCAAAAATATTTTTTTCCCACCAACTACTGCATTAGTTCGTAAAATAGGGCGTCTCCGTCGAGACCTCAGCGTGATTGACGCAGGCCTGACATCGGCAAAATGGAAGCACGAAGTCTACTGAGACATAATGCTTATGAGAATTTATGAACTTAGATATGAATTTCAATAAAATAAACTAACAGTCCCATTAATGTCCTGCTGTTGGACCTCTTCACATCTTAACACTGAAGAATGCTACATTAGACACAATAGGTCAGTAATTGCTATGACGTCATTAGGCGTTTGATGTCCCAGAAAGTAAATAGGTTTGCAGCTGACCACGTTGCTTTAGGATTTGCGGCACATGTTCATTTTTTTTATTTACTATCACAAATCATATCTAGAGTGCTGCTTCTCTGGATTTGAACTGCGATATCCGATAAAGGACCACATGTTCCCTTCACTGGGCTATCTTGTAATTATTTGAACCTTCAAGAAGAGAGCGTACTCTATCCTAAAAGGCCGGCAACGCATCTGCATGTCCTCGGATGTTGCAGATGTCCATGGGCGGTGGTAGTCACTTTCCATCAGGTGAGCCTCCTGCTCGTTTGCCCCGTCTAACATAAAAATAAATATATATATATCTTGTTTTATATTGGTAGAGCTTTGTGCAAGCTCGTCTGGGTAGGTACCACCCACTCATCAGATATTCTGCCGCAAAACAGCAGTACTTTGTATTGCTGTGCTCTGGTTTGAAGGGTGAGTGACCCAGTGTAATTACAGGCACAAGGGACATAACATCTTAGTTCCCAAGGTTGGTGGCGCAATGGCGATGTAAGCGATGGTTAACATTTCTTACAATGCCATTGTCTATGGGCGTTGGTGACCACTTACCATCAGGTGGCCCATATGCTCGTCCGCCTTCCTATACAATAAAAAAAAATTAAAAAGTTGATCATTGTTTCGAAACAAAAACATATTTTCAATATTGCCATATTATAAAATTTTACATATTAATTATCTGTTCAATTAAATAAAATGCATTGTAATGTTGAACGAATGTTAAGTTAAATGCGCAATTGTGACATCAAAAGTCAAAAAACAATTTGCAATATTTCCCATTATTTCTTTGTAAACGCTTCACGCAGACACCGCGGAATTGATTTTAATGAAACTGTGACAATCTGATCAAATCATTGGAATACGGCCATACTAATAAATTTTATATAACGGGAAACAATTAAACATACGTATTTCTCTTTCTAATATCAGTAATTTGACAATCAATTGAAGAAGACAAAATATTGTACATACAACCTTCTGTCATTAAACAAGTTAGAGTAATTTCATTATTGAAATATTTTATCTAAAACTTTCACGCAAATTATTATAAGGAAGTAACTCGCATGCTATGACGATTTGTGTTTAGAACTGTTTATTTATGTAACACTTTTGGTTTAAAAAAAGGCAGATTCTATTTTATTAACGTCTAAATTCATTAAAATATAGTAGTAGTAACAGCCTGCGAATTTCCCACGGTTGGGCTAAGGAGAAGGTTTGGAGCTTATTGCACCACTCTGCTCCAATGCGGGTTGGCGGGATTGTGTATGTGACAGAATTTCATTGAAAATTGAAATTGCAGGTTCTCTCACGATGTTTTTCATTAAATTCAGCAGTTCTTGCCCGGGTATGAACCCACGATCATCGGTTAAGATTCACGTGTTCTTACCACTGGGTCGTCTCGGCTTTTTGCATTTAAATATGCAGTAAATAGAAAAACGAGTGGCGGGTGCTTCTTTAGATTAACCTCTTCTTAAATAGGTACCTGTCGGACGAACGCAGGTCTTCGGTCACCTATGAGCCGTATGGTGGAATCGTACAACATACAATTTGTGGATAGATATTGGGGCATGCTCTATTAGTAAATTTAATAAATCAATAGCCCAAATATTATATTAGTTTTGGTGTACTTATTACTTTATACTTTTGCTGCACATTTTAAATTGAACACAACCCTTAGCGGTAATTTATTATTCATTCTTAAAGCAATATTTGGTTACATTTTTTGTTACTTTTCCTTCAACATATCAACATATTGTCATTATGATGTATGGCGGTTTACTGTCCCTTAGATAAATAAAGGAGTCTTGATATATGGCGTAACTTTTCAGACCATTATACGTGTTCGATGAATGCAATAAATTCTGGAAAAACAATAAACTCCCTCGTCACGCTGTATGGAAATAAGAGTAGCACTTCTGCGTATTCCCAAAGACTACAAGTCAGGCAGTTGTTCTCAATCTTTATAAGGATCTTAGTAATAGAAAATGCAAACGAAAAACCTCCAAGAAAAACTTACTCCATCACAGCACTAGAAGTATTAGCGAGGTTTTCACTCCAGTAGTATTTAATTCACGAGAACATTTTCGAAGTTTTTGTTTCACTGCCAAACACGATATAATAAATAAATAAATCACTTGAGTATGTGTGATCATTCATGTGATGTAAATGTCAAGTACCCACAATTAAAATCAGTAGCAGGTTCTATTGCTAAAATAACGATCTCATTTAGACAACCTTTGAGCAGGACTAATTATGGTAATAGTTAATTACATTTAAAATTAAATGCTTTATAAACCGCCCCATAATTTGTAAACATATAGTTTTTATATAGCATGTTGTTTATTTTTAAATATGGAATGATTTTAATGTCACGTGACAGTTGCACGTAAAGTTTGAGAGCCACCGTTGCGGGAATACATTGTGAGCTGGCGGCCCCGACGTCGACGGTGTAAATTCAACTTAGCATCAAACTCGTATGTCTTCCATTTTCTTTTAAGAATCCGCCGAGACGATGGTCAAAGCCGTAAATATGCCCGAGGTCCTCACTTGTAGACGCTTAATGTAACTGTCTCGCCTCTTAAAGTTAAATAATGCCCTGGCGTTTTATTGGTTCGGTAAAATATACTTGAATAAAAGCGAATGGTATTTTTTTTACCGATTACTAAGTAATCATAGAATGGAATTATAATGATGATTACCTAACAATGTGAAAGAATGAATGTTACATGATTATTAGAAAAAAGTTTGGTGCAAGTGGTGATGGTAAGAAGGCATAAGAAAACTTTGACCATCGCGGGACGCCCGGCGAAGTGAATAATGTAATGTGCTTTGAGAACATTTATAATTAAAAAAAACTAATAAATATAAAGTAACATAATATACAAAAAAAAACCCAGTAGGTCGCCCAGTGGCGTGGCGATGGATGCGGGCTGCCCAAGATTCGGATGGTTGGTTTTCTATAGGGGGTGGCTTTCACCCAGCAATGGGCGGCAAAAGCCTAAAAAAAATAAACAAAATGGATACACACGGAATAGAGAGTATGGCGGCGGAGGGGCATGACAGCACAAGAGAGCGGCATGCAGATTGTTCTTACCACCAAAACACGCCAAGAGATTTGTTAAATACTTATTTAAAAGTAGACGGGAAACTGATATATGATTCTTTAATAAATAGGCTTACGCCAAACAGATGAGATAATTTCAATACGTCAACTCTTGTCCAAAGTATAAAGTGGTCTGAAATAAAACTTATTTAATAAAGTTAATATAAATGTTTCAAAAGAAATGTGTATACATATATCCTGCGTTTTAATATTATAAAAACCTAACCTAACACTACAAAGTAGAACTATAATGTCCCATAGTGTGCACAATAACAGGTGCGTTTTCTGTTCCATCACCATCATAGGTCATTAAAGTGACAATCCCTCAGCGACTTTTAACATCTCGAAAGAGACAAATAAATATTTGAAATTTCGCAATATATCAATGTAAGTAATAAGTCATCAATTTTTAATGATATAAAACAAAGTTTTACTTTGTTATAGAACTCTGTGCTGCTCGTCTGGGTAGGTACCACCCACTCATCAGATATTCTACCGCAAAACAGCAGTGCTTCGTACTGTTGTGTTTCGGTTTGAAGGGTGAGTGAGCCAGTGTAATTACAGGCACAAGGGACATAACATCTTAAGGTTAGTGGCGCATTGGCGATGTAAGCGATGGTTAACATCTCTTACATTGCAAATGGCTTTGGGCGTTCGTGACCACTTACCATCAGGTGGCCTAAATGCTCGACTGCCTCCCTATGCTATAAAAAAGTCAAATAGCAATCACTTTCGACATATTATTTTATGAATTTAAATTGATTGAAACACACATTTACTTTGTAAGTGAAACAAATGTTTCTACTAGAATATTTCTTACTTTATCAACCTTTGAGATTGTATGCCGTTTCATTCGTATAACATTTTACTATTATTTTGTAACAATGCAAGACTGTTTTCTTCGTCAATTAAATTTGATAGGAGACACAATTCCGCCGAGTATTGTTCGTGTTTTGAAGCTGTACAATGTTTATATTCTATATTCGAAAGTCATACGCAATCTCTTTTTTACTTCTCCATATAGATTAAAAATTATGAAGCTTTTTTTGAAACGAAAACTTCTTTAGCATCGTTTTGATTTAAAAGTCGATGAAACGAAAAAGCGACAGTAAAAAGAGACAGACACATAAATAAGATTCAGCGTGGTTCAGTCAGCATAAGATTTAACGTGGGAGAAAATGAGATAGGAAGCATTATACAGTGTTTCTTATTGTCTCTTTGTGCTCTGCTTCGTACCCCCTCCACTTGTGTTTACCAAGGCATAGTGCCAATATTTTTGAAGGTTTCACTTCTACCACATGTTAATTGCCCACATTATTTTTTTCTTTAATAAATAATTCAAGCGAAAAATTGTATCCGTCGTTATTTTTATATAGAACATAACATTTAAGTGTACCATTAAAAAGTAGGCTAAGGCTCGTAAATGAATTTAATTTACTGGGCAAAGACCTTTCCAGCTTAAATGAAAGTTACGGAGTTTGATTGTACGCACTACTCCACTGCAGATATTTTTCTAAATGTATGCAGACAAATACATATGTCGCGTGATGGAAAACTACAACAACATTGGATCTAAAACGTCAGTGGTCCCTTGTAATTATAATTATAATAATAATTACACTGGTACACTTACTCAATAGTAATGTGAATTTACTTCAAACAGGAAACATGTTGTATAAGTTTTATACATAACATATCAATCAGTTAAGTAATATTTATATTTGAAAATTAAAAAACACAAAAATTATCAATGTTTCTTATTATACTTACTTAAATGAAATTTAATATGTTCCACTTTCATATTTGATATTTTATTTTATTGTATTTGATATCGTATACATTGTGTGTGTGTGTGTGTGTGTGTTTGTGCATGCATGCCTATGTATTTGTGTTCTGTGTAAATAATATGTCTATTTGTATTATAAAAGTCACGAATGTAGTGTTCATACAGTTACGACATCTTACGACAAAGAAACAGCCAGAGACAAGTTAATTTTTTTTACAGTGAATTCACTCCGTTATTAAAAATTTCATTCATTAAATGGATTCAAATATTGTGTTAACTAAAAGATTGATTGATACACATACTGTACTCACGTCACGGATACTAATGAAGAGTATTTTGAATGATGGATGTGGTTATCAGATTCGTGCATTAGGCTGTGCGTCAAATAGATATAAATGTCCAATTAGGAAGCGAACACAATTTCACTGATATTATTTATTATTTATCTACATTTCATTCTAAAAAAAATATCTTTATATTTTTATTACCTGACAGCTTCATTATATATAGAAGATAATAAATAAACAAATAAATAAATATCCTGGGACATTATTCACACACGGCCATCTGATCCCAAACTAAGCAGAGCTTGTACTATGGAAACCAGACAACTGATATACTACATAATATACTACTTTTTTTTTGTAAATGCATACTTATATAGATAATTACACCCAGACTCAGGACAAACAGACATGTTCATGCACACAAATGTCTGGCCTGGGTGGGAATCGAACCCACGACCTGCGGCGTGTAAGGCAAGTGTCCTACCAACTACGCCAACCGGCTCGTCTTATATAATAAAATAAAATTAACGTTTGCGTAATGTTGAGTGACATACCAGCAAACAGACAATAGGTCTGTCACCTGTACAAATAATTTAATAATAATTATCTGAGTTATTCCATATAATTATGATGTTGACTTCCTATTTGATAAAATAAAAAAATGGGACTTATTCAGTTTCGAATGGCAGTTCGAATCAATAAATAATTAAACAATTAGTTTATAACAACATCTACTCTCACTTGGTGGTAGAGCTATGTGCAAGCTCGTCTGGGTAGGTACCACCCACTCATCAGATATTCTACCGCAAAACAGCAGTACTTGGTATTGTTGTGTTCCGGTTTGAAGGATGAGTGAGCCAGTGTAATTACAGGCACAAGGGACGTAACATCTTAGTTCCCAAGGTTGGTGGCGCATTGGCGATGTAAGAGATGGTTAACATCTCATACAACGCCAATGTCTATGGGCGTTGGTGATCACTTACCATCAGGTGACCCATATGCTCGTCCGCCTTCCTATGCAATAAAAAAAAAAAAAATACTTTTCCGAAAATGTACCCATAAAATAGAGGTCAAAGATATTTTTAAAATACAGGGTAGTTTCACAATCAGTATTAAGCTAATTTCATACACGACCAAGGCTTGATCAACGCGATAAAATTAAAAAAGATATAAAAATGTAAAAGAATATTCAGTTCACTTAGGTCATCTGATTTGCGGTCAGTTAGTTCACGGCTCCGAAATTCTTGGACCGTTGCCAGCGTCGTGATTAAACACTATTGTTAGAGATAAAAGGCGCTCCTTGAATAATCTACATTAAAAACATTTTTTAATTATCATAGAACAATTCCCAATATAACATACTATGGTAGAATATTGTTATTGCATTTGTTTTGACCCCTGTTATCTTCCTTTCTTTATTTTCGAAGGCACTCGGGAAATCGTTCGCTCTCGCACTGCAAGGATTTTAAGGAAATCATTACACCGCCAGTGTGAAATAACCCCCAAAACCGTCGCATACTGACGTCTTCTCGTAAGATGTTACTTCCTTTGTGCATTTAATTGGACAGGTCCAACGTGTAACCATACAGCCAAAATAATAATTATATATGGTTACAAGCGAAATAATTTTACTGTAAAAGTTCGATTTAAATTTATTATTAACTAGTTTCCGCCTTCGCCTTCAGCCATGCGTAAGCTTGTGGCGTTTGTTAGGTACACCCCTTTGTCCATTTCTATATCTTTGTATGTATGCATATCCACCTACTCATCAGATATTCTGCCGCAAAGCAGCAGTGCTTTGTATTGCTGTGTTCCGGTTTGAAGCGTGAGTGAGCCAGTGTAATTACAGGCACAAGGGACATAACATCCTAGTTCCCAAGGTTGGTGACGCATTGGCGAGGTAAGCGATGGTTAACATTTCTTACAATGCCATTGTCTATGGGCGTTGGTGACCACTTACCATCAGATGGCCCATGTGCTCGTCCGCCTTCCAATACAAAAAAAAAATGCAAATGCAAAATTCATGACAATCGGATACGCAGATAAGACATGAAAGTGTAACAAGCAAACAAACTCACTTTGCCATTTATACGAAAGTTGCATTGTAAGGTTTGCCGACTATAATTAATATAATTGAAAAGAAATGTATCCGATATCAATGCTTTTAAAATTGTAATAAAATTATTTATTTAGAATTGTGTAAAAATTGCAAAAAATTACGCAATGGAATTATTACGTTAAAGCTGACGGTAGCTTAATCTCTGAGGCATATTTTTCTGAAAATTTCGCAATTTCGAGATTAAACTGCGAAACTTACGGCGTTAACGAATTTTTCACACTCGACAAACATGTCGATATTGGCAGCGTACGGAACGAGGCCATTTCTGAGCGCAAACGAAGAAAAATCACATAGAAAATATAGCGTGTGAATATTACAGTATATCTGATAACATAATCCCATATTATTAAATATATATGTAAAACTAAGGGTAATCAATGCTTAGATAACACGAATCTATACTAATATATAACGCTCAAGAGTTTGTTTGTTTCATCCGACTAATTACAGGAAATACTGGGTCGAATTTAAAAAAATATTTTTGTGTTGTGTAGTCCTTTTGTCGAGGAAGTTTCTAGGCTGATTTTTATACATTATATTTTTATTAATGATACGCTGGTGATGCCTCGGGGCACAGCTAGTCGTCGCGGTAGTATGCACAAGCGATCCCGTGCCGCTCCACCAAAGACGATAAAGGTACGCTGGTTTTTTAGTGGGTATTCCGGAGCCTTCAGCACCGGCGAGCCCCACATACCCCCCCACTCCATGTGGGGGAAAAGCGTAAATGCGTTATTCCAGCGAAAACAAAAAAAAAAAAAGGGGCACAGCTAGTGATATAATAGTTTTATTACTAAGTCACGGCTCCACACAGCCACAGGTCATTAAAAATGGACGTCAGGTTTCCATACTTAACTAGCAAGTTGATTGGTACGCCTGTCTATGCAGACGTTTCAATATAAAATTTAATTAATAACATATTTTTTTAAAATAAAGATGAGTTTTTCTCTTGTTTTAGTAAGTTATTCTATAAGAAACTAGTTTTCGCCCGTGGCTTCCACGTGTTAGTGAGTTGTAAGTAATAATAAAAATAATAATAATAGTCCTCCAGACCAATTAGGTGCAGGACATATTATAGTGCACAAGTGTGTGCGCAAACACAGGTGCACTCTTTTTTCCCTTACTCTAATAACCCAACGGGGCGGCAATTCGACACGACCGGAAAGAGTTCAGGCCCAGGACCAACCGCTTTACGTGTTTTCCGAGGCACGGGAGTGTACACACTTCCAACTTCCAAACTACTGAGAATTTTCGACAGAAAATCTCAATAACATTTTGTTGGCCCGACCTGAGAATTGAACCCAGGACCACCGTGTCTGTGCCCTTACATGAAGGCACTAGACCAAAGAGGCAGTCGAGTTATATGTAATATAAATATAAAAAGTTCCTCCTTAGGGATCAAGCTCGCTTCATTTCAAATTACATCAAATTCATTTCAGTATTTCAGCCGTGAAAGCGTAACAGACAGACACTTTTATTATATTCGTTTAGAAAGAATGTCTTTTATTGTAATTTTTTTACGATTACCCATAATTTATTTTGATGTGCCTACCTATGTCATATATAAAACTCTTAATAATAACCTATTCTTATTCTTAAAACCAGGCAACCATGGAGTTTTAATGTTCTTAATTACTTTTTATAACCTGCCTGGACAATAAGACGACTTATATTTTAGCTGTTATAATATAAGTGGTATAATTTTGGTATACTATGTGGGCTATAGAATAAAAACAACATGTATATGAACTGTGCTAATCACATTAAATCTGAGACCGTTGATACTTCTAAGCTTAATTTTAATTATTAATTTATTTATTCTATTGGCTTGAAAATACTTTATAAATACGATATATTTTCTGTCGTAAAAATGACATTGGCTCAAAATAATTTTCTTGAATATGATGGAAGAATTTAAATGTTACATGAGTAAAAATATAAAAAAGCGTCCAAATTTCATAAATTTTAATATTATAAGAATAAATCTTGATTTTTATACTGGTTGATGTGTTTCAAAACTGGTTTTGTTGAAGGCTCCTGTCATCAAACGCCTTATGAAATTGACGCGGCAACATTTGGATTTTATCGTCAAACCTTTTCGGAGGGAAAATTTTAATCAGGCGCTGTTAAGTGACGTGAATATTAAGATCCGGAGAGATTAATAAGCTTCATAATTTGATCCTTACTAAGAAGAAAAAGTCTTGGGGCATACATTGCAAGGCTTATCGATTACTATTTAATATACAGAGTTGGCCCAGTGGCTACAACGCGTGAATCTTAATCGATGATCGTGGGTTCAAGCCCGGGCAGGCACCACTGAATTTTCAAGTGCTTAATTCGTGTTTATAATTCATCTCGTGCTCGACGGTGAAGGAAAACATCGTGAGGAAACCTGCATGTGTCAAATTTCACTCAAAATTCTGCCACATGTAAATTCCACCAATCCGCATTGGAGCAGCGTGGTGGAATAAGCTCCAAACCTTCTCCTCAAAAAAGGAGAAGAGGCCTTAGCTCAGCTGTGGGACATTCACAGGCTGTTACTTTACTTTACTATACAGAGTTCAAAATATATTTGCGTATAATAATATCATTGTGGATGTAATTTAGGTTGAAATCATAAAATCATTTAATTTCTGTGGTTCACCTTTTCGCTTTTAATTAAATATTTACCTGACATCGCATTATGACAACACAATAGCTTCAATTATTTAATTATTTAATGAAATATATTTTTTACTTATTTTAGTTTTCATATTGAATCATATAAATTGTTATCCAGTATTGTTTTTTTATCCGTATATTTATTGTAAGTTCTAACTTTGATTAAATATGGATCAACAAAATATACTGATATAGTAATCAAGGAAAATTCTCATGGGAAATAATACGGTTTCAATTTACTTTCAATCGCCGCAAATATCGAGGGAGGCTTGGCCGTATTAATCTTAAAGTACCGTATGCTCGATTTATACCATGTAGCTCTCTCTCGCTATATTTATCTCTCCTTCCTTCTCGCTTCTATTGTTATCTTTTATCTCAGCGTCTATTAGCTATTTGTAGCACGGACCAAGTTACACGCTGCAATTATTTCGCTCACATAAATTTTACTGGCAAAATTCAGTGCAAACCAGTTATAACAAGATAACACGTCCTCTCGATCAATTATTTTACCAATAAGTGAAATTATTCCACCTTTTTGTATTCCTTTATATCGCGTATGCGATTGAACCTAAAGACTACATGAATATAATATATTCGTCATGAGGTGGTTTTATATAGCATTTATTTTAAATCTCAGAGCGGCCTTAGGCTTAGCTAGTTAATACTGAATCTCAGAATTAACTTTTAATTAATCTGATCTTTCATGATGTTGTTTATTTAACTTTAGTTATTACAATGGATATTAGGTGAATATATTGAGTGAATACTTAATATTTAATTTTAAGTTACTTTTATTTGATACTCTAGCTATATTAGCCAAGTTTTCTTATGTACGAAGGAAAAAACATCAAAAAGATTGCAACCAAAAATATACTTTGTTTAAACATACATCACTGAACATGCAGTGCATATACAAATCGTTGTTTCTTGAAACTTTAATAACTTTTTATTAAATGAAGATATTGCAATCATTTTTTTGATAAGGGCCAAGTGTCTTAGAAATAATATTTAGTAAATTTCATTGAAATCTATCCAGTAGTTTTTCCGCGATGAGCGCACAACTGCAGACCTCTATCATTTCATTTATATAGATTCAACAACTTTTGCAACTTCAGATTTTTTGATTTCAATCAAAATAATATTCATCAGTATTTTATTAAATTAAATATCATATATTTTTAATTATAATTTAATAAAATATTTTATAAAATGTCTGAAACAGCATAACTGGCTATTCGAATACGTCATTTTCATTAAATTTCAGCGAAAAAAGTCTCTCAGCCCCCTCCATACTTATTACTTAAGCTTAACAATGGAAAAATGTTTATTTTGATTCCATTACTAGTGTACTAGTCCGCCCACGACAGTGCCCACGTTTGAAGAAGGAAGGATTTTTCTGATGCTATTTATTTATTCCTTTTTCTACACCAATATTTGAAATCTCATTATGATCAGTTGGTTAGTTACATAACAAGCAAGTAAGCTCAATTAAATAATTATGTGATTATACTGTCTCACTCACTCTTCAAACCCGATCACAAAAATACAAAGTACTGCTGCTTTGCGATAGAATATCTGATGAGTACAACCTACCCAGACGAGCTTGCACCAAGCTCTACCACCGAGTAAATCTTATCATCAAGTAACTCGCCTACATACGTTTTCAATAAAAAAAGAAAATATATTCGTTAGGACATCATTATTAATATAACATCATTAAAAATGATAACAAGACGATAATTAGCCTGAAATAAATTCCCTCCCTATCACGCAAGCGGCACCGCAATAACATGTAATGATCCACGAAAATTCTCTTCATAAAAGTCGATGAGAGAAATGTTAACCAGAATTACTGATGACATAAAAAAAGATGACCACGATAAACAATTCCACGATGTAAACGCAAGCGTCTCGTCATCTTAGGATGTCGTATTTTGTTTTTATAGCGTTGCTCGAGTTTTTGGAAACACAATTGACGTTGTTTTGTTACGTTTGATCTGTGACCGGAATTGGTGCTTTATTATTCGACAGGAACGACCCATCGTTGCGAATTTGTATTAGAATGTTCGTGTAGTGCTTTTAGAAATACGTACAATAATTATGAATTAGAAAATTGATTTGTTTCTAGAATGCATGCCCTAAGTAATAATTAAAATAATTTAATGAAAAAATAAAACAAACAAACAGGTGTGCAGGCAGGACAACGTTGCTGTCTTCAAATCAAGAGTTAACAGGTATCACTCACTTGGTGGTAGAGCTTTGTGCAAGCTCGTCTGGGTAGGTACCACCCACTCATCAGATATTCTGCCGCAAAACTGTGTTCCGGTTTGAAGAGTGAGTGAGCCAGTGTAATTACAGGCACAAGGGACATAACATCTTAGTTCCCAAGGTTGGTGGCGCATTGGCGATGTAAGCGATGGTTAACATTTCTTACAGTGCCATTGTCTATGGGCGTTGGTGACCACCTACCATCAGGTGGCCCATATGCTCGTCCGCCTTCCTATACAATAAAAAAAAAAAATCTTCTAGGCAAGCGTGCTATATCGTAGACCGTGTTGACGCTTAACATCAGGCAAGACAACGGTCGAACGCTAGCCTATTATAGGTAAAAAAGGTCCCCTGGTTATAAGTACTCTTCAAACCAGAACATAGCAATATAAAATATTTATTACGGTGTTCACAGTTCACACCCTCTTCAGTTCTCTATGTGAACGTCAAAAAAAGTCAATAGTTTCGAATTAAGCCATTTCTTAAAATATTACGAGGCATTTTAAATAAAAAGTAAAACGCTAAAAATTTATTCGTCCATTTATAGTAAGAACGCCTATTCAGATATTTAAATTTCAGTTGTGTGAAAGTAGCATTTTGTGAACTCGCTCACATGAGGATACAGGCTAATCACTCTTAAAAGACCTCTCTTAAAAAATGTATACGCCTGTGTATGCTATCTCTAAATTTGAGAGTGCTGTATTTCTGATCGTATAATTTTACTACTAGTTTTGTCCCATAGCTTCATCCGAGTAATAGGGTGGGTGATATTAGGTACAAAAATGTCTATTTCCTTCTTGAGATTAGAGCTGGTTCATTCGAAATTTCATCACAATTGGTTCAGCGGTTTAGCTGTGAAAGTGTAACAGACCAACAGAGTAACATTCGTATTTATAATATTAGTATAGATTAATGATGTGATATTCTTACAAGCGATTAACCAACTTTTGCTTAATTAATTTTTTCAAGCTGTTATTATATGTCTTTTTGACGAATGTTACACGCTAACTATGCGTTTTCTTATAAATGTGAATGGCATTCTTTTATGTCGTAATAATTCGTTTATGATATGGCCTTTAAGCGTACCGTGAGGTATAAACATTGAATGAACTCCAGATATTATATCCGGCACACGATTACTCGTTAAATGAAAAAGTCGTAAAGAACACGAAGATACCGTATAACTTAGTTACGATGAAAGCTGTGTGTCATATTACCTCTTTGTTATCGAGTTAAGTATATGATTTAATTTTTAACTAAAATTATATATATATCATTGTTTGCCATGTCATATGATTTCGAGAAAACTCCCCTCGCTGACACAACCAGTATCGGAATACATGGCGTCGAGATTTCGAACGTTGTTCAGTTCCGCGGTCAATTGGAAGTAAAAGCCAAATTGGCTTCCAAAAAGCTTGGAGTGCTCAACAAGGCGAGACAGTACTTCACGTCGGCCTTCACCTAAAACTTTACAAGGCGCAAATTCGGCCCTATAATATGGGGTACTGCTCTCACCTCTGGGCAGGAAAACCTCAGTACCAGCTTCTTCCTTTTGACCGCATTCAACGTAGAGCAGTTCGAATTGTCGACGATCAAGCTATTACCAACCGGCTTGCTTTTTTGCATTTGTGTACAGATATTGGGTCACTCTTCATCCTCTATCGCATATATCACGGGGAATGTTCTGAGGCGTATTTTACTCCCAGCCGCTGAGTTTCATCACCGGACATCGAAAGAACTCAAAATTCCATCCTCACCACCTTGATGTTTGGAAATCCACAAAAAAGCGTTTCCTAAGGCACTTCCCGCCTCGCACAATCACTCTCTGGAACTGGAACCAGCTTGCACCGGCGACTTTTCCGAACCGATATGAAATAAAAACCTTCAAGAAGAGGGCATACTCTTTCCTCAAAGGCCGGCACGCATCTGCAAGTCCTCGGATGTTGCAGATGTCCATGAGCGGTAGTGGCCACTTTCCATCGAGCCCCCGGCTCGTTTACCCCCTTTTATAGATAAGCCTGTGAATGTCCCACTGCTGGGCATAGCCCTCCTTTCCCTATAAGGAGTTTTGAAGCTCCCACCACTCCGTTGCAACTCGCATTGTTGGTACGAATATGGCAAAACATCAGTGAAGTCAGATAACTAGAAACCAAATTTCGGTATTTATAAAACATTTAACATAATATTGAAAAAAAAAAACAACTTAAGCGTCGTACACATAATCTCTACTTTAAGTTTAAGCACGAAGCAATTTTAATATCTTAATGTCCTTTGTATGGAACTTTCATTCGTGAAAAATTAAATTTTTAGTCGCATAATCCAGCATTATGTTTGGGAGTCGTGTGAAATATTAAAATGTAATTTGTATGCCGCAGCTTTGTAGATGTTACGGATCTAATAAGGTTTTACTTCCATTGGAATAAAACATAAAATATCTGTTTTATTCAGTCAGATTATATAATTTAGAATTGGATTTGATTTAACCAATAATAATGATGACACATATAATATATATCTATCTGTGCCCCGCGTATCTATATAAATAAAATGATAGAGGTCTGCAGTTGTGCGCGCATCACGGAAAAACTACTGGATAGATTATAATGAAATTTTATAAATTTCATTCTTAGACACTTGGCCCTTATCAAAAAAATGATTGCGATATCTTCATTAAATAAAAAGTTATTAAAGATTCAAGAAACAACGATTTGTATGCACTGCGTGTTCAGTGATGTATGTTTAAACAAAGTATATTTTTGCTTGCGATCTTTTTGATGTTTTTTCCTTCGTACATAAGAAAACTTTGTTAATAAGTATATCAAGCAACGCGGACGAAGTTGCGGGTATCAGCTAGTACATAATAAAAATATAATGAATAAAAATCAGCCAAGAGCCTTCCTCGATAAAAGGACTATACAACACAAAAACTATAATTAAATTCGAACCAGTAGTTCCTGCGATTAGCCGGTTACTCTTCAATTTTATATATATGTGTATAAATTTCACAGATATCAAAAAAGACGTTTGAAAATTTATAATAAATAATTATATTATGTACCCTTAAATATCGATTATGTATAAGAACTTATTATGTTTTACCTATATATGATAAAAAGTGAAGCTGTGTGTATAGCATAGCATGGCAGTTCAGTGGATTACAATCCCTGAGAATGTGGTGGATCTGTTAAATTAGACGCACGTTATAATTTAATTCTAAGGTGGACCGGTGGATGTAATATCAGCGCGGTGCTTTGTGGTTGTACGAAATTAATTAGTATGTTCTCTTGGATATTTATGATATTAACTTTTTTTAATTTGTATTTATAATTGTGTGTAAGTGTTTGTATGTGTGATCTTTAATTTTTATTTGTAACTAACTTTGCGTCGTGGTTTCACCCGCGTATAATTAATAAAAATAAATCTAGAACCTTCCTCGATAAAAGGACTATCTAACACATTTTTTTTTAATTCGAACCATAAGTTTTTGACATAAGCCGTATCAAACAAACAAACTCTTCAGATTTATATATTGGTATATTATAGATATGTTTTTTTATAGATTTCTCTTTAACATTCATTATTAATATTGTTTTAAAATTATTCCATTTGTACTGCATGTTCATTATTCTCTTATTCAAATATGTTTAATGAGTTTTCGTGTAATTGTGTTCTTACAAAGTGATGTCCATTTCATTTCACGGTGGCCATTATCAACGTATTGTAATTCTTCTTCCAACTGTGTAGAAAATATTCTTCACAATAATTTTCTGTTCTCGGAGGTCCAGAGGACATAACGTATTTAACAACTCCCACTCCGTCACAAAGTTTAATCGGTGCTTCGCGCGAGCTCGTCTGGGTAAGTACCAAGCTCTTATCAGATATTCAACCGCAAAACAGTAGTACTTGCTCTTACTGTGTTCCGTTATGAAGGGTGAGTTTGCCAGTGTAACTACAGGTACAAGGGACATAACATCTTAGTTCCCAAGGTTGGTGGCGCTTTGGCGATGTAAGCGATGGTGACATCTCTTACAATGCCAATGTCTATGGCCATTGGTGACCACTCACCATTAGCTGGCCCATAAGCTCATCCACCTTCCAATGCAAATAAAAAAAGTAAGCAACACCGTGGGCTATAATTGGTACATACATTATACAGGGTTATTTTTAATGACTCAGCAACTTCGTAGGAATAGATAGCTAACATCATAAGCAACAACTTTTGTTCTACGACTTCGGACTTGACTTAATACATGAAATAAAAATGATTTGACATTTGTAGGTATATATTTCATTCATACATAAAATAACGATGTGACGCGTCGATCTTTGCGATGTGCGTAGATTTATAAACATTCAAGCTGGAAATTAAATTAATACTTATTTTTGTATAAAAATAAAATCTAACAAATTATCAAAAGTCGTAGAACAAAAGTTGTTGCTAATTGTGTTAGCTATCTAGTCCTGCGAGGTTGCTGGGTCATTAAAAAAAACCCTGTATACTGTTATAATACACATATAATTACAACAGCTATTCAAAGCATAATTTCAAAATTATTATTTAAACATTCCATAATAAATTGCTACGTAATAAAATAATAAGTTTTAGACATAACCTAAAGAGTTAATTAACGGAGCGCCCGTACGGCTAAATCGTTTCAGCTAGTTCTACTCACGTTTACCTGTGATTTAGTGTTTGCGTAAACAATGGTAGCTTCGGAGAGCATGTTTATGTTTAGCTAACGGTTGCAATACTTATCGTTCGTAGCGTGGATTATTTATTACTCCAAGATAGACTAGTTAAATACATTCATATGCATACAATTTTTGATAGTTTTGTTATGTTTTATTATAATCACAAAATGTTTTATTATAAATTAATTCTTTAGCTTTTTGTGACGTAGAAGAATATATTTGGATTCGTTCATTGATTAATTCATAGAGAGCCGTTAAATTAATAAATAAAAGATTATTGCGTTATTTTTTTATATAAAGAGGGGGTTATATTTACTATGGTAAATTTTCCATACCATTTCCATATGTTCTTGGGAATCTTAGTTCCGTTCCATAATACATTGGCTCACTCACCTTTTAAACCAGAACCAAATATATTATCTGATAAGGTTGTATTTCTATATTATTTTTGTATAGGTTCTATTTCATCTGGATATCTGCATGTGCGAAAATTCACAAACAAACATTAATTTTTATTTATATAGACAAAAGGTTCTTACGGTTTACGGCGATATAGGAAAACGGAAGTGCGAACAAAGTTTTCCTAAATTTAATAGTAGATAAAGCGTACAGTTTTCAGTCTACTGTGAACTGATACTGTGATATATCCAATTCAATAAACTGAAAGGTAAATAAATTCTCAGCATCAACACCACGAATATATAACAATGTGTGAATATCAACCTTATGTGTATAGTCTTAGAGTATACATTACTATGTACTGCTTAAGTTCGTTGAAGCTAATGTTTTGCGGGTGGGTAAGAACAAAAGGATACCTTTCAATCCACTGATATGAGGGCGTTACGAGTGAACGTCTGATAACGTTATTCATTTCGTTTGTTTGGTGGAGTTCGGTTACTGGAATTATTGTTTCATTCTGTGTCGTCTAAAAAACACACTTGTTCATATATATTTGAAATTCACACACAACACACTAAATTTTTAGAGCAGCTAGTGGTTCACCCGCGATATAATCAGAAATAATAAAATATGTTAATTATAATCTATTTTAGCTGTAAAAAAGTAATATAGGTAGATTTGAACCCTGAAATAGGTATATATTTATTTCTAATCAGAAGCATTATTATTTTACCTTCTTGCGGTATGTAAACGGTACGTATGTAAAATTTCATGCGTCTTACGGACCCGCCATACAAATTTTTAACCCCTATTTTACCCTCTTGCGGGGTAGTTTTCAAAAAAACCCTGAAATGCGTATTTATTTATTTCTAAAGAAGCTAGCATATAAAAATTTAATGCTTCTTACATCAAATATGACGGACCCGCAATACAAACTTTCAACCCCTATTTCACATCTTGGGGATAGATTTTCGAAAACCTTTAAATAGGTATTTATTTATTTTCAACCAGCTTGTATATAAAATTCATGCTTCTTACTTCAAAAATGACGGCCCTATACAAACTTTCAACCCCTAATTTACCCTCTTGGGGGGTAAATTTTCAAAATCTTGAATTACATATTTATTTATTTCTAACCAAAGGTTTGTATATAAAATTTCATGTTTTTTACATCAAAAATGGCCTCTATGGCCAAAAGTCGATCATGAATATTATGTATAATTGTATATAATATACATTGATGTATATTTTTCACATTTCAGAATATATTTTATATAAAAATACAAAATAACTCCATTTAAATATTAACGTTTTCGCTAAAGATTTATCGTATTTAAAATACCTATTACTTTATAAACAAACACGATAAATAAAGATAGCTGCCATTTTGAAAGCGTCCATATATTTTCAGAGATTTTCGAGTTCCATCAATTACAAGGAAGCAATGTTTTTTCATCAATTTTAAATTTCGTCATTTAATAGAAAACATCTTTATATTATATTTTTGTGTATTTTTTTTTTATTTATATAAAAACTAGTATTTGCTTAACGCCGCAGACCTAGAGGTCCTGGGTTCCAATCCCAGGTTGGGCCAATAAAAAGTTAATGCGTTTTTTTGTCGAAAATTTTCAGTAGCAGCCCGAAGTCTTGAAATTGGAAGTGAGTGTGTGTGCCTCGGAAAGCACGTTGCTGCGCCTGAACTCACTCCTGTCGTGTAGGATTGCAGCTTCATCGGATTATGAGAGTGAGGGAATAGAGAATGCACCTGTGTTTGCGCACACACTGGTGCACTATAACCTGCGCCATTGGCTAATCTCCCATTAGATTGATCGCCATGGCGGAAATCGGTTAGCATCATCATCATTTTGTATTTTATAATAAAATATATTAATTTCGATCAATTTATTTTATAATAAAATATATTAATTTTTCGATCGTACTGTATTGTACTTGTGTTGTACTTGTGTTACATATACATGTAACATATAAAAAGTCTAACAATCTAAAAATATCGATTTATTCAGTTATTTATTTGATTTAAATGCTTCAATAATGCTGAATGCAATATCCAATTGTAGAATGTATATTCACACTAGATTGAGTAATTAGTAGCGGAATTACTGTCAAGCTACCTGCTTTCTGATGTTCTGAATAACTAAGTTAAGCTCCTTAGCCTGAAATGTCGAAAGACTTTTTGGAGTTAAGTGAATTATATAAACAAGTAGCTGTTAAGTTAAAGAGATTTATTACGAATAGTTTTATGTTAAAATTATAGTGACGGAGTAATGTAATAAAAACAATCTTTAAAAGAAATGATTAATTAATTAATTTTTTTATTGTATAGGAAGGCGGGCGAGCATATGGGCCACCTGATGGTAAGTGGTCACCAACGCCCATTGTAAGAAATGTTAACCTTCGCTTACATCGCCAATGCGCCACCAACCTTGGGTACTAAGATGTTACCTTGTGCCTGTAATTACACTGGCTCACTCACTCTTCAATCCGGAACACAACAATAACAAGTACTGATGTTTTGCGGTAGAATATCTGATGAGTGGGTGGTACCTACCCAGTCGAGTTTGCAATAAGCTCTACCACTATTTTTTTTTCTTTTAAAATACAAAATCGTGTTTACATAATCGCTCGTCACTTATCAAGTATGAGTTTGATTAAGCGATCATAGATTTTACTTCCTTTGTTTAGTAAGCAAGCAGCGAACAAATAACTTACATCTCATTTTGTGATAGTGATCTTTACGAAAAAATAACGCGACACGAACACGCGATAGCGGAGCGCATATTTTACATTACCCATGGGACGTTCGTTTGGGTTCCGTAGTGAAATCGAAGAACCTTTTTATAAAATTAAGTCGCGTTTACGTTTATCGCGTTCGCGTTTATGTTGTATTGCAAGCAACGCGAACATCACCAGCGAACAAGTTACTATGAACATAATAGTGGATTAGGATGGATGGAATAAGGATTATCCTAATCCTTGATATATGTATAATAGGATTTTTTTTTTAATATATGAAATGGACTTCGACATTGTTAGACAGACTGCTATGAATATTAGCACATATGTGTATTATTTATACAGGTTGTAACAAAATTCGTGTCCGACCTGTGAAGTGGTTATTAGGTATCGTGAGTCGGTTCTATTTATGTAAACTAATTTATTTTATCATAGATAAAGAATGACTAATTTACTCTTGAAATTTGTTCCATAGCTTCGTCGACTTGGAATTAGATTGTATGTATATATCATTGAAACTTATATTTTTAGTCAATAAAATTTCCTTGTGACGTAATTCTTATATAAAATGCACAACCGTTTTGCTTTACTACAGAATATTCTGTAGATCCTGTCAGACTACAGCATTACAACCAGTTAATGTCGTTTTTGACTATTAGTGTTTAGTAGGGACGAGCCCGTTGGCGTGGTTAGTAAGACAATTGTTCTTTACGCCGCAAGTCGTGGGTTCGATTCCCACCAAGGACAGACATTTGTGTGCATGAACATGTCCGTTTGTCCTGAGTCTGGGTGTAATTATCTATATAAGTATGTATTTACAAAAGAAAAAGTATATGAAGTATATCAGTTGTCTGGTTTCCATAGTAAAAGCTCCGCTTAGTTTGGGATCTGATGGCCGTGTGTGAATAATGTCGCAGGATAGTAGTATTATAATATCTTCCACTATCATCAAGGATATTTATTTGTCATATTGAAAACTTCCACGTAAATGATACTAACTTAATAAAGTTAATTAAATTAATTAGTCTAACGGTATTCCGACAGTGATTCACCTTTATTGATGTCTGTAATTATTTAAAAGCTACGCCAACACAATGTTGTAAATAACAAAATTATTTCTGGCTAACAATAACTTGGGGCTTTTTCGAATTAATTAAATGTTCTTAATTCGAAATTGCTTTTTTTTTTAAACTATATTAATTTGCACCAACTTGTCACCAGTCAACATACTCACGTCCGTTCCAAGCTTGATGTAAGATAATACTACCTTAACTATAAACTCTCCCTTTCTGCCCTAGTTGCTTTATCATTAGAAAGAAGAAGACACAGTATTGCTTAACAAATCACCCCCAAACAAGTTTATTAATACGTTCGATTTTATACATTAATTAAAACACTATACTAAAAATTAAAAGAAATTGAATAGTTATAACAGTTTCTATGTTCAAATTTAAGGCTGCGAAAGCTTAAATATCTTCATGGGAGACTAAGAATATTAAAAAAAAACTAGCATATCACATTAAAAAAAGAAAACTAAAAACTGAAATTTTGATAGTGTAAAATAAATATGCATCTACATCAAACCACCAAGTTGATATTGTAATAGACAGATGCACCAAAGGCACGGTCAATGTGTCTTTGGTGTATCTGTCAATTATGAATAAAGAAAACTACATGATGGCGATCGCATATTATGTCTTCAATATTTTTAAAATATCTTGTTGCTCATCTGTTAAGGGAGACTAGGAGCAAGAGCTTATTATAAAAAAATACCCAACATAACGAAATAAGCAAGCCTCCTTCATCCCAAATGTTTAGCATTACAGCGTAACAAACGGACAGATCCACTTTCGCATCCATAATATTAGTATTTTGACCAAATTCCATCATAACTATCCAATTAACATCCTTAACGTTCATATATTTCGATGAAACGCGTGTATTCCATTGATTACAGTTTGCCTGGCCTAGTCCGTTATTATAAAAGAATCAATACAAATTCAATGGTCGCAAATGTTGCGTGTCGATGGATTTAACTATAGAATAGAATATTTAACTCAACGATGTTTTGGTCGATTAAGAACCTTAACTAAATACAATATTAGTCAACACAAATTTTAAACAATACAAATGTAATGATCGTTGTTAATTATAAATACGTTTTCGTTTTAGTCGCATTATAGCATATTTGTGTATTTTAAGCTTAATTATATTTAACAGAAATAATATTTCAGTACATATTATGTTAAATAATATTAATTTGTCATATTTCAAGCTGATATCTACATTTTATGTTTTAAATAGAGCTGCAGATGATTTTGCTTCATCAATGTTTGCTTCATGATTTCAGATGAGGTCAACGTTTTGTCATTAATATAACAACAGGACAAACAATTCAGAAATGAATTAGCGCTAATTGCCTTATAGATTTTTAACAATTTTTTTTTTTAATAGGTAGGTAGACTAGCAAATTTATAGCCCTTTTTATAATTAGTCTAATGGTAAGTAGTCGCCACTGCTATTTACTCAGTGAGAAATATTAATCATACCTTTCATCGATAAATGCGTGGTGCATTGATCAATGCGCGGTGCTTTGATCGATGCAAGGGAACTTTGGATCTCTCTCTCACTCTTAGGGACCTTCTCTATGTCTGGCTCGTTTACTCTTCAAATCAAAACTCAACAATACTAAGTACACTAATACTATTTATGTTTGGACTTGCACAATGCTGTACAACCAAGTAATCCTATGACATTTCTATTTAAAATATATGACATAACAATTTATAACATACATATCAAAATTAAACATACACACACTTAAAGGCACGCTGGGTTAAAATCTAAAATACTATAAAGCCAATCATTTCATTTAAAGGTGAATTTCTTCCCTTGAATCTGCAATTATCTGCCAAATTTAACTTATTCTTTATTTAAGAAGTAATTGCTAGATAAAATAATTCGTTGGATTTACAATCCTGAAGTGTAATAAATTTATCGTCTACGGATCGAGTTAACTTGTACAACAGATCGCTACGTCTAAGTTCTACTGTCCCGTCTTTTTCAATGTCCAGATCTATTTGTGGAACTTTTGTTTATTTTGTAAGTGAATATTTAAAACTTAGAATTATAGGAAGGAGGAACTTGTTTTGTGTTTAAGGATGATATTTTGTTTTGATTTAAACTTCAGTATTTATATTGTTTTTTGTTTTTGTTTTTTATTCTTTTTCAAATATCCTTTGTTCATATCCGAGGTCTTTGTGGCTGTGTTCAAGTATTCATATTTTCTGAACGTGTGAATAAAAATGATTGTGGTGTAATTACAAATAAAACATGTATTTGATGTCGTACTAAAACAAATTAAATTGTTTGGCCGCCGGCACCAAAAGTGTGATCACCGCGCTTAATGATTATTTGATTAAAAAATAAATCGTAATATTATCCATTAGAGCGAATATTTTTTTATTATATTTCTAAAGATAAGAACTTCATTCCAAAAAAAACTATCTTTGCAAAGCTTATCTATTGATAACATCATTATAGACTCACCTACATATTTGGCATATAGTATGTACGTACATGCGTAATCGAATTCGCTGAAGCATATTCGTATCTTAATTCCTGAAGATGGAAGGGCTCAAGTTGCTCCTTCATACTTCAAATGGAATAATAACAATTACAAGAAATTCCTCAATAATTTCGTTGATTGAATGATTTTTATAAATATATTGTTACTAAAACATTATTCGTGTTCATGTTGTTCGTGTAATAAATATTTCAATTATATTATGAACGTATTCAAGGATTAGGTATTCCTCGATAATAAAAAAAATATTGGGTTGAAAACACGATACAATTAGCTGGTTTCCTCATTAACGATACTGATGGTAGAAGCTTTAGGGCAGGTCAATACGGGTAGTATTTACCTACTATTTACTCTATTATCCAAAAAGCAATGTAAGGATTACTACGCTTTTATTAAAAACATATTAATTAATGATAGGCTATATACGGTCAAATTAGTGTAGGAGATCTGTCATCAGATAGCTCACTTGATTGATAGTTGTTTTGTTAAATAAAGTTAAAAAAAAATTACTTGTAGTTTATGTAATTATACAAAAAGTTATATTATATTATATTATCAATTATAGATAAAGTAAATATATATTTCACATACATTATGTTTCTCAGCTTATTATTCTATAAACATCCACGTGAAATGAAAGTGTTTCGGATTATCACATCGACCTCGCTGAGACGTACTCATCTCTTAATTCCTGATGATGGAAGGGCTCAAGTTGCTCTCTCACGTCAAATGGAATAATACCGATTTTAGCGAATTATATCAGTAATTTCGTTATGTGAATGTCTACGTACTCAGAGGTTTGCTTTACAGATGGTGTCTGAAAGAATGATGTAATATCTGATAATCTAAAATTACTATTAAAGGCCATATTCAATTTTGATTGAATAATATATTAATAAATACGTTACCGGCCTAGTGGCTAGATATAAGGCCGTAGACCCGGTGGTCCTGGGTTCAATTCCCAGGTCAGGCCAATAAAAAGTTATTGGGTTTTTCTGTCAGAAAATTCTCCGTAGCAGCCCGGAGTCTGGAAGTTGGAAGAGTGTACACTCCCGTGCCTCGGAAAGCACGTTAAGCCGTTGGTCCCGCGCCTGAACTCTTTCCGGTCGTGTCGGATTGCTGTCCCATCGGATTATGAGACCTAAGGAAAAGAAAGTGCACCTGTGTTTGCGCACACACTTGTGCACTATAATATCTCCTGCGCAGTTGGCTAATCTCTCTTGAGATTTGCCGCCGTGGCCGAAATCGGTCTGGAAGACCTTAATATATAAAATAATAAACTACTTCACCAACGTATCTTGTTCTATGACAATTTGTATACGAGTTCCTTTAACACAGCACTAAGAAATAATCTTAACCCTTAAGTTAATAAAGGGAATGAACGTTTGTATGAAAAGCCTATTTTTGTAGGAAACTTGTATTTAGTACAATTGAATTATATCGAAGTCGCGGGCAAAGCACTAATATAATATAAAATATTAATTATTTAGTACATTTGAATTATAACTAAGTCGCCGGCAAAGCGCTAATATAATATTAAATATATTGTATCAATCACCTTTAAAAAAAACGTACAATTTCGCTAGGCATATGCGATCTACATCTTATGCTACGGTCTAATTAGGACTAAATGTTATAGCAACCGATTTCAGCGTAAACTTACTTACGTAAAAGATCGACGTTTGAACGACAGACAGTGTCAGCAATCGAAACATATCTCATTAGCGAACATCACTCGATCACCACAATCACCGACAAACGGAGCTCGACTTTAGTTTAATTTGAAATTTTGTATTTATGCTACACAGGACGTTTATGCTTTAATGGTTCGAAATAACTAGAGACGCAGATTTCAGAGTTTTAAAGATAAATTAACGACTATTTATCATGTCAGGGAGCTCCTTTATATCGACATCAGGGAATTTTAAATATAATTAGTCATCTTCAAAAATCGAATGATTATGACTTATTGTCTTTTGCTTTTCGATAAATATGAGTTTTCATTGTGTGCCATGTATTGCGAGTTTTTTTTTTATTTATTAGATAGCGTTGACATTAACTCATATTTGTGTGTCGGTCATTATCAAGCTTACGTCAAATACATCGCACTCGTAATTTAAAAAAATATATTGCAAAAATAGACTTAAGCTATTTTACCTTTCACCTAGAATGTGTATCAGTAAGCTAGTACTAAGACCTGTAAAATATTTACTACTAAGAAGTAAAAAAAATGTCCTAAAAATTAAAAGCAATTATTTTACATTTTCTAAAAATACACGTTTTGTATATGTACTTAACTTTTTACGTCGTGATAAAAAAGCCTTATCGGAACAGTTGCTATTAATTTGTTAATTATTTAATTACTTAATTATAAGCTTTATTTCAGTAGAAAATAAATGAAGTTTTAAATGTGCTCTCAAAAAGAAAAGGCGATTTTAGTAATCAATTATACAGAAATATGTATGTATGTGTATATACAATTAGACTAAATAATGCCTATAGTATATATACCTATAACACTACGACTCGGGGCGGCAATCGAGCAATTACTGCCCACCACACCAACGGACCTGTGACTTGTTGTTGGTAAATTATTATTATGTACCGTAGGATAAGGTCAGCGGTCCGTTAAAGCGTACTTGGACGTACAAATTAACTCTATTATTGTGGTCCGTGTACGCTATACGTAAGCGCCTTAAGAGTTCACGTGTTCTAACTGACTAATTAATGACTCGACTGAATTGCTAATTAAAATAAATAGAGGTGAATAATTACCATTCGATAATATCATTTTGTCTATAATGAAATATAGGGAAATGTATAATTTAAATAATCTCATAAAACAATTATGTTATATATGTGACTAGTATTGGGTATGTCCTTTTTAACCGACTTCAAAAAAGGAGGAGGTTATCAATTCGTCTGTAAGATTTTTTTTATATTCGTTACCTCAGAACTTTCGACTGGGTGAATCGATTTTGATGGTTTTTTTTTTATTTTGCTACTATTATCAATCAAACAAATATATAACTAGATTATCAACCACACAACACAATCGTACCTACATATTGATGAGTAGAAAAAAGTAAGTAAGAAAATAGTACAACATACACATGTGTATATATGCCATTAGCGTTAAACCAGAAACTGATTAGGTAACCTACATAAGATACAATTATATGAGGGTGGCTTCTAAATTATAGAATTATCACGATATAAAAAAAAAACCTTGAAAATTTGTTCAAAAATGTTTTTAGTGTAGTAAAGACTGAGTGCTCTCTTATTGGACTGTCAACTAACACAATATAAGAATTTATATCGTCACGCGAGTTCATTGTTGTGACTATGATTGCAGGCTATTCTCGGACACTATTTATTATTCATAATTTTTGGTATATTGGTGGCTTAGAAATAGGAAATGATAATTAAATTCCGATAGCAATTTCTAAGCACAATCAAATGAGAATAAAAAATTTAGAGCCTGTATAAATAACAATACAGTAATTACTATTTAAGGGCTAATAACTATTTACGTTAAATTAATACTTCATAAAAAATATATATTTTTATAAAGTATTTAATCCTCTCGGGATCCTCCTTATCGATTTAGCTTTACGACGACCATTTTCAAGACAGATTAGCCATTGGAGTGGTGAGAAGTGCAATTTATATTTCGTCCAATGGGAAGGCAAATCCGACTCGACCAAAATGAGCTCAGTTGCAGGACCTAATTTTTTTTTTCGCTACATCGCTTACATTGCCGATGCGCCGCCAACCAAGTTAGTGAATTAGAGAGATATGGTATAATTATTTTTGATCTTATCTTTGGTTTTTAATTAACTAATTTTAAAAAAGAAATACACTAACAATCATAAGCCAGTAAGAGAACCTCTGTACCTTTGTATTACGACGGAAAAGGCTTGTAAGGTCGTAATTAAGGAACGCTTATTAGGACTACCTGAATATAGTCGGCAGTGCAATGGTAATGAAGAAGCGAATTCCTTTTTTAAACCGAATTCATTTTTGGCATTTGCATCTTATCCTGTTTTAATTTTTTAATAAATGATATAATAGTTATTCTTGCCATACGGAATGATTTCATACGATACAATTAAGAAACAGCCTAATCACCAACTTTTTGACTCGACTGTTTCTTAGTTACCTTTTTTTGTTATTTGACTTTTACTTGGTGGTAGGGCTTAGTGCAAGCTCGTCTGGGTAGGTACCACCCACTCATCAGATATTCTACCGCAAAAAAGCAGTAATTGCTATTGTTGTGTTCCGGAGTTGAGCCAGTGTAATTACAGGCACAAGGGACATAACATCATAGTTCCCAAGGTTGGTGACGCATTGGCGATGTAAGCGATGGTTAACATCTCTTACGATGCCAATGTCACTTACCATCAAGCGGCCCTTATGCTGGTCCGCCTTCCAATGCAATAAAAAAACTCATATATTTCGTTTAAGATTCTTAGTTTTATTATGTTTTTTATAACGGTGTTTTATCATATTTTCACAAAGTAAGTATTTTTCTAGATGGGTGGAAAAAAAAATGGTTGAGTTTTTGTCGCGTCAACCTATAATGAAGGTACATGAAGTTCGCCTGTAATTGCACACACCACAAAGATTGCTTGCCGTGGCCTAAGTCAGTCAGAAAAACAAAGCTCTCATAAACATACGATATTGAATCAAAATAAACATCATTTATAGATTTTGTTAAACACGATGTAGGTTTTTTATATAAATTGCTGACTTTGGTTTATAATTTAATATATTTTTTAGTCTTTTTTTTGTACTTCATGGTGTCACTACAGCGGCCCCTTGATTGATCGGAATGATTCAGCAAATGTCCAACATAGTGAAAAATCAATTATATTGTGAGCGGTTCGTAAAGATAATTATCTAGAGAATTTTCTAGATCGGAGTTTTTTTGTACAATCAAATGGATATATGTTATTTATTGAACAATTTATTTCATTTGATATTTGTGTATTACTATTATTTTTTATTATTGAGGCAAACGTATAAATGATTATTTGTTTTCAAAACGAAATGTAAATTAATTAACTTCTTTTTACAAAGAGAGATCATTTAAAAAAGATCTTAGATAAATAATTCAGACAATTAATATATTTTTGTAAAATCGTCGAATAAATATATAAGCCGCCATCAACCGTGGGAACTAAGATATTAAGTTCCTTCTGTCTGTATTTATACTAGCTCACATGCCCTTTAGACCGGAACTGCTTTTTTGAGGATTAATAAGTGATAAGTAGATAGTTCCTATCTAGAAAGGCTGGCATAAAGCCCTACCACTAACTTAAAATCTCGTTACGATACGAAAATTTGGTGGTGTTTGTACATATTAGATCTTCAAAGATTATTCATTATACCATTTCATTTCATGGTGAATGTCCTTTATTATTTCCATTTTATTGAAAGAGTATTTATCTTACAAAAAGGTCGTACTAAGGTCAGCAAATAAGAAATAAAGAACCTCAAACGTAGTTAATCACCTCATATTTTCCAGTTAATTAGACCCTGGAATATGAGTATACATGGAAAATGAGATATTTGATGAATAATGTCGCTTACATAATTCATAATGTTTTTTTTCTAGATATCTTTCATATAGCATTTCATATAGCCTTTCATATAGCATGGCTTTGAATGTTACAAAACAAAGTTATAAATCTTAATAATATTATTAAGACGATAAATTTAACTTTATCACGTATATTCGATATTATTTTCTTAGGCTGAGAATGCGTAAAGTCGTTTAAAGAGATTTCGAGAGTATTACCTGGCACCTGTTTCCATATAAATATCGTATACACATTTCGCACTATGAACTTAAATTCGACTACATTTTCTTTAATCGCTATTGTATATATATTTTATATTAAAGACTAAACAATGAACCGATAAAGCTTATTGGACAGAAGAAGACATTGAATATTTCTGCTTCAAATGTAATCATAATCATTTTTTACTTAATTATGAATATATAATAGATATAATATGCAGGCAACTTTCTATTAATCAATAATATTTCAATTACAACTAAAGCATAACATGTTAACCAAGCGTAAACCAGTATGTAGTTTGATAAACTAAAATGGGTTCCCACGATACAGGTCTCCTGGCGTGGGTACCAACGGATTCAATCACACATTTGTAAAATGGTTTCTTGGAGAATAAAGATCGTTCAGGAGTCCTTTTGTAACATCACCAATGCTACGAAGATAGGACTCCTTCTCCTTTTTAAACTAAAAGTTTGAAGCTTATCACGTTTCTCCAATGCGGGTTGGTAAATATTATGTACACGTGGAAGATTTTCATTAAGTTAATTACTATGTAGACATAAATAATTAAAATCACAAATCAACCACACACGTCTGAACACGCATTTTTAGTGTAGTCAGTTTCTAGTCATCACGGCTATCTGAGATACCAGAGGACAATTATAGTAGTATTCGTTTACGAATTAATTCCTCAACGTTTATAAGGTTAAAAATCAAAATATTTTTACAATTCTTAATTGGCTATAGATTAAGTAAATAATAATAAATTGAACGTTCTTTGACGAAAATTTTTTTTCAAGAATTTTATCATATTAAAAAATGATCGAAATAAGAACACAAATCATTTATAATAAAATTTGCCTTTGTTTCGTGACCGTTAGCGGCGCAGCCACTTCAATCAAAATAACTTCGCAATCGTTAAATAATAACGAAAATTAATTAAAGCTTAAGAAGCTTACGCCGACAAACAATAAACGGTGGAAAATTTTAATTATGAAACAAACGTCATTATAACAATCGTGAATGCCTCTCATAAAAGAGTTATCGCCTAATAAATTTCACGACACGCGATGTCTGTATTTTGGTATCGTTACACACAGCATCTTTGAATTTTAAGATTAAATTTATTAATCTATGGGGATAAGGAAATTTCTCCCTTTTTGGGGGAGAATTTGAGATTATTTCACCACGTTTTAAAGGATTAGTTGACTTCTATGTGGCATATTTTTAATACTAGATTTCCTTTCGAAGTATTCTTTCACTATTGACTACGAAATGAATTATAAATTTATGAACAGTAACTCTCTTTTTTTTTTTTTTTTTTTCTCGCTGGAAAAACGCCTTTACGCGTTTCCCCCACTTGAGGTGGGGGGGGGTATGTGGGGCTCACCGGCACTGAAGGCGCCGGAATACCCACTAAAAAACCAGCGGTATCCTCTCCGTCTGGTCGTGGGGCGCCACGGGATCGCTTGCGCATGCTACCGAGACGCCCCGACGGTCGGCCTGCATCTGCGGGCCTCCATTTCTAGGGGGGTTCCCGGATACAGGGAACCCACCTAGCCCAAGCGGCGGCCATTACGGCGTGGGGAGAAGGTGCGCATAGCGCCGACGCCTTCTCCCCGGTCTTCTTCGGCGGATCGAATCAGCGGAGGCACTTTCCTCACGCTGTCGCTCCGCGGCCTCCTTCTGCAACATGACATTCTCGCAGAAGGAGACCATTTCCAACCAGCACCTCTCGCTGTCGAGCATAGCGTTAATCACACTCGGCAGCGAGAGATCTCCGCCGATAATCGCCTCCAGGGAATGCCTCTGAGGCCCCCACGCAGCACACTCCGTTAGAGTATGGTGCGCCGTGTCCAGTAGCGCACCACACTCATGGCAGGAGGGTGAAACCTCCCGCCTCACTATCTTATGCAGGTACTTACCGAAACAACCATGTCCGGTAAGCACCTGCGTCAGCCTATATGTGAGTGTGCCGTCTTTCCTTGCTACCCAGCGACTTAAGTGGGGGCGGATCGCCTCCACTGTCGCCAGGCCTGCCGATGGGGACCTCAGGTCCTCCTCCCATCTGCGAATCAGAGCTCGTTGGGCTAGAGCCCTGATTCCCTCCACCTCCGCGGATCCTGGACGGTCGCCGCTCGCCCTGGCTTCTACCCGAAACCGATACAATTCTGCGAGCACCTCCGCCTGAAGCTCCCAGGGCGGATCGCCCGCGAGAAGTGTAGCCGCCGTCCACGACACCGTACGGTATCCACGTATCGTCCTCACCGCTATGACCCTCTGTGGTCTCCGCAAAAGGGCCTTGTTCTTAGCGGTGAGAGCATCCACCCATATGGGTGCACCGTACAGTGCCATGGAGCGCACCACGCCGGCGTATAGGCGCCGACATGGTGATTCCGGCCCTCCTACGTTGGGTAAGAGGCGGCCCAAGGCAGCAGCAGCGTTGATAAGCTTCGGGCCCAGTTGGACAAAGTGCTGCCCGAAGCTCCATCTTCCGTCCAGGATCAGGCCCAGATACCTCATCTGGGCATGAACAGTAACTCTCTTCGCCATCCCTTTGCTCAATTAAAATCTCTGCGAATTATGTCTTTGGCACGGCTTGAAAATACTATGTCGTTATAATAAATAAAATACTATGTATGGGTCGTTTACCGCGTTTAAAGACTAAATGAATTAAAATGGCGTGTCACCGTTAGTCAATCGTTAATGTCATAAGTGTGCTATCAAAGAATAGTTTCCCTAGTGCGAGTTTATTATGTTGACCATATATACTATGTTGATGGTAACTGCGATCTGTATAGAATGAAAACAGTGCGCTGTGACAATAATCAGAATCTCAAACAAATCATTTTCGAATAAATAAATAAACTCGCACATTGCGCCTTTTTCACAGAACTGCGAGGCAGAGGCAGAGTACGTCAACTACGTACGGGAACTATCCGTACGTAGTTGACGTACTATAAACAAATACGAAACGATTTGCGTCCTCATTTCTAATGCGCACCGCTAAGGTCTGGAATACCCTCCCATCCTCAGTATTCCCCACGACCTACAATATGGGTACCTTCAAGTCTACAGTGATTAGGCATATTCTAGTCAAGCGCGTTCCACTTTAGGCTGTACCATCATTTTCCATCATGTGTGATAACAGTCAAGCTTATACAGAGTTATTTTTGATGACCCAGCTCTAGATAGCTAACATCATAATCAACAACTTTTGTTCTACGACTTCGGCCATAACTCAATACATGAAAAAAAAAATGATTTTACAAGTTTTTGTCGTACTCTCGTGACATTTGTAGGTCTATATTTCATTCATACACTAAAGGACCAAGCGCCGCGTCGATCTTTGCGTTGCGAGTAGATTTATAAACGTTCAAGCGGGAAATTAAATTAATACTTATTTTTTTATGAAAATAAAATCTAACAAATTATCTAAAGTCATAGAACAAAAATTGTTGCTTATGGTGTTATCTATCTAGTCCTGCGAGGTTTCTGGATCATTACAAATAACCCTGTATATAAAAAAAAACAACCGTAAGAATTTATTTCGTACTTAGGTACTACGTACGTAATTTACTACTTACTCGACTTATGACATGTTGAAAACTGAGCACATGTCATATAGCTGCTATTCTTCATGTACGTGTGTCATATCACTGCAATAGCTTCATTGTAATATTACATGAAACATCCAGTTTTTATTGCTTTGACAGATGCGGTTTGACTGAGTCAATATAACATTTCCTACGCACATACATATATGTAATAGACTATATTTATTCGGATTTATCTTACACGTGGAAGTGATCTTGAATTCCTAAAACTTCGAAATATGAATTGGTTTATTTCAGTTACATTTTATCTCGTTTTATTAGAATTGTTCCGTGCTAAATTCGTTGAACTGGCAATTTGTATGGCTGCATTATTATTGTTGTATAATTTCGAAACCATATTCGCTCTTTTATCCATTAGATGGTGTCGGGTTTTTTCAAATTAATGAATTTATTACGACGTATTTATGAAGTTGTTGATATAACACATCATTTGGGAAAACAGATTTGAGTTTTGTCCCTACACCCAATATTGTTTTGGTCGTGTCGAACAGCTTTTCACCACATAAAATAATGTTTTAATTATCATTCAAACCGAGATGCAAGTATACAGTGTTACTGAAGGCGCCCAAAAATATAGAGTTATCTGGTAGAAAAACCAGCACAAAAATCTACCATCAGTTGAAGAATATTTACTTAAAAAATATTTACAAATATTTATGTAAAATATTTATATATTATGAGGATATCGATCGCCAAGTGGCTATAAGCGTGATTTTTCACCGATGATCGTGGGTTCAAACCCAGGCACCACTGATTTTCATGTGCTGAATTTGTGATTATAACTCGTCTTGTGTTTAACTGTTAAGGAAAATACCGCGAGGAAACCTGCACGTGTCAAATTTCACTCAAATTCTGCCACATGTGAATTCCACCAACCTGCATTGGAGCAGCGGGGTGGAATAAGCTCCAAAACCTTCTCCTCATAAAAGGCCTCCTGCCTTAGCTCAGTAGTGGGGTGGGAAATTCAAAAGCTGTTACTTTGCTACTTTTATATCGATGACCATTATAAAAACAAAAATAGAACAAAAATAGAAAGAAAAAACCGTGCTATTTTTAATCATATTATCTGTAAAAATATGCAAAGATATTGTTGAAATATAAATGATACTACAAAAGGAAATGCAAGCAGAATAATACGTAGTAATCCAATTTATAATGATCCTTATGTTCATAAGAAATTCCGTTTTGTAGAGGTCTTCTGATTTGGTCTTCTTCATCAGGTATCAAAGATTTCTTACAATGAAACAATTACTAGATTAAAACTGGCATTAGTTTTCTTTAGTTGTATCTTTAATTAAAGTTCCAACGGCTGAACATAGCAATCTTTTGTACATAGAATTAAAAGTAAATATAATCAGATTTTGAAATTAGAATATATATATTTTTAAAGTCATCTTAGTTTTATTATGGTCAAGTATTCGAGCCAATGGCTTTTCCTCCTTTTCCAGTAAACACTATCAACTACGAATTGCTACTTCCAGTTTCTGAAAACCAAAAAAAAAATTAGTGACACAACTCAGGATTTGAACCTAGTATTTCGAGATTTACAGCCACAAAACTTATGAGGAGATTATATGACGTTCAAGGTGCTGATATACTTCAAACGAGCGATATAAAATTTAATGTTGTATACGACTGGCTCACATACTTAACGAATTTAGGATTTCTTGGAAGTAGTTATATTATATATATACGCAGGCTATATATGTGTATTATATAGTGTACATATAATATATAAAGTCACTATAAAAACAGGGATTTTTCAATAAATTTACATGTTTATTGATAAATTTCCTCTCCTTTTTGAGGAGAAGGTTTTGGAGCTGATTCCACCGCGCTGCTCCAATACAAACGTGCTTAAATGCATTCAACATTGATAGAATTCACATGTAGGTTGACATTTCAGTGAAATTAGACAGATGCAGGTTTCCTCGCGATGTTTTCCTTCACCGTCAAGTACGAGATGTATTATAATTAAAATAAATTGAAAATTCAGTGGTGCTCGCCCGGGTTTGAAACTACGACCATCGGTTATTCACGCCTTCTAACCGCTGGGCCATCTCGGCTTGATATATTCGTAAATTTTATTAAGTTTCATTAAAATTATTGTTTTACAGACAGACAGAAATAGTGAGTGGAAATATTTTTAAATATGGCTTCCACGCCGTAAAATGGCGTAATTTAAGTACCAGTATTTGTACATATCCTATAAAAAAATCATATTATTTTCTCTTATTGAGTATATGATAGTCATATTATCAAATAAACTACGACAATATAATGCAATTGTCTATAAATCCTATACAAATAAAGTATTAGGTATATAGGCTTTAAAAGTCAAACTAGATAAGAATCTAGTAAGAAATTTGCTTCAACAAACAAACTGAACCGTCTTTCTTTCTTATATCCTAGTTCAATTATATCTCGGGTTGAGAGATAACCCCTGGCTTCTGGGCTAATTTAACTTACTTTCGTTCGACTTTAACTTCCTCTGGTCTCATATTTTTTTATTCTATTCAATTATGACAATTTTAACTTAATTTAATTGGAAAAAGTTGAGAACTTCAACCCTGCGAAATGGAACAGTTTTTATTATTTTTATTTTTTTAATCGTGATTATTTGCGTACTAGTGTCATTTATCCGATTAATCTTGTAAATGAATTGATACATTACAAATGATGGATGGTTAATGTTAGCATTAGAAAAATAGTAACAAAAAATAAAATGGTCGTCATAACTAAACATTGATGAAATGACTGCATACTTATATGAATAAAAATTAATACTTGGTGGTAGAGCTTTGTGCAAGCTCGTCTGGGTAGGTACCACCCACTCATCAGATATTCTGCCGCAAAACAGCAGTACTTTGTATTGCTGTGTTCGGGTTTGAAGGGTGAGTGAGCCAGTGTAATTACAGGCACAAGGGACATAACATCTTAGTTCCCAAGGTTGGTGGCGCAATGGCGATGTAAGCGATGGTTAACATTTCTTACAATGCCATTGTCTATGGGCGTTGGTGACCACTTACCATCAGGTGGCCCATATGCTCGTCCGCCTTCCTATACAATAAAAAAAAAAAAAAACCATTTTTATTGAATTATCATTTTTCTGTATGGACAAAAAGAAAGAGTGAAATGAAATCTACAATTTAATTAATAAATTTAATTGTATTAAATAATTAATAAATAAAAAATTAAATACCAATCGAGTGAGAGAGAGATAGATGCGGCGCAAGCGTACAATCAGCGTAACGGGACAATGAGTCATCCTTTTTCTTGCATGCAGCCAGCGTTCATCGATAAATTAGACGTTGTCACGTCAAAAGAACGGGGTAAATTTTTAAGGAATAAAAAAAATGTTAATAATAGTATTAATCCTTACATAAAGCAAAACACATATCGAATTAAATTCAATTTAACCAAAATAGATAGAACTCAATTGATTTCGATTTTGTAACTCTTACGCCATCATATTTTATTTGAATTAATCTTATGTCATTTAAGAAAGAAAAAAATAAATTAATAATATCAGTACCTTCATTAGCGTTAAAATTTATGGGCAATTAAGTTTTTAATTTACTTTTACAGCTAACTTGTTATAAATCGCAGTTGTTAAGCTGTCTTGTCATTAATTCCCAGCGCTAAAGTACACGCTTCTACTCGTATTTAACTAACGAAACCTTTCAGCACTGCCTTCACTTCGTGTGATTATTAAATATGACATTTTATTATGTTGAATCTTTTCTTTCCTTAAAATGAAATGGAGTTATAGTTGGACCATTTATTTTAACGATCTCGTTGGTGCTATAACTAGATTACAGATGTCATGATTATTGGCGAACCTTGAGCGTATGCCGTATGCCGTGACAACAAACGGCGTGACGCTCTCTTTTGTCATCCACCTCTCTCTCCGCCACTGCTGCCTCTTCACATGAGTGTAAACTTAAGCGAAAGTTTAAAGAACTACCATTTCTAACTTATAAGCCAACAGTAAATCAAATGTATGTAACTAGCATTCAGATTTAAAGCTAGTGTGGGTTACATTAATTTTATTTAATGTCAAAATATGTTTCTCCGTAATATTCTTGTATTATAGTTATGTATATCTTATCTTGTCGAGTTACTATCCGCATTAAAATCCAGTTTCAAGGCTACAATGTCAAATAAAATTATTATGGGCAGACATAATAGAGTTACTATTGAAAATATTAGCCTAGCAACCGCGTCTGATAAAAAGCTTTAGTAGCTTATGAATTATTATTAAAAATTACTAATTTGTATAATTAAAAAAAAATATACCTTAATGTAATTCACCTTATTGTAAGTCAATATGATGCTAAATCATAAAATAGAATAAAATAGAGAATTGTTAATATTTAATCATAACTAAAATATTATTGATAAAGTCAAATCAATATCAACAATAAAGCTATTATTATTATTATTAAATTCGGACAGATTATTTGACGCGCATCACAATATTATATAAATAATTAATTTAGTTTATTAACAAATGTTTGTACTGGACGAAGATAATTAACATTAACATCATATTACGCAAGCTGTCCATTGTATTTACTAGTAGCAATAATAGTTTTTGTAGTAATAGTAGTGTTTATTAAATCAATTTAAATGAAGAGCAAAATTCGCTTCTCTTAATATACTTTTGATTATTATTTATTAAAATAAATCCAATTATTTGACGTGACAACGTCTAATAAATCAATGAACGCTGACTGCATGCACGAAAAAGGATGACTCATTGTCCCGTTATGCTGATTGTACGCTTGCGCCGCATCTATCTGTTATGACGTTGTCACGTTAAACTATCGTCCGTAAACCGACTTTACAGACAATAATTTTTTTTATTACGGATTATGTGTCGATATCACTACTGTTAGAATACCTGAATCTTAACCGATCATAGCAGGTTCAAACCTGGCCACACAACGCGGATAATTCATCTCACATTAAAAAAAAACATCAGCGCAAGAAATCCTATATCCTATATGTATTCAGAACAAAACAAAAACCGACTTCATAGGAAAAACAAATTAATATGCACTAAAAAGTAAAAAAATAATTGCGTATTCTTCTACAATTTGATAATTAACTTACTATTTTCTACTCATCAATATGTAGGTACGAATGTGTTGTGTGGTTGATAATTTATTTACAATTATTGTTACTTTTGGAGTCGATGTCAGCCAATGTGGGCTTATAACTACATACATAGTTGTAGGTGAGATGTGTTTGTGTCGCACGCGCAACTTAACGAAGCGAATAAAAGTCAATTTGTAATGTGTATGTTTTTAAAAGATTCCCGTATTATTATTGCTAGGTATATTATAGTGTTTCCTTAGCTGACATCGACTCCAAAAATAACAATAATTGTAAATAAATTATCAACCACACAACACATTCGTACCTACATATTGATGAGTAGAAAATAGTAAGTTAATTATCAAATTATAGAAGAATACGCAATTATTTTTTTACTTTTTAGTGCATATTAATTTGTTTTTCCTATGAAGTCGGTTTTTGTTTTGTTAAAATTTTTATTTATTTTTCGATTTTAAGTGAATCTGAAGTACACTCACTAATTTGTAGAATATGGGTAGACCTACTAAACGTGCAGCTCATATGAGACAGCGCCATTTATATTATTATTTAAATATATTAATCTAAAACAGTGAACCATAAAGAAAAATGCATTTCGGTACTTAATTAATAAATATTAGTTAATATGGTTAAATGTATGAATATAAATTAACATGTTTTGATTAAATAGATTTAGTTGGTGGGGTAATTTAGTTGGGCAGCCATAACATAACCAAATAGTTATTTCTAGTAATAATTAAATAAACTGTATGTTTATAGATGTTGTGTTATACCATTCTTCACCATAAAATATGACGGAATGTCTGTATATTAAAAAAAGGGGAAGTATCTATATTATCCTAACTAATATTATAAAAATATTATAACTAATATTATGCGAAAGTAAGTTTGTTTTTGACGCTTTCACGCCTAAACCACTAAGCCGATTTAAGAAATTCTTTCACCAATGGAAAGTTTAATTATCAGGGAGTAATATAGGCTACATTTTGTTCCCATATTCCCACGGGAACAGGAACTACGCGGTGAAACCGCGGGAAAAACACTAGTAATCAATATATAAATATACATAAATATAACATGTATATAAGAATACTTATACGATTCTATATATATATATATATGTATAATTTTCAAAATTGGTCTCAACTTTTAGGAGATGTTCAAATATGTTTCAATTACAAACATATACATATATACTAATGCTTAAATGCAACCTCTTTGGTTTTTAAAATTAAAAGAAAACAAGTACAGTATGACGATGTAAACAATGCTATCTCTGATATAGTACATTGGTTTAGTGTTAATAATCTTATGTTAAATAATAAAAAAACAAAAGTTGTAAAATTTAGCGCGCCAAATGTAAAAAATGTAAAAGCTAATGTACATATCAATGGGGAGTCGATGGATCCAGTTGAGTCCGCTGTATTTCTTGGCATTACTGTTGATGCCAAGTTGCAGTGGGCCCCCCATATTGACGGATTGGCGAATAGACTAAGCTCAGCGGCATTTGCAGTTAAAAAAATAAGATTTTTTACCGATATCGATACGGCCCGTCTCGTATATTTTAGTTATTTTCACAGTATCATGTCTTACGGCATTATGCTGTGGGGTAATGCGGCCGCTATCAATACGATATTTGTATTGCAGAAGAGGGCTATTCGCGCAATCTATAACCTAGGAGCTAGAGAATCCCTAAGACAGAAATTTAAAGAAATTAAAATATTAACTGTTGCTTCTCAATACATACTATGTAATGTTATGTATGTACGGAAACACATTAATGATTTTGTGAGAAAATGTGATACTCATAACATTGGTACAAGGAACAAACACAAATTAATTACTCCCGTTACTCGACTTCATAGAGTCAGTAACTCTTTTGTGGGGCAATGTGTACGTTTATACAACAGGATCCCAGAAAGCGTTCAAAATGTTTCAGTTACTAAATTTAAAAAAATTGTAAAGGAACGCTTGTGTGCTAAAGGTTATTATACAATTAATGAATTTATGGATGATAGCACACCTTGGGAATGAGACGATCGCCGCATGGCTATTTCCTTTTTTTTTTTTTTTGTAAAAGACAAAAAACAGACAAAAAAAAAAAAAATAAACAAAAACATCAACCCGCTGAGTTTCTTACGCCGGTTCTTCTCAGGGCTGGGTGTTTCTTTTCCGAACCGGTAGTAGTTTCTAGTTTGACAATCAATAAGTAAGTGTAATACTTCAATATTGAATAAAGTATTTGAATTTGAATTTGAATTTGACATAACTCATATTATAAAGAGGAAAGATTTGATTTTTGTTTGATTTTTTATTACGATTTAAATCAAAAACTACTCGACCGATTTTAAAAAATCTTTCACCCTTAGAAAGCTACGTCCTTACCAAGTAATATAGGTTTTATTATATTTTCAAAAACTTATAGATCCCTACTTAAAATGGAGCAATGTAACCCAACGTATCAAACTGTTGCCTATAAAAGTTATTATTTCGCGTGCGCTGCGAAAACTATTGACGGTATATAAAGAAGTGTTTTTTACAATAATACTATAATTACTTGATCATAACGATGTTATGGTAGGTGAATGATAAATCTAGATAGCCTATAAAAGATTCGGCCGCGTATCGTTAATTTGCTACTAAGAATTGAAGATTTCCGTTACTTTGTCATGGATCCTATTATCAGAATCTAACCAAACTATCATCAAACAACCCTTGAAGTATACTCTTTCTAATAAAAAAAAAAATCATCGAAATCGGTTGGCGTGATATTGAGTTATTCGTCCATTTGTCGCGCACATACCTCATGCAAATTTACGACTTATATGGTTTTCTCATGGATTCCATTGTCAAACCTGGACCAAAAAAAAATGGGACCCCATGGGAAGCAACCCCTTTCAAATAAAAAAAAAATCATCAAAATCGATTCACCCGAAGTCGAAAGTTATGAGGTAACAAACACAAAAAAAAAAAAAAAAACATACAGACGAATTGATAACCTCCTCCTTTTTTTGAAGTCGGTTAAAAACGCATTGCAAGCTCTAAACTTTCTTCTCAACGTTTACACATTAACTGTCCTTACTTATAAACTTATTTCTGTGTAATTTATTTAAAATATATATGGAATAAGTTAATCTCTTATTATGAACAACAAATGAAGATATAATATTGTTTCTTTACATTATTATAAAGGCTAGGTGTGAGAGTAATATAGTGAAACTAGACCGTAAAGCCTTAGGGAACTATGAATCGATGAGGGTCTTGTTTTATTTAATTAACTTAGAAAGTGAGACGAGTTGAAAATGTAGGTCACTTCGGTAGCTAACTTGTAATACTAAGCTACATTTTAAACTATCAAGATTATAGTTACCTACATCGTTAATTATAGGTATTACGTGTGATTAATTTTTTTAATTTTAAAATGAAACACTAACAGGACCGAGCGACGATGTTAACTTAACGATAAACTATATATGTTCCTTACACTTACACTGTTACACTAGTGTACTGTATTTTAGTGTGTGGATTACAATTATTTATCTTTTACCTGCTTTATGACTGCCCCGTCGTTCTAATGGCTAGATATAAGGCCGCACTTGTGCACTATAATATCTCCTGCGCAGTTGGCTAATCTCTCTTGAGATTGACCGCCGTGGCTGAAATCTCTAATAAATATAATAATAAATATAAATAAGGTCTGGAAGACCTTATTTATTATTCAAATGGAATTCACAAAGAACCACCAAAAGGTATTTAGTATTTCAATACCGTATTCCGTAAATATTAAACAAATCTGTTTTAAATATAGACATACATGGTGTTCATATAAACATGATGAGTTATATATCATTTTGTTAAATACTTAAATACATTATTTCGCATATACTTTGTACGGTATTATTGTGATAATTATTTTTTTTATGTATTATTTATATATGGCTATATTTAAATTGATATTGACTTAATTTGAAGCTTATTAGCTTGTTTGGATTTGACCTTTGACCATAATTGTTTTGAAAAATGTTCGCAAATTAGAATCATTTAGTTTGTATGTATTAAGCATTTCGTAACAAAACTTTTCTCGTATGTATTTAAATTTAATTCAATCGTTTTAATACAACATTAACACAAATCCCAGGTCGGACTAATAAAAGTTTTTGTTTTTTGTTGAATCTCAGTAGCAGCCGAAGCCTTGAAGTTGGAAGTGTGTACGTACTCGTGCTTCGGTTAACATGTACTTGAACTCTTTGTGATCGTGTCGGATTGCAAGCCCATCGGATTATGAGAGTGAGGTATATATATACATTTCATCTGTGTGTGTGTGTCACACTTGTGCCCCTGTGTATAATGTGTCCAGCGCAGTTGGCGCCAAGTCATGTTAAGATTGGACGCCCTGCCCTTGCTCCTTGTGGCCGTGGATGCGTGAGCTGGGGGCCTCGCGTATCCTATTATACGGCCCTGAGGAGGACGACAGCCGGGCTGGCCTCGCGCTGTCGTACGCACTTTAGTGCGGGGGGGGGGGTGTCTAAATTGCCTTCGCCCCCTGAGGAGAGCTCCGCCAAGCCACGAGCGGAGCAAAGCGCGGGAGGTTGCTGCGGATGCGTTATATCAACACGATCCCGCAGCCTCTCCGATCCGTGCCGAGGACGGCCATCGCAGTGGTTTTAGTGGGTAAGAATCCCACATAACCCGGATCCCCTCCCAAGGGAGACGGGTACCTTTCTGAAAGTTTCCACTGCGTGAAAAAAAAATGGACGCCCTGCCCGATATTACCAAGGGAACATCATAATCAACATCAGAAAAAACTACAAAAGAAGTTACAGATCAAACATTCTACGAAATCAAATACCAAATACGAGTCTTTATTTTTTTCATATTTTTCGCGACTAGACTTTAAATAGAGAAGGCATATACCGTAACAATCGGATGAAAAAATAGGTTTATAGGCGCGTCCTGTACAGAACTAACAATGCAAAACCGGCCTTGTTTCAACATTGTCCACTCGTTCACAAACGAGGACTTCAAAAAAGTCGGTGACGGCGTGGAGAGGGGTTTAACTTTTCGATCTTTTTCCAGGTAAACTTTGATCGAAGTATAGGTATTATAAAAAAACAAATTAAATGTAAATTGTATGTTTTTTTACGTAATACTTTTTCTATTGGCGGTCCGGTTCGTATGCCGTGACGTCAAACGGCATGATTATATTTGTTTTATTTTTTTTAATTTTTTCATCGTATTATCGTGAAGATTGTCTTTGATATCAATTAAAGATTATATCCTATCGTTCTGATTGAACTATTCTAACAGATTTGAGCGAGTTTTCAGTCATTTCTCTGGTCGATTATTTCTTGAATTATTATCTGTCTCGAAAATTAAAAAGTTACATTGCTGTGGAAGATAAATTAGTCAACTTGTAACACAAAGCGTAAAACGAATGAGGAATTTATTAGACTAACGAATCTGAAATTAAAAAGCGCTTAATTCGCTTAATTGAACTGAATTTGAAAAACTCGACAAAGTTGTGTCAATTTAAAACAGTTGTTATAAACTTTACGTAACTACTAATTCAATAATAGTGACATTCACTTTTGCATTTATTTCTAACATGTATATTTTATCCCTGATTATATTTATTTATTTCATATGAAGCCAACGTTATATATTAAGAAAAAACATTTTTCAAATTAGATGTATAAAAATATTGTAATAAAATATATAAACAATTAAAGGCTAACTTAACATTTAAAATCTAATTGACGAGAAACAAAATAAGAAAAAATATCTTTATCTTAAAGAAAGCAAAAAAAGGGAATTCTGATAAAAATATTAGCGAATAAATATTAGTGAATAATGTTAATATAAATCAAGATAGTAAAAGGTAAATAATATAATTATTCTGTAAATATAAACAACAAATTAAATTACATTAAATACATATTTTAATAATTATTTTTAACGTACCAGTATGGCGTGTTCTACTAAATTGTTACGGGGTCAATTAAAAGCTATTTAATAACATATATATGGTTTAATGTAATTATGTCAATAATTTTTCATCTTTTCTTGGGCAAGGTGATAATTTTTATTGACTGCCTATTAAGAAATTTAAAAATAAAGATTACAAAAATACTACAAATACAGTAAAACAGATAATTAAGACACAAGACATAAAAAATGTTTCCAGTTGATGTATTTGTTTAAGGAAAAAAAGTTAACTAATTTAACTACTGAGTTTTTTTCCGATAAATACCTTTCTGTTTTCAAAACCAACTTTAATAAATAACATGTAGCCCTAATAATGGATAACATAAAATAGAATAGATAATATTATGATTATCTATAACATTTGTACGGAAAAAAATTCAGAAGACATTTCAAATTAAGAATGAAAATAGATTGACAGATATTATTGTCAACATACTTGTTTACTTGGTGGTAGAGCTTTGTGCGAGCTCGTCTGGGTAGGTACCACCCACTCATCAGATATTCTACCGCAAAACAGTAGTACTTGGTATTGTTGTGTTCCGGTTTGAAGGGTGAGTAAGACAGTGTAATTACAGGCACAAGGGACGTAATATCTTAGTTTCCAAGGTTGGTGGCGCATTGGTGACGTCAGAGATGGTTAACATCTCGATCACTTACCATTGGTGTTTGCGGGCGTTGGTAATCACTTACCATCAAGTGACCCATATGCTCGCCCGTCTTCCTAGGCAATAAAAACAAAAAAAAACACAGCAATTGTATTGTAACTATATACTATTAGATAAAATGTCGTATGTCACGATATTATGTATGTGATTCCTCGGCTATGCCTTTAACTATACCTCTATAATATGGTAATTATTATGATTTATAATTGATGTAGTAAATTTCCTAACTTTTTATATAGATAAAATTACAAGGCGAAAGGGAAACAGGCAAAAGTTTCCACGCTTATAAAACAGATGACACATTCATTACGACTTTAGTAAAATTTTTTTTAATTAAACACACTATAAGTCTAGCTAATAATTTTATGGCGAAACATTGGAATACAATTTGTTACGATTTAATCTCTATTTAGAAGATGAAAGCGTTTGATAATTAAATATAGACAAATCCTCAAACAGTCTAATTTCAAACATCAATTAGGAAAATTTTCGTTTGAAAGGAATTCGTGAACTTCAATGGCTTCTACAATCTTCATGAAAATTAATTCAATATCTGAAGATTAATTTTAATTGTATGTGATTCGTTTTATTAACAGTTAATAATATAAATTAATTGGTTGAATTAAGCCGTTATAAATGTATTTAACGAATGCTTCGTTATTTATGTAGCTATTTAAAGGTCTGTATGTTTGCTAGTAAGGCTTTGTGCAATCTGGTCTGGGTAGGTTAGATCGTTATTCATCATTAGATATTCTACCGCTAAACAGCAGTACTTAGTACTGTTGCGTTGCCGTTTGAAGCATGATTGAGCGAGTGTAACTACATACACAAGGAACATCTTCGTTCCCAATGTTGGAGGCGCATTGGCGATGTAAGGTTTGGTTAATATTTCACATATCGCCATCGGTGGTGACCACTTAAAATGAAGTGGTCCATCTGAACGACATGATACTCATGTTCTCCACCGTCACGCTTAACTACATTGTATGTGTGCAGTATTGATAATATTTACTTCTATTTTATCTTTCCTTGTTTCTTTGTTTAAATGGGGAGCCGTGGTAGTGAATCTTGCAATAACTTTACTTAACACTAACAATTTTTTGGTTGGTGGAATAATTGGCCCAAGGGCATAATAATCGAATGCGAAATTTCCAACATTAAAGCTGATTTATTTTATAGTGTGATTGGAATCTAAATAATCGATCGCTGCCGTCATGCTCGTGGTCATACGCATGACGTCGAAATCCATACACAATTACAATACAGTATTGCAACAAGACAGTAAGATGTCAAGAGCTCAAAATTGTATAACAACATAAATAAGACTGACATATTTCCAGTAAACAGGCACACATGCAAATCGCTCTTAAAAATATTTCTCCTTAAATTAGATAATAGATGATAGATATTTCTCCTTAAATTAGATGATATAAGATGCAATAAAGATTTTTATTTTATTATGTATAATTGTAACATGATGTATCCGACACCTAAAATAAATTACAGCCATAATATCTCTATTATTCTGTGTTTTATTTGAATACGAATTTGTTATGTCATTATTGCAAAAACGTGATATTACGTTACATAGTTGACGCAAATTCTCAGGTCGAGTAGTGGATTATATCTTTAGCCACGACGACTCATTTACTTCCTAAAATAAATAAATCAAATCTCATGTCAAATAAATATTAAATATACTGTTTCAGTTAAATAAATACTTTCGAAATGAAAATAGGGAATAGAGAAGTCAGTTAAATTTGTCAACGTTTTGTTTTAACATTACAGTTTGCGAAGTCCACAGCTCGTCAACAGACTATATTTGTTTTGAATGTTTTTGTTGATTATTATTGCTATGTCCACAGCAACTTGTATAGATAATATATTCACAAATCTTATACCACAGAATAAAACTATTATTAGTAGATTAAGCTCAGATCACTGTGGACAATTAGCTTCATTCAATTTTTATACAAAAGAAATAAGCAAATCGCAAAGGATAGTGTTTGTTCCTTTGACCACAAGCCGTATTGAGAAGTTTAGAAGTAATATTGTGGCAAGTCTCCCCGTCTTACCTTATAATGAGAGTCCAAATGTTTTATATAATACCTTGTTTAAATTAATTAAAAACAAATTCAACGCCATATTCACTTCTAAAACAGTTGATAAACAAACCTTCTCAAAATTCAGTGACTGGGCGACCATTGGAATTCATAAGAGTAGGCAGAGAATGTATGAGCTTTACTATGAAAGAACATACAATCATAGTGCTACTTTTGCTAACTATGTAAGAAATTATTCAAAATTATTTAAAAAAGTATGCTTTTTGGCAAAATCATTATATATTAAAAATAAAATAAAAAATGCACATGATAAAATAAAAATGACATGGAACATTATTAATTGTGAAACTGGGAAAATTAATAACCGCAGCTCCGAAATGACTCTTATTAGTAACAAGGAAGTCATTAGTAATGATCGGGAAGTTGCTTCTGTTTTTGAAAAATTTTTTGCTGACATACCAGTTTTGACAACTAAGTCACTTATTTCCTCTCCAATTGTTGCCGAGTCATTGATCAAAGAAAATGTTAGAGAATGTAGTGCTACCTTTAACTTCTCTAGTATAAGCAGTAATGATATAATAAGTACTTTTAAATCATTAGAGATTAAGAAAACAGCTGATTTGTGGGGTCTATCTGTAAAGGTTATAAATTCAATTATTGATGTGATTGCACCCTACCTTGTGATAATATTTAATAATTGTGTTCAGAGTGGTATATTTCCTGACCTGATGAAACATAGCAAAATTCCAATATTTAAATCTGGTAGTTCTTCAGACCCCAATAACTTCAGGCCAATCTCAATTCTACCAACCCTCAGCAAAATATTTGAAAAAATTATTTTAAATCAATTACTTGCTCACTTTAACAGACACAATCTGCTTCATAGAAAACAATTTGGTTTCACAAGGGGTCGTTCAACAACAGACGCAGGCATTGAACTTATTAAGAATATCTATGAAGCATGGGAGGAGTCACAGGACGCCTTAGGGATCTTCTGTGACTTATCCAAGGCCTTTGATTGTGTACAACATGAAACTCTGGTCAGGAAATTAAATCACTATGGAATCAGAGAAGGTGCGCTCGAGCTTTTGACTTCTTATCTTAAGAATAGAATTCAGAAGATCGACGTTAATGGGAAAAGATCTCCTGGTGTTTCAGTTGGTATGGGGGTCCCTCAGGGATCAATTCTCGGTCCTTTTCTATTCCTCATTTACATAAACGACCTGCCCTTTCTTGTAGGGAACAAACATGACATAGTATTGTTTGCTGATGATACCTCTTTAGTTTTTAAAATTAAAAGAAAACAAGTACAGTATGACGATGTAAACAATGCTATCTCTGATATAGTACATTGGTTTAGTGTCAATAATCTTTTGTTAAATAATAAAAAAACAAAGGTTGTGAAATTCAGCGCGCCGAACGTAAAAAATGTAAAGGCTGATGTACATATCAATGGGGAGTCGATGGATCCTGTTGAGTCTACTGTATTTCTTGGCATTACTGTTGATGCCAAGTTGCAGTGGGCCCCCCATATTGACGGATTGGCGAATAGACTAAGTTCGGCAGCTTTTGCGGTTAAGAAAATAAGATTATTCACTGATGTTGATACGGCCCGCCTTGTATATTTTAGTTACTTTCACAGTATAATGTCATATGGCATTGTGTTGTGGGGTAATGCGGCCGCTATCAATACGATATTTGTGCTGCAAAAGAGGGCTATTCGCGCGATCTATAACATGGGAGCTAAAGAATCCCTAAGACAGAAATTTAAAGAAATTAAAATATTAACTGTTGCTTCTCAATACATATTATGTAATGTTATGTATGTACGGAAAAACATTAATGATTTTGTGAGAAAATGTGATACTCATAACATTGGTACAAGGAACAAACACAAATTAATTACTCCCGTTACTCGACTGCATAGAGTCAGTAACTCTTTTGTGGGGCTATGTGTACGTTTCTACAACAGGATCCCAGAAAGCGTCCAAAATAATTCAGTTGCTAAATTTAAAAAAATTGTAAAGGAACGCTTGTGTGCTAAAGGATATTATACAATTAATGAATTTATGGATGATAGCACACCTTGGGAATGAGACGATCGCCGCATGGCTATTTCTTTCGTTTTTTTTTTGTAAAAAACATAAAAAAACAAAAAAGTTAAAAAAAAAAAAACCCGCTGAGTTTCTTTCGCCGGTTCTTCTCAGGGCTGGGTGTTTCTTTCCGAACCGGTAGTAGTTTCCAGTTTGACAATCAATAAGTAAGTGTAATACTTCAATATTGAATAAAGTATTTTGATTTGATTTGATTTGATTTGATATGCTTCAATTAGTGTTGGTTTAATACTAAATTATTGTTTTACACGAATAATATAATAATAATAATAATATTCTGGGACATTATTCACACACGGCCATCTGATCCCAAACTAAGCAGAGCTTGTGTTATGGAAACCAGACAACTGATATACTACATATACTACTTTTTCTTTTGTAAATACATACTTATATAGATAATTACACCCAGACTCAGGACAAACAGACATGTTCATGCACACAAATGTTTGTCCTGGGTGGGAATCGAACCCTCGACCTGCGGCGCGAAAGGCAGGGTATCTACCAACCACGCCAACCGGCTCGTCAAAACAACCAATTTATTTTACTGTTTATAAATAGGATTTAAGAGCTATTCCGTAAGAATAAACTCGAAAGTAATCGCATTACAATACAATACAATGCAGAATTATATTGTGAAATTTCAGAAAGTCATATAGGACATTTCTTTATAAATTGTTTATTCATCATTTCACAAGTGAGATGCGAAGTAATATGTACTTGGTGGCAGTTCTTTCTGCTCGCCCGTCTGGGTAGGTACCATCCACTCATCAGAAACTAGTGCCGAAATGCTATACTTAGTATTGTTGTGTTCGGGTTTGAAGGGTGAGTTAGCCAGTAATAACATATTACTTCCCAAGGTTGGTTTCGCATTGACGATGTACGTATAGTTAATATTTCTTACATTGCCAATGTCTATGTTCGGTGGTGGCCACTTACCATCAAGTAGCCTATTTATCAGTGTGTCAAAAAAAAAATGGTGGTGTGCAAAGTCGGTTTACGGACGATAGTTTAACGTGACAACGTCATAACATTTATGAAATGACTGCATACTTTTATGAATAAAATTGAATCATTTTTATTGAATTATCATTATTCTGTATGGATACAAAGAAGGAGTGAAATGAAATCTACAATTTAATTGATAAATTTACTTTTATTTTCACTCATAGGCCAATCGAACGAAAGAGAGATAGATGCGGCGCAAGCGTACAATCAGCGTAACGGGACAACGAGCGTAACGGCACAATGAGCGTAACGGGACAAATTCGTGCATGCAGCGAGCGTTCATCGATTTAATAGACGTTGTCACGTCAAAATAATAAATTAATAACATACTTTACTCACTATAATTTACATTCAAAGTGTGTATTATACCTTAATCTATTTTAAATTGTACATACAATTTACATACATCGGATGCAATCAAACGTACTTCTACGTATCCGTTCTACCGTGTATTTCTCAATACATTTAGGCAGATCTGTTTTGAGACAGACTTCAATATTTGCGCGTCTAAGTTACGGATAAGTAAATAGTACTAAGCTTGTTGTGGTATTTACGTTGTGTGAATGTTTATTCGAATGTACAATTCTGTATCGAGTTTGACTTAGTGTTACATGTCTATGTTTAATTTGAATTTTGTTTGAATGTTTGTTTGTTTGAGTAATGATTTGAAAGTTATGTAGTGTTTTATTTAATTATTATTGAGCGCATAGGATGTGAAATAAGTTTGTAAATGTTACACAAGTGAGGATGAATCGTTTGGTCAAGTCGATCTGGCTCGAAGGACCAACTCTTCTAAGTAAAAAGTAAAATAAAACAATCAACATTTGGATCTGATATATCACAGTGTTGATTATACTCGTCCAGTTTCCACGACGTTATTCTGCACACTTGCGTGTGCGCATTATTAACCCTTCTCCCCTTTTATTCTACCACCTTTGCGCATATAGCAGATTTACCGCTAAGCATGAGATGACTTATTATAAATAAATCGTATAAAAATTAAGCGCTGCTTGGCCGGACTGTTGACGGTTTTTATATAATGAATATATTATTATATTTACTGAATCTTAAATAATTATTTTGACGTGACAACGTCTAATAAATCGATGAACGCTGGCTGCAAGCACGAAAAATTGTCCCGTTGGGCGCATTGTCCCGTTGCGCTGACTGTACGCTTGCGCCGCATCTATCTCTCTTTCAATCGATTGCAGTCATTTCATCAATGTTTTGTTATGACGTTGTCACGTTAAACTGACAACCATTATTTTTAATTCTCTTATTTTCTGTGTTATTGTTATTGTTTTAAAATTTATTTCATGTGTCATTGATTATTGTTTATTAATTTATGACTTAATTTTAAATTATATTGTCTTTTGTTTGTAGCAAGTTCGTAGCTTCATAAGAATACTATTCATCGCGGAGTGATAAGTGCTTGCACGTCTCTTAAGCTATTCGCGTGCCAAATGTCACGGCGTGCGGGTAAAACATGAAATCGTGAAAGTAGGACAAACAAAGTCACATAATACATAATAAGCCACAAGACTGTTATAGTGTATTGCATTTATCGTTCGTTTTCTTTTCTTTCCGTATTTTGGGTTATATCTCTAAGACTTATCTAATCAACTTACACATAAAGAATACATAAGAGTAAAAAAAAAAATCAATGTACATTTTAGCCTTACTAATAAACATTATAAAGCAAGATTATCGAATGGATAGTTACTATATTTCCTTTATCAGTAGTTTTACATTCGCATAAACAAAGATCGTTTTTTTTGCATAGGTAGGCAGAAGATCATACGGGCTACATGATGGTAAGTGGTCACCTACCATAGACATTGGTATAGTAAGAAATGTTAACCATCGCTTACATCGCCAACGCGCTACCAAACTTTGGAAACTAAGATGTTATGTCTCTTGTGCCTGTATTTACTGACTCACTCACCCTTCAAACCAAAACACAATAATACTGTGTGTACCCACACAATAATGTGTGGCTGGTACCCAGACGAGCTTGCACAAAGTTCTACCAGAATTACTATTTTTTTTTAATTTATTTAAGACAGTTACACCATCAACTTATCACTAAACACTTAAAAGGAACACCTTAAACAGGTACTCTTACGAAGTGATACGTCTTTAAAAGCGTAAACAACATTAGTATGGGGGTTGATCAAAAATCAAATCATAAGTATTCGAATATTAAATTTGTGAATTTACACAATTTAATTTGTCAAAACGACCTTTTTCATGGCATTTTCCACCGTGATTTTTCTAGATTTATATATAAATTGAACCAAACAATCGGTATCGATCGCAGATTAAAAAAAAACCGGTAAAATCTTTTACTTTCAGATGCAGAAAGTTTTCATACAATAGTATTCAATAATAATATATCATAATTTTTTAATTTAATTTTATGTATAATCATTTACTAAGTGCTGTAAGAATATGATAGGTATATACTTATATAATATGTTGTATATTGGTTGTATATAAATACAGACCTGCCATAAGTGGTTAGCTGCTAGTAATTACTTCAACAATGATTAATCTTACCTAGTAATATAAAAATGGAAACTAATTAATTAAAATGACTGGTAAGACTTTCTAAGATTATTAACTGTAAGCGAGTTGGATTAATTACCTTTTTTACTACTTGTATAAAGTTCTAATTAATATTTAAGACTCTAATAATAAAAACATACACACATAAATATCATTAAGCTTTTTGAAGTGCAGTTTCGAAGTTCAGTGTATTGTGAAGCTGAAAGTTTTGAAACTGTTACGAACTTATACGAATACTGAGGCGTTACAGTTCTTTTACTTTAAGAAACTGTTCGTATTATTTCATAAGCAATTGAATTTCTAAAGTTACAAATGAATGAAAATAGTTTTGTTTGATTTATTTAAAAATAAGAACTCAAGTTTTTTTTATGGCATAGTAAGGCCATACGAGCCACCTGATGTTAAGTGGTTACTAACGCCCATAGACATTGGCATTATAAGAGATGTTAACAATCGCTTACATCACCAATGCACCACCAACCTTGGGAACTAAGATGTTATTTCCCTTGTGCCTGTAATTACACTGGCTCGCTCACCCTTCAAACTGAAACAAAACAATAACAAGTACTGTTGTTTTGCGGTAGAATAGCTATAATATCAAGTAAATCTTTTTTAATAATATAATATAAAAATCATAAATAACAATCTTTATTTATATTTCTTATAATTCTTTGTTGCAAAATCCTTAAAAATCTAATTAAAAATATTGGAAAAACCTAAACCTTATCTTCATACATCTCGTTATTAAAGTTTCCCTCAAAATGGACGAGAGATAATAAAATTTAGATGAGAAGGACTCGAAGAAAGCCATTATAAGAATTTAGCGATAACGCTCACATTAATTTAGTTCAATTTAAAAGGGATTAGCTTTGCTGATATCTAAGGAAACTTTTTGGTTTCAAATCTCTTGCAACGTTCAGTTAAAGACGCTGATTTTGATAAGATATATTTCAATGATTACAACGCGACATTTCGGTAACTGAACGATTGCTTGGATATTGTCACAAACAAATTAAAATAGATAAAAGATCAAGGTTCTGTTTTTAATTGAAGTGTCTTTTTCTTTAAGATTTTTCTTAAGTGATTTAATCCTGAAAATGTATAAATAAATATATATAAACAATTAATCGACAACATAAAATAAAAATTTTAACAAAACAAAAACCGACTTCATAGGAAAAACAACATCTCTGACATCGACTCCAAAAATAACAATAATTGTAAATACATTATCAACCACTCAACACATTCGTACCTACATATTGATGAGTAGAAAATAGTAAGTTAATTATCAAATTATTGAAGAATACGCAATTATTTTTTTGCTTTTTAGTGCATATTAATTTGTTTTTCCTATGAAGTCGGTTTTTGTTTTGTTAAAATTTTTATTTATTTTTCGATTTTTAGTGAATCTGAAGTACACTCACTAATTTGGTAGAATATGGGTAGACCTACTAAACTCATAATTATGAGACATAGGAAGGCGGACGAGCATATGGGCCACCTGATGGTAAGTGGTCACCAACGCCCATAGACAATGGCATTGTAAGAAATGTTAACCATCGCTTACATCGCCAATGCGCCACCAACCTTGGGAACTAAGATGTTATGTCCCTTGTGCCTGTAATTACACTGGCTCACTCACCCTTCAAACCGGAACACAGCAATACAAAGTACTGCTGTTTTGCGGCAGAATATCTGATGAGTGGGTGGTACCTACCCAGACGAGCTTGCACAAAGCTCTACCACCAACTTTTAGGAGATGTTCAAATATGTTTCAATTACAAACATATACATATATACTAATGCTTACATGCATAACTCATATTACAAAGAGGAAAGATTTGATTTTTGTTTGATTTTTTATTACGATTTAAATCAAAAACTACTCGACCGATTTTAAAATTCTTTCACCCTTCGAAAGCTACGTCTTTACCGAGTAATATAGGCTTTATTATATTTTCAAAAACTTATAGATCCCTACTTAAAATGGAGCAATGTAACCCAACGTATCAAACTGTTGCCTAAAAAAGTTATTATTTCGCGTGCGCTGCGAAAACTATTGACGGTATATAAAGAAGTGTTTTTTACAATAGTACTATAATTACTTGATCATAACGATGTTATGGTAGGTGAATGATAAATCTAGATAGCCTATAAAAGATTCGGCAGTGTATCGTTAATTTGCTACTAAGAATTGAAGATTTCCGTTACTTTGTCATGGATCCTATAATCAGAATCTAACCAAATTATCATCAAACAAGCCTTGAAGTATACTCTTTCTAATAAAAAAAAAATCATCGAAATCGGTTGGCGTGATATTGAGTTATTCGTCCATTTGTCACGCACATACCTCATGCAAATTTACGACTTATATGGTTTTCTCATGGATTCCATTGTCAAACCTGGACTAAAAAAAAATGGGACCCCATGGGAAGCAACCCCTTTCAAATAAAAAAAAAATCATCAAAATCGATTCACCCAGTCGAAAGTTATGAGGTAACAAACACAAAAAAAAAACATACAGACGAATTGATAACCTCCTCCTTTTTTTGAAGTCGGTTAAAAATATGCTATACTTGCCACAGTACATTAACATTTTACAGTTTATATATTCATTAAAGTATTTTAAGTTTAAATATTATCTTAATGTTTTTATCGTCTGTGTTATTTTCAAAATTCACTTAATGTTTTGTTTAACAAGAAGAGGAGAACATCATTTTTTTATTAAAGACATTGGCATTGTAAGAAATGTTAACCATCACTTACATCGCCAATGCGCCACCGAACTTGGGAACTAAGATGTATCTGTAATTACACTGGCTCACTCAACCTGTAAACCGGTATACAATAATACCAAGTACTGCTGTTTTGCGATAGAATATCTGTTGAGATACCAATGGTACTTACCCAGACGAGCTTGCACAAAATCCTACCATCGCGTAAAAAGAAGAATAAGAAATCTGGACAAAAATTAAAACAGTATAAATTATTTTATTACAACTTATTTAAGTAATACATACATACATAGGTAGATATTGTGTAATAAATGTATTATTATCTGTCTGTACATATGAGATGCCTTATACGAATAAGTGTGTACGCCGTGGTTATATCAAAGTACATAAACGCTCTATGGTTGAATGATAAACAAAACTACTATTTGAGAAACATGTTTAATTATATAAAAATATAAAGTAATTAATTAACAACACCATCTACGTTTAAAATTCCATAGGGATAACGTGACTGGCTTTGTTTCTTTTATATAATTAACGTAATATATTATAATTTAATTATAAACTTTTCTTTCACAATTACTAGTCAATTGAATATTTATGTTATTTTACATAATATTTTAAGACACATTTGATCATTTTAATATATATATGTCTTATAGTTTTTTTTACAACATATATGCAATATTGTCGTGCCCTGCGCGCTGTGGATCATCAACGATATTGGAACAGGAATCTGAAGGTTCCATAGTCTTGACAGCCGGCTTCCACAGTGGTGTAGGTGTGAACAGTTCTTTGCCCCTCTGCAAAATTAAAAGTAGGTTAAATTTCCGAATATGATTCACATACACATAAAAATATACTTCTAATCTTAATAAATCTCATTATTTCACCGATACACTTATCAGTTACCATATATATTACCATTTTTATTGATTAATTATTATTAGTAAATAAATAATAATAATAGTTACTTTTTATACTGTTCATAAATATTATCACATGAAAATTTCCTTACAGAAATAATGGAAAGATTTTGTTTCGTTTGAATTGCATCACAGTTAAGTACATTTAAAAACCGAAACCTTTGTGGCTCGTGTCTTATCTTGGCACAAGTCTGCGATATAACAACGTGGCTCTCACTCAGAAATAGATTCAAGTATCCTGAGATATCTTTAGACATTTAGGTTGCCCCGAATAACGACTTAAAAAAAGAATTCATATTATATTACCTGTATAAATATTTAGGTATATCAACTTGGTAGATTTTTGTGTTAGCGAGCTTAGTAACTAATATTGTTGTGTTCTGGTTTGATAGATGAGTAAACCCGTGTATTTACAGGCACAAGGGACATAAGTTCTTATATTCCAAGGTTAGTAGTGCGTTTAACCACATGTCAAGAATGGTTAATGTTTCTTAAAGAGCTGTATATCAGTTGCTACCAATTACTACCAAGTAATCTAGTCTTATTTATTATGTTAGGGAAAACAATTATGTCCTTGTAGCATGTATGGTCCTTCGAGCCGGATTTTACTTAAATTTATACTAATACTTACATAGCCTTTATATAGAGCCCAACATACTCCAACAGGGAATAAAATCAACGTAGAAAAACCAACAGCCCATCCGAGTAGATCAGCGAATAGCGGGAATACATAATCCTCGTATGATGGCGGTGACCAATCCGAGAAAACGAAAACCAAAACACCCTGTGAAATAAAATTTCATACAATTTTTGTACGGATATATTTTGTTCAATAAAATAGAAGATAAATCTCAAACAACAATTAAGTTTAAAACATTTATTCGTTGTATTCTTATATCAAATTCCAATAATTATTAAATATTAAATTAATAAATGGTAAATATTGTAAGACTTAAAATTACCATTAATATCGTAACACGAAAAAAATATGTTTATTGACTTAATATGAAAAATCTATATACACTTAAAAGTTAGCTCACAGATGACTAATACTTCTATTGATTAGTAATAAATATTTCCGTCTTTTATCTTAGAATCCGTTCAAAGTTATTTTAATTGAAATATACGATAAAATAATTTGCTGGTTTCAAATAAAAAAAAATCAATGCCAATAAATAAAATTGAATTGTTTTAAGTCTAATTCGTAAAATTTTAATGAAAATCAAACAATTATTATGAGATTTATTCAGTGTATAATTATATCACTGTCTAGAATGACAATTTGGAAGTAAATTAAAACTTTATAAAGAACTCACAAACCAAAGATTCTACTATCATTTATTATGTATATCGAACAGTATATTCTATTTATTTAAAAATATTTTTTTCAAATACAGAAAATTTTAACATACATAAAAAGAGATATTTTCCACTCGTTAATGCACGAGCAGTTTTATGAAAACCCTTAAAAACTAATTAGCCTAAATGTAAAAACTACCAGCATCATATTAATTTTCACAACATTTTTGTATGGTTTTCTTTAAACAAGGCGCGATATAATCACTGTGAACTTTTATCCTGAGCTGACGAATATTATAAATATTTCCATATTATAAAATGAAAGGGATGAACTATTAAAATATGTACTTATCAGACGAGACCGATATATTTAATCGTTTCGACAAATGTGACGTATTTCATACTGCTAATAGTTGACATCAGTTGGATTTGATAAAATTGTCGACCAGAATGCATTTGTGGTTTTTTTGCCAACATTAAAATGTTTAGTTCTCGAGATGGCTAATTAGCCATAAATCCGCCCGTAGTGCAACACAACTTATTTTAAACACTCATTTCAGTGTAACCTATTTATTTATATTATATAAAGAATATATTTTTATTAATTATATATAATTTGTAATTACACATTTATTTATCAGAGCCCACAGACAGACGAGCTTGTACAAATTTGTATCAGTGCCTGTAAAATGTTTCAATAAAAAAAAAATATACTCACAAAACTCGCAACAGGAACGGTGAACATCCAGGCAGCCTTCCAGTAAAATCTCAGCACTTTATTGAGTTTCATATCCATAGAAGCCAAGTCTCGCATAGCGCGGTTAATACCATAGCTCCAAGACACCGCTGTGGTCTGTAAGATTGTTAGCCAAGTTCCAGTAAGCTTGTTCCTTGTAAGATAATATTGACTCTGTATATTGTTTAAGATACGGCTGAAGTGTTTCAAAAGATCATTTGCTAAAAGTTTCTTTGGTTAAAGTATCGTATACTATTTGTACAACTTAATTTAAAAGCCACGTTAATTTTTCTTAATAAATAAGGTCTATTATACTGTGCAGGGTTATAAAACTGATAGACGAGTTTGAAGTTAGTATTCGTTGATGTTTATACAAAATATAGAAATAATATTATTTGTGATTGTTACATGTAATTTCTGGATTGTTAAAAAAGTACAGAAATTACTTTTTTTAACAAGTAACTTGCCGGTTCTTCTAGGTAGAATCTGCATTCGAAGCCAGTGGTAGCTTTATGTTGTATACGAATTCTTTATTTTGGAAAAATGACGATTTAAAAGTGCTCGTGATTGGCTAATATCAGAAAGGATATTTTGACTTTTTATTTTGACTATAGACATAGGTAGACAAAACATTCATTTATTACACTACACTAATAAATAATATATTTTAAAACATACAAAGAGTCTCCTTAAATAAAGAAAATGAAAAAATGTGCTCAAAATGGGTGAGCATTTCGTTGAACAATATGAGTTCTTTAATTTTCTTTTTTTAAAAGTTCATTTAATTCCACCCGACTTATTAAAGATTTATAATGCGATGTTTAATAAATAAATATTTTATCTTTTCATTTATTTTCTTTATTAAGTACTGACATAGATGGTAAGCTTATCATTTAACTGAAAGAAAATGAACTATACAGTTAATTGTGGAAGATAAAATATATATCTCTCGTGTTCAGGAACATAAAAATTAAGAAAGTATTACTTGAAAAAAGAGAAATGAATATAACGGAGTCCAGGATATTTAATAATATTATATTTTTCCTAAAACAGAAAGACATTTTTTTTATAAAAGATTGGTAGATAGACATTTTGAATACATCAAGTAATGTTGGTACATCTTGAACAATAGCATTTGTGACGTCACTCTTGCTCACGTCCCCAGAAGTCTGAGATACCGGGCAGATAAGAATAAATTAATATTCATTGGATTCTGTCTAAAAAGATTGGGGAGCAACGGACGGAGCAAAATTCTTTACGAGTTGAACTCGAAGAGATTGTCTCGAAATTATTTAAACGGGCCAGCTTTATAATTTAATTTGCAGGTTTCCAGTCTTAGGGAATGTGATGCAATTTATTTTCGCAAGTGTATCTCTGCTGCTGCAATTAATGCGGATTACGTTTTTAGTCTTGTGGATAGTCAGGGTCCAGAGTTGGAAGCTGATTTCATAATGACAACTTGAATTTAACTCTGCGAAGATAGCAGTCCTGTTTCCTGTGCCTCAGTAAGGTCCTCCAGACCGATTTCGTCCACGGCGGCCAATTTTAAGAGAGATTAGCCAACTGCTCAGGAGATATTATAGTGCACAAGTGTGTGCGGAAACACAGGTGCACTCTCTTTTTCTTAGCTCTCGTAATCCGATGGGACGGCAATCCGACACGACCGGGAAGAGTTCAGGCGCAGGACCAACGGCTTAACGTGCTTTCCAAGGCACGGGAGTATACACACTTCCAACTTTCAGACTCCAGATTGCTACTGAGAATTTTCTGACAGAAAACCCCAATAACTATTTATTGGCCCGACCTGGGAATTGAACCCAGGACAACCGTGTCTGCGGCCTTGTATCAAGCCACTAGGCCAACGAGGCTGTCTGCCTCTGTAAAAACGAAGAATAAAACCAAACAAAAAAGACAGCAAACAAGATGTATGTTATTTACATACATTAACTATCATTCTAAGAGATTAATTATTAATGGTTTTTTTCTGGGTACATAAATAAAAATGTAAAATTAACAATGTGATATATATATATGGAAATCATGCCGACTTTGGGTTAAAGCGGCTTTTATAAGCACTTCTGAATAAAAGAAGCTAAGCTCTGAGCTCAGTATGAAATGAAATATAAAGTTACTACTGGTTATTAATATAGATTCCATAGTGGAGAACCGGCAAATACACAGTTTTTATCAAATAAAATAAAATTAAGATTAAAATTAAGTATTTTGTCTATTACCTCAGCGATTCCAATAAGTAAGATAGCCCATGCCGCGGTATTCCAGTCTAGTAAAGTGAATAAATAAACACCTCCACTGAAACACATTGGCAGACCAAGGATGAAACATGTGAAGCAAGTGGCCGCGGTCACCTGAAATAATACACATTCTTGCTAATTTTAAAAATGTGAAAGTGAGTTTGGTTGTCATGTTCGAGTATTACCTACTCAACAGATCGTCATGAAATTTTTGATAAGTTTGGTACCTAATCTCACCCCCACGTCACTCGGGCGAAGCCGCTGCCGAAAACTAGTGTCTAGAGTGAATATTTATCACATTAAACATATTATGTGCTAACGAAATATATTTATGTCCTCATTTTTTGTTTTTGACGTGACAACGTCTAATAAATCGATGAACGCTGGCTACATGCACAAAAAAGGATGACTCATTGTCCCGTTACGCTGATTGAAACCGGCTTTACAGACAAGCATTTTTTTGTTACATCTCAGTGTTTGTTTGCCGAAAAAATATAGCACAGAACTTCGTTTTTGACGGGTGTCCTTGGACCACGCAATTTTTTTAATTTAAAAAACCTTATTGATCAAATTATTTTAATTGGTACAATAGGCCTGAAGGCATTCTGGTCGACTGGCAGAGTTGACATTTAGAATTAAATATATATTTTATTTTAAGAAAAAGTTATTTTTACATCTCCTTTCCGCAAGCGTCAGTAGCTTGGTTTTCTGATGTAAAATTGTACAAGTAGCGGGTAGCACGAGATTTATCCTAATAATGAATTATATTTAATTCTAATTTTCAATAATATTTAATACTAGCACTTCGCCCGCGACTTTGTCTACGAAAATTTAAAAAATATTATTTAACGTAAATACGTAAATTAGTATTTCTTAATATACTAAAGGCACAGTTACAGTTTGTTCAAAACGTGACATTTTTCTTATTTAATTTTTTTTGATTCCCATTATAACTTACAAACGAAAAGTCCGAATTATTTTAATTGGAATTTTTACGTACATAATTAACTTTAATTGTCATACCATTTTAATGGATAAGGATTAATAATATCATAATATCAATATCACTACTATACAATTGAACCCGTATTTGAACTTAATAATTTTAACAAAAACTTTTATTGTGGCTTGTAAGAAAAAGTGAGTACTGTTAATATATAGAACACTTTTTATATATCGTCACGAAAAACAATGACTTTCCTAGGCAACGTTTTGATACATTTTGTTACATTGTTTCAACTTAGATAGGGAACCCTAATTTTTTGGAGTTGGTTGTATTGGAAATGGTTTCTAATGGTGAAATAATTTTTTAAATCGGTCAAGTAACTCTTGAGCTAAATCGTAACAAACAAACAAACAAAAAAAATATTGAAATCATAGTAATAATAATTCGTAGTGAGGTTATCTATCAAGTAGTAAACAAGAGTTGAATCCCCATCAATGTGGTCCACCTTGTAGGGGGTCTGCTCTTAGTATTATATGTGTCGTGCGAAGCCATTGGATGCGGATAGCGCAAGATCATCCATCTTGGAAATCCGCGGAGGAGAATTTAGTCCAATAATGCATGTTGACAGACTGATAGGATGATAATAATGACTCCTTATAATTGTGATTTTGAAGCCAAAAACGCACTTACGTAGTTTTTCATATTATAAATGTGTGTACTTAATTGGTAACTATAAAATAAATAATATCATCATTACAAAATATTCCATTATAATCACATTAAGATTGGCAATCTCAGATAATATGGAGATAACTTACTTGATTATGTATTTATTGTGGGAGGTACATAATGGATCACGGCTAGCGAACGAGATTACTAATGAAGTATACAGAAGATACGTCTTGAAATCGAAATCTGGGAATCGTGAATCAGACATTGATTGAGAACATATATTTTGTTCCTAACAAGTTTTGATGTGCGATGCGAGTATACTTAAGTTAAGTTTATTAAAAAGGTCGTTAATGTGTTTTGTTGGTTACGGATCCTTAAATAAATCAATTAAATCTATAATTGTAATACGCAACAATGATGAAATCCTCCTCACCGATTTCAGCCAAAGAGAACATTCTTTTTCAGACAATTTAAGTAGACTTCATTTGGTGGTAGGACTTCGTGCAGGCTCGTCTGGGTAGGTACCACCCACTCAGCAGATATTCTACCGCAAAACAGCAGTACTTGGTACTATTGTGTTCCGGTTTGAAGGGTGAGTGAGCCAGTGTAATTACAGGCACAAGGGACATAACATCGTAGTTCCCAAGGTTGGTGGCGCATTGGATGTAAGCGATGGTTAACATCTCTTACAATGCCATTGTATATGGGCGTTGGTGACCATGTACCATCAGGTGGCCCATATGCTCGTCCGAAAGACTAACCTGTTTGACGTCGGTTTATATTACACGAATTATAAATTCACGCTTCTAAAGACAATAGTCTTAAATTAAAGTCATACTATTTTAGTCTAAAATCTTCTCCGAAACAAGGTGCATCTTCTGGTATCAGTTTTATGTATATTGGTTTAGTAGTGTTTTCAATAAGTCATTACAAATATAAAGTTTACTCAATTATTAATTTAGATATATTATCAGCTATGACAAAAAATCCGATTAGAATCTATTGTTACTAAGGATTAAGTAAAACGCGTATGATGTTATCATACATGTGATATGGCTAATATTTCTGGGAACTTTGGAATTAGCATTAATATTAAAATCTCATATAATACCAAAATACGACATTTTTATTAGCCTGTAAGATAAGGTCCTCCAGACCGATTTCGGCCACGGCGGCCAATCTCAAGAGAGATTAGCCAACTGCGCAGGAGATATTATAGTGCACAAGTGTGTGCACAAACACAGGTGCACTCTCTTTTCCTTAGGTCTCATAATCCGATGGGACGGCAATCCGACACGACCGGAAAGAGTTCAGGCGCAGGACCAACGGTTTAACGTGCATTAGCCTGTACAATTAATCCATACATTGAAATAAGTATTTAGTAATGCAGACAACTAAGAACGATGTCATTTTTCGCAACGTTCGCATAGGGTTGCCATTTAGATGTAATAATTAGGACAAAGAGCTAGACGTCCAGGACATAATATTCTGGGACATTATTCACACACGGCCATCTGATCCCAAACTAAGCAGAGCTTGTGTTATGGAAACCAGACAACTGATATACTACATATACTACTTTTTCTTTTGTAAATACATACTTACATAGATAATTACACCCAGACTCAGGACAAACAGACACGTTCATGCACACAAATGTTTGTCCTGGGTGGGAATCGAACCCACGACCTGCGGCGCGAAAGGCAGGGTATCTACCAACCACGCCAACCGGTTCGTCATAAAAGTGTTATAATGCTACGAGACCCACATAACTCGATCTTAAATCAAAAAATATTTAAAATTGATATTATAAAAGTCATATTTTTTATAGCAAAGGTGGATGACCATATGGGCCACCTGATATTAAGAAGTCAGCATAGACAATGGCATTGTATGAGATGTTAACTATCGCTTACGTCACCAATGCGCCACCAACCTTGGGAACTAAGATGAATTATGTCCCTTGTGCCTGTAATTACACTGGCTCACTCACCCATCAAACGGGAACACAACAGTACAAAGTACTGCTGCTTTGCGGTAGAATATTGTACTCTTTTTATATTGTAAATATTCTCATCAATATACATTCGTTCCGACGATAATTGAACTAAAGTCCAACCGTGAGTTCTCCATTTTAGCATAACAGTATATTTAAAGACAATATTATAAAAACATATTCGAACTTTGATTAAAAAATCTTTTCAAATATTTGGAAATGTTGGAATATCTTGCGAAGTTTTATTTCATGCGTCAGGTTTTTATCTGAAATCGGTAAGGATTTATGGGCGAAAAGGGATTCGAAGTTGATAAGGTCAGATGTTACTGTCTGAGAAACATTTTCCGTTCCAAACTGGTTAAATAACATTGAAACCAAAGTATTGTATGAACAAATAACATAATTATAGTTTAAGAAATTTTATTAATGTTTTATTAAGAGATAAATGTTAATGAAGCAAAGCTTGTTTTAAGGTGTGGGTATCAATCACAATAGTTTAAGGGGTTGGAATTGAATCTGCGATTTTTTAAAATCTTCGTCACCGGCTTGAATACCTATTTATTTCCAATTGAAGGAATGACCCAATTCTTTCTAATTTTAGTCACATTTTTGATTAAATTATTTGTGATTAAATCAATTTATAATAAATGGTTCAGTAATTGCAAACAAATAAAAAGAGTGTGTGTACTTATGTACACGCGTAAAATACCTAAAATGCAGTAGTGATTAACGATAAATATTAAAATTGATAAAAAAGATTTTATTTAAATAAAATACTAGAATATACAACTTGAACATAGTTATCGATTTTCATGCCACCTAGACCTAACTTTACGATGTAGAATTCAGGTGTCGGTGTGCGCGCGCATCGTAAAAATTCACTCTCATCAGTTTTCTCCATCGCGCCAAAAGAAGTATAACTTCAAAATTTCTCAAACGGATGAATAAAACTAAATACTTTCATAATAAATACACTATAATACGGCCAGGTGACCTATACTGTGGGAAGTTGGAACCATCTAGAAAGCCGACATACTCGATTGTCAGATTTCGCAAAGTAATACACGACATTAACCAAAGGAATGAGGACGAGCAGCTAACGAAACGCTTAGTTATTTTCAGCGAACGTAAAACACATATTTATTAATATGTCAAGTATTTTTAGTAATAGGCAAACAATATTTATTAACTAAAATTAAGATCTGCGTATGATAAGAATAGTTCTTATGAGGTATGCTGCGCATGATGATTAGTTTTAATTAGCTGATGGGTCAGTAGTTTTGTTACGAGAATCTTAACTGAAGATTACCAGTTCAAGTCTTGGCACCACTGAATTTTCACGTTATTAATTCATGTTTATTCGTATTTTGCTCGGCATTAAACGATACGATCATGAGGCATTCCTCATGAAGAATGAATGAAGACAAAAGTAGAAGAGGCCTTAGCCTAAATATTCATACCCTCTTACTTTTATTGTTTACTTTTTATACTATTAAGGATATGTTGACGTCACTTACCATCCAATATCTTTTTCGGAGTTGAGGCCATTGATCAACAATAGCTGTGTTGATAGCTTCGATACCAGCGAACTGGCTGCCAAGACCAAGTATGAAAAGCATGAAGAAGAAAAGAATAGCCCAGAGTTGTGGTATCGGCATCTGAAGGATTGCTTCAGGGTACGCCACGAAAGCCAATCCCGGTCCTTGCTCAGCTACATCTGAAAAGAAAAAAAAGTTTTTTTTTTTTATAATTCAAGCATCGACATTTTTAAATAGTGATAAAGGTCATGTCCGGTTGCTTCCCCCCCGCGTGGGATCTCCACCTTGTCGTGGTGGGGGGGCTCAGTACCCGTGGTAAGGTCGGCCACGGGGAAGCTAAGCGGGATTCCGGACGTGGGGCGCTCCTCGTGGGCCTCAGGAGGAGGCTTGCGTTGGATGCGCCCAGGGGGCGGGTGCGGGGGACAGTTCTGTCTGTCCCTCACAGTCGGGAGTGATCGCGGGAGGAGAGGCGTGCCGGTGTTGCGTTGCCGCGCGCCCTATCTCCCGCGACCAAATGGGGGCGCACCATTTGTGCGTTGCGGTGGGGCCGCAGAGGAAGAGAAGATGCGGTGTTGTCAGGTTGCCGTCCTCCCTGTCCTCTACGGCCGCTGGGTGTGTCGCTGTGGGGGACGGTTCTGTCCATCCCCTGCAGCCGGGAGCGGTCGCGGGAGGAGAGGCGTGTCGGTGTTGCGTTGCCGCGCGCCCTATCTCCCGCGACCGAATGGGGGCGCACCATATGTTGCGTTGCGGTGGGGCCGCAGAGGAAGAGGAGATGCGGTGTTGTCAGGTTGCCGTCCTCCCTGTCCTCTGCGGCCGTCAGTGTGTTTTTTGGCGGCGGAGCCCAACATCTTAATCCGTCGCCAAGGAGGTTGTAGCCTTCAGGCTATCCGTCGGGGTGTCAGGATAGAATGCTCACGCGACCCCTTGGCACCCCCATAAAGGCGGTGAAGTATACGCTGTGGTTTTAGTGGGTATTATGGCCTTGCACTTCAGCCGTCGAGTCCCACATAACCCCCCGCTTTTCATCTTGCGGGGGGGTATGCGTAAAAGCATTTCCTCAACGAAAAAAAAAAAAAAATGTTCGGTTGCTTATAGATGCTAGAATTATCAAAGGCGTTGTAAATAAACACGCTATGTTCATTTGTGATGTATGGGACGTAAAGATTTATAGAAACGATATTAACAATTTTAAAACGATCATGATCTTTATTTAACCAAACGTCTCTTCCCTTGTAACTCCCTTTGAGTAGACGGCTTGGAACTTATTCAATCATTCTGCTCTAATGCGGGTTGGTGGACATACATATGGCAGAACTTCAATGAAAATAATATGTACTTAAGGTAGTGATAAATTTAGAGAGAAGTAAAAGTACATTTTTTTTTTTAATTTTTTGCTCACCCGTTATCCCAATAACTTTTAACCCAACAACAAATACCAACAACAAACCCAACAACAAACAACATTAACCCAATAACAAGAGGTCGACCCGGAGTTAGAACACAGAACTTCGGGATCTAGTCTTATAAGCTGGCCAGTTTAACCAATAAACTATGGACATACGATACATTAATTTTGATATACTTGTTATTATTTTTCGTCAAGTGCAAAAAAAACACGAGATTAAATGTAGTCAATATAACGTTTTATCACCGTTAGTTTATGTCGTATTTTAATAACACAATGTAATCGAGAAGCGAGAACTAATAACACGATAATATTCAATAATATATGTGTACATAGATACATTTACAATTTATATATATATATATAAATTCACAAAATAAAACCGTCTGGGAAAATTACACATACTCATCACAGTCATGTTCTACCGTTTAACAGTAATATTTAGTATTGTTGTGTTGCCGGTTGAGTTAGAAGCGGGGTTAGGTTAAAGGTTGAGTGAGCCAGTGTAACTACAGACACAAGGGATGTAACATCTTATTTCCTAAAAATAAGAAACATTTGTCATATTTCTGTAAAATGAGTCTCTTATATAAAACATCACCAATATCTAGTGCTAATTATCATTAAAAAAATTAAGGAAAGAAAATAAATATATATATGTAGACGGAGAGAGTAAAATAAATACAAAAATATAGTTTCGTTCATAAAATGAATATTATTATTAGACTTTATAACAAAGAAGTATATAGTACATGTACACACTCTATATGCGTTTGTTTTCTTTGCTAACTAGCTCTTGTGTTATTTCTCTCTCTCTGGTCGCTCCCTCATGGCTGAGGATCGTGGTCATCGACGGATGTGGATGGTATACCTAGCTTGGATTATTTGTTTCCACCGTTGCTGGTTCAACATACATCAATTAAAAATTTCAATTCCCGATGTTAGTATAGTGGCTAGAACGCGTGAATCTTAACCGATGATCGTGGGTTCAAGCCCGGACAGGCACCACTGAATTTTCATGTGCTTAATTTGTGATTATAATTCATCTCGTGCTTGACGGTGAAGGAAAACATCGTGAGGAAACCTGTATGTGTCAAATTTCACTTAAATTCTGCCACATGTGTATTCCACCAAACCGCATTGGAGCAGCGTGATGGAATAAGCTCCAAACCTTCTCCAAAAAAGGAGAAGAGGCCTTAGCTATGTTAGTAAGCAAAAAGTTTTTCTATTTCTTAATTAGAAGTTACCATGGCTGTATGTATCTCATCGTTTGTCAACGTCCACAAAACTCATGATACTGTTGATACAAAATTGAATTTACTTGAGCAAACGTTATCAAATTGAGTTGTAGCCGATCGATCTATTTACGCCCTAATATTTGCCTAATCCATTATTGCACATTCAGCATTAAAACGAATGAGCTCTGCACCAATCGATCACCTGTTATAGTATCATAGGAATACTTGTATGATGATGAGGGATTGAAATGCCAATTTTCAAGTTAAAAAAAAACAATGGTTGTCTGTAAAGTCGGTTTACGGACGATAGTTTAACGTGACAACGTCATAACAAAACATTGATGAAGTGACTGCAATCGAGTGAAAGAGAGATAGATGCGGCGCAAGCGTACAATCAGCGTAACGGGACAATCAGCGTAACGGGACAAGTGTTCGTGCATGTAGCCAGCGTCCATCGATTTATTAGACGTTGTCACGTCAAAATGTTATTATTTTTATTATATAACCAAAAAAGCCAAGTGGTTATAACACGTCATATTAAGGAAAGATTGCGAGTTTCCGAGTAAGCACCAATGATTTCATAATTTGGAGTTGTTATTTTATCTATATTTTGTATCGACAATATCACACATTACAAACTAGTAACGTTATCTACCATAGAGAATGTCATACTGTAGGTTTTTTTAAAAGTAATGTTCAGTTCTTGTCTGTGACTTGAGCGTTTAATTTATAAGAGGAGTGTTTAAGTTGTGATTATATTCTCGTCCGGAGCAATGAAGGAATACTAGGACACTTACATATATTGGATGACAATCTTCATGTGTATCCCACAATCCGCATTGGAAAATAATAACCTGTGACATTATTCAGACACGGCCATTTGTTTTCAAACTAAGCAGAACTTGTACTATGCAAACCAGACAACTGATATACTATATATAATACTTTTCTTTTGTAAATACATACTTGTATACAAAATTACACTCAGACTCAGAATAAATAGACTTGTTCATGCACACAAATATCTGTCCTGGGTGGGAATCGAACCCAGAACCTGCGGCGCGAAAGGCAAATATCTACCAACCACGCCAACCGGCTCGACAAAAAGCGTAGTAGAAGATGCTCTAAAAGTGCTGACAATCAGTAAGTAACAGTTGACTTCACTTGCGTATTTATAATAGATAGATAGATAAAATAGACTGTGTTGCAGAAAACAAAAAGATTAAACACGTAAATAGCACCTAATTACCATCATACGGCATCATTGCTTTATAGTGATTCTTCCAGGCAACCAGCTCTTAAGCTAAGAGTACGTTTCTATAATCAAGAATCTGACATAATATTCCAAATCCAGTTATCTTTACAACACTAAAATACAATAAACGTCATGTTCCAGATAAATTAAAGTGAACTTACACGAGGGACGTTGGCTAATATGAAACGATTCTGACAATCGGTGCTATAAGCGAACATAAGGCCGTATTCACACAGCAGTCGTTTTAATAGATTCGTTTTATTAACCGACTTCAAAAAAAGGAGGAGGTTATCAATTCGTTTGTATGTTTTTTTTTTGGTGTTGTTACCTCATAACTTTCGACTGGATGAATCTTTTATTTGAAAGGTGGTGCTTTCCCATTGGTCCCATTTTTTTTTGGTCCAGTTTTGACAGTGGAATCCATGAGAAAACCATATAAGTCGTAAATTTGCATGAGGTATGTGCGCGACAAATGGACGAATAACTCGATATGTATTCAACGGATTTCGATGATTTTTTTTTATTGGAAAGAGTATACTTCAAGGGTTGTTTGATGATAGTTTGGTTAGATTCTGATTATAGGATCCATGATAAAGTAACGGAAATCTTCAATTCTTAGTAGCAAATTAACGATACACGGCCGAATCTTTTATAGGCTATCTAGATTTGTCATTCACCTACCATAACATCGTTATGATCAAGTAATTGTAGTACTATTGTATAAAACACTTCTTTATATACCGTCAATAGTTTTTTGTAAATCGTCACCAACGCCCATAGACATTGGCATTGTAAGAGATGTTAACCATCACTTACATCACCAATGCGCCACCAACCTTGGAAACTAAGATTTTATGTCCCTTGTGCCTTTATTTACACTGGCTCACTCACCCTTCAAACCGGAACACAACAATACCAAGTACTGCTATTTTGCGGTAGAACATCTGATGAGTGGGTGGTACCTACCCACACGAGCTAGCACAAAGCTCTACCACCAAGTAATACCTTTCCCATAACGTCCAATAACCACAGATCTGCAGTTATAACCGATCGTTTAAATAAAGAACTTCAGTGTGAATGTCCTCTTACAGTGTATAGAATTGGCCCTTTTGTTCAGAAATTAAGTTGTGGCTATCTGCAATTATTTCGAACTGTTGCGATTTTCATTCGATTTTTTGACCGAATGTGGTTTTGTTAACTATTGATATTAAGGTTAATTCAAATTGTGTGGTATATAACTACATCGTTGGCCTAAGACTAGTTCCTACATACACATAATTTATGTTAATAATTTAAAACTACAAGATTGTTGGTGAAGAAAGGTAAAATAATTAATTTATTATTGGCGCTTTATGATTTGTTGAATATGTTCAAATATTATTTAATTTGGATTGTATTACTAACTTCCGAAAATGTTCCATTTAATATTCTATTTAATATTTTACAAAGTTGAAAAACAAGAAACAACTAAACGGCATGTCAATTGTTTTAAAAATATTATAGAACAAGCTTTGCTCCGCGGTTTCATCCGCCTATATTTAATAAAAATATAATAAGTAAAAATCAGCCTAGAACCTTCCTCCATAAAAGGACTCCTATACAACACTCATTTTTAAATTCGAACCAGTAGTTCCTGAGATTAGCCGGATCAAACAAACAAACTCTTCAGCTTTATATATTAGTACAGATTATAGAATAAGCAATACAATCGAATACTTGTTAAAAGAAAAGAGCATTAAAAAAATATGTTGGTTTTTCAGCTCTCCGCAAACGGATCTAGTATCCGTTTTCCGAATTTATGTGAAGTTGTTTACTATGGCCGTGGCATGCACGGACCTCGGATTAATCAACTTGAGCAGATCAATAGAACACGCGGGATGTCGGCTTGCAAACTACCTTCGACAGACTTCGTTCATGTAACAAAATTATACGTCGGCAGTTGTAAGTTCGTTTTAGTTGGTAATTTCGTTTCAATTTTTGTTCAATCGTAACTTTAAAATATGTAGATTAAGCTTAAAATTTTTCAAACTAATTAAATCATGTATATACGAGCCCGTTGGCGTGGGTTCGATTCCCACCCAGGACAGACATTTGTATGCATGGACATGTCTGTTTGTCTGTCTGGGTGTTATTATCTATATAATATATATATTTACAAAAGAAAAGTGGTATATGTAGTATATCAGTTGTCCGGTTTCCATAGTACAAGCTCTGCTTAGTTTGGGATCCGATGGCTTTGTGTAAATAATGTCCCAGGATATTATTATCTATTTAGTTTTCTAGTGATTTTCACATAAGTAAAACACTAAGCGAGCATGTAATATAAAGTTAAAATTTGTACAGAGTATTGAAAAATTATAGAATAGCAAACACAACTCGCTGGAATTAAATTGCTGTAAACACCTCATTACTCTATAATTGAGTCAAATATTACCACTACATAAAATAATAATAAACTCAAAATACCACCACAAAACTTATCTAATCTAAAGTCCAGTTTTTTTAATTAACCTATCTATTATGTAAAAAGAATATTTCAGCATATATAAGTAAAATAGTAGTATTTTTATAGCATAGGTAGGCGAACGAGCATTTGGGCCATCTGATGGTAAGATGTTATGTCCCTTGTGCCTGTGATTACACTGGCTCACTCACCCTTCAAATCGGAACACACTCTATTGCGATACTTAAATCTTGTACGTCATGTTATTTAATATCATATCCACTGATCCCAATAGTAAATTAATAAAACAATTCGATACATTCATTCTTAAAAAGAAAAAAAAATAAGTCTGCTTCGTTACAGATTTGAATTGCGAACAGTATCGTTTTATTGGATTTAGTTTCGCCCCGTTCTTTGTTTAACATACGGAGTATATTGGAACAAAACCACACATTCCTTTTGTGGGATATCGATAGAAGTTTCTTGTATTTGCTTTGTGGCTGTTGATCGGATATATTTTCGATTCAGCAAAAATTTATAAAAAATATTTATAATAAACTTTATTAATTAAGCAATAAAAACGTTGGAAGTTAGTCAATTAAAATTGCTGTGAATATTGCATGTAGATTGCATACGGTCAGCGATGTTGTTTGCACTGTCAGAATCGTCTAACGATATAACTCGGCATATCTGCCCTATGTTTTGTAAGCGGTAACAACCGGTTTTAACTAGATCGAGTCGACAATGATATTCTATGCTAGGTGCGAAATTTAGTTGAATTTTAGTATAAGTTGTCATCGTATTCATTTGAAATAAAAAAGGTATATTTTTTAAACAGTTTCAAGCTTAATCAACATCATAGAAAACGGTCTTCCTCTGCCCGTCGGTACGTTAAATATTACCTGGGTACACACATCCTTGAATACGTCTACGTATTAATGTTTAGCCGTAAAATGATTAATGAGATCAACTTCATCCAGCCATTTATAATACAAACAAATTAAGAAGTAGATTTATCACAATATTATCTAAGCCTTATGTTCAATTTTAAAATACGTATGACGAAATTTTAATCTGAACGGCAATATATCGGTGCGAACTAGTTGAAACCGGTTTATTCAGCTAACAAATGCCGATACGCCGGTGGGCCGCAGTAACTTGTACGATTTTTCTGTAGCGCAGTTAACTGACCGTACCGTAATAAAATCGCGCCATTGTCAAGCGCCGGTAAAAACATCAAAAAGTAAAGATGAAACGATTTGAATTTGGCATGTTCTGTATTATCTACTAAAATTATAAATGCACAAGTAACTATGTGTCGGTTATGCTTTCTAGGCAAAGAAGAATTGAACCGATTTCGATGAAATCTATACATCTATACACATATAAATAAAATTGGAGTGTCTGTTTGTAATATTTTAATAACCGCTTTTTCCTACATGCATATGAATATATATACGGTACATACACGAAAATAACATTTTTTACCATTTTTGTCTGTCTGTCCGTTTGTTTGTTCCGGATAATCTCTGAAATGACTGGACCGATTTTGACGGGACTTTCATTGGCAGGTAGCTGATGTAATAAGGAGTAACTTAGGATACTTTTATTTTAGAAAAAAATGATAATTAAAATAAAAACGCAAAAACTAAAAAAAAAAAAAAACTAATTAACTTTGTTAAATTCCACGCGGACATAGTCGCAGGTACAGCTAGTTTGATATAAATATCAAATTGTAAGCCAACTTGAACCCTAGGCTTTGTTGGCACAGGTTTCTTTATATCTACCACCTAACCCCCCCTCCCAAATACGCGGGCGAAAATTATATGAGCATATTTATTATCTACACGTTCAATATCATGATTAATATGAATAAAAGTAAGGATTATCAGATTTGGGACTGCTTTTACTGGTAAGTTGGGTCTCCGCCAACATTTGGGTCGTCGAGGCGCCAACGTGATCGATTAATCGAGGCTTAATTTAAAAAATCTCTGATGACACCCATTGACTGATGAAACGTCAATAGCGCAACGGGTTACGGGACACTTAGTGATGAAAAAATCGATTCGATCGATCGACAGATTTGATCCAATAACTTTGGGTTATTGTCGTCCCCACTCTGAGCACAAGTTTAAGGCACAATTCGAGGGGTACGTAGGAATACTAAGGCCATTGCTAATATTATTTAAAAAAAAGCTATATTAACTATCGAAAAACAAATTATTGTATTAAAATAACAATTGATTACACTTTGTTTATAATTCAAGTGAAGGAAAACATTGTAAGAAAACGACACATGCACACGCAGTCAAAGTTCATTGAAATTCTGCCACAAGCGCGCATTGCAGCGTATTGGAATACGCGATAAACCTTCTCCTCAAAATGTCAAGGAGGCCTTAGTCCATTTGTGGGACATTCACAGGTTTTCACTTTAAAGCTAACATTAATACACTATGTACCGGATGAGTCCTAAGCTATAGTTTTATAGATTAATCACTTACCATCAACACTGACTCCCATCATATGAGCTTGAAATCCGAGGACGGAAAATATAGCAAAGCCAGCGTATATCGATGTCAAGAAGTTCGTACAGCTAACGAATACGGCGTCGAAATGGCAGTTATTGTTGAACTTGTTGTACGATGCTAAGGTCACCAGAGAGCCGCAAGCGACACCGAAAGAGTAGAATATCTGTTGAAATGAAAGTCATTTATTAAATTATGGTAGGAGCAGGCCTTTGAGCAGGTCTGTTCTTTTTTTTATTGTAAAGACAGGCGGACGAGCATTTGGGCCACATGTAAGTGGTATGAAATGTTAACCATCGCTTACATCGTCAATGCTAAAGTACTGCTGTTTTGCGGTAGAATATCTGAGGAGTGGGTGGTATCTACCCAGACGAGCTTGCACAAAGCTCTACTACCGAGTTCTGGCGTAACACGCAACATTTACTTGTATCGCCAAACAATACATATTATTGCTTTTTACCAGTTGGCATGATTAGTGAGGCGGGAGTATTACAAAAACAAGTCACATGACGATTGACGTCATAAATGTATTAGTTGACGCATTTGCAGTTGAAAGTACTTTATATGCCTTAAAGAGAAATAACATTAGTCTATAGACGAATATGCTCATTTAACATCAATTGGCCTGTTCGCTTCTCTAAATCAATTTATTGCAATTTATTGCCAATACAGGAAAAAATATTGATCATGAATGTATTGTTTTTTTTTTTAATTTTGTAACAATAAATAATTTATTCATCTACTTATATTTTAACAAATTATTTTAAATGATCCTAAACGATACGGAAAAAAATGAAACCTAATACTTCCAGAAAGAAAAAAAATCCAGCAAGAAGCTGGTAATATTATTTGCTAAAAAGTTTCTTAAAGTCGCTCAGTAGCTTAAGTGAAAAACTTCGCCGAAAAAAAAGTTAAAGGAAAATTTCGCTAATAAAAACAGCGTCAATTAATTTAAAAGTTTATATTAATCGCCGCACAATTTGTACAAATTTTCAACTTAATTAGTCTTAAGGTGTTTATTTATGTATAACGCGAATAAAAGTGGAAATTGTTTCCAATAAATCCCGTTGAAGGATTAATGTTTTGGCTTGAAAGTTTCTCAAGTTTTAATGGGTGACTGAATAGCTCTTTTACGAAAGGAGATTAAAACTACCCTCTATTTAATTGATACGTCATTATTTCAAAACATCGAACACATTCGCTTGTGTTATATGATATCGTTTAAAACTAGCCACCCAAATAAAAACGATCTGTTTTAAATTTATCTGTACTTCATATTTACTCCATTATTTTTGTTAATTATAATATGTACATTTAATGTATTACCTTTGTAGTTTTTCTAATAATAGATACATAGAATACATAAGCTTATAAAATTTGTATTGAAATCAATAATAATATATTAAAAACAAATGCTGTCGTCCAACTTGCGAATAGCAAGGAATATACTTTATTACTTTATTATTATTTTACTTGGTGGTAGAGCTTTGTGCAAGCTCGTCTGGGTAGGTACCACCCACTCATCAGATATTCTACAGGAAAACAGCAGTACTTTGTATTGCTGTGTTCCGGTTTGAAGGGTGAGTGAGCCAATGTAATTACGGGCACACGGGACATAACATCTTGGTTCCCAAGGTTGGTGGCACATTGGCGACGTAAGCGATCGTTTACATTTCTTTCAATGCCATTGTCTATGGGCGTTGGTGACCACTTACCATTAGGTGGCCCATATGCTCGTCCGCCTTCCTATGCAATAAAAAAAAAAGATAAATAATAGTAATTATTTAAAAATAGCTACTTTAAAGAAAATAATCCTAACAGTAGTGAGTTTCATGCACTTAAATCCACATTCTGACTAAGAAATGAAATATTACTGAAATGATATCAAAGAAACGAATTTAAGCTACTTATAAAATCTTACTTAGATAAAATGTCTGATTTGTATGAATATAATATGAAAAATATCTGATGTAATGATTCTGATTTGTATATCGATTCAACACGAACGAAAAGTGAATTTATATATAAAAAAGTAATAAAATGATGCGTTGAAATAGTGTCGCAATGCAGTATAATGGATTAAATTAATTGGACAATTGGCATCATATTAAAAGTAAAATTTCATAATACTACAATACATGGAATACATTAATCCTAAGGGCAGATTGCAAGTTCAAACCCGGACCTGACCCTGAGTTTTTTTCTTCTGTGAAAAAAAGAGGAGATAAATATTCTGACATAATTTAATTTATTTACCTGTGAAGCTGCATCACCCCAGACTCGGGCTTGCAATAGTGTATTCCAATCAGGGGACAGATAGAACAGAATTCCATCGGCAGCTCCTTCCAACGTCACACCCCTGATTAGTAAAGCCGTTAACATCACGTATGGGAACAGAGCCGTGAAATATACTACTTTTCCTGCTGACTGTACACCCTAAAACCAATAAAATAAATATTATTATACTGATACATCTTATTACACAAATTGATCTCCTCGTTGGTCTAGTGGCTATAAGGCCGCAGACTTGGTGGTCCTGGGTTCAATTCCTAGGCCGGTCAATCTTATATTCTAAAATAATATATTCTTTCTAGAATATGAAATGTTATTGTGTATTTGAATAGTTTGTACTATTTACTATCGTAAAGTAAGTTATTGGGTTTTTCTGTCAGAAAATTCTCAGTAGCAGCCCGGAGTCTGGAAGTTGGAAGTGTGTACACTCCCGTGCCTCGGAAAGCACGTTAAGCCGTTGGTCCAGCGCCTGAACTCTTTCCGGTCGTGTCGGATTGCCATCCCATCGGATAATGAGAGCTAAGGAAAAGAGAGTGCACCTGAGCTTACGCACACACTTCTGCACTATAATATCTTCTGCGCAGTTGGCTAATCTCTCTTGAGATTGGCCGCCGTGGCCGAAATCGGTCTGGAGGACCTTATTATTATTACACAAATGTTATAGCCATTGGTTAATATAAATATTATATCAACCTATTGTACCTATAATGTGGGGGGTCTGTAAGTTTGACCAAGTAGGTACTACCTATTCATCTCATTAAATTTGGAAGGTGATTGAGCGAATATGACGTACATAGCAAGCATTACATAACACAGGGTATATAGCATCTAAGTTCATATCGCCAATACATGGCGGTGTAAGGAATGTTTAATTTTCTTTTAAAAACGGTGGTTACCACTTATCGTCGAGTTTGTTTACACGTCTTCTTTTTTTTTTAGTTATAATTTGCACATCAAGTTTAATAAATATTTCCATGTATTTGTTGAATTTAATATTGTTAGGCAGGCTGACAAATGGGACACCAGAATGTGATCAATTGACCGATATTGACGCTGTAGTAAATATCAACCATTCCTTACATCTCCAAAGCTTTACTAACCTTGAGGAGTTATAACGTCAAATATAATCAAAAATACTTACCTTGATAACGCATAGAAATGCCACAAACCAAGAAAAGAACAGACAACCAACTATATGCCACTGGATAGAACCCCAATTCTCCCAAGTAGCATCGCCTCGTCCTAATACACGTTCACTAAAAATAAATAAGCATTGGTTACATAAAACATATTCGTTATTATCAAAACAGTTCTACACAACATACAGGACCAGAACAAGAAATCGCCAAATTTGAATGTATTAAGTTCTCCATCCATTTCCATCTCAATAATAATTAGTGTAGTTTACTCAGGAAACATTATTGCACAATTATGAGAGCAATGACGGCCAGAGCAAGACCCAAAGTAGGTCCTAACAATAAATCCGTTGACGATATTTAAGTGTTAGCCTAAATCTAGCTAAAAAAGTAATTAACAATTTATTTGAAAATGAAAAAGAGGAAGATAAAAAATTGGTATATAGAGTAATGAGATGTGTAAGAATGAAATGGTGAGATTAATAAATTTAATTATATATTCATTAACTTCAATATTTAATAAATAATTTACTTTCTTTTTATATAGGTTTCATTTGTTTTTCTAAGCTTTCTGACCTTGCGTTGGGATATTATAACTATCCTTTATTCAAACCTTGTTTGATTACATCGCATATTATTATTATTATTATCTAAATTACATTCTTTATCATTTTTTTATCGTCATTTATCAGTCAGGGAAGTAATGATGTGTCCGATCCATGAGAAATAGAAACAATAGTCGTCCAGAAATATGTCGAAGTATTTTCGATCAAATATAAAATTTATTTCTTATACAGTTGTGTTTCAAAACAGAAGTAATTTAGTTGTAACAAAAATGATATCTATCTTTGTCAGGAATTATTATCAAAATATCATTCGTTATGATCAATTAGAATGAATGGGTGTTTAATATATTACGTGAGTCTTGTTTGATAACAATAAGGCAACCGACTCTGATAAAGTAATTAGTAATGTGATTGATAAAAATCTTTACACGCATTAGCTCCCCGATTAATATTGCTTGGTTATAATTGAAATTATAATAAAAACTAGATAATAATCGACATGCATTGTAAGGACTCATTGCATTTGTTTATTTGCAATTATCCGATATGCCTGGAGCACTATTGTACGGCGTTATTCAGTGACTATAAAAATAGATTACACTTTTTTATTGATTGTCAATAATATACCAAGAGATCGGACCAAAACATCTCATCTTTGTGAAATAAGCAGTTGTGGTTTTTTTATATAAATATCTGACTTTACCTCTAAAGTACCCTAATCGATAAGCTCATACAGTACAAGCTAATAATAAATGCATAAGTTGTTTGTTTGTTTGTTACGCTTTCACGCCTAAACCACTAAACCGATTTTAAAAATTATTTCTCCAATAGAAAGCTACATTATCAGTAATTAACATAGATGGAACTTTGCGGATGAAACCGCGGGAAAAATACTAGTAAAATATAAACATAGAAAATGTCATTTGAAATTACCTGACTAAGTCGATTAGATAGTTTAAAAATAAATATGACTATATTTTATTAGTATGATAATATTGATTAATACTTTACACTAATCAGATTATACAGTTAAGGAAACAGATTTAAGCTTTATGTAATAATAATAATTTCCGTTCCTAATTATCTTTTCTAATCAAATATAATTGAGCAGCTAGATATTTGTGACGTCATGTTGTCGAATTTAAAAAAAATAAATATACATATAATAAATTAATATACATTTTTACTAAATCTGTATTTTATTAACTGTGGTAATAAAACTCTCTTCATAATCAATAAAAAGAACAATAAGTACACTATAGATTAAATTGAAGTGAAATAAGTGCTCAATACACTTTATATGAATAGACTGATAAGGTGATCCAAAAAAGCTATACTACACAAGCATTGTCGCTTAACTTTATGGATGTTATTAATAGATATCAAAAACCTTATAATAATTTCACCCGTATTTAAACTTGTTGAATATTTTAACGTATTTTTACTTTTTAAATATTATTTCCTATACATAGCCACAAAATATAGTTAGGTGACTCCTTGGTCCACACAACAGCGTTGTTAAAAAAAAAAGAAGCGCGCTAATTTAAAACCGCCGCCATCTTGTTAGTGCACATAAAGATAAAGGGTAAAGTAATTAACTCATTATTGGCACTACTCGTCTTTCGTAACGTGTTTCGCATACTAAATTTTTGAAATTAATGACGTTCCAAATAATTAAGTCCCACTTCATATTTGAAAGACGTTTCAGTATTCGGCCATAAGTGTCTTAATTTTTGAGTGAGAATTTACATTAATTTATACGATTTGGTGTTTTACTATTTGACTATTTATGAATAGACCAATTCAAATCAGGTTCTTATAAAATCAGTTTTCATTTCTGGATGCTAAATATGTAACAAAATTTGTTCAATATTTTTAAAATCTCGGAGCCGATTCTCTTTAAACTTTCTAGACAGTAATTAGAGATGTTTGAAAACTACAGTCATTATTTGCTGACGCAAACATTGTTAGTTCAGTGCTTTGGCTCATAGTAAAATGTGCATTCCAGTTTCTTTATAACTTTTGATAGCGACAATTTACATAAAATTGGTATTTGATTAACTAGAAAAACGACTATGCAAAAACAGTATTATTTATTTAATGGATAGGAAGGCGTAGGTACGAGCTTATGGGACACCTGATGAAAAGTGGTCATCAAAGCCCATGGACAATGGCATTGTTGCAATGTTAACCATCGCTTACATCGCCAATGAATCACCAACCTTAGGAACTAAGATGTTATGTCCCTTGTGCTTGTAATTACACTGGCTAACTCACCCTTCAAACCGGAATACAACAATACCCTACTGCTGTTTTGCGGTACAATATCTGATGAGTGGGTGGTACCTACCCAGACGAGCTTGCACAAAGCTCTACCACCAAGTATTATTTTAGATTAGAATAAACAAAAACAACTATTTCTTATTCAAAATCTGAGACAACATTAAATAAAATATTGATACAATAAACCGTACCTTCTATTACATTATCTCAAACTTATTACATTATCACTTACTTGTAATACTCTTCGGAAGCTAATCGTCTCGTAACGTTTGAGTACCAAGGCACTGTTTCAGTTCCGTTCCAACAATATTTTCCATCGTATGCATCAAATCCTGTCATTTTACATATTTCATCAATACTCATGCACTTTCGTAAATAATACGTCAGATCTGTTGATGCTCCAGTGTTATTCATTCTGCACTCCTTATCGTATGCTCCACTGTAACAAACTGTGTTTAGATTTCATATATTAAACACGACTTGATTAAACCGTCGGATAGTTAATATGGAGCAACAAATTTTCGAATTATAATCTGTTGAATGACTTAGAAAATATAACTATGTTCGTGTATTAAAAGGTATTTGATTGGGAGACTTCTGTCCTATGATTATTGACAATGCTGCTTAGTGTCTATCAAAACTGCAAGGACATGAAAAATATAACATAATCTTACATTCTTCACGGATTTGTACGTACGTGAAAAATAAAAATCCGCTATTTGTGTATCCAATACCCAATTAATAAGAAGCGTGGTGAAATGAACTTCCTCTAACTAACAGAAGAACTATTTCTATTATATAATATATTATAGATAAATTCTTTTTAGATTTTGTTTTTTTTTTTTTTTTTTATTGCATAGGAAGGCGGACGAGCATATGGGCCACCTGATGGTAAGTGGTCACCAACGCCCATAGACATTGGCGTTGTAAGAGCTGTTAACCATCTCTTACATCGCCAATGCGCCACCAACCTTGGGAACTAAGATGTTATGTCCCTTGTGCCTGTAATTACACTGGCTCACTCACCCTTCAAACCGGAACACAGCAATAACAAGTACTGCTGTTTTGCGGCAGAATATCTGATGAGTGGGTGGTACCTACCCAGACGAGCTTGCACAAAGCTCTACCACCAAGTAAACAAGTTTACATACCTAACAGTCAAAATAATTGCATATCATTTTTCAAAAACTTATAATATAGTCTATTGTAAATAAAGAATAATTTTAAGGATAACGGGGATTTTAATGACTATTTATTTACGTTTGATTATAAGTTTCCATATATCTCAGTATTGCCAATAATAGGGCTATAATAAACGTACTCTTTACGTTTATAATATACTCGTCAGTCGTAAATTTTTTACGACTCGAGTATAAATTTTACGACTAAAAGTAAGGATTGTATTATTCTTATACGAAGGAAGATAATTTCTTAATTTCAATTCAAATTCTTTTGAATATATTATTAATAATGTTTTCCGAGCAAAGCATGAATCATAATTAATGATAAGGTGTGTTAATAGATGTAATGCGACCGAACAATTAATAAAAAATATCAACACTTATTTTTTTTTATATAAAAGTTAGTCGCGCAAATGGGCAGTTGGTAAATTGTGGTCACCAATGACCAACTCGGTCACCAATATTGGTGCTGTAGGAAATATTGACCAATACACCACCAACCTTGAACTAAGATATTATGTCTAGTAAATATTAGCCATTGTTTTGTTATTTCAACTATTACACGAAGAACTACTTTGCGGGGTTTCAGAGTATAGCACTATGCTGTTGAATTTTTCACGAGACCAGCACACTAACTCATAATATTTATTGACATAGACGACTTATTATGAGAAGTATATTAAATACATTTGAAATATATTTGTTCATCTGAACAATTATGACCTTTGCCAATACATGATCTAACTACTCGATTAAAATACATTCAAAACGAAGTGTTGCTTCTCTTTATATGGCAAGTACATAAAAAATCCATTCATAGTAAAGTAAAGTAACAGCCTATGAATGTCCCACTGCTGAGCTCAGGCCTCTACTCCTTTTTGGGGCGAAGGTTTTTAGAGCTAATTCCACCACGCTGCTCCAATGCGGGTTAGTGGAATATACATGTGGCAGAATTTGAGTGAAATTTGACACATGCAGGTTTCCTCACGATGTTTTCCTTCACCGTCAAGCACGAGATGAATTATAAACACAAATTAAGCACTTGAAAATTCAGTGGTACCTGCCCGGGTTTGAACCCACGATCATCGGTTAAGATTCACGCGATGTAGACACTGGGCCATCTCTGCTTCCAAAAAAATCCATTGATAAGTAAAAAAAAATACTTACAGTCGCTGTTATATTCGTTTTCACAGGATCCCCAACCAAGTTGCCCTCCAATAGACATGAATGTGTAAAAACTCGTCCAAGCAATGATGATCATGAAATATATCGATATAATACTGATCACAACTAATGTGCAGTAACCGACACCACTGAAGAAAGGACCGATCGAGCTGAACGCCTTTATCGGCCCCAATGCTGTGTACTGTCCAATATACAGCTCAAGGTAGAATATCGGAAGTCCAATTAGGATCAACATCAAGAAAAACGGGATCAGAAATGCACCTGGAACAAAAATAGTTTTTTTTATGATCACATTTTTTACTTGTGTATTTATTTAATTTAATTAGTTTTTATTACAGTTAAATATCAATGTTTTGTATTAAATTCTATAGCTTTCAATATATTGACACTCCTTATAGTAAGAATAATAGTTTTAAGCCACATCGTTAGAAGTTGTAAGAAGTGGTTATCCTCCTTAATATTAACTATATAATATTACATATTATTATTTCTTTACATAACATTTTGGTGTTGATTTTTATATCTTTCTTATATATTTTATTATTTAGATTAAAATTTACATTATAATGAGTCACTAGGTTATATTTATTTATATTTATATCATAATTCACTTTTTTATTTAATTTAGACATTATTTTTTGGTGTTTTGTTTTTCGTCAATTACTGTATTTATTTTTTATTATTTTTTAAATGTTATGTTAGCCTATAATTGATTCTATATTTTGTTACAATATTAATATACATGACGGTGCCGCCACCTTAAAAGCAGCACGTGCAATTGTCAACTACCCACCAATAAAACCCTATAAAAAGCAGCGCTCGACTAAGCGAGCATTCATTCCTTCAACATCAGTTGCCCGGTGCACATCTTTCATTGCAATTATAGTGTTGCTGTGTTATATAAGAAGAATGTCCGCCCTTGTGCCGACATACATGTAATTAGACAAATGTTTTTCAGAATATAATACGTTGGTCGTTGGCTTCTTATTTAATAAAAATAAAAATATAGTCATATTCGGAAGATTTAAATAATAAAATAAAGTGCTACATAGAATTAGTAAGTTAGTTATTTATAGTCTTCTATTGCCAGAGCTGTTACTGTCATTAACGTCTCATATATTACTATTAGTACGATAACTACACAGATAATAATATCATAGTTTAAAGTTTTATCACAAGCACTACGAAAGTTTGCGACATATTATTTTTACTGTCTTTTTAAAGTTAATTTTCTTGATATAAAGTATTTATACATTTGAAACAGTAGTCAATCTGGTCTTTTGTCATTATCTTGGGATATTTATTACGACAATATATTAATAATGCTATCGCGTAATATTTTATAGTCTTTTCGGGTTCGTAAATCTACCTTAACTGATATAATAGCGTATTATTATAATCGTACTTCAAGAAAGCAAGCGATGCTTCATTTATAGCTGGGGTACGATTCTATTAATTTGTTAATAGCAGTAAGTAAGTAGTTATATTTATCGCATCCGAATCGAAGCATAATCGTTGCTCATTATCCGTTTTCCTATTCTTCAATTTAATTATCGACTATTGGTAAAAATTCATAATTACGTTTAGTTTTGAAAAAGTCAAAATGGCCCAGAGGCTAGACCGCGTGAATCTTAACCGATGATTGTGGGTTCAAACCCGGGCAGGCACCTCTTATTTTTCAAGTGCTTGTGATTATTCATCTCGTGCTTGACGGTGAAGGAAAACATCGTGAGGAAACCTGCATGTGTCAAATTTCACTCAAAATTCTGCCATATGTGAATTCCACCAATCCGCATTGGAGCAGCGTGGTGGAAATAGCTCCAAACCTTCCCCTCAAAAAAAAAAGAAGAGGCCTTAGCTCAGCAGTGGTACATTCACAGGCTGTTACTTTAGTTTTGACCTAACGGTGATGTTTAATCATATCGGTTCGATTATAATCTGAACAAATATAGAATAGTCAATTTTGGATTGGAACTGTATTGGGAACGTATCGTATTTCCCCCTGACTCGTAATGGCCCCCTGACTATACGCATATATACAATATAAACTATCTTAAATAAATATTATACAAATAGCTGCTCTGTTAAGTTTAACTTACATTGCCTTTGTGATTCGTTTTTCAGTACGTCGCGGCATATTTTTTTTTTTTTAATTATTTTATTAATTTATTTACAAACACTGTACACACCATTACAGGACACGGTCCCAATTCGATAATACAGCACACAAGTCACTACGAAATATATGAGATAGTCCAGATGGCTATTTTTGTGAGCTCACTCCGACTGCAACAAAACAAATCTACTTTATCGGCTGTCACGTTGAGGGTACGTAACGGTATATTGTTTATATACGTTTTTCAATGGGGTATTTAACCATAAAAATATTCTACTACTATTAATAATATAAATAATGTGCATTTAAAAAAACCAAATCTTCAATGCTATATTATAATAAAATACAATAAATATTATACTGATATTTTGAAAGTGATCTTTAACTAGTTAAAAACAGAGATTATTTTCGCGTGTGTCGTATATCGTTTTATTACTTTTTTTTTTTTTAAACGCGATGCATTTATGTTTATAAGGGCTATCGTCGTAGTTTATTAGTTCTTGTGGAAGGTTTTAGTGGATAAATATTGAAGATTTCTAATAAGTGAAATATATATATTATAATATCCATAATGAGAAAACTTAATTTTAAATATTAATGTATGTTAATGTTTTGTGGAATAAATAAAAAAAATAGTGCTCTAAGCACCAACATACGGTCGATTTAAGAATTAATAAATTACTAAAGAGATTTGTTTACAAATATCCATACATCAAAAATCAATCAATAGCCAATCGTTGTCCACTGCTGAACATAGGCCTCTCCCAAGGTGCGCCAAAGCTCCCGGTCATCAAAAAAGGTAAGTAAAAATATGCGTGGTGTCACGCTCCTAATAAAAGTCTAAGGTGCGTTTGTAGTAAAATGTTAGTAAGAACATTTAAATATGAAATAGAATCATCAATTAATTAACTACTAATCTATACTTAATAATATAAATGCGAACGCTTACTGTGTCTGTCTGAAATTACTACACCGAAATTGATGATATTTGTTATCAAGCAATCTCGAAACCTGAAGAAGGACATACGTATATAAACAGACTTTTTATATCTAACACCGAATCTAATTGGGGGAGGGGGCGAGCCACGGCCGAAAATTAGTATTTTATATTGTTACAGTAAAAATATACTTAAAGCAAAGCTTAAAGAAATTTCAAAACAAAATATTTTCCACATTCCTGTACAAACGGAAAACAAAGTTTGTTCTTGGATGTGACAAAGAAAATGCAATAATGGAATATACGCATTACAAAGCTCATTTTTCATAGCATAACGCGAATTTTACTTTAAAAATATTTTGTTTCCTTTAAGACTTAACAAGCTAAAGAACAATGGACAATAGAAATAAAAATGTAAAAAAAATTATATCTAATAATTTGTCTAAAATATTTTGTCGTCTACGTCCAGTCCTGAGGCCCTAGCCAAGTTGACATTCTACAATCGTAAACGCTATAGAAAACTAAACAAATGTATGAGAATGACCACGTGATTTACCGTTGAGAGATGTCATTCTCATACATTTGTTTAGTTTTCTATAGCGTTTACGATTGTAGAATGTCAACTTGGCTAGAGCCTCTGTTATCGTACGGATCAAATTAATGTAGACATAGACATTTGCGAATGATATTTTAGTATAGTAAGATTATTAACGTCCCAATCCACCAGTGTGCGAGGAAGGCTTCCGTTAGGGAGGAATAGTCAAGCGGGCAACATTCATATTACCACGACCTGTCTGCCAAGACCGTACCGACAAAGAAGAAGAAGATTATTATATATACACAAACTAAAAAACTTTATGTTTATAGCATAGAGAGGCGGACGAGCATATGGTAAATGGTAACCAACGCCCATAGACATTGTCATTTTAAGAAATGTTATAAGTCGCTTACATCGTCAATGTACCAATGTTGGGAACTAAGATGTTATGTCCCTTGTGCCTGCAATTACACTGCCTCACTCATCCTTTAAACCGAAACACAACAATTTTGCGGAGTTGAACATTTGAAGAGTGTTTGGTACCTACCCAGAGAAGCTTGCACAAAGCTCTACTACCAAGTATATCGTATTTTTATGTCGTTTGCTTGAGTTATTTTAAGTTGTACAATATTCATTATCAAAGATTATTTTACATTAAATATTTATTTTAAAAATCTCCATAAACCATGAACCTTTTTATATTTTTCCTATTATTTTGATATACTTTTATTTTCGATTTTTCGTACTTTATTATTTAATTTTAGAATTACTATTTATTTCATTTTATTATATTATGTTACGCAGAAATAAAGAAAATTCGAAAGATTCTACAGAGAATAAATTACCGACATTGATTAACTGTTTATGTAGATTAGGTTCAGATAAACATAAAAGAATATTGTATATAATCTAGAATTACCAGAATATATAAGACGATGCGAATACTTTTATTATTTATTACTCTTAAATATTTATCTTTATTTATATTAAGCTTCTCTTTCATCGCAATACCAAAAATTGACTTCCCACACAATTATTTATTTGTCAGTCAATACGCTTTTTTATTGATTGAACAACAAAAAAAATATTAGTCTTTTTTGACAAAAAATATATTTTATTTCACGCATAAAAGGAACAATAATGTCCATACGTGACGGTCGACGATCATGTTTTTTTTATATAGTTAGCTAACGAAGGACTAACTATAGACGTTGTCTGAAAGTGCACAGAAGCTAAGCCGAGCCTAAAATCTAATTAAAATTTGGCGTATTGAATTTTCATAAATTGAAATATTAAATGCAATTGGAATTCGTTATATTCAAAATTGAGTAATTTTTTTTAACAATAACGCTTTAGTTAAACAGTACGGTACTGCTAAGTTAATTTGAAATAAACAAAAATAATAAAATATTTCTGCATCACAAAATAAATATTTATAAAGTATGACCAGTAAATAAACGTTTACCAAACCGTTAATATTAGATTACATTAAGTCTAAAATTCGTCGACGCGTTTAAGCCATATTTAAATAACACCTTACCTAATACAATGGCGTCGTTCTAGGGAATAGAAAACTGTTTTATCAAATAGCTTCTTACCTCCTCCATTTCTGTAGCACAGGTAAGGGAATCGCCAGACATTCCCAAGTCCGACGGCGTATCCCAGACATGCCAATATGAATTCCAGCGGTCGTCCCCACGCCGCTCGCTCGGGAGTATCGTTCAAGGCATTATCGCTGCTGTTTTCCGGCAGATTGCCTTTGGTCTTTACCTAGGATAAAATATATTTTCAGTATTAAAATGAACATTCCTTGTTTAGGTGTTTTTTTAGTAAATTTTATTGTTTCCTTAAATAATAATAATAATATCCTGGGACATTATTCACACACAGCCATCTGATCCCAAACTAATCAGACAACTGATATACTACATAATATACTACTTTTCTTTTGTAAATACAAACTTATATAGATAATTTTACCCAGACTCAGGACAAACATACATGTTCATGCACACAAATGTGTGTCCGGGGTGGGAATCGACCCACGACCTGCGGCGCGAAAGGCAAGAGTCTACCAAACATGCCAACCGGCTCGTCATAATATTATAATTGTTAGTAGATTTTCAAAGATTGTTTTTGAACGATCTAACTTTGGGCAGATATATTTTATCTATGTTGAGAATTACATCGTAGCTGGTTGCTATAATATTATAACAGAGTACTTGGAAATACGATAATTATCTTCAGGCTATTTCATGTATTAATAAATAAAAATTTTAACAAAACAAAAACCGACTTCATAGGAAAAACAATTTAATATGCACTAAAAAGTAAAAAAATAATTGCGTTTTCTTCTATAATTTGATGATTAACTTACTATTTTCTACTCATCAATATGTAGGTACGAATGTTGTGTGGTTGATAATGTATTTACAATTATTGTTACTTTTGGAGTCGATGTCAGCCATGGTGGGTTTATAACTACATACATAGTTAGTTATAGGTGAGATGTGCTTGTGTCGCACGCGCAACTTAACGAGGCGAATAAAAGTCAATTTGTAATGTGTATGTTTTTGTTTATTTTTAAAATATTCCCGTATTATTATTGTTAAGTATATTATAGTGTTTCCTTAGCTGACATCGACTCCAAAAATAACAATAATTGTAAATACATTATCAACCACACAACATTCGTACCTACATATTGATGAGTAGAAAATAGTAAGTTAATCATCAAATTATAGAAGAAAACGCAATTATTTTTTTACTTTTTAGTGCATATTAAATTGTTTTTCCTATGAAGTCGGTTTTTGTTTTGTTAAAATTTTTATTTATTTTTCGATTTTTAGTGAATCTGAAGAACACTCACTAATTTGTAGAATATGGGTAGACCTACTAAACGTGCAGCTCATATGAGACAGCGCCATTTATATTATTATTAAAATATATTAATCTAAAACAGTGAAACGTAAAGAAAAATGCATTTTGGTACTGAATTAATAAATATTAGTTAATATGGTTAAATGTATGAATATAAATTAACATGTTTTGATTAAATAGATTTAGTTGGTGGGGTAATTTAGTTGGGCAGCCATAACATAATCAAATAGTTATTTCTAGTAATAATTAAATAAACTGTATGTTTATAGATGTTGTGTTATACCATTCTTCACCATAAAATATGACGGAATGTCTGTATATTAAAAAAGGGGAAGTATCTATATTATCCTAACTAATATTATAAATGCGAAAGTAAGTTTGCTTGTGACGCTTTCACGCCTAAACCACTAAGCCGATTTAAAAAATTCTTTCACCAATGGAAAGCTACATTATCAGGGAGTAACATCTGGCTACATTTTGTCCCCATATTCCCACGGGAACGGGAACTACGCGGGTGAAACCGCGGGAAAAACACTAGTAATCAATATATAAATATACATAAATATAACATGTATATAAGAGTACTTATACGATATATAATATAATTTTCAAATTTGGTCTCAACTTTTAGTAGATGTTCAAATATGTTTCAATTACAAACATAACATATATACTAATGCTTACATGCATAACTCATATTATAAAGAGGAAAGATTTGATTTTTGTTTGATTTTTTATTACGATTTAAATCAAAAACTACTCGACCGATTTTAAAAATTCTTTCACCCTTAGAAAGCTACGTCTTTACCAAGTAACATAGGCTATATTATATTGTCAAAAACTTATAGATCCCTTCTTAAAATGGAGCAATGTAACCCAACGTATTTAACTGTTGCCTATAAAAGTTATTATTTCGCGTGCACTGCGAAAACTATTGACGGTATATAAAGAAGTGTTTTATACAATAGTATTACAATTACTTGATCATAACGATGTTATGGTAGGTGAATGATAAATCTAGATAGCCTATAAAAGATTCGGCCGTGTATCGTTAATTTGCTACTAAGAATTGAAGATTTCCGTTACTTTGTCATGGATCCTATAATCAGAATCTAACCAAACTATCATCAAACAACCCTTGAAGTATACTCTTTCCAATAAAAAAAAATCATCGAAATCCGTTGAATAGATATCGAGTTATTCGTCCATTTGTCGCGCACATACCTCATGCAAATTTACGATTTATATGGTTTTCTCATGGATTCCACTGTCAAAACTGGACCAAAAAAAAATGGGACCAATGGGAAAGCACCACCTTTCAAATAAAAAAAAATCATCGAAATCGATTCATCCAGTCGAAAGTTATGAGGTAACAACACCAAAAAAAAAAAAAAAAACATACAGACGAATTGATAACCTCCTCCTTTTTTTGAAGTCGGTTAAAAATGGTAAGAATTTGAAATACAATCGCTAGCGATTGAAAATTTCGCATATCGATAACTGCTCACTATAAAATATTTTTTAAGGTTTAGATGTATGGGGGGATATTGCTGGAATCTTTACATTATCCCGAGTGACACTTGGTGATGCTAGATTTTTTTCAACTTTTTTTGGTACGGTCATAATTTTAATTTTTTAATTTTAGACATTTAGAATTTTTTGAACTTATTTTGGCATAGTCCTATTTTTTTTTTGACATTGTTATAACTATTTTTTTATACTGTGACTATCGTTGGATAAGTATGCTTTCATATTGAATAAAGAATTTTGAATAATTTGTTGATCTTTAATAGAAATATAATTGAATTCAAATATTTAAATGATCTATTTCAAGTTTTGAGTCTTTATGTGAATGATTGTCTCACATATTTAATAGAAATGATGATGTTAACTGGACTATGGATTGGAAATATATATATAACTCATGCATCATTTATTTCTGGTTTATGAGCTTAGCTAACAAAACATATTTTTGAACAAAATCGTTCGTCCCTAAATAGTTACTTAAAGTATTAATTTGAATAAAGTGGATTCTTGCTAACTTAATCCTATCAAACAATTGTATAATTATTTTAATTTAAATGCAAATTCCATTTCAATTGCTATGGGCTCAATGGAGATGCGAACTTCGATTCACTTTGCCGTTCTTCAAATAATATTATGCAGAAGTTGTCGTTTAGACATTATGAAACGAGACTAGCTACAGTGGCTCTTTAGTATTCAGATCGTTGTTTATATATTTTATTATTTAAATGTTAAATGCATTTCATTATTGTTATTCTCTTACTATTATTTAAAGCGATATAATTATAAAAAAAATTAATAAATAATACGAATGGTAACCGAAAAAAGCTATGTGGTTTTGGATATGGTGCAAACTCGTCTGGGCAGGTACCACTCAATCATCAGATATTCTACCGCAAAACATCAGTACTTTGTATTGTTTTGTTCCGGTTTGAAGGTTAATTTAGCCAGTGTAATTACAGGCACAACAGGCATAACATCTTAGTTCCCAAGGTTGGTGGCACATTGGCGATGTACCATCTGCTCCTGGTGGTGGCCTAAATGCTCGTTCCTATACAGTAATAAAAAAAGTAAGTCCATCACATTTGAGTGAGTTTCATATGCTTAATATTTTGCTACGAATTAATGAGCACGCACGATAGCGAACTTCATACCTATCAGCATGTATATTTGCAGAACTAATGAGAGTGTTTCACTCTCTATGAGTGTGTTAAATACACACAGTAATAAAAAATAATTACAATAAAGGCGACGACGATTACATCGCACTAGCACTTACATTATCTCGGAAAATACTATTACTACTACTACTAATATATATGTAGGTTTTGTTTAATTACAAAAAACGTATATACATATATAGAATATAGTTGCTGTGTATTTGTACATTTAAGAAATTTATTGAAATACAAAATTAGGTGATAAAAAGACGTAACAAAAAACGAAAATGTATTTTTGTCTCTGTCTGTATGTACACTCTAATCTCCGAAACTACTGAACAGATGATCTTGCAGTTTTAAAGGCACATTAAACTCAGTATAGAGCAATATTTAGTTTAACTTTCATTGAAATCGGATAACAGTAAAAGAGGTTATCGTCATCTGTACATATATATGTGACGACAACCTACCATTAAACATTTGAAATAAAAAAAATACTAGTATTGTTAATTATGCAAAAACTGTTTAAAATGCACAATAAAGGGCACTTATCGTTAAGTAGAGGTCGCTTCTAGACGATTATATGGGATGGCATTGCAAATTTAAATTTGGTGCATAATAGTTACAACAATTAATAACTAATTTGAAGTTTTATTATCATCGTATAACATTAGTATATAAAGATTAAATGACATATATTTAAATAAATTACAAAAAAATAAATAAAAGCGGGCATTCAAGCGGGAAATTTAATTAATACTTATTTTTGTATGAAAATAAAATCTAACAAATTATCAAAATTCGTAGAACAAAAGTTGTTGCTTATGGTGTTAGCTATCTAGTCCTGCGAGGTTGCTGGGTCATTAAAAATAACCCTGTATATTATTATAAATAGGTAACAAATATAAATGAGACAAAGTATGGAGCATGTATTATTTACGGAGTCTTATCCAAAACTCAAGTAGTATTTACAGGAAAAGACTTAAAATGTTTAAAAATAATCGACTACATAATGTATTGAAAAAAAAAACTTTTAAGGATCGCAAAAATGTTCAATGAAAAGCATACCGTTGATAATTTTGAACTGATTTTATAAACATATGAGATGTGCACCTGCGCTCGGAAGTTAAGAGCTCCAGTTTCAAACAGCTACGGACTTAAGAGACACTTGTAAAATGTCCTTTACTGAGTTATATAGTTCTTATATAGTTTGTACTTCACATAGACTTCTAATGATATTTCAAAGGCTTTCACTTTAAATGAACCTTTTTGCGTCTTAATGCGATTAATGTTGACATACTAAGATTTAGAAGACGCTCGTGTTAGCAGAAGGTATATTTCTTCGGTATATTTATAATTATGTTATATAAAAATATATTTATATAATATATCTAATCCTAAGCCTGTGTGTCATATCCCAACAAATAACGACTGCAATAAATAAGGTCCTCCAGACCGATTTCGGTCAAGGCGGCCAATCTTAAGAGAGATTAGCCAACTGCGCAGGAGATATTATAGTGCACAAGTGCGTGCGCAAACACAGGTGCACTCTCTTTTTCTTAGCTCTCATAATCCGATGGGACAGCAATCCGACACGACCGGAAAGAGTTTAAGCGCAGGACCAACGGCTTTACGTGCTTTCCGAGGCACGGGAGTGTACACACTTCCAACTTCCAGACTCCGAGCTGCTACTGAGAATTTTCTGAAAACCCCAATAACTATTTATTGGCCCGACCTGGGAATCGAACCCAGGACCACCGAGTCTGCGGCCTTATATCATACCACTAGACCAACGACTGTAATATGGTTATACTGACTACAATATCGTTGCGTTAACATTACTTTACTTGGTGGTGTTAGCTCGTCTGTATAGGTACCATCCGCTCATCAGATATTCTACCGCAAAACATTGTAATTACAGGCACAAGGGATATAACATCTTAGTTCATAAGGTTGGTTGGCGCATTGGCGATGTATGTTAACATCTCTCACAATGTCTTTAGGCTTTAGTGACCATCCATGGTAAGTGACAATCAGGTGGCTCATATGCTCGTCCTTCTTTCTGTGCCAGAAAAAATATGATGTTTGATGGTTGAATATATGACGACTTAGTGGTACCCAGACTTTTACAAAGTCTTACCAACAACCAAAATTGTAAACAATTTAACTATTATCGCAAAATAACTTAAATTTTAATGTATTTTTATTTTTCCAAGTAACCAGTGAATTAACACTATCAAATAATACTTAAACAATATTTAAGCTCGTATGACAAAGTACTATAAATCAATCGAAATTCGTTGATTTATTTATTATTAAAAAAGAAAGATAAGCATATTTACCGATAAAAATATTTGAGAAATCTTTATAATTTTTATTTAATTTATTCACCAATGCCACATTAATTTCAATTCATCATCAATCAATCATAGATTACGAAATAATAGTAATCATGTAGCTATTATTATTAATTTAAATATAATGTGCAAAAAAATAAAAAAAACTTGCCTCGTTCATAGTGTTATTTCCACCAGCCATTTTAATAAGCAGGACTCCGAATCATTAAATTCTAAACAAATATACTTTATGCGAAACATAGGCACAACAAATGAAGGCGGAACGTTAAATTTTAACACACGTACATATCGCCAATAACTGATCCTAACTGAACGAATCGTACACCGAAATTATAACTCTTATCTCCAAAGAACTGATTAGAAATTGATAAATATGATGCAATCAATACGATATTACTTTGAACGCGAGTCTTGGATTAAGAAATTTGTGCAAATGAATCGCCTCTGATATAAACGTGGATGATTATGAATAAATACGTGGATGATTTTCTTGAATAAGGAAAACTATATTGTTAAACTTTGATAGAGATAGAGGAAGGGTGTTTATATCTGTTGAATGTTGGATTTTCTTATTATATGAAATAAAATATTAAAAAAAAAATTGTACCTCAAAACTCCGTCATTTGTTTGGTCTGATTTAAATTCAAAAAAATATTTTCAATTTAAAATTGACCATACCATCCAAACCATCAAAACCAACCAATATCTACGGTGCAATATCACTGTACGCACGCCTCCTTTTCACCACCCACTTCTACTTTTGAGGGGAAGTTTTGGAGTTCCCATCACACTACTTCCAATGATGAACAACACATGAGGCAGAATTTCAGTAAACCTTTGCACCATCTTCGTTCCGACTGGGCCAACAACTGGTTAAACTAGATCGCACTAATTGAACACTAGTTTTTTTTGTTATCAAGTATCTGTATTAATGACCTTTGAGACAAATATATCTGATTTTTAATTAATTTTACAATTAGCATTATCGTTAGTTATTTTTGTGTCACAAATCGCATGGCACTTATTGAAAGATTAAAGTAAAATGCGTTGCACAATATAAACTATTTATATTTGTTATCATCGATAATATAAACAAATTGACTTTGTTAGTATCGTTTACGCTAACTTATCTTTTTATCCTTTATCAATTGTTTACTCTCAATAAATATCTTAAGTAACAAATATAAATAATTTACTAACTATATGGATACAACTAATGTCTGACATCGGTGACGGTTTCTTTATAATAATAAAAATAAATTATTATTAATAATATTTTTATTGTTATTTATATTAAGCATCAAAAAAACACTACTATGTAGCTGTATGCCTACTGTTCACCCATTCTGGGGGTTGGTCAATTGCTATCCTTAACACAGGTTATTTAAATAACCCATGAAGGATAGTGAGTTCCGATCACCGAATAAATTAAAAAAAAAAACTAAAGTTTTTAGTAAATGCTACTTATAATGTTATGTCTTATTATATATAAAAAATGTAAACACAAATATATGTGCAAGTTGAATAAATGTATTATTATTATATTATTATTTTAATGACGCTAATACTATAGTATTAGCGTCATGGAAAAAAAGAAATAAATAATATATAAAAATAAAAATTTATAAACTATGTATTTGGGCTAAAGGGCCATCTGATGGTAAAAAGCACCACGCATAGAATTCTCACATGTAATCCTTACAAAATAACTATTAAAAAAAAAACTTGTACGAGCCTGCTTTAAAAAGGTTTGACGATGAAAACACTCTTTGAAATGAAGAATAAAGACAAATCTTAATAACGAGACCAAATAACAGTAATAATAATTGATGGATCAAGAACAATGCAAGGAGATTACGGGGTACAAGCCCAGACAAATTTTACTAATTTTTTATGTTTATAATTTGTGTGTAAAATTCATGTAGTGCACCGGAGCGGCGTGGTGGAATAAGCTCCAAACCCTCTTAAGAGGAGAAGAGGCTTTTGATATTTACGGCTGTTACTCTCATTACTTATTATAATATTATGTATTTTTCAAATTCCTGTATATTGTTATTGAAATTATTTTAGCGATTAACAAATATGTCAATCGTATTAAATTCAAATTCAAATACTTTATTCAATATTGAAGTATTACACTTACTTATTGATTGTCAAACTAGAAACTACTACCGGTTCGGAAAAGAAACACCCAGCCCTGGGAAGAACCGGCGAAAGAAACTCAGCGGGTTGATGTTTTTGTTTTTTTTTTCTGTCTGTTTTTTGTCTTTTACAAAAAAAAAACAAAAGGAAATAGCCATTATTAAATAATAATATCCTGGGACATCCTGGGACATTACTCAAACACGGCCACCTGATCCCAAACTAAACAGAGCTTGTAATATGGAAACCAGATAACTGATATACTACATATACTACTTTGCTTTTGTAAATACATACTTATATAGATAATTACACACAGACTCAGGGCAAACAGCTCATGTACACAAATGTCTGTCCTGGGTGGGAATCGAACCCACGACCTGCGGTGCGAAAGGCAGATGTCTACCCAACAAGCCAACCAGTTCGTCAAATAAAAAAATCTTTTTTAATACATTAAAAAAAACCGACCGAAAACCAACTTCAAAAGAAAAACAAATTAATATGCACTGAAAAGGAAAAAAGAATTGCGTATTCTTCTATAATTTGATAATTAACTTACTTTTTTCTACTCATCAATATGTAGGTACGATTGTGTTGTGTGGTTGATAATGTAGTTACAATTATTGTTATTTTTAGAGTCGATGTCAGCCAAGGAAACACTACAATATACCTTTATTTTATAGGCAGATGATCAATCTTGAGATTTGATAATCAAGAAAAATCAAGAAAAAGAAAAGAAAAATCAAGAAAAAGAAAATTGAGAATCAATGAAATAAGTTCTGAGGTAACAAACACAAAAAAAAACATACAGACGAATTGATAACCTCTTCCTTGTTTTGAAGTCGGTTAAAAAGGTTATCATACTTCCTCACGTTATCACGTACTACTATTATAACGTATTTTGTATATCGCCTAACACTTTCCATCCGCTTGAAATTTAACAAGAGAACATCAAACAGAAATATATCTTTGATGTCAAATATTATTCGTATTTCACGCGAACGAAACCAATGAAGTGTACGGAGGGGATAAAGTGATAAAACATGATAAGTATTCGAAAATTATTTATGGAATATTAAAAATATATTACAAAATTAAAATGTTGCAACGGTACACGCGGCAGATCTCAAACATAAGAATAACAATAAGAAAACATTTATTAAAGACAAACTTACATTGCAAAAATAAAAAATACAAATAATTAAAACAAAAGGAAATGAAAAATAGCTAGCTAGATATAAGAAAACAACAAAAAAGAACCTTATATATTAAAATTATAAAGAAAAAAAGGAACAAATTTATATACGTACACAAACACAATCTCATATAATGATTTCTGCAACCGTAATGAGTCCTGAAAAGGAGTCCCTTTTATGTTGGGTTAGAAACATCGGATAATAAGTTCCTCCAGACCGATTTCGGTCACGGCGGCCAATCTCAAGAGAGATTAGCCAACTGCGCAGGAGATATTATAGTGCACAAGTGTGTGCGCAAACACAGGTGCACTCTCTTTTCCTAAGCTCTCATAATCCGATGGGACGGCAATCCGACACGACCGGAAAGAGTTCAGGCGCAGGACCGACGGCTTAACGTGCTTTCCGAGGCACGGGAGTGTACACACATCCAATTTCCAGACTCCGGGCTGCTACTGAGAATTTTCTGACAGAAAAACCGACAGGACCACCTGTGTCTACCTCTACCTGTCTGTGTCTGCCAGAAACATCAGATACAATCGTAATTAAAGGAAACCAATTCATGAATATTGTATTAAATACATTGCAACATTATTTAATTATAATACTCCGTCCATGGATAATTAAACCGTACAAAAAATCAGTTATATTATAATTTACTCACTCGGTGGTAGGGCTTTGTGCAAGCTCGTCTGGATCAGAGAGTCTACCGCAAAACAGCAGTACTTTGTATTGTTTTGTTCAGGTTAAAAGGGTGAGTGAGCCAGCATAAACCCTGGGAGTTTGTGGCGCATTGGTGATGTGAGCGATGGTTAACATTTCTTACAATATCATTGTCAATGGGCGTTGGTGATAACTTACAATCTGGTGGCACACGCTCGTCCGCCTACCTATACAATAAAAATAAAAATAAAATATCGCGTTCAGACAGACTGACGTAGCGTTTTTTATAATATGTAATTATATATTTATCTATATTTTTAACGTACATTTAAATAAATTAAACACATTACTTAGACTAGGATCATCACAGCTGGATAACTAATAGCACGTAGCAGTTGTAGCCGGAAAATCTTTACGATTATATTTAAGGTTCAGAGGTGAACGACATTGAAAAGAATTGAAATCAAGAAACGATTTCATCTTTGTGCGGAAAGATATAGTGCAGGAGATAGTGGTTACATTTTGAGGCATATTTCATCATAAAAAAAGTAATAGGATAAAAAGTACCTTATACCTTAAGGCTTATTATCTTTATCAAAGTTAGTAATTAATAAAGAAGCGTTTGTGATAAAGACATTTAGTTAAAAATGGGAAATGTATAATTGTTTAATTAACAATTTAAATGTGTTTTCTTGTGGCCTTTCCACATTTACATTATTATATATTATGCTATTAATATGACGACACAAGTATTTTTTTTGTAATAATTTAAGTGGATAGTGGATAACATTGAAAATATTGTTTTACATTTAAAATCAACCACATATCGAATAAAGGCAATATCGTATTGATAATATAAATTTTTTCATTAAAATACCTTATTTTAATACAAGAATATAATTATGTTATTTTTTCAAATTTCTTAATAACGTGTGGATATTATTATAATAAGGTATTTATATAGAACCAGCTGTGCCCCGCGGATTCACCCGCGTATAATTAATAAAAATATAATGATCTTATAAATGATGATAAATCAGCCTAGAGCCTTCCTCTCTCCAGGACTATACAACACAAAAATGATTTATAAATTCGAACCAGTAGTTCCTGATATATAGAAATAATAATAACATACAATCACTTATATATCTATACTAATATAAAAACCAGAAGAGTTTGTTTGTTTAATCCGGCTAATCTCAGGAACTGGTTCGAATTTAAAAAATATTTTTGTGTTGTATATCCCCAGGCTTTAGGCTTTTTTTTATTCTTTGTATTTTTATTATTTATACGCGGGTGAAACCATGGGGCATAGCTAGTTTTTGATATAGAGTGGTTCAAAAAAATATTGTTTTTTAAACATTATATGTTTACCATATAAATATGAATTGCAATCTCCTGACCTAGGAATGTGATTGAAAAAAAAACCGAATAGAAGCGGCTAAAGCTACATCCCATTATGCAAATGAAGGCATCTCTTGTTTCTGCCTATTAGCTTCGAAAAATAAAAAGGTTTTATGTAATTTGCCAACAATGTCTTTCCCAATTTGTCGAGATCTCTCCTTTCACTAATGGCTAAGACCATTTTAACATTTCATCCGTGTTACTATGGTTCCCTGAGAGATTGCGGTAATTTTGTACTGTCGTTCTAAAGTATCTTCGTTTCTTTAGACTACGGACTTAAAGTACAATCAGCATTTCCGAAGTTTCCAGAGAATGGTTACGTTTCTTTTCATCCAAGATGAATGACATGATATATTATGTATCAATCAAAATAAATAAATTGACAAAATAACTGTCTATTTTGATCTAGAATTTTGTATTTTGTATGCAGATTCTTGGTGCCTTCTGGTTTTAATTCTAAGTCGGCAATGACAAACTTTATTGGAATTTATGTAATTAAATTCTCGGTAGCGAAGTAAGGGAAGGATGCTGGCAGTGTTGCATTGCTTCGTAAGCAATACCTGCCCCATCAGACAGAGTAGGTCCGATAGTGCATCAGTGAGGAGAAATGATAATGTTTTGTTCTTTTAAAATCGAAGTGCTCGGATCCAATTCGGTTCCATTGATAAGGTAAGGTAAGTACCATTTTTAATAATGTTTTGTGAGTGTGAGTTTTGTGTGTGTGTTCTTTTATTTAGTTATTTCAAATCATAACATAAATATAGACATTGTACAGTAAAGTAACAGCCTGTGAATGTCCCTCTCCTCTTTTGAGGAGAAGGTTAGAAGCTTATTACACCAAGCTGCTCACATGTGGCAGAATTTCAGTGAAATGAGAGACATGCAGGTTTCCTCACGATGTTTTCCTACAACCGTCAAGCACGAGAGGAGTAATTATAATCTAAAATTAAACATATGGAATTCAGTGGTGCTTGCTCTGGTTTGAACCCACGATTATCGATTAAGATTCACGCGTTCTTACCACTGGGCCATCTCGGCTTTTTTTATATAATGTAATATAATATATTACAAAAATATCAAGTCTTCTATGAATAACAACTTGAATAAACCTGTGTTTGTCAGCAATCATTTCAAATATTGATAAATGAACAATCAGCTCAACGGTGTTAAATTTATTTAATTTCCTTCAACCAAAGATTAATGTGTATACTTTAATTAAATTATTTCCGTTTTACCAATACTCCACCAACCCGCATTGTAGCATACATACACCAATTTCAAAACCTCGAGACGAAAGGAGCTGTTTGTTCAGCCATCGGAATTAACATTACTGAATGTTTAAAAAAATGCGTGTAATTCTTTTTTTCAAATCGAATATTAGTAAATTGTATTTAAAAAAATAGAAGCTCAATTAACGTATTCATATATCGGCTCTGATTTTGTATATTGGATAATTAATACCGACCAAATATGAGAAAATGTACAGTATGTTTAATATGTTTTTTTACTTGGTGGTAGAGCTTTGGGTAGGTTCCAGTATTTTGGGTAGGTATCAGATATTCTACTGCAAAACAAAAGGGTGAGTGAGCCAGTGTAATTACAGGGACATAACATCTAAGTTCCCAAAGTTGGTGGCGCATTGGCGATGTAAGCGATGGTAAACATTTATTACAATGCCATTGTATATGAGTTATGGTCCATCAGGTGGCCCACATGCTCTTTCGCCTATCTAAACAATAAAAAAATACACTTGTAAAAATATCTTATTTGATATTTGGTTACCTTAGTACCTACTTATGTGACGACCATTAGTAGGTTTCATTTTATGTTATGATGTAGGTCTCATGGAAGTGACGTTGTATTTTGAGAGTAAAGATACTTTAAATCTTAATCTATGTTTCTATGAAGTGCACGTCAAAAATTTAGACGATCAGAAACTTACTCATAGTCCAGCGATTCCACCTGTTTTAATAACTGAACCGCCGCTGCGATGTCGATTTATTTATATATTATCAAAGGTGGAACGTGCGTTTGTTAATAATGTTTTAATTAATAACACCAGTCTTTGCATATGTTTTGGACTGAGTTATCGACGACAAGCCTAGTCTCGCTATAATTCCATATTCGAATCCTTATTTTTTCATTGTCAAGAAAAATTGAAACGCCTCGTTCGACCTGTGTCACAGATGAAAAAAAAAAGTTAAGAAAAAAATAGTTCAAGTATCAATTTATAAAAATCAGATGATTTTTTTGATAAAATTGTACATCATGTATACAATAAAAATAAAGTATTAACTTGAAACAAGTTTATTATGTTCTTGGTACAAAAGAACATATATTACCGCCATTTAAAATAATTATATTTTTGCAAGTGCCATGTATTAAGCACATATTAAAATTGAAAAATCGATATTAAGTTAATTATAGGATAAATAAAAAGTTAATGAAAATATTTATAAAAGTAGTGATTTTATATTAAAAATAAAGCAAAATCAAAATGCTATTGTATTTAACTAGGATATTATAATTATGATTTTATAAAACCATATGTATAAAGACTTAGCACAACCCAGGTTGTTATACTAACATTTAGAAAAACAATAATCCACTTTTTTCTTACGCTGACGTAGAAATTAACCTAAAAAGGCGACCAGTAATCTTCAAAATCGTTAGTAGGCATCTTTGAATTATACGCTATGTCTACAGACTTAGCACCCCAAAGCCACATCGGATGCGAGGTATAAATCTTGGTAGCTCTTTCCTACCTTCCGGCCGTACAACGCTTCCATAACAATAATTAATTTAGTGTTTGCCCCCAAAATGATATTTCGCGAAGCGGTTCAACTCATTTATGAATAGAAGACTTGACGTGTAAAATATTGGAAGCATTCCATCAATCGATTGAACTAAAAGAATTCAAATTCAATATTGTAAGGTACAATTTGTCTTTTTTTGTAAGCCAACACCTCGCATGATGGAATAAAACCAAATGACATCAACGGAGAGCGACATTTCCAGCCTTTACTCTAATTTTCACATAAAAAACAAGATTCACATAAGAAATGCGATCAAACTCTTAATTGAAATACACTTTAGAAAAAACCGTATTTCTCATTCAAAACGTAATGTTAGAAAAGCATGAAAACACAAGATGGGAAAATATTTACCTAAATAAAATGTTTTTAATTTTGGAGTTCCTCGACAAGATTCTGACCGCTAATTGAATTTAGGGCTTAAGCCCTATTTCATTTTACATTCACAATAATTAATATTTCGGTTCATAAATTAATTAAAATATACAAATTTGTTGCGTGTAATATATAATATTCGTTAGTAAAGAGAATCGAATGAATTTTCAATTTTAACAAGTTTAACTGGACTTCGAAGTGAAACAGGATATTTAAACTGAACTGTCATTACTAAGTATTTCATAAAAAAATACGATGTAAATTCTAACGGCATTACTAAGAAACCTTATGTAATGGGTGATTAGTGAAGCAAAGCTTTGTCTTTTTTAACCGACTTCAAAAAAAGGAGGAGGTTATCAATTCGTCTGTATGTTTTTTTTTGTTACCTCATAACTTTCGACTGGGTGAATCGATTTTGATGATTTTTTTTTTATTTGAAAGGGAATGCTTCCCATGGGGTCCCATTTTTTTTTAGTCCAGTTTTGACACTGGCATCCATGACAAAACATCGACTCCAAAAATAACAATAATTGTAAATACATTATCAACCACACAACACATTCGTACCTACATATTGATGTGTAGAAAATAGTAAGTTAATTATCAAATTATAGAAGAATACGCAATTATTTTTTTACTTTTTAGTGCATATTAATTTGTTTTTATTATGAAGTCGGTTTTTGTTTTGTTAAATTTTTTATTTATCTTTCAAATTAATAATTACAGAATGAGAGAAATCAGTGTTTAACTAAACCGTCACTAAGTAACAATTATACGTAAGGCCGTTAATGTTTGATATTTAAAATAATAACATCTTACCAGATTTAAAAGAGGATAAAAAAAACAGACGATTTGATAAGCTCCTCCTTTTGAAGTCGGTTAAAAACGGATATGCAACATCGCTGTATTAAAAAAGCCGTTTTCATAATTATGTTGTTTTACTTCAAATAGGTACTTAAAATAAGTATTTATTGATAAAATACATATTTATATATTACATATATACATTGATGATGGCGGTGTCCTCCTGATTGATTCCTGCAACGACACCCAAAGTTTTTTACGTATTTTAAGTTAAACCACCCTTTTTATTATCTTACCAATATTATGAAATAAGTTTTGATAACTGTGGTTGCTATTTGTTTGTGTAGATTTTCATTAAAAAAAAACTACCCATAATGGCATAAAGACAGTTACGAATCTGTTGTAAGTCTATATGATGCATATTTTTTGACTAAGAGCTCAATATGAAAGCGCAGTCGGGGAGAAAATTGTCCGGCTGCTATCCAAGCGAACGCGCTCTGACATATAACATATAGCGACATGAAAACTTTCTATAAGTGTATTTTAGAATATCTTTAGAATGTATACTGGTAAAAACTATATCTTATCTATCTACTATATACCTAGTCTTGCCATAAATACTGATACAAAGGAAAAAATATTTTTTCTATTGAAAATAACATTTATTACTTTTACAGTGTGTTAGTTTAATACATAAATAAAAAACAATTTAAAATATAAAAAGCTTATTCGAAGTGGTCTCCATTGGCTGCAATACAGTCCTTTAAACGTTGAGGCCAGTTATCAATAGAAGCACGCACTCTTTCAATGGGAAAATTCTTCACTGCCAATCGTATGGACTGTTCTAGGGACTCCAAATTATCATGGCGGTTAGAGCAAGCCCTACTCTCTACAACTGACCATAAATCATAATCCAGCGGATTAAGATCAGGGCTAGACGACGGCCAGTCTTCAGCTCTGATGATGTCCAAAACGCTCGTTTCCAACCAAGACTGCGTAGACCGAGCTTTATGACCCGGCGCCGAGTCTTGCTGGTGGGCCATTCTTGGTTATTGAACATGGTGTTGTTAAGGGGCTTTACTACCTTCTCAAGAATGGTATCTTGATACACTTGTGCCGATGTTTTGATAGCTTTTCACCAAAGTATGGCTCAGTCACTCCTTCATAGCTCATACGCCACCAAACCATCACTGAAGTCGGAGAGTGCCCACGTTGCACTCTGTCGACTAATTGGGAAGCTTCCTTAGAGCTTTGAGCATAAATATGGTCATTTTGTTTGTAAAAATATTGCTCAATTGTAAAAATTTTCTCATCCGTAAACAAAATTATTCTGTGACCTCCCTTTGCGTACCACTTCAGTAGTTGTTTCGATTTTACCACCCTAATCTCTTTTAAATTATCAGCAAAGAAATGACCAGTACGTTTCTTATAGGCTACAAGTCTTAAGTCATCGTTTAAAATACGCGACATGGTTCCAAGTGCTATCTTCATCTCCCGAGATAAAATATTTTGCTTTCGGGCAGGATTCCTTCGAATTCTTTCCCTTACTGCTTTGACCACCTTTTTCGTACGAACACTACGTGGACAGCCAGATCTTTTTCTGTCACAAACAGAGGAGGTCTTACTGTACCTATTAATAGCCCGGTACACAAACATTTTACAAATACCAAGCGTTTGGCGAGTTTTAAAAATTGCATTTGGCTCTATACCTACTTTGTGTAATGCAATCACAGCGATTCGGTTCTCTTTATCACCTCTCCATTTTTATATCGCAAAATATTGTACAATGTATTGGCGCCAAAATGAGAAAGCTCAATGAACAATCATATAAAAATTACAGATTCCAAATTCAAATGTAATATTTTGGTTATTTTTAATTGTAACAGTATTTATGGCCAGACTAAGTATAAAACATATGCCAAATTAAACATATGAAATGGACTATTAAATTTTATAAAATAATTGGTAATAAAATTACCAAAATACAATTTATATTCACGGTTAAAATTATAATTAGATTTACTTAAATGTTTAGTGAAAATAACGAGTTCAAACAAAGGCAAACACCATTAAGTTCACATTAAAACGGTAACAGTAAAACGTGGTAGTCTTAAAACAATCTCTTCAAAGGGCGAAATACGCTTAGCCCAACAATGAGACGTTCACAGGTTGTTATTTATTATGAATTCTTATTATATACTAGACTTATAATATTTCCAATTCCAATATTACCATTCAATGCCCAGTTAAAATTTTTTCGAACATTAGTTGTTATATACTATAGTACATACTATACGCAAATTTATATGCGTACATAATCTTTATGAAAATGCCATAAAATTGTATTGAGAGGAACATTTAGCCTATAGTAGCTCACTCAAGTCTTCCAATGATATCTAACTTAAAAAATGATATAATAAACTAAATTGAATTTCAAAATAAATATAAGGAGTATTTTTCATTGTTAGTATTTTAAAAGTATTCCCATATACCAAGTGGCTCATTCAGAGTCCACTTGAAATCAATATTGGATTGGATAGAGGCAGCTCGGGGTCGGCGGAGTATCGTCATTGTGAAATATCATTTATTTCTCTTATCATTGTCTGAAAATATCGACTTCTCAACGAACTTCAATCCCCTAGTGAAGTGCTCGATTTTGAGAATAAATATATTTTCAGTTTAATTCAAAATATAAAATATTTCCAGTTACAGTGAACTGAGTTGGTCTAGTGGCTAGAGTTTCGGGTTTCTGATCTCGAGGTCATAGGTTCACAACTTAGGTCAGACCAGTAGAAAGTCATTGAGATATCCTGTCAAGGAATTCCAGCTATAACACTGAGTTGCAAGCTAGGAATGTTTACATTTCCGTACCATAGATAACACGTTGATCCTGCAAATGGATTATCTACGGTCAATATGGGATTGCCAAGAGTGAGGGAAGAGCGTATGCAATTGTTTGGTTTTCATGAGATCGATAAATATTAAAATAAAATACTCATCACCGTTACAAATATATTTTACCATAGTTTAAACCAAATTCGATTATTTTTGGATACATCTATAGCACCTCTCGAATGAAGAAATAAAACGGAGAAGGTGGGGTTCATTTCAATCGAAAGGCTTAAAATAATCAAGTTTATACGTTCACAGTTTCAAAATTCAATTACTTATTGTAATATTTTTGCCTTAATTGAAGCTTCGTTTGTAATTAACTGGGTATGAATTAATGTATCTGGCGAGTTGCTAATATTCCAAATTCCTTAGACATATGTAAAGTAATTTAGTCTCCGAGTGGACGTCAAGTGAAATTGCGTTATACTTGTAACTTATATGGAATTTGATAGTCGAATATTAACCATTTCCGTAACTCTTGAGATTGATATTTGCGTATTTCAGTCTTATTACATTGTCTGAATATATGTTTCATCTAATATGTTAAGTACCTTGTCCCTGTAATTACGCTGTATTGACGTTGCGAGGAAGATTTAGTTAGTTCGTTTTTTTTATTGTATTGACCAAGTCAAAGCTGCACTAAATGGTCGACTCCATGAATGCACGAGGCAAGCAACAAGACGAGAGGAATGTCGACGTATTGTAAAGCTTGCCACCGACCCTGTCACGACGACCACGACCACTCTGCCAAGAGTGTGACGACAGAGAAGAGACGAAGGCAGTAACAATACTAAGTACTGCTGTGTAGCGGTAAAATATCGGATGAGTGGATGGTTCCCAGATGAGACTGTGCAAGGAAAATTTAATCCTGAGAATATCGCGTTCGAATAATAAAAAATATATTACATTATTATAATAGATTTACAAACACTCATAGATATTACTAAGATTTTACCGATATTTCCAATCGAACTTAAAATATAATAAAACATTCAACCGTATTTGGCGTTCGTTCAAGTCGCATCACTAAAATTAACTTGAGACGAAAGTAATTCATGGGTACAATAAAAGATAGTGGAGCGAGCGGTCGATCAGTCGCTGGATTCATTAGTTGATAAGTATCTAGTACGATTGACGTTCGTTATTTATAAATGTCAGAAGATAATTACTTGTGACTTGCCGACATTGCTTTGAAATAACGGATCATTCATTTGTCTTTGGAAATTATCTTTTTTTTTTTTTCTATTTCGTAATTGTGTTTTGGAAATCTGTTTTAGTATTTTTTTTTATTTTTAATTGTATAGGTAGGCGGACGAGCATATGGGCCACCTGATGGTAAGTGGTCACCAATGTCCATAGACATTGGCATTGTAAGAGATGTTAACCATCGCCCTCATCGCCAATGCGCTACCAACCTTGGGAACTAAGATTTTGATAAGAAGAGGATGGTTAACATCTCTTACAATGCCATTGTCTATTGTTGGTGACCACTTACCATCAGGTGGCCCATATGCTCGTCCGCCTTCATATGAAAAAAAGAAAAAAAGGTTCTAGGTTCAGGCCCAATGAAGAGTTATTTTTCTTGTAAATAAATTCTATGGTATTCTAGATTTTTTAATTGATCAAAACTTGGAAGTTGATAGTGTCGATGCACGTAAAGCTGTTAGTCTTACATCGAGATCTCTCGCGCACACGTTAAGGTATTATAATATTTTCTACGCAGTTGATTATTCTCATTTGAGGTTGCCGCTATGACCGTTATCGGTCAAGAATATATCACCATCATCGTCATAATGTAGATCATGATTATATTGATATGATTATTTTATCTCTTACGCCCGCATATTAATGTTGTATCTATTTATACATCATTAAAATTAATTATAAAAAACAACAGGTTGCACTACGGGAGTGTTGGCAGAAGTGAAAACTTGAATGTTAACGTTGTGCATTTTTGATATTTTGGAAAGGTTAGGGAAAAGGAAAATTTTTACACGAATTGTTTTTATTATCAGTATAAAAGTACTATCATTTATGTGATAAAATACAATATTCATTTATTGGGCTATCGTACACAATTATGACATTTTATAATACATTAAAAATTTAATATTTCAAAATCCATCTTACGAATTTTCAATCAGGGTCACGTGACCTGACACGAGTTTAACATTTTTTACCCATCACGAGAAAGTACACAACGCCGTTAAAGAAGTTTTCACTTCAAAATATTTAATAACATAATGTAGATACATAAGCTTACATAGTCACGGCACACTTATATACAGACTTCAGGCCGGCAGACAGTCAGGTAAAATCTTTTTAATATTGAATATAATTTTATAATAAAAAAGCTGTCTGCTTTTTCCAACACACTATTTTTATGCGGTGTTTTTTTAAATTAAAAAATAATTAATAAACGTTATCTCAATAAATATTAATTGAAACAAGAAACATAAGAAGTATTATAAACAAAATTGAATGAGAGATTAAATAATCTGTTTTCATTTAAATAATTAATGTCCGGCGGAGGTCGGCTATCCTGCGGTCAGGGGCTAATAGCCATTTTGGGACCAAAGAAGTCACTTTATTGAAGCAATTTCGTACCATTTGTTACGGACCCACACGACGTGAGATTTTGTCGCTATTTACAAACATTAACAACGATAATAAACTTGTAGAATTAGTTCGGATTACTTTAGATAAAAAAGGAAGTTAATGTTTAATATTTACTAACATGGTGATATTTAGAGATAATTAAAATTGATAATAATAATAAAGACCGTAAATGTTACAAGTGCTCGTGGGGCCTTTAGTCTACATAAACAGAAAAAATAAATTCAATAAAAAAACAAGACATCATATAACTCAATACTTAATAATTTATACCTACCTACCAAATGCCTCTTTCTTTCCCATAAAACGAAAGAGACAGCGAGTATTACTAGAAAATACAACAACATGACCAACATGTCCAACTGCTGGGCTAAGGCCTCTTCTCTTTTTTTTGAGGAGAAGGCTTAGATGCTTATTCCACCACGCTGCTCCAATACGGGTTGGTGGAATACACATGTGACAGAATTTTAGAAAAATTTGTACCATGCAGGTTTCCTCACGATGTTTTCCTTCACCGTCAAGCACGAGATGAATTATAATAAAGCGTTCTTACCACTGCATCATCTCGCCTCTTAAACATATAATACGTTTAACACATAATATGTTTGTCGTAAGTTGAAAATAATTTCTCAGGTCTATCTTGAAAAGATCTCCTCTCTCCTTGAATAGATATAATTTTAATAAAGCGTTCACTGATGTTTTAGGTATTTCGTTTTATTGTGTAATGAATATAGTTATAATGATATATCTATAACTCCGAAGCTGGGCTGTGAGACGCTCTAGGTAATTCAATAAGGTAGATTCATCTAGTGCGGTCAGGCGGTAAACGGAACATATTTTTGCTATTATTTACTAGGTATATCTTATGTACTATCTTCCTTACTTAGCTGTGGTGCTGACCACTTACCATCAGGTTACCAATTTGCCATTCTCTATATTCCAACTACACGAGGTCCGATAACCGAAAATAAAAAAAAATAAAAATTATGTTTTTGAATATTAAATTAATAATATATTTTTAAAATAAATCCAAAAAAATATACCACATTTTTTGCAAAGGGAACGTAACAATAAATAATAAGAATTAATAATTGTCATAGCTTCTACAGATTTTTTTTTGTCATTAATATACCTTCAAATTCAAATATCTTTATTTAATGTTGAAGTGTTACACTTTCTTATTGATTGTCATAAATCTACCAACGGTTCGGAAATAAACACCTCAGACCTGACAAGAACCGGCGAAAGAAGTCCTGGAAGAAAAGTCCTTACTTGGTGGTAGAGCTTTGTGCAGGCTCGTCTGGGTAGGTACCACCCACTCATCAGATATTCTACCGCAAAACAGCAGTACTTGGTACTGTTGTGTTCCGTTTTGAAGGGTGAGTGAGCCAGTGTAATTACAGGCACAAGGGATATAACATCTTAGCTCCCAAGGTTGGTGGCGCATTGGCGATGTAAGCGATCTCTTACAATGCCATTGTCTATGGGCGTTGGTGACCACTTACCATCAGGTGGCCTTTATGCTCGTCCGCCTTCCTATGAAAATAAAAAGAACCTGGAAGTCTTTTAAATGTAAAAGTTAGCAAGCTAATTATTTTTTTACTACAAACACGGTTAATATAATACATAGTAAATATGAATCGATTCGAGAGCGACGACACTCGACGGATTCATTTTAAGTTTATAATCTTGAACCTCAGTCTATCCTACACTCGGATAAAACTTAAAGCAAAGTTCTCGCTCTAAAATCTTTCGGTTGGTATGAAATAGTTTGTTCAATTTTACTCTCGAATGAGAAGTTATTTGACATGCAAGATCGTATGTAACATAGCGATTCGTATGAGATTATGTAAGTATACATATATTTTTATTATATTAAAGATGTTACTACCACATTGTCTGCATGCACGTATTACTAACCTCATTCCAATTCGATGTTTTATACATTTTCCATGAATATTTTTTTAATCATGTAAATCCTGTTTTTTTTGTAATAGTGGCAGGCGGGCAATTGGGCCATCTCGTGGTGAATGGTCACCAATACCCAAAGATATTGGCCCGTTTAGAAATATCATTATGTCATTCTTTACATCGCCAATGCGCCACCAACCTTGGAAACTTACTCTTCCAACCAAACAGAACAATACTATGCTGTTTGGTGGATATTTGTAAGAAATTGTGTATATTAAACGTGATAGATGGATGGTACCTACCCAGACGGTCGGATGTAATTCTGCCACATCGGAGCAGCATGATAGAATAAGCTCCAAGTCAGAAGGTCTCAAAAGGCTAAGCCCAGACTAGAAATCTTTTCAGGATAATACTGAATGAACTGAAATACATACTATTTTATATTACACAATAATACAATTAAAGTATATTTGATTTATATTCTAGGAACAGCATTTCTTAATTGAAATAAATGAGCATAACAATTGAAGTTTTTTAAGCAAATGATATCAAAACTATGTTAAAATTCGTTGATGGAATTTTACAAGGCAAACTTTTGAGGATCATACCGATCTAAATTTAACAAACGTGCAACTTTTCGGTCGTCGAACACTTAAATGGCGCAATGTTAATTTAAAAAAATATGCGGTAGGGAACAAAGTTCTTTGCGATTTTTTTTTTCAAAACGTGTTTTCCGATGTAGATTTAAATTGATTACATTAGGTACTGTATTTTTGTCCCACCAAAAGCGCACCATTTTCCTTTATGCAACTCCCTCTAACCATGGATTGGTAACAGCCTGTGAATGTCCCACCGCTGGGCTAAGGCCTCTTCTCCTCTTTGTGAGGAGAAGGTTTTGGAGCTTATTCCACCACGCTGCTCCAATGCGGGTTGGTGGAATACACATGTGACAGAATTTCAATGAAATTCGACACAAGCAGGTTTCCAAGCAAGGTCAAGCACGAGATGAATTATAATCACAAATTAAATGAAATGAATGATAATGAACCCACGTCCGGTGCTTTGAACCCACGTCCATCGGTTAATATTCACGCGTTCTTACCACTGGGCCTTCTCGGCTCACCACTGGGCCATCTCGGCTCACAGACATGGATTAAGAAACGATTTTTTTTTTATTCCATTACATTTTTTTTAATAATAGTAATCTGTTTTAAGGAATTTACTAATAATTTAATATTGTTTTAGTAATTTACCCCTCCAATTAAACAATGTCTATGATGGGAATTGTGATAATAGTCTATGGTTCGAACCTGGGACTTGCGTACGGCACGTAAGCCGAAGCGCTTTTAGTCCTTGCATGGTTTTGTATTATCTATATCTTTTTTGCACGCGTGTGTGTGTTTAAGAGTTTGCCTGTATATGTGTGTTCGACTATTGAATTCAAAGGTATATACTTCTCAGAAGATCCGAATAGAAACTCAGTTGTTAATCTATTTCTTCAATCATAAAAGTAATAATATCACAAATTGAAATTCATAGAAATACTCCAAGCATTTTTATCATCACGTAATCCCGTACAGATTGAAATGTCCTCAACATGAGCTTCATGTATATGTAATGGTAAATATATATATTAAGCATCCAGATGTGAAAATTGATTTTATAAGGACCTCGAATTGATTTATTCATAAATCAAACACCAAATAATATAAATTAATGTTAATTACTCACACAATTACTTCTAAATCCAAATAACACATTTGAACATGTTACAAATCATATGCCGTGCCAATAATTAATTAATTACGTTACATTTTTATATGCACTAACAAGATGGCGGCGGTTAAAATTAGCGCGCTAAATGCCGCGCTTCTTTTTTTTTTTAATAACTCTGTTCTATGGACCAAGGAGTTTCCTAACTATATATATATATATAATTATATATTAATATAAATAATGTTCTTCGATATTTTATCGTGGAATTGAATACTCTGATCCAGGAAGAGTGTATTGACATTACTAAGTTGAAAACTTGTTTTTATTTTATTGTATAGGAAGACGGACGAGCATAATATGGGTACCTGATGGTAAGTGGTCACCAACGCCCAACGACATTGGCATTGTAAGAGTTGTTAACCATCGCTTACATTGTCAATGCGCCACCAACCTTGGGAACTAAGATGCTATGTGCCTTGTGCCTGAAGTTACACTGGCTGCTGATATAAGAACTTCGTTGCAATAAAATTATGTTCGCTGTTTAGTACATACATTCTTAATCAGAATTAACGTTATATACTTACACGCGCCACGCACACTTAAGACAGTACAGGGTGGCGATGGTTGGTGGGGTAGCGGCATACGGGAGCGTCGTGCTGTTTGCTAGAGCATACGAGTCGTTCTTACTCCCGAAGCGCGACAAAAGTAAGTCATTTTTACCTACTATATCGAACCTAACCTTGTGATAAAACAATGCAGCCAACCTATATTAAATAAAAATCACTGTGTGTATGTAGCAGACGGTGGAATACAGAATTATAAATATCCATTCGCAACAAAACAGGAGTTGAGGACAATTACTTTACAAGAATTCATTTTGTATCGACGCGTCGGGGTGTCTAATTTATCCCGCTTATTTGCCTTGGGAACAATATCAATAGATTCATATTACATAGACGACGTGCTGCATATTGGTACGGAGCCAGCGAATATTTATTTAAAGCGATTTTGATTTAGAAAAAATACTCGTGTGTTATTTTTTAATTAAAGTTGGTAGACGTACTGGCAATCTAACTGATTGTAAGTGGTCATCACGGCCGTTGATGCTATACATACGAGTACATACTGTAAATAATATATTTATTTACATGGAACGATTTTTTTATTATTGTAAAGGTAGGACGAGCATATGGGCCACCTGAAGGTAAGTGGAAACCATTGCCCATAGAAAATGTCATTGAAGAAATGTTAACCTTCGCTTACATCGCCAATGTGCCACCAACCTTGGGAAATGTTATGTCCCTTACGCCTGTAATTGTACTTGCTTACTCATCCTTCAAACCTGAAAACAACAATACAAAGTACTGCTGTTTTGCGGTAGAATATCTGATGAGTGGGTGGTACTTACCCAATCGTGCTTGCACATATAGCTCTACCACCGAGTAAAAGTATGTGTGATTGAGTGAACGAGACGGCCTGAGTGACTGACGAGCGTTGGAGGGAGTCGGAGGCATTAAATGATGCAAGATTGCAAATTAAGCGTATTTAAAATAAAGCTTTAGTTTTACTTAAAATCGAGAACCCGCTTTCTAAATATTTAGCGGCGCTGGAGGGTCTTGATTCTCAAGACGAAGACGACGACGACGATAACGTCGACGATGACAACATATTTGAAATCGACAACAGCGGCGAAGCACGTGTCACGGACGCAGCGATGGAATTGAAGCTCTTATATACGGTATATTAACTTTCATGGTGATTGATTAAGCATTGTCAAAGCCTATTAATACATTGAGATTGATTAACGTCTGACTTCTGGTATCCAGAAAGTATTAATCTCGAAAGCGTAACCGACAGTAACCTTTACATTATTTTATAATAATAGTATATATTTTAAATATATGACTATCTGTTAGACTATATATCTTAGACTTGGTGCCAGCATGAAACCCAAACCTAGGAACTATTTTATTTTCAGTATTAGCTTTACTATTTGAACTAGACCAAGGTATCAGTTAAACTAAAATAACAGGATACATATTGCGACCCTTGCGTAAATTAAATGTCAGGGCTAACGATTGTCAAATTTATAAACTTTGTGAAATGTCAATTGGGGTTAAAGTGTCCAAAAATTATCGTAGTAAAGCGATATGATTGAACAAGTAAAGTTTGAAACCTAATTTCCCTTTCGGTAACTTCTGAAATCAGAATGTTGTATTTCGTCAAACGCTAAGGGACGGGCCGGCGTCTTATTGAATTATGAATACCCTTGGCCGTCCGCCGTGATATCTTTTTCGAGCGTGTTTTATTTCATATTTCTGTCGAATAAAGAACATTTGATTTGATTGATATTTTAACGTTAAATTGTAGGGTGAGTGAGCCATTGTAATTACAGGCACAAGGGACATAACATCTTAGTTTCCAAGGTTGGTGGGGCATTGGCGATGTTTTTTTTTAAAGAAATGTACAATGCCGCAGTCTAAGGCCGTTGGTGACTATTTACCATTAAGTGCCCCATATGCTCTTCACAAAATGATGTGACAAATGTATTTTGATTATCTGGAATGATGATTTTTATAAGTCATTAATTGAAATTCTTAACTTCTACTTATGTTTTGTTTATCACGCAAAAATCGAAATACGCTTAGATAATTAGATAAATTTGTCTGGTTGGATGACGTCATTTTAAATGTAGAATGTAGATAATAATAGATATCAATTAATTATTTAATATTTATCCTCATAACCGACGATTTTTTTATATCATAAGTTGACTTATTGGTTTTCTTTGAATATATTTTTTATGTAATAACTTCATTTCGTAATACGTGCTTCATAACATAATCAACGGCCGAATACTGAAACGACATTCAAATATGATTGGGACTTAATTATTTGGAACGTCATTAATTTCAAAATTTAGTATGGAAATTTGAAATTAATGGCGTGCCAAATAAGTCCCACTTCATATGTGAAAGACGTTTCAGTATTCGGTCATAAGTCGCACGAATTTAGCTAAACGCTACTTTATTCTATCAGTCAACCCCTTACAACCTATACTTGTATCTAGGAGCACCTAAGCACTAATGCTTAAATCATTTTAATCGGGTAAAACATTTATGAGTAATCGATGCATGTATATATAAATAATACACGTTAGTCATTAACCTTCTACTTTTTAACTAACTTCTAATAATTATTTTTAAATAAAGCAATAATAGAATAGTAAGGAGAGTTAAGAGATTCCTTGATCCATATAACAGCGTGCAAACAAAAGACGTGTGTTAATTTAAAACAGTCATTTTGTTAGTGGTCAGAAAGGTTAAAATAATAATTAATTATTGAATTTGTTGAATGTGATCAAATATACATATTTTTTAATCTATATTTTTAAAAGGTTTTTGATCCATACAGCATGTCAACCCCATCGTAACTTAAGCTGTCTTACATATCAAAATTTCTTATAGTTTTTATAATTAACTTATTTACTAGTAAATACAAATCATGCAGCATGTGTTCAAATGTTTAAATGTTATCATGTTATGTATCAATTTGTATGATTTGGTGTTCTATTTTTAAAAATACCAAATTCTAGGTTTTTTTTCATCAGTTTCACTTCTGGTTGTAAAAAAAATGTATATCTGCATAGATACCATATTACGTTTTATTAACTGGACAGTCTTTATAGCGAATTACGTCACACAAACTATCAAAACGTTTCAATTTAATGGTACAATAAAGTTCAGTAGCCGACCATTCCACTAATTACTTTGTTTTACTAAACATCCATTTTGACTAATTAATTTTATTTAGTTACGTTCGTGCATGAAGTTAATTGCCTGAAATGTGGTTTTGTTGTTTCTATTGTTATTTAGCGAAGCTGATTGATTTAAGCAGTAACAGTCTGTGAATATCCCACTGTTGGGCTAAGGCCTCTTCTCCTGTTTTTTTTTCTGAGCACTACCAACCTTGGTAACTAAGATGTTATGTTTCTTGTATCGGTAGTTCTACTAGCTCACTCACTACTTAGCGGTAGATTATGTGACGAGAAATCCACTATGAAACCTATTATCGTAATATATTTAATACTTTCTCGATAGAATCTTTAGTCTTACGCGGTGGCAACTGTACACTGTAATCCTCTACTTCTAGCATGACGAATCAAATGTACTAAAAAAAAAATCGATTTTAATTTGTAATAGATTTCATAGGATAGTTTGGATTGAAAATATTGATGTAGATAGGGTTATATAAATATCTAAAGTTTGTCAACAGGTGGCCCAAATGCGAGGTTATATTTTTGAAATAAATTGAAGAAAAAAGTTCCTAAGTCGCACTTATTAAAGTTATTGTATGAACGTGCATTTTCATTCCATATTTTGTATGATTTTTTGCATGAACCGACTGCAAAGTGTAATGGTTAAGCTCACGTCTTAACTTTATCTCCTATTCACTTATTTTAGTCACATGCGAACTCCTAATTAGATTTTTTTCTCTTAATAATTAAGGTCTAACTTGAAACGTAAAAAAATTGTGGTTACTTTGGTATCTACCGCTTGTGACTGTTCAGTATTTGTTTAAAGTAATCTTCAAGATCAATCTTCAAGACTTGGTGGACTCATCAGATGTTCTACCGCAAAACAGCAGAGATTCGTACTGTTGTGTTCTGGTTTGAAGGGTGAGTGAGCCAGTGTAATTACAGGCACAAGGGACATAACATCTTAGTACTATCATAGACATACTATCTTAGTTCCCAGGGTTGGTGGCGCATTGGCGATGTAACGGATGGTTAACATTTCTTACAGTGCCATTGTCTATGGGCGTTGGTGAACACTTACCATCAGGTGGCATATACGCTCGTCCGCCTACCTATGCTATAAAAAAAGAAGATCATCTAAGATCAGTATACTTCACACTCATTACATTTCCAGCATCAATTCATTTCATTTTCGTTTATACTTCATTTCTTACGTTAGTATTGTTTTCTAGAAGCGACTTTGGCTGATTTTAAATAAAAAACTATTCGAGTGATATTATTATTAACAACTACATGCGCAAATGCGGATACCGATACACTCTCTATTATCTGACCATGTAAATATTTTAAGTAGGGTCAGGATTATACACATGTACCTCCAAAGCACGAGCAGCCATTGATTCTGATATTTCGCCAATCATATCGATAACCATCTATACAAACAGTCAAATGACGAAAATTGTGTATATTGTCTCTTACAAAAAATATATTATAAATTGAACTTTATTAAGCTTAGCTTTGGTCTTATAGATTTTAACCTTTTATGTACAACTAGTTGTACCCCGCGGTTTCCGCGTATAATTAATAAAAATACAACAAATAAAAATAAGCCTAGGTCTTTCTCTATAAAAGGACTATACAACACAAAAATATTTTTGAAATTCGAACCAGTAGTTCCTGAGATTAGCCAGAACAAACAAACAAACTCTTCAGCTTCACATATTAGTATATTGATATATTGTCTTGACCAAGACCTGTAAATTTTAGGTATTACTTTTTGAGTGTTCTCTGTTGGTTTTCTTAAATAAATATGTATTATAGTATTGTGTAACAAATTGTGAAATAAATAAAAGTCATGGGTTGCTTGTATAAGCATTGTTTTCACGAAATACGTTATTTCGCGTTTTGAAATGTGACTGTTCTTATTTATACAACGTTTTACAAAACTGAATGCAACTATTTCAACATTTCTTTGAATTTTCGAAACAATGTTACAAAAGTTTCTTTCAGTAATTTTACCAAATAAAGTTAGGTGTATTGTTATTCAAGATAATAGAGAAATGATATTCGAAGCTGTGAGCTAGTTTGCTGTAGAACAAAGGGTTGGGTTTCATTGTTTTGGTTACTCAGACTAGTTTCTCACTTGAATAATCACACTCATCAGTTCGTGTTTTAAAAATAAATATACAACTATAGCTCGTATCGTCATAACTATTTCTATATATACATAAGTACACTAGCTTATCATATCGGCCTTGTACGAGTTGGTGAATAAGAAGAAGAATGTATTTTGGATAGGATTTGCATCAAATCGGTTCTTAGCGAGAGCCTACGTCGGGAAGCAGTAACTGTGAGATAAAAGTAACAGCCTGTGAATGTCCCACAGCTGAGCTAAGGCCTCTTCGCCTCTTTTTATTTTGGGGATAGGTTTTGAAGCTAATTTCACTACGCTGCTCCAATGCGGGTTGGTGGAATATACATGTGGCTGAATTTGAGTGAAATTTGACACATGCAGGTTTCCTCACTATATTTTCCTTCACCGTCAAGCACGAGATGAATTATAGTGTTATTATGTTAATAATTCAGTAGTGCCTGCCCGGGTTTGAACCCACGATCATCGTTTAAGATTCTCGTCTTGTAGCCACTGGGCCAACTCGGCTCTCTTGAATCATAACTGTGAGATATTTCATGTGAATCAAGCGCAGTGTTGTGATCGAGATCAGTTGAGTGATATTTCTCTTATATACATGTATATGTCGATTTATATTTATTTTAAATTCTCTGTTTGCTTCATTATCCTTTATTTAGTTAATTGATACTTTGTAGGTAAAACTAAATATCAATGGCTCGCTGGTTTAATGATGTCTTCACTGAGGAACAATCACACGTAACCAGATTCCCACCCAGGATTCAGTCTTTAAAATATTTCTCTTGCGTCAAAACGAAACGAATCCCGATTGAAAACTGTAAAATTGTTTCTAATCCAAATTAATTCTTAGTAATAAAACACAGTAAGGGAATCAGTAATGGCTCACTTCCGTGCCCCAGAGCGTGTAACAGTAATTTCTGTGTAATACACTTATACAAGTATACATAGGATCTTTTATTTAATAATATTTTTATGAATCTGACAATATATTTATCGATATTGCAAATATTCGCTCCTATTTCAAATAATTGCTATAATCCAGCATGGTTCAATCTTACTTCATGGACCCTGTGGCGGAAAGTTTTTGACATTTACCTTTAAGCCAATTACGCACGTCAAAAGCGCCGGTGACGTCACAGCTTTTAATCTGATTGACAAAAGTTTCGTTTCGAAAACGATATTAAAATCATTTTGTGACAAACATGTGAATTATTCGCTTCAATTTCGATTGTCCTTACTTTAAGATATAGTATTAAGAATGAAGCATTTTTTTCGACTATCGAAACACATTTGATAACTTTTTTTTTTAAATATATAAGCAAGCGCTATTCACTCTAGACTTGAAGGTACCCATAGAAACGAGGACGCAAATCGTTTCATATGTGTTTTAGGTGTGTCAAGTACGTACGGGTGTAGATCTTTTCGATGCCTCGCAGTTCTGTTATAAAAACGTGACTTAATACAAGCTATATGTTCTGGCTTCACACGGTTGTAAATAAAGGTCTACATATATAAATTAAATTTATATTGAAGGAAAAACATGTTATAGTCGTGCATTTACCAGCCTACACTGAATAAACTCCAACTTATTACTATGAAGAAAGCTTTTTGGCGAGCCGGTTGGCGTAGTTGGTACATATTTGCCTTTCGCACCGAAGGTTGTGGGTTCGATTCCCACCTAGGACAGACATTTGTGTGCATGAACATGTCTATTTATCCTAAGTCAGAGTGTAATTATCTATATAAGTATGTATTGACAAAAGAAGAGACGTATATCAGTTGTCTTGCTCCAAAGTTGTCTTGTCACAAGTTCTGCTTAGTAGGAGATCAGATGGCCTTATGTGAGTAATGTAATTATTATTATTATTTTACCCAGCAGTAGGACATTCACACATTATAACCATCGGACGGAAAAGTCTCCTAAATATGTCACTTAGTATGTACAGTTAAGATAATATTTCAATTCAAGATTTGATACATTATTAAAAATGTCTGCACGTTTCAAGATATATTTCCGTTTCCATATAAGAAAAATGTATGCGTTTGGTGTTCCAATTTACACTCAATAGCGTTCCTAGAGTTTAGTAATGCATTTTGCGCTGAGAAAAATGACGCGCGATGTACTGCGAAGTTGGTAACTCAATTTGTCGTTGCTTGCCCGAGACAGTAAACTTCAGGGGATTTATCTCGTCCAAGTTTAGACTAAGACAGTACTAAGACAGCTCCCAGGTGCAATCTGTGTAACTATTGTAAGGAACAGAAATTTATAGTCGACTTTTGTAAGGACGGCCGCCTCTGACACCGTAGTTTATCACAAGATCGTGCAAATTAAACTGTGTAAAAGAATGTTGCGCTAACTGCAAAGTATCTTACTGATATATTTAATGTAGTGTACTTTTGTCTATTTAATATAATTTCTTCTTATATTTTCTATCATTTATAATATTTATATATTAAAACGGTTGCTTGACTTATGATTATGTTAATTTTTTTTTTATTGTATAGGACGGCGAACGAGCATATGGGCCACCTGATGGTAAATGGTAACCAACGCCCATAGACAATGGCATTGTAAGCAATGTTAACCATCGCTTACATCGGAAATGCGCCGCCATTTTGGGAACTAAGATGTCATGTCCCTTGTGTAATAACACTGGCTCAGTCACCCTTCAAACCGGAACACAACAATAACAATGTTTTGCGGTAGAATATCTGATGAGTTGGTGGTACCTACCCGGACGAGCTTGCACAAAGTTCTACCAATAAGTTTGATTAATTAACCAAAAAAATTAATACATTACCGTAGATAAAAATCAACCGTTAACCGGAAATTGATTTTAGACATAACACATTGGCTAAATAACTCTTATATATAGGCTTTTCTCGTTGGTCTAGGCAGGCTTGATATAAGGCCGCAGACGCGGTGGTCCTGGGTTCAATCCCAGGTCGGGCCATTATATAGTTATTGGGGTTTTCTATCAGAAAATTCTCAGTAGCAGCCCGGAGTCTGGAAGTTGGAAGTGAGTACACTCCCGTGCCTCGGAAAGCACTTTAAGCCGTTGGTCCTGCGCCTGAACTCTTTTCGGTCGTGTCGGATCGCCGTCCCATCGGATTATGAGAGCTAAGGAAAAGAGAGTGCACCTGTGTTTGCGCACACACTTGTGCACTATAATATCTCCTGCGAAGTTGGCCAAACTCTCTTAAGATTGGCCGCCGTGTCCGAAATCGGTCTGGAGGACCTTTATATATAGGCTTTATAACTCAAAAAACGTCTCATATTTCTTTAAATATTTTTACGCCTCATATACGGTTGAACTATAGTTCTTAGTATACTGTAGGTAGTGGTGAAGGGAACATTCTTTTTGATTTACTTTATTCTGTTTAGTCTTTATTTATGTGCTCGCTTTGGTCTCTCATAATTGAAGGAGAACATCCTACCTAATATTATAAATGCGAATGTAAGTTTGTTTGTTACGCTTACACGCCTAAACAACTAAACTAATTTTAAAAATTCTTTCACCAATTTAAAGCTTCATTATCAGCGAGTAACATAGGCTATATTTTGTCTCCATATTCCACGGGAACGGTAACTACGCGGGTGAAACCGCGGGGAAAACGCTAGTAATATTATATATTAAAACATTATTCCATGATGTAATGTACTCGTAAGTATGTGTCCTATGTTGGATATTATAAATAAATAAACAAAAAAATTGTGGTGGATTTTGACCACAACATAAAGCCTATACCAAAATTACAATTGCAATAATAAAATTAACAACAAAAACATATATAACTATTGTGATAAAATTTAAAAAAAACTAAATTATTTTTTTCTTTGTATTTTTGTCCTTTAATATGAATGATTTATATAGACTTTACTAACCGTGCTAACCCGTTAAGTTAAATCAATAAAATAAAATAAATTTGTTCGGTTACGTTTCGGTGTTACACAGTCCACAAAAGCTTGCAATTCGTCAATTGGTGAATTTGGGATGCAAATTCCAGAGTTTACGGGACCGGCGTCCATTTTGTGAGCGTTGTACTTTCAGATGTTCAGTACACAAAATTTATATGTATAGCCGTTTCTATGTCGTATCTACGTCCTGCCCGTGACTTTTGTTTACATGAAAGTTTTATATGTGAACAAAACAGAGTTTACATGTACAGGAGATCAAAACAGCGCAAAAATGTTTCTGCAAATACAGGTACAATACTCTCATTTACTGATGGGATGGCAATCCGACCCAACCGAAATGTAAGCACTGCCAATTTATAATCAACGCAATTAATATTAAAAGCCGGCAACGGACCTGCAAGCCCTCGGATGTTGCAGGTGTATATGGTTGATGGCAGTCACTTTCCATCAGGCGAACCCCTCTTACGATAAAAAAACGCGCCTCTTATATAAAAAAAAACGCGTTGACGATTGTAGGTAAACCTTCGAACCTATTTAAATGATTTAATTGATTGAATTTATGATAAGTAATATAAAATCCAATATAAATGTGATATTTCTCACGGAAGTGTTCATCACATTAAAATAATTGTTTTTTCTAAGAGATACTGCAATATTCGTCTGAACAATATTTCAACACCAACCTCTCGAATACAGTCTCCTAAAAATAAATTATAAATGTTAAAATATACAATAAATAAATTGATACTATTACTAAGGTAAGTTTACGCCTTTTCTATCTTACTCTTAGTTTATATTATGACATATTTAAAAATGTCTTTATTCATCGTCTCAGATTATCATCTTTCTTTCGATAGACCCTTATCGCACTAATCCCTAATATATTAAAAATGAGCAACAAAATTTCGTGAAAGTTTGTAAAGAAAGAATGAAAATTTTAAGAAGATTTTCTTTTTTTGTTCGTTGTCTTCAAATTGCACCAAAACAGCAGTTTCCCTTCTGTATTGCTCCTTTATAATTATGTTGTTATTAACAAGTTTCAGTATCGGTAAAATGAGTATGTATAGGTAGATTCGTATTTGTGTATATATTCTGCCCATGTGTTTATTAAATATAATATACATATATGATAGCATTATAATAGAAGATAATATGCTTAAGACAAAATAAAATATAGTTGCATTGTACGAACTGATACATCAGCTATCGCTTTCAGTCAACCCAATCAGACAGAGATGTCAAAATTTGTTGTGCCCAAATAAAAACCCGCGATGCGCTAAAGTCACCCTTACATCCATGTATTTACTTGATGGTAAAGTTTAGTGGAAGATCGTCTGGGTAGGTACCACCCACTCATCAGATATTCTGCCGCAAAACAGCAGTACTTTGTATCGCTGTGTTCCGGTTTGAAGTGTGACCGAGCCAGTGTAATTACAGGCACAAGGGACATAACATCTTAGTTCCCAAGGTTGGTGAGGCATTGGCGATGTAAGCGATGGTTAACATTTCTTACAATGCCATTGTCTGTGGGCGTTGTTGACCACTTACCATCAGATGGCCCATAGGCTCGTCCGCTTACCTATACAATAAAAAAAATATGTTTTAAGCTGAACCGTCTTTGCTCATCTTATCAAGTAATATTTAACCTAAAAAATATTACAAATGCAGGCGTCATTTGTTCTTGCAAAAAAAAAAACATTACATTGTCCTTTTTAAAACCGACCAAGTCTGAATGAATATTTTTTTTGTGGATGACATTTTAATATTTTTGCAAGCAACGACTACACTATCTTTTAATAAAAACGCTTAAGAAATTAATCTTGGTAAGTATTTTCACTAAGAGTAATGAAATGTCGACCATCATATGACACTGGATTATAGTCTGTTTAAATAGTCTATTGTTTATGTGTCTTAAGTAACATTTAAATTTTGAAATTAGTATGAATGTTTTTTATAAAGAATCTTTGACATTTATTTGAAAATGGAATGTTCTTCGTTTTTTTCTTCATATTAAAATATTACGGCCGAATACTGAAACGTCACTTAAATATTAAATGCAACTTAATTGTTTGAGACGTCATTAAATTCAAATTTCGCATACTAATTTAGGAGCTTCTTTGTGAACGTGATTGTGTTCTTACTTTTCGTTTTGAAGCGTTTACCGCTAATCTAGTACATTATTGATCGCGAATTAAATGAACAAAATTATATATTTTCTTTCAATTATTATTTTAGATGTCAGTTACAACTAAAATCTCAATTTTAATATTGAATAAGCTAAAAACTCTGTATTAAGGCCTATTTCTTAAGTGCTTCTAACAATAGAATACATATCCGACTCCGCCATTCATAATTATGTGGTAAACTAGCATACCAACTAAAAGACCCACCACAGCTAACCGTTCTGTCGTTAAAGGCGCCTCTTTTCTCTCTCACTTGATCTAATGAAAAAACTCGTCGTAAACTAGCCTTATTAAATGTAACTAAAAAAAAACTGAGCAAAAATCCAATTCTGCTGCTTTATTATACATGGAATCGACAAGGATTTCAGGTCGTATGTTATCTACATATCATTAAAATTTCCTCGCTCTTTTCAGCACACGTAATTGAGCTATAAAATCTTGTGATAAGTAAAGACTGACTCTAAACCTCATTCTGGCAACGAGCACTAATATCGCCTGCGCTTGATTGCCAAATGCTTATTAGCTCTAAACTGTTACTAAGAACATATACAGCAGAAGTGGTATATGTATAAATAAACATGTCTAAAACTTAACTGTGAAAAAACATACTGAAAAATAAAGGGGTTTTTATTTAACTAATTTAAAAAATCTTAGATTTTTCGAAATCTTAGTATTTACAAACTTTCTTCAAATTTAAATTTCATAAAAAATATGTCACTACAGAACCATACACTAGTCAATTTATGCTACCTGCAATGCCACGCTACAAGCCAAGCCAAGCCAAGACAAAGCCAAAGGCATGGCTTGTCATGACAGTTAGTTCACTAAGCTCGCCGGTAACCACTAGTGACGTCACATCCAACTGTCAACTGGGTAGAATCAATGCACGCTCCGCACATTTCAGTCACTCTATTTTATTAACAAATCTATCGACCCCAATAACGAGTCTCCTGCTTGTCGTGCTAGGGACCTTGAAAATTATTTAATAAGAAATAGATTAAATACAACGTACCAGTTCTTACTGCCTCCAGTTTATCTTTAAAAATGCTGTCACTTCTATCTTCTTCACAATTCGTGTTTATCGCATCAAATCTGCTTTTGGAATATTTCCAAACGTAACAATCTGCGTCATATTGTTTCTTACATTGGGGACGGATCAGAAAGGGTAAACTTTCGTTGTAAACATCGGGACATCTGGTGGCATTGTTTGGGCCAGTGAACGTTTGAACTATGCTTAGTTTAAGTTTGACACGCATTTGTTTAATCTACGATCGCCATAAGGATATCCTTTTTTATTTGCAGCTGAAAGACAAATGAGAAGTCTTTGTCATAAAATTTGACGTATATGAAATAAATATCCTGTGTTTTCATAATATTGTATTGTTGTGTGCTGGAAGTTGATATTTTCCATAGAACAGCTGTATTACACTACACCTACACCATAAAATTATATTTATTTTATCGCTCTAGATAAATAGCTTAAACAATGGCACAGATATACTAAAAATCACAATTACGCCGTACTTTGAGAAGAATGCTTGAAGCGTATTTCACCACGCTGCTACAATGCAAATTGATGGATACACATGGATGTGGAAATTAATTTCACTGAAATTATACACAATGCAAGTTTTCTAACGAAATTTTCATCACCGGTCAGCACGAGATGAATTATGAATAGAAATTAAGCACACAAATTTCATGCCTGTTTGGGTTTAAGTCTGCGCTTGTCTGTTTAGAATCATACTTCCTAACCAGTCGGCAATCTCGGATCGAGAACAAAACAACTAAGTTATTTTCTTGAATACGGAGAAGGTTTAGAGCATATGCGCTTAATATTATATACGTGACAGAATGTCATCCGACATATACAAGTTTTTACAATGGTTTCCTCAAACCGGAAAAGCACGTGAAAGTGGTGCGTGCTCGAATTCGAAGTTTACAACTTTTTATTTAACATCCATAAATTTATTGAACCATATCTCTCAATATAGAATTATTCTAAGAAATTTAAGCATATTTTTTTTAGATTGTAAATGTTACTGAAATTGTAGACGTAAGCCATGATTAGGATAAACATATCTCTATGGGATCGAGAGTCTGGTCAGTGAGGGGTCAAGTGGAGGGAAAATCAACAAGCAATTTTCTCGAGTACGTATTCAATTATTAATTCTTATAAACGTTTTTTCCGGAGTTTTGTTTGTAAGTTGTTTTATATAAGACGAGTACCATTACGTCGTTTTGTTCACGTCCATTCAGCTAGATTGTTTTTAATGTTATGTATATTTAAATACGAATAAGTATATAAATAACATTTTATAAAAAAAATGTTTCCTTTATTTCGAAACTGATGTAAGTCAACATAAAAATGCAAAACAAAGTATTAATTATAATTAAATTTATAACACGAATGTATAAACTGATCACAGATTTGATTTAAAATAAAAACTAGTTAAACTTGAGAGTGAAAAACACAACATAAAAGATAGCTTCGTATATTCCACATGAAATCTCTAAAAGCGTGACAGGTGATAAAATGCTGCACAGAAAATATGACCGCGATAGCGAACTCGCGCACTCAGCTCGAATTTGCTCTAATTTAACTTAAAAACTTCAACGAATAAACTTTTTTATGGTGTTAGTTTAAGAGATAATGTATTATCTATGGTCTGTAATAAATTCTGAATATTAGATTGCGTTACGTATTATTAGTAGTGTCCGACTTAGTTTTTATTACTTTCCGCATTCTTATTAAATTTTATTTCTAGTTAATTGTATAGCCATCGTAAGTTTTATTACAATTCGTTAATAATTTGTTAAGTCATTTTACATTCCAGGTCGAAAAATTATAATCTTGGTAGGAATTTTTTTGATATCTTGGGTTACGTTATTCCAATTTTCGTAGGGATCTTTAATTTTTTCAACATGGATGAATCGATGAACGCACGAACGCAATTCGTGCAAAATTTTTGCCTAACCATTCCAAAATATCAAAATGCAACGTTAATATTCAAGTTTTCACTTCTGCCGGCACTCCCGGAGTGCAACCCGTTGTTTTTTTATTCGCATATATTTTTAGTGAGTCACATAAACACTATAATTTCACTTTAATTTTGATGTAGAATGATTCGTGTCGAAATGTTTATTAATTTTGTTTATTAATTACTTAGATCGCCACCAGTTGTTGTTGAGGTCACTTTGACAGTTCAACGTCGATATTCAATTCTCAATTGGCCGAATGCTAATTAAGGGACCGATTGAAAATGTATCTTAATTGAATTACAAGTTTTTGGAATTGGTCACAGACATCAAAACTATTTGCATTTTTTAAAGACATTTAAATCAGCCCCATGTAAATGCCTCGATGTCGAGCTAAGGCCTTGTTAACTTTAGGGTAACACAATGGATACATATGTAACAGAAATTCACTGTTAATTGCATGGTAAGCTTAGTAATAATTCAGTGGTACTTGCCTCGGCTTAAACCCGTTATCTTGGGCTAAAACTTATGTGTTCTAATCACTGAGCTATCACGGCATCGAGCGATAATAAAGTTCATTATTCATATATGTTTTTAACAAACATTTTTCATTGAAAGGGTGGATAGATCAATAAAAATTTACATATTATCAGACTGTATTGTCAACGCTTAGTCCCACAGCAGCAACTAGTTTAATATGCCAATTTAATAGAATATATACCATACCAGAAGATGTACATAATTTTGAATTGAGTATATTCTTTGACTATTGTTTGACATAGTTGATAATTAAGCAAATAATAATTAAACTATTTACAGAATAGAATTTACAACTAGAAACCAAATTCATCTGAGCGTAACAAATGTAATTGAATATCTTAGGCTAAGAAATTACCAATTGTACTGTATTTGTTTAATATGTACTTTGCATGGAATTAAATAAAGCTCTATTATTATTATTATTGTTTTACATAATAGTCGAAAAAACAATACAAGTTTGTTTGTTCTATTTTAATTAAGGCCTATAATAATATTTTTAAGTAATATTCTTCATATAAATCTGTCATTTAATATAGTTTAGTTATACATATAGAACCTTTTAATATTTTAATAACAAACAAAAATATATTGTATTAATAAGAATATTAATTAAAATCACGAAGTTTTTTTTTATCGTTTTAAAACAACAATTTACATTGAACATCGCTTATGTTGTATAATAAGTAAAGTAATAATCTGTTGATGGATTTCTTCTCTTAAGGTGAAAGGTTCTCATTCCGCCATCCTTATCACATTTCATCCGCCTCGTGTTGTTTTTCAAGGATATTAACGCTCACCGCCGAGTGTGAAATATAAGAATGAATTAAGGACATGAAAAGTCATTAGTGCTTGCTGAGTAAACTGAATGTATGTATATGATTTTTTTTTGTTGAGTAAATATTTCTTGTAACATATATAATTAGAATGTTTCGCCGAAAGTAAAAACGAGATTTGGGAAAAAAATAACTTTTCAAACTCAAATGAATTATGCATTCAAATAAAATTTGAAATTCATAAGCTGTCTCATATTCCGAGATACGGAGGGCGGGTATTTATTGAAATATCTCACCGAGTCTTTGAGGGATGAAGTAAATTTTTAGTCGGTCTAAAATAAAATATAGTGTCGCTTTTCATAATTTACTATAGAATGTTTTTGAGCATTTCATTTGTACGCAGCTGTAATTGCGAAGCTTTTATACATTAAATTTCTATTTAAAAATAGAACAAAAATAAAAACGTTCTTTTTTTTCAATTACTTTTTTTTAACAAATAGGGTAAGCGAAAGAAATGGCTTATACTGCCAACTGACCGGTATCTTTAGACTTCAGATTTATGAATAAATTAACACTGGCTCATTCACCCTCCAAATGCAATCACAACAACATTGTTGCTTCAAGGGAATTTAATACCTAATTATTAATTTATATACAATCCGGTATAAACAACACATGATTAATTCAAATGGATTAATACTAATGCAGATTTTGCAGTACTAATTAATAACATGAATTCAATGAAGTTGAGTTGGTTGGTTTGGTTTTAACGAAATGAATGTATACAGTCATTAGAATTACAGTTAAAAGAGTACTTAACTGATATAAGATTTATATTTTACATAATATACGAAGGTAACTAACAGAAAGTATCTATATATGTATATATATAAAAGAGGATGTTTGTATATGTATGACATGGATAAACTCAGAAACTATTTGAACAATTTGACTAGCTTCTGGTTAGAAATAAATAAGAACGCAAATCAGAGTTTTCCAAAATTCACCACCTAAGGGGGTGAAATAGGGGCTGAAAGTATATATGTAGAGTTCGTCATATTTTAACTAAGAAGCATGAAATTTTACATATGTTTAGAAATAAACAAAAATGTAATTCAAGATTTTTGAAAATTTACCCTCCAATAGGGTGAAATTGTGGTTGAAAGTTTGCATAATGACTCCGTCATTTTTGAAATAAGAAGCATGAAATTTTATATACAGGCTTATGACTAGACATAAAATAAATACGTATTTGTGTTTTCGAAAATCTACCCCCTAAGAGGGTGAAATAGGGGTTAAAAGTTTGTATAGCGAATTCGTCATTTTTTATAAAAGAAGCTTGAGATTATATATACAAGCCTGTGGTTGAAAATACATAGTTACGTATTGAAGGGTTTTGTAAGTAACATGAAATGTTATATATAAGCCTTTGATTAGAAAAAGATAAATACGTATTTAAGGGTTTTCGAAAATCTACCCCCAAGAGGGTGAAGTAAGAGTTGACTGTTTGTATCGCGGGTCCGTCATTTTCCATCTAAGAATCACGAAATTTTATATACATGCTATTGCAATTTCTGTTTGGAAATTAATAAATACCTATTTCTGGGTATTTTAAAAACTGCAAGTGTGACATAAGGGTTGAAAGTTTGTATGGAAGGTCCATCTATTTTGATGTAAGGAGTATGAAATTTTACATACAAGCCTCTGGTTGGTAATAAATAAATACGTATTTCAGGGGTTTTTAAAAACTACCCCGCAAGAAGGTGAAATAAGGGTTGAAAGTTTGTATTGAAGGTCCGTCATTTTTGATGTAAGAAACATGAAATTTAATTTAATAAAAAGCTTCTGAGCAAAAATAAATACATACATATTTTGTCATTTTTGAAAATTTAACACTAAACGGGAGAAATGGGTCGGAAACTTTAGTATAAACAAAAACAATGATCTGATCTGCTTGAAATTTAATGTTTTTACAGCAAAAATAGACCATAATTGACATATTTTATTATTTCTTATTTTATCGCGGGCAAAGCCGCGGGTGAACCGCTAGTATGATATTTGGTTCTAACTTCTAATGCTCTTTGTTATATCACATTATAAATATAAAACTAACAGTACCAAAAGTAAAAATATAATTAAATAATAATTGAAAAAAGAATATTTATGACAAGAATAGGACATTTGTAACGTATTTAATGATTGTACATAATTATATTTGTTTATCGATGTGTGTGTGTGTGTGTGTGTGTGTGTGTGTGTGTGTGTGTGTTATATGCCGATTATGCTAGCATCAAGCATTTTTGTCAGTATTAAGCGAAAAATGAAATTCAATATGTTAATATCAACTTCTTGAATCACATATTAAGAATACTTAACCTAGAAGCAAAGTTAGACAGAGAACTTGGCACTTATTGGCTAATTGCTCATTAGCATAAAATATGCTGCCAGGTAAGTCTATATATTACTTTATATAAATTTTAGTCTACTCATTAATTAGTGATAGAGTTTGAAGTTATTATTTTAATTGCTATCTGAAGACAAAATATTTTACGAATTTAATACGTTATAATGATTTGATACAGTAAGTTGTGTCTGTAATTACGCTCATGGCTGACTCACCTTTGAAATCGGAACACAATAATACCAAGTACTGCTGTTTTGCTGTACAATATCTGATGAGTGTGTGGTACTTACCTAGACTATCTTGCCAATAGACCTACTCAAATTTTGAGGATAAGGCTTGCAGCTTATTCCACCACGCTACTTTAATGTGGATTGCCTGGATTTTAACTAATAATCTTTGGCTATTACACACGTCTTCTAAGAATTAAGCGATCTCGACCTTATTATTCTGTTAACAGCTTTTAATGGTTATCCCAAAGAAGTCTTATATATGTAGCTGAACATTCTGTTTAGCGCTTAAATTAGCTTCCTAGAATGCGATTCTCATTAGCAACTTTAACACATATCAGCTGCATTGCTAGATTGAGATGGCACAGAGTTGTGGAATATAGACTCTTAACCGTTGATAGTGTACTTAAGCTCAAGATATACTTTTAATATAATATTATAAATATTTTATACAAAACATTTAGGTAAAATAATTTTATTTAAATAAAAGCCTTAAAACAAAACATGAGCCGTCTACCAAGATGAAAACAGGAGAAACTGTTAACTTTAAAATTAATTCCACATAAGGCACTGTGTACATCAATAACGAAGTTGCACAGCACGATTAGTAAAGCTGCGTTCTCATACTCTCCGTGTTTTTTTTATGACTGTAATTTGTTGTCGAATTCATTCGAGGAGCCGGTTGGTGTGGTTGGTAAGATACGCCTTACCAATCCCACCACGCTACGCTTATAGTAAGCCTTTCGCGCCGCAGTTCGTGGGTTCGATTCCCACCCAGGACAAACATTTTTGTACATGAACATCTCTGTCCTGACTCCTGGTTCTGGGTGTAATTATCTGTATAAGTATTTATTTACAAAAGAAAAGTAGTATTATGTAAGTATACCAGTTGTCTGGTTTCCATAGTACGAGCTCTGCTTAGTTTGGGATCAAATGGCCATGTGTGAATAATGTCCCAAATACCAATGACATAATAAATATGTGGTTAAACGCTATATAAAAATACTTTAAAAATAAATTCTTCCTTCTGTACCCGAGAACTTTCACGAAACATCTTCAAATGATCAGAAGCCGTAGTTCTATTGCTATTTATGGGTGATAAGTATTTTTAAATGATACACATAATTAATACGTACTATAAGACTTTAGGTGATGTAGGTTTATTATTGGCCGAATACTGAAACGTCTTTCAAATATTAATTGGGACTTAATTATTTGGAACGCCATTAATTTCAAATTTCGCATACTAAATTTTGAAATTAATGACGTTCCAAATAATTAAGTCCCAATCATATTTGAATGACGTTTCAGTATTCGGCCGTAAGTGTGTTACCGAAAATTCTTTTAAGTAAATTAATGCAGTAAAGATAAAAATGTTTGAATTACTTAATATTAAAAAAGCGAGGACCTCTGACGAATGGGCATTTCGCGCACATTTAAAGCATTATTAATGATATCGCTCCGTATATTGCTTTAATTTTTAACAGGTGTCTGGAACCGGGTTTATTTCGTGATATATTGAAATGAAGTAAATTTATATTCGTTTTTAAATCGATTAACTCCAATAAGACCACCGTCCTTGTTAAATACATATGATCCAAATTAACTTCTTGTCCATTTCGATTTAAGTGGTATTTTTAATTATGAGTAATATGGTTCGTAACTAATAAGTTTTTGGAAGGCACGTTTATAACTTTCAGAACTGGTAATAGATTTTAATATAATCTTGGGCAATTAAAAAATACATGTAAAAGCTTATTGGAATCAAGTATATTTCTTATTATTAAGTAGGCTTTCATTTCTATATTACCTAGTATTTGGAATATAGCCTAATATTATTTTAGAAATACTTTAGACAATAATAAATATCTTATGTGTTCTTAATAATTAAGGATTATATTAGTTCCCACGTCCAATGTTCAACAATTGCCTCTAGTAATTTCTAGCATTGTATAACAATTAGATTGAGCAACAAAATAGTACTCATCTTATAAATATAACATGTTAAGCTTTAACATTTCCTATTATATTTTAGCGTGCCTAAAACAAACTAGGTAAAGGAAATTCTGACAAGGAAGGCAACATCTCAGCTGTAATCACGTCGAGTGTAGAGCAATTAACATAAAACGCAAGCCAACTCGGCGCACGTGCTTGTTCTGTAAACTACGCAACACCGTCGTATCTCATTATATGAATAGTCTGTGTATTTTGAGTTCCTGTATTATTATATATATGATATATATATAGATATATATAAAGTAATATTCCGTAAATGTCTTACTAGTCAAAGTCTTTAGCCTGTTTAAGGAAAATGGTTGCAAGGAACCTGCATATTATTATGACAAACTCTTATTTGGAAAATTCATCTAGTGTTTTCATGTTTCCTTTTTCAGCTGAACACGATATGCATAAAATTACAAACACAAATTAAGCAAGTGAAATTGATTGATTTGACGTCTTCACTTTTTTAAGCTAAGGTGACGACTTTACATTAAAAAACTGACTTGACCAGACATAAATATTATCTCAAGATAAAATTAATTCAATACGAAGTGTTTCATGCTTTACTATTCAATTAATTAAGTAAGAAATTTAAAACAGTTAATACTAGGAACAGCCTGTAAATATTGCACTGCTAGGTTATGGTCTCTTGCCTTTTTTGTGAAGAAGATTTGGAGCTTACTCCGCACTGATCGAATGTGGGTTGGTGGATGCAACACATGGATACATGCAACATGCATCCTCCACGATGTTCCTCTCCAACGTCCAGCACTAGATGAAATAAAGAACAATGAAGACTAAACACAAATGAATGCACACGTAAAAAAATTATGAATAATATATAGGTCTACTCAAAAAGTCATAACCGCTTAATACTAATTTAATATGTACTTTGAACTTTACTAGGACATGTGTTTTGGATGATATATGTTAGTTGCTACAACTTATAGTATTATTATTATTATTATGAATTAATTTAATTATCTAAATTTACTTATGTATGTATCAGATTCTGGTTATTGACGTGTTTCCATTATATTGCCTGATAAACCACGTAAGGATGCTCCCCACCACTCATAGAAAATGGGTCTGTAAGAAATATTAACAATCTCTAATGTCGTCAAAGCACCACCAATAAACAAGTATCTTAGTTCCTAAATATGGTATCTTCCATAGTCGCGTACACAACAATAATATGTACAGCTGACTGCCTCGTTGGTCTAGTGGCTTGATTTAAGGCCGCAGACTCGGTGGTCCTGCGTTCAATTCCCAGGTCGGGCTAATAAATAGTTATTGGGGTTTTCTGTCAGAAAACTCTCAAGTAGCAGCCCGGAGTCTGGAAGTTGGAAGTGTTAATATTCCCGTGCCTCGGAAAGCACGTTAAGCCGTTGGTCCTGCGCCTGAACTCTTTCCGGTCGTGTCGGATTGCCGTCCCATCGGATTATGAGAGCTAAGGAAAAGAGAGTGCACTTGTGTTTGCGCACACACTTGTGCACTCTAATATCTCCTGCGCAGTTGGCTAGTCTCTCTGGAGATTGGCCGCCGTGGCCGAAATCGGTCCAGAACCTTATATGTACAGCTGTATGATGGTAGTATATCTGATGAGTGGGTGGTACCTAATCAGACGCGCTTGCACAAAACCTTTGCTTTTACTAGAATTATTTTATCTTATTCCGAGATTTATGATGAAAGAAATTATTTTACATTTTTCCAAGAATTTCTAGTAACATACATGCCATCCGACATAGGGGCACTGTGTTGCATAACACTTCAAACCTCTACTTAGGTAGAGGACGCCTTTGTCGAGGAGTGGCAGTTTAGAGTTTGTTACTTAGCTTGGTTGCCTCATTTTATAATATAAATATTATTATTTTTCTCAAATCCCCTAGCATTTCTCTGTCGTATTTTTATTTCGATTCTAAATCCTAAAATATTTCTGTTTATGGTTAGAATTTTTCTAAAATCTAGTGATAAAATAAAAAAATCTTTTAATTTTATTCAGTTACGGATGATAGAACGTTTTTTTTTATGTAAGAGGGGGCAAACGAGCAGGAGGCTCACCTGATGGAAAGTGACTACCACCGCTCATGGACACCTGCAACATTCGAGGACTTGCAGGTGCGTTGCCGGCCTTGGAGGAAAGAGTACGCTCTCTTTTTGAAGGTTTTTATGTCATATCGGTTCGGAAAAGTCGCCGGCGAAAGCTGGTTCCACAGAGTGATTGTGCGAGGCAGGAAATGCCTTAAGAAGCGCAGTGTTGTGGATTTCCAGACATCGAGGTGAAGGGGATGGAATTTGGAGTTCTGGCGCGATGTCCGGTGGTGAAATTCAGCTGCCGGGTCTAATCCAAACAACTCCTCAGAACACTCCCCGTGATAGATGCGATAGAGGATGCAGAGTGACCCAACATCTCTACGCAAAGCCAAAGGATCAAGCCTGATCGTCGACAATTCGAATTGCTCTACGTAGAATGCGGTCAAAAGGAAGAAGCTGGTACTGGGGAGCTCCCGCCCAGAGGTGAGAACAGTACTCCATGTGAAGCCGAATTTGCGCCTTGTAAAGTTTTAGGCGATGGTCCGACGTGAAGTACTGTCTCGCCTTGTTGAACACTCCAAGCTTTTTAGAAGCCAATTTGGCTTTAACTTCCAATTGACCGCGGAACTGAACAGTGTTCGAAATCTCGACGCCAAGTATACCGATACTGGCTGTGGCAGCGAGGGGAAAATTGCCCCCCCCCCCAGAATTATAATTATAATTATTATTATGATTGAAAATATGGTTCGCCTTTTGACTTTTAAATGAATTTAAAAAGAACATAAATATTATTTATATCATACTTTATCATTTGTTTTTATTGTATAGGTATTGTATAGCGGACGACCGTCTGGGCCACCTGATGTTAAGTGGTCACCAACGCCCATAAACGATGGCATTGTAAGAAATTTTAGCCATCGCTTACATCGCCAATGTGCCACCAACCTTGGGAACAAATATGTTATATCTCTTGTGCCTGTAATTGCACCGAAATCATCTTATGTATCGTAATTAGTAAAATAATACGGTTTAAAAAAATCTAAAATCCGTTTAAATGGTCATCAATAACGATTTGTTATAAAACGCGTCAAGATACGGCGATGGACGCCAGTTGGCACGAAATCTGCTCGATTCGCATTTTACGTCAAATATTTAAAGCTCGCACTTTGTGACAGATGTTACAGCGATTATTTAACTTGATATGGTATTTTTTTTCTTGTAATTGGATTTTATTGATAGCAACGAACTGAGTATATGTTGTCCCTGTCACACAGTATCGCTATTTCATAACGCGTATTAAAAACAAAGTTAATGCATTGTACATCATAAATATAAGCTATTTTTTTCAAGAATGTGAGTGTATATATAGTAGTAGCTGTTATCCTACTATATAAAATCGTGCATAGTTCATTTATTAAATAATTATATTAGAGACATTTCGATGTATTTTTTACGACCATAATACTGTGACGATGTCAACTTAAGAAATTATTATATGACCAAAATAAAACCACACGTCATTAATTTGATAGAGAGAGACAGAGAGAGAGAGAGAGAGAAAGAAAGAGAGAGACAGATTTCATTCAATATTTGAACTGCCACGTTACTTCAGTGGCAATTTTATTACATCTGCAGATTAGAATACTGGGCTAAATATTAATTAATATTTCCTTCAATTTTTTTTCAATTCATTTACTGGAAGTTGTTATCAAGTATAAAACTATAAATAATTTATAAAACTCAACAATAACTTAAACATGTGAATGTACTTTTTTTTTTAAGAAAACAAAAAAAACAACGGGTTACACTCCGGGAGTGCCGGCAGAAGTGAATGCTTGAATATTAACGTTGTGCATTTATTAGATATTTTGGAATGGTTAGGAAAAAAATTTGCACGAATTGCTTTAATTATCAGTATTAAAGTACTATCATTTATGTGATAAAATACAATATTCATTTATTGCACTATCGTACACAAACATGACAATTTTTCTTTTTGACGTGACAACGTCTTATAAATTGGTTTGCCGGGTGACACTTCAAGAAACTGCGTTACGCTCCGCTCACGTTATGCGCTCACAATGAGAGCGAGTGAGAGGCACGCGTCCCTTCCACTCGGGCATGGTTAGCCCGCCTAAGAGCGAGAGAGACAGACATAAAAAGTGAATCATCGCCCTATCCTCAACAAAATCACTCAGATAGGAACAAGTTAAGTTGTAGTAAACGCTGTTTCATTGTACGCAAATGTATTGCAAGTTATTGTATGTATATTTGTATATAAATACGTATGTATGTGTAAAGGTAAAAATAAAATTTTGTTAATATGAAATTCAGTGCGAGATTCTTTGTATAAATTAATGTTTTAAATATAATTCTTTGTATAAATAAATGTTTTAAATTGTTACTATTATTTCATCCTTCTTCCTACTATACGAATGAATATTCACATTAAAATTATTTTACCACTCAAAGTCGTTGTCACGTAAAACTTTCGCCCGTATACCGACTTTACAGGCAACCAATTTTTTTTTTTTTTATTTTTGCATAGGAAGGCGGACGAGCATATGGTCCACCTGATGGTAAGTGGTCACCAATGCCCATAGACATTGGCGTTGTAAGAGATGTTAACCTCTTCGCTCACATCGCCAATGCGCCACCAACCTTGGGAACTAAGATATTATGTCCCTGTGCCTGTAATTACACTGGCTCACTCACCCTTCAAACCGGAACACAACAGTACCAGGTACTGCTGTTTTGCGGTAGAATATCTGATGAGTGGGTGGTTCCTACCCAGACGAGCTTGCACAAAGCTCTACCACCAAGTAATTTATATTACAATAAAAATTTAACACTTCAGAATCCGTCTTACGAATTTTCAATCACGTGACCTGACGCGAACATTTTTTACCCATCACAAAAAAATGAACAACGCCGCTAAAGAAGTTATTACTTAAAAAAAATACAGCATGCTTATAAATTGATTCTTCAACTGATTGCAACCCCGCGAAAGCATTCTGTTTTTGATGCTACGCCTATTCATTTTCGGAAAGTAATATCAACTGAACGAAAAAAAGTAACTGCAAGTTATCATTGACTAGCCGGTTGGCGTGGTTGGTATACACCTGCCTTTCGCGCCGCATTTCGTGGGTTCGATTCCCACCCAGGACAGTCATTTGTGTGCATGAAAATGTCTGTTTGTCCTGACTCTGGGTGTAATTATCTATATGTATAAGTATGTATTTACAAAAGAAAAGTAGTATATGTAGTATATCAGTTGTCTGGTTTCCATATTACAAGCTCCGCTTAGTTTAGGATCAGATGGCCGTGTGTTAATAATGTCCCAGGATACTATTATGTTATTGTTATCATTGTTTGTTGAGATTGTAATTCGTGGTTGCCGAAAATCATTAAACATATCGTATTGATATTAGTGACATGATTGTGTAGCCAGATGTATGTTTGTGCAATTCTGATTAATTATATCACGTGTAAAAGCGTATTCCATTTATTGAACACTGTGTAAACACGTAGGAATTTGTACAGGTTAAATTGTTGGATGATGATTTAAAGTCAAATTATAAATATTTATCGCATGACAGTTGAAATTCAACCTTAATCGTTATTAAAAATTTAAAGAAAGCCTACTTGTACTTTCGTTTTAAGCTGACAAATAAATAAAGTCGAAAATCGATTGACAAACAGAGAAAAATAAGAACTTTGTCTTTGTCTACTTTTGTTTACTTTGAAGTTATGTCAATTCTGGATTTTCAAATTTCGACTGCATTGTTTTCAATGCGCAAAATGCGATGTTAATGCAGATAGAAAACCAATCATTTCTCTTTCTCTATTTATGTTTGACGTGGCCAAGCGGCAAGCAAACATGTTACAAAATATTCCTTCAATTCTTTTGTAAATTGGTCTCCAGTTAATGTCAGTCAATTTGCACTTTGAATTATTAAGAAAATTACTTTTTAATGTTACATTGTGAGTGTATTTTCATTTGTGTCCATATATAATAACAGCCTGTGAATGCCCCACTGCTGAGCTAAGGTCTCTTCCCCTCTTTGTGAGGAGAAGGTTTGGAGCTTATTTCTCCACGCTGCTCCAATGCGAGTTGGTTGAATACACATGTGACAGAATTTCAATGAAATTGAACACACGCAGGTTTCCTCGCGATGTTTTTCTTTACTGTCAAGCACAAGATGAATTATAATCACAAATTAAGCACATGAAATTCAATGGTCCTTGCCCGGCTTTAAACACACGATCATCGGTTAAGATTCACGCGTTCTTACCACTGGGCCATCTTGGATTTTTCATATATGTTTAATTTTATATAAGTTATATTAAACTATATTATATACTATATATATATAACTTATTTATATCTCTAACCACGTGTTTCTAATATTTTGGTAGAGCAGAATAGAGCTACAATATCTTAATCTGTGGTTGTAGTAAATGCTGACAAAGGGAATTTTGATAAGCGCATTAGTCAATCGAGCATGCAACTTGGTTGCGAGAAACCTAAGTTGCAAGCGCCCCACTAGCAAACGCATGGCCAATTAAGTCTAGCTACAGGTAGGCAGCTAAGCGTACACTTATTCAATTACGTAGATACTCCATACGTTCGTAACCATACGTCACATATTTGTCTCATCACTCGTTGGTCTAACAATATGCAATAGTCCTAAACCATATTTCCTGCAAGGGCTGTACGACTATGTGCGTACAGCTTTACTTTATATTACTACTAGTTTTCGCCGGCAGCATCGGCCCCATGTAAGGCGGAACGGAGGCAAGAATAAGATAAAAAGAGCCGTTCTGTCTTGGGATTCAAGACTGTTTCATGCTAAATGTTATCAAAAACGTTTCAATCGTTTAGAAGTGAAACTGTAAATTAGCAGTTCACTTCATAAGTATATCAATTATTATGAAAAGTGTCTTACTAATCATTATTTATGCTAATATTGATTTTAAAATGTTTTTAATAAAAAATACTCAAATTTGTATACATCGTTTACATGTTTTAATTAATAACAATTGCACTTAATAAATAAAATCAATATTGAATACAATGACCGTAAAGAGAAGCGCCCTCAGGGAACAGGCTTCATTCATTTCTTTCATGTAGCAGGTTTAAAAATGGCAAAATTCTCTACTATTCCCGACTTTAGCCCAGCTCGTGTTTGTTTCTGTTTCAGAGCGATCAATAACAGCCAAGATTACTGCTTAGACATAACTTTGACGTCAATTTTCACTGTACATTATTATTAGAAATCGTTAGTACTGTTAGCAAAATAGTGTCATTAAAATATTTTTTAATTAATGACAATTTTTAAACTAATCTTACGTAAGAAAAAAACAATATATTTTTGTAATATTATTTTACCGTCGTAAATAAAGTCGACAGCTATGCGATCCAATGTATAATAAACACTTCATATTTTTTGTTCATATATTTTATCATTTGTCCAGCGCTGGGACAAGTGTTGGATGTTATTTCCTTGCATTAAAAATATTTTTCCCGCGCCATCACACCTAAAGAGCATCGCATGTTATAAACGAGGGCCATAATTCTAACTAGATAAATGGATAATGGACGTATCGTGTTCTTGGTAACGTTTTATGTTGAAACTTTTAGGTTTTACACGAACGTTTAACTACATTTAAATATGTACATAAGTTATTCAAGGTTAGGCATTATAGTGTAACTCAGTAGACCAAACTTAATAAAACATTATAGTTTAAACGAAGATAAAAATGTTCTAAATTCAAATAAGCTCATACCAATTACAAATATAAAGTTACCATTTCTAATATCAATTTTTAAGAGAAACCGGCAAGAAGCAAAGTTACCACCAATTAAATTATATATGTTTATAATTAAGTTATAACTTATCCAGAAACTCAACGTATACTATTTTCATCCTTTTTATTATATTTACATAATTTTATTGAGAAATACGCTTTATTATAATTTTATGAGAAACTTAAGAGTAACTTCCTTGCTTGACAAATAAATAGCATTGGCGTTGTAAGAAATATTAATCATTTCTTATATCACCAATTAACCAACCTAGGCGACTTAAATGTTATGTCGCTTTTACCTGTAGTTGAACTGACTCACTCAGCCTTTCAACCGAAACACAACAATATCACGTATTGCTGTTAAGCGGTAGAACATATGTTTAGTGTGTGTTACCCACCCAGGTGGGCTCACGCAAAGTCCTACTAATAATAACTACATCGTTCAGTTGGTCGAAAAAGGGCACAATTTAATGCCCTTCGTTCCTATCGATGCAAACTGAAATATTTATAGTCATCGTAGTTTTCTTTTTTAATCTTATGTCAATGGTAAAATCAAGGGTACAGTTGTTATTATTGGTTTAATATAAAATAGCATAATAAGAAATCTTTTATTTTTATTGCATAGGAAGGCGGACGAGCATATGGGTCACCTGATGGTAAGTGATAACCAACGATCATAAACATAGGCATTGTAAAAGATGTTAACCATGTCCTACATCGCCAATGCGCCACCAACCTCGGGAACTAAGATATTACGTCCCTTGTGCCTGTAATTACACTGGCTCACTCACCCTTCCAACCGGGACACAACAATATCAAGTAGCAGTACTTGTTTTGCGGTAGAATATCTGATGAGTGGGTGGTACTTACCCAGATGAGCTTAAACAAAGCTCTACCACCAATTATTTTAAAAATTAACTGTTTTGTGTTTTGTGTTACGTATGTTTCTATATATATGTCTGTGATATCATAGTTCCCAAACGAATACACTGACTTTGATGCGGTTTTTTCGTTTGTAACCATGTTAATGAGATGGTATTTAGCTGTAAATTATAAAATCTATTCAAGCATTTAAAGTTTCCTACTTGACAAAAGGTATAAAAAAAGTCACAGGTACATATTAGGTATTTTATATATTATATTTTAAAACTGGGTTCCTTCAAACGAGGCGTAGAGGCATCTTGCGGGTCGGCGAGGCGGGGGCGGCTAGTGCAAATCACTCTTCCTGACTGCACTAGCCGTCGTCGCGTTTGGAATCTACTACCACTTACCATCAGGTGGAGTAGAGCCATGTGCACTCCCGGCCTATAAAAAAAATAGTACTTATACAAAACTTTGTTACTCTGAAACACCTGAGGCCCTAGCCAAGTTGTTAATGTAAATATTATTATTACTTAGCCTTTAATGTGAATAGTTCTTATCTAAAAAATCCTTTTTTTTTATTTCAGTTTCAATAGATTGAAAATATAGATAGAGATATTGAAATGTAAGTTTTTTATGTACGCGAGCACGTTTTGTTTCTTTAATGATAACGCTTTCTTGAAAAAAAAACAATATGTAGAAAAAGTAAATTTACAGCATGTAGAGGTCCCACAGCTGGGTGAAAGCTCTCCCTTCTCTTTAAATGAAGACTTGAAACTTATTTAACCGCACTCTTCTAACCTGATTTATATGAATAATACGTTAAGCCTTGAAACGTTGGATAACATTCCAAAATTGAAGCACGCTTAAGTTTTATGTTATGTGTAAATTTACGTTAATTAAGAATATATTTTTATTGATATGATGATCCCAATAACTGCATTGTCTTCTATTTCTTACGTAACTTCTAGTTCTTCTTTATCTTATCTAAATTTTCAGAAAAGACTCAAGATCAGTTGGCTCGAAGGAGGGGCAGGATAGTGCCCTTGAATTCAATGTACGATTGCATGGCTTCTCCATTATTAGCTCTTTAATGATGACGTTTAGATGTTTAGCGGTAGAATATATAATGAGTAGAGGATACCTACCCAGACGGTCTTGCACAAAGCCCTATCACCAAGTCTGGAATATCCAATAACAACCGATTTATATAAAAGGACAAACAACATATGGAAAGTATAAAGACAAGTCGAAGAAAAGATATACCTACATATATCTTAGCTAAGTTAGAAAGCAACTAACATCAGCACGTTGCACGTAAAGACTGTAATTGTTAGTCATTAACACGACGTGAGTAAGACGTTAATTATAAATGATTTACAGAGAATAGCTGCTCATTTCGAAACGGAGTAACTTTTAAGCGATCTCGCCGTTTAATAACTGTATTTTTACTGTTTCGAAACACGCGATGTTCGCTACCTCTTAATTTTAGTGACGTTGAAACTTGAAAGCTACGAGCAATTTGAACTTTTGATGGGTACCTTTTTGATTGAGTAGAATGTATATCACGTGATGCTCTGTTTTTATTATCGTGTTGATTATTTTAATTATCATTATATTAATATGTTAATGTTAGGATATATTTTAAATGAGTTTTTACTAATGATATTGGTTTGTGCAAGTCTGCTTGCACGACGACTTATTATATCATTCGAGATGTAATTTTAACTAATGGACCTCATAATGTGATATATAATTAGGTACTATTCATAATGAGTCATTCAGATTTTTTGTCCAGAGTAGTTAAAATCAGATGGCTTATCTAACATTTTTATTGTGTTAAAAAAAAAACAATATTTTTATTAAAAATAGATTAAGAAAAATCAAGTCTCGGTCATTGACTGACTCTAATACGCAGTTCTAATGTACACATATAGCAGAATTTCAGAGCTGATCATGAGATAAATTATAAGTACAAATGAAGCACTTGAAACAGTGCCCGTGCTAGAACCCACGACATTTGGGTAAGATTTAATAATCACTGAACAGTCGGGTCGTTGATGTTCGGTTATAAAAAAAAATTAACCATATAAATATTAGAATGTCCAAAACGCTATAAACGACATTTTACTAATCTTACTATTATATTATTATTGAGAATGTGATTTTGTTTGCTAAGCTTTCATGTCTTTACTTTTTAATGAAGTAACAGCCTGTGAATGTTTCACTGCTGAGCTATGGCCCCTTGTCCTTTTTTTAGGAGAAGGTCTTATTAATAAATTATCATGACATTGGCGCTTATGAAAGCACATAGGCCTAAGATCTCCCACTTCACATACGAGCGACGCCGCCGACGAAAACTAGTCTAACTTAAATAAAGAGTCGATTAATCTTAGTTAGTAATTTTACCTTATAAGACGTTCTCGTAAACATGTTTTCCTCACTATCAGGTCAATGACCTTATTCCATTAACTCAAATTTATGAATCTTCGAAAATGGGAACCCTTTTATTAAACCTTAATTAACATTTTATAAATAATTACGTAACAATTTTACTTACATATGTAATAGATATTATCGTAGATATTTAAGTTATGTTAATATTTATAATAAAAATAAAATGAGTTTTATATGATCTTGAAACAAATTTCCTTTGGATATCTTTTGGATCTTCTTAAGTTGGAATGTGTGTAAGCTTAAATTAATTATTAGGTCCGACTCCTCAGTCAATGTATTACTCATAATATTTATTTTTATTGTTTACCGTGTGTGTATTTTTAGTGAAATTACCAGTATAGGCAGTTAGTGACGTTACCTTACAGTTTTCGTATGTCGTCTAGATATTTTTAAGTGACGTCACAGAGCCTTAAAACATCGGACGATCAAATTGCTTCTAATGATACCATATTTGTGAAAATATGTATATATGTCAATAATATATATATAATGTAAAATAAATATACACACACACGGGCGACAACATAACTCTCCTTTAATCTTTGCCGTACTAAAAATACGTACTAGTTAATGAATAGTAAAAAATATATGAATCAGAGTTCTTTTTAGAGGAATCGAAAGTCCAAGCCAATTATAGTATTTTAAGTGAAAAGATTATTATATATTTTTATTATCAATAAAAAGGCGCACGTGAAAACGAACGTTAAAAATAACTCTTTTAATTTGAAAACATATTTTACTAGACATTTTATTTACAACATTCGCATAAAAATATTCTGATTTGATAAAAAACTTTTTTATTGTATTTGTCTTACAAATTTATTGTGAGTTTCCATTAAAAGTAAGTAACAAACAAATTCAATTTTAAACCGAGAACAAGGAGAGGGTAAATTAAAAACGCCAATAGAGTAAATTGCGATGTCAATCAACTCGCAGCCGAGTCACTGCAAGCATATAATCAATCTTCATAAGGCAGTTTAGCCTTTAAGAAAAATAAATTGCTCCACGCGTCGTCTAAGGCCGTATGAATTCATGTGACCGATTTTGTTTACAAATATATTCTTGTAATTTAACCGTTATATACGATATATAGACGAGCCGGTTGGCGTGGTTGGTAGATACCCTGCCTTTCGCGCCGCAGGTCGTGGGTTCGATTCCCACCCAGGACAGACATTTGTGTGCATGAACATGTCTGTTTGTCCTGCGTCTGGGTGTAATTATCTATATAAGTATGTATTTACAAAAGTAGTATGTGTAGTATATCAGTTGTCTGGTTTCCATAATACAAGCTCTGCTTAGTTTGGGATCAGATGGCCGTGTGTGAAAAATGTCCCAAGATATTATTATTATTATTATTATGTTATATAAGTAACTAGCTAATCGTCCCGGCTTCGCACGGGTTAATAAGACGAAGAATATATTTTGGATAGGGTTACTTGGTGGTAGAGCTTTGTACAAGCTCGTCTGGGTAGGTACTCATCAGATATTCTACTGCAATACAGCAGTTCTTTGTATTGTTGTGTTACGGTTAGAAGGACGAGTGAGCCATTGTAATTACAAGCATAAGGGACATAACATCTTAGTTCCCAAGGTTGGTGGCGCATTGACGATGTAAGCTATGGTTAAGATTTCTTACCATGCCAATGTCTATGGGTGTTGGTGACCACTTACCATCAGGTGGCCCATATGCTCGTCCTCCTTAACATACAATAAAAAAAGGGTTTGTGTGGAATCCGTTCGTAATAGGCTATTCTGTTCTATGTAATTTAATAATTAATTTTATTCTCAGTGAAAGAATTTATAGCAAGTGTTTATTTTCTTGCTCAAACTTAGTAAGAGGCTAGACTTTCGCATTATGCATCTAATACCCAACACTTTACTAGATTGCCTGTTACTCTGGTGATTGTATGCAAAGTTTATTCAGTTTTCATAGCTTTCAAGTAATGTTTATTTACATTAAAACTTTAAATAAATACAAAAAAATATAAAAATAATTACGATGCAAATCGTGACCGCGTGAAATGGTGGCAAGAATGCTAGCAGCATTGCCACTTCGAATTGCAATTTCGATTTTCTGGGCGAAAAATGAACTATATTCAAAATCACCTTGCTGTTATGTATTTCTTTTTTACCGTGCGCTTGACTATCGTGAAATTTGTTATGAAGTATACAGGGTTATTTAAATATATCTCACTCTATCCCTAGTTGTAAGTCTTCCACTTTGATCACTGGGTCAAATAGATGACACGGTGTATTCTTATTCAAGATGACGTAGTTATTTGTTCGACAAGGCATTTTCCGTGAGTACCTCGAGACAAGGTGCGATTCGAATGGGTGCTTGGTTATTCTTCACTACCCCTCTCATTTTGTTCTATTTTTTTATTTTAATAATATGTTTTTGAAATATTTGTTAAGCATTTAAATAGTAATTATACAATTTCATTTTATTATTTATACTTATCCCCAAAAATGGAGAGGACGCTTTAGCCCAGTGGGACATTTACGAGCTGTTACTTTGTTTACTTTTTTTAATTAAATCGCTGTATCAGTATAAAGTATACACTGTACAGTGAGTGTAACCTTCTGCAATGTATGCTGTTTCTTAGTAACTTTTCTTTCTTTCGTTTAGACTAAGAAAAATATTTTTTTATTAACTCCGGCAAACATTGACAAAAGTGTCGGAAGCTTTAGTTCTAATTTAATCTTGTAAAATGACAATTCGATTGATTTGATTTAGTTAGAGATCACTTGTATTTGCACACAAAGTTCACTTTAATGTACCTTACCAACAGAACAACAAATTACTGGTTTTCTTATTAATTTTCTATAAGAAGTGTGCGAATTGTGCAGTTCCTATTTCTAGAATAAATGTTGATTGATTTTATATACCTAAACTGCAGAGAATTTTACTTTTGAAAATAAATAAATCCCGCTGCGTTTCTTTTGCTTTTCCTTATATTCAATACGCAATGCCGTGTTTAATAAAGATTTTCACTTTTAATTGTACAACCAGTGTAAGTATTTAAATCCCATGTGATATCGTGGCATGTAGCTAGTATGTTCTAAACAGTACGCTATACTCCATATTAATGGTTGTGATATCAATCGTCCATATGAGTTGTGCAGATGCCGCCATTATGAATCGCCAGCTTTAATAGAGGGTTGTAATTCTAAACTTCAGCGGCGCGTAATTTTCTCTTGGACGTATTTTAAACATGGTCGAGTTATAAGTTACGAGATAGGTTTTATTAAATTATTTAAAGTTTTATTATTAAATTTTATTTTATTAAGTTGTTTGACAATTTAGCTCACAGTAGGTAATATTAGATTGTATAATTAATATGATTTAGTAAAGCCATATTATGTATTGAAAAAAATATATGTTATTTTTAAAAATATTTTTACATAAGTGAGGTTTATATATTAGAAGTTGGCGTTCTATTTACAAATTTTTAATGAATTTATTTATATTATATAATACTAATATAATTTCATATGGTAAATACTTCAGGGTTTTCGAAAATCTACCCCCAAAGAGGGTGAAATAGGGGTTTTTAACCCATATATAGTATAGCGGGACGTCGTTTTTAAGTTACAAACTTGATATACTTAAATAAATACGTATTACGTATTTTGAAAATTTACCCCTAAACGGGAGAAATGGGTTGTTACCATTATTATAAAAAAAAAGGTTTGATCTGCTTGAAATTTACTGTTTTCACAGCTAAAATAGATCTTAATTAACATATTTTACTAGCTTTGATTATGTTCTAGGCAAAGCTTTGAACCATAATATAACATATAAATCGTAGTAGATTAGATAAATTATGAATATAGTATAACATATTTCATGCAACACTAAATCTTCAGTAATCCCTACATGTATCATATAATGTACGATCGTTTTATTCGGCTAATGATAATTATTTATTATTTACATTAAGAGCCGAGATGTCTCACTGGATAGTACCAGAGGGTTTTAACTAATGATTGCGAGTTCAAAACTGGGCAAGTGTATACATGGTTGTCGGTGAAGGATAATATCGCAAGACGCATCGATCAAAGCGTTTTCAAGTGTACAAGTTTTTTTTAAATAAAACATTTTTTCAATTTTAAGGTTTAATTTTTTTTAATTTAATACTTCTTTTATAGCTTGCATATATTTGTTTATTAGACTGTTTTTAATCGTCGCAAAGGTGCAACGAATTATTTTTTACAATTTATGAGCGAATATCGTAGACCAAGATTGTGCAACAGTCACTTTGGAGCAACATGGTGGAATAACCTCAAATCTGAAAAGTGTCCTTTGCCAAGCAGTGGACTTATTATTATTATTACTCGGCGGTAAAGCTTTGTGAAAACTGGATAGGTACCACCCACTCATCAGATGTTCTACCGCAAAACAGCAGCACTTGGTATTGTTGTATTCCGGTTTGAGTGAGCCAGTGTAATTACAGGCACAAAGGACATAACAACTTCGTTCCCAAGGTTAGTGGCTCATTGGCGATGTAAGCGATGGTTAACATTTCTGACACGGCCAATGTCTAAAGGCGTTGGTGACCACTTACCATCAGGTGGCCCATAAGCTCGTCCGCCTACCTAATCCATAAAAAAGACTGTTACTTTGCTTTTACCATTAACAAATATCGATGGTACAATGTTAGTTTTCATTGAAATTAAGCGCATTTGAGTGAAAGCTCATCGTGTGAAACATTTGTATTCGTAACGTTCCAAATAAAATGCCTCTGACACAAAAATAACTTCCATTACACGAACATTTACCGAATTTACGTATTACCGCACACTGCTTTTTTATTCACGTTTATTATTCACGTAATATTTGTGTAAATACTTTTTATACAGATAATATAACTGATATTTATTCTGTAAACTCTGTAATAACAAAACAAATAATAAAAGTTACGAGAGTTTAATTTTAAAACATTTATTTAACTCTCTTGCGAATGTTAAGTAAAGAACATTTCAAAATCAAATAATATTTATAGTAATTACAAAATTTTCCACTTAAAATTTACCAATAAATACTTATATTTATTTTATTGTATAAATTTGATTTGGAATTGTATACGACTATATGAAAATGTTAATAAATAAGGCTAAGGTGTAAGGTGTTATCATATCATCTTTGACGTAATATCTTTTTTTATGACTGCCTCGTTTGTCTAGTGGCTAGATATAAGGCCGCAGACTCGGTGGTCCTGGGTTCAATTCCCAGGTCGGGCCAATAAAAAGTTATTGGGGTTTTCTATCAGAAAATTCTCAGTAGCAGCCCGGAGTCTGGAAAGCACGTTAAGTCGTTGGTCCTGCGCCTAAACTCTTTCCGGTCGTGTCGGAATGCCGTCCCATCGGATCATGAGAGCTAGGGAATAGAGAGTGCACCTGTGTTTGCGCACATACTTGTGCAATATAATATCTCCTGCGCAGTTGGCTAACCTCTCTTGAGATTGGCCGCCGTGACCGAAAAACGGTCTGGACGACATTTTATTATATTTTTTTTATTTTTTGATAACTTGAAATAAGCTGATTATGCAAAATAAATAAGCTCACTTTATAATATTTATATGATAAGCCCACGCATTAACCGAAGATTGCCGGATCAAATCCGAGCAAGCGTTTTCATGTGTTTATGATTCGAACTCGATAGTGAAGGAAATAAATCGCCAGGAAACCCACATGTATAAGCCTACAAAAACTAATGGAGCCCAGTAGTGGGACCAGGCTAATATTTGAAACTTTAAAGTATCTGATAGTGTTCTCATTATCATTCATTACGTCACAGCGAGATCATATATATTTAGAATATTTATAATATTCTAATTAACATAAATCACCGTCACTGCGCGTATATGGCCATCACATCACTTGCTAATCATATCATGTCTGACTTCAACTTAGCGACGTGAGTTAAATCTAATTGTTGCATATAAATTATTTAAATGTTTCTTCAACTTGATTTGTAAATATAGTTATGAATGTAATGTTAGTTATTAGTCTTTATTAAATATATAGACAAATGTGTCACCTGATGGTAAGTAACCACCATTCCTAGGCATTGGTGCTGTAAGATGCATTAAATTCTGTTAACATCGATGTGCCACCACCTTTGTAAACTAAGATGTTATGTCTCTATGCCTGTAGTTTCACCGGCTCACTTGACGTGTATATCAAAATTCAAATTCAAACTACTTTATTCAATATTGAAGTATAACACTTGATTATTGATAGTGAAAACTAGAAACTACCACCGGTTCGGAAAAGATACACCCAGCCCTGAGAAGCACCGGCGAAAGAAACTCAGCGGGTAACGACAAACGGCGTGACGCTACCTTATATCGTCGTACCTCCACTCTACCACCGCTCTCTACTCACTTGTATGTATGTAGCACATATAGTACATATTACAATAATAATAACAATATGTTTATTTGATTAATGTAATCCTGTTTTTATTTACTTTATTATCGTATTTATTTTTTAAACTTTTAAATATGTCAGTAACCATTCATTCATTTTGGTTGCTGTTTTTTTTTATAATGTAAAAATTATCTCTAATTCTAAAGACGTACGTAATAACAAATTTTACTATTAATCTGAATTTAACAACAAAAAGTCTTATCGTCTGTCTTATTTTACGTATATATTAATATTCAATATTGATTTAATTTTTTGTTTTATATATATTTAAATAAAGAAACATACTTAATTAAATAAAACAACGCAGATTATATGGAATGTATATTTTATAGACGAGTAAAATAGCAAACATCCATTCGTGGTCAACTGTGTACCGTCAGCATGTGAATGAGTCGGTCGAGACATTAAATCCGTGAAGCGTACAACACGGACACTAATGTTCACGACACTTGAGATTGCTACGAGTTAATAGCCCCTAAGAGTTATATGGAGGGTGCCACGCAACCACCGTCTGTATTAAGTCGCTTCAGACTACAAGCGTTTTGTTAATTACATATGAAATAATTCATATAAAGATCAATATTTGATGATCGGTGACTCGGTGGTAGAGTTTTGTGCAGGCTCGTCTGGGTAGATACAATCCACTCATCAGATATTCTACCGCAAAACAGCAGTACTTTGTATTGTTGTGTTCTGGTTTGAAGGATGAATGATCCAGTGTAATTGCAGGCACAAGGGACATAACATCTTAGTTCCCAAGGTTAGTGGTGCATTAGCGATGTAAGCGATGATTAATATTTCTTACAATGCCAATGTCTATGGGTGTTGGTGACCACTTACCATCAGGTGCTCGTCCGCCTACCTATACAATAAAAAAAATCGGTTAACCACATATCTAATTTGTATTACTTGAAGATTTAAAGGCATTTCTAAATGTATAAATATATTTTTTAAATGGAATATTGTAAATTATAGAAACGACGCAAGTATGAAATCACCTTAAAGAGACATTAGTCTCAGTACTGACCACTGTGGGACAAGACGCAGTATTGTGAGTTGAAGTACAGGATGTAAACAATTATTATCCGCCATATATTGTATATACACAAAGCTATTTGTCTGTGTGTTTAAAATCGTTTTTGGTATGTTACTGTCAGTTTTGAAACGTCTATAATCTTAACTTTATATATTATGCAACTGGTATTATTAAAACAAAACAAAGCGATTCTACACTAGCAAAATCTTAAATTGAAATTATTGATTTATTTTAATATTATTCATATGTTGTATTTAATAAATTAAATTATTTAATTATCATGCTGTTCTAAATATCTACTATAGTATTTTGGGGGATGACCACCATTGAAACGGGAGGATCCTCCGACCAGACGGGTATTGTGTCTGGTGGGCTACTGCCCCCAACGGTTGTTATCGGGTTCTTGTATATATGCACAATTGCTCTGATAACTTTAATATCGCGATGTAGGATACGTCACTTCTTAGTTCGTATGTGGCGAGATAGATGTCGCTACAGTATTATATAGTTTTTACTCATCATTATTAATCAATTTAAAATTTGAAACCGATTGATTTCATATCGATCGATTGATCAGAATATTTCGCGCTCAAGAAGCTTAGAAACACGCTAGAGTCTAGAGTTCAAATTTCGCATACTAATTTAGGAGCTTCTCAATGTTAAATAGCGCTTAACTTTAAGGGACGTTTCATTATTCGGTCGTGTCATTCAAATATTTTTAAGCACGTCTTTAGGTAAAAAAGTGCTATGCAATGGATTTACATTAAAAAATAAAAAATAAATAAATAAAATGAATATATCTGAATCAATCTAATAATCTGTCATTTCATATTTTCAATAAATATTCCAGAAATTCGAATACAAAATTTAAATAAATTATTATAATAGATTCATTTTATTTTCATAAATTCGTTCATTAATTCGTGTGATTTAAATTCTACATAAGTTTTATCAACACGTCACAATTGGCTCAGATTCAATGAACGTACGGCGGTCAGATGGCACGTTTTCGGCGAACCGTAGTTTACGACTATCAACGTGTTTATTTTATTTTAAAATGTTTACTGATTTTAATTTTACAACATACTCATACTTATAAATTATTACCTTTACAGTTTCGGCCGTATATACTTAGCGAGTGATTTGTTGAACAATACTGTGCAATCTTTTATTTATTTCCAGCAAGTTGTGTTTGCTTTTATATGATTTTGCATTACTCTGTGCAAGTTATAATTTTGTGTTAGATGTTATTTTAGTATCTTAAGTATGTAAAAATCGCTAGCAAAACATATAAATAAATAAAATAAATAAATCTTTTCAAATGTCCAATCAATAATGACAAACATAAATAAATATAAACATTTATTTTAACTAACACAAATATTCATTTTCTTTCATTATAAATTTTAGTTTTATGGAAGAGAGAAGTAGATTGCGAATCCGACCAGTTGCTCTATCCAATATGTGTATATAATTCGTGTTTTGAAAATAACTTCGTTTGGAAACCTGTATCCGACAAAAAAGGCGTCAGAATGCTACGAAATATTTATAGGCTTAGTATTAGTGTCTTTAACAAAATAATAATAAATTTAATTGTTACAAAAAAAAATACACTGAAGCAAATACAATGAAGAATTCAAAGCTTACTTGAACGTTATGGATATGTATGTATTGTGACTGCGGTAGTCAACGTACTACATGTCGAGTGAGGTCGAGTGAGGTCGAGATACTCTGCATGTTGGATTTTATCGAATCAATAGCTAGTAATTGAACTAAAATACATGTTGTTGCAAAAAATTTGCTCACATACAAATGGCCGCGTGTACACGTGTGTGTAAAATAATGATGCCGTTGTATACCAGCTTCGATCAATAATTTACTAGATTACCGGTAAGCGCTTCAAAAACGGCTCAAAAATTAAGAACACAATGACGTTTGTGAGGTTATTTCAAATTAGTATGGTCTAATCAAAACTTATTGCTAAGGAAATAAGGTTGAGTATGGAACAACCGTTATTGTACATTTCCTATGTCTTTCTGAAGAAAAACCAAAGTTAAGGATGCTCTACATTTCTCTCAAAATCTCAAATGGAGGTGGGCTGGTCATGTTGCGAGATACGATGATAATAATCGATGGACTATCAACACTACAAAATGGAAAGGGCCGTATGGCGTGAGAAGTAGAGGTCGCCCGTGCGCCCGGTGGCAAGACGAGATTGTAGCCTACGCGGGGAGTGATTGGATGACCACCGCCAAAGATAGAGGAAAATGGGACTCTATGGAGGAGGCTTTTACCCTGAAGGGGTCCACACGAAACAAAGATTAATCATATACATCAAAACTGTTTCATATTATTTGTTCTGTATATATTTTATGTGTTGTTTCTGTAATATATTGTTTGTATGTATGTGATACAACTAAATTAGTATTTGTAACTCAGAGTAGTACTGTGGAATAAATAAAGCTATTTTATTATTATTATTATTATTTATTATGTCTTTCTGTCATTCATGGCGTAGGATCGTAAGTGACTGTCAATAGAATCTAAACCGCACTTTATTGCTCGGGAACAAGGCATAGTTTAGGTTGAAATTATTAAACCCTTACATCGTTTTCTTCGATGCCACATTTGAGTATTGTTTTTGTTCGTGACGCCTTTTCTAGTGGTATTGTTGAGCATATGAGCGACTATTATAAGATTAATGTCTTGTTAGTAAGCTACCCCTTAAAGGCGCTACTGCTTGAATAGCCTCTTCTCTTATTGAAGAGGATATAAGCTGTTACGATACTAAATTTACCTAGGAAAATTTTTGACCACAAAATAACTATTTAATAACTATTGATAAGTTAAGAATTGATATGTTAAGGAGTCAGAATCGAACCTGTATCGATTAAATACCGTTGAGCTTTTGAGATTCAAAAATGGAATACGATACCAAAAACGAATTCAAATATTTTGATACCAGCAAAATTAAACACACACATATACATACGAATGTATACATCTATGTGTGCATTTAACATTCACCACATCCAATTCATTACATAATTTTAACATTAAATATATTTCTGATTATATCGGTACACGATATATAATTTACTGTCACATCTCAAATTCCGTGACAACCGGTCTAGATTCGATGAGCATTTTGCGGTTCGTCCGCACGTTTTCGGTAAACCTTCGATTACGCGTATCACTACATTTCAACTGCGGTCCGGAATTGATCTATTATATTATAAGCTATTATATAAGCAACGATTGTGTATTGTTGTACTATTTTTGATGTAAACATTTTATGGTATCTTATGAGTGCTAAGATTACCTAATATTATGGGATAAAACACTGAAGCAGCCACACTGTCATGAAATTTTGTTTTTTTTTTTACGTGACAACGTCGAATAAATCGATGAACGCTGACTGCATGCATGAAAAATTGTCCCGTTACGCTCATTGTCCCGTTACGCTGATTGTACGCTTGCGCCGCATCTATCTCTCTTTCACTCGATTGCAGTCATTTCATCAATGTTTTGTTATGACGTTGTCACGTTAAACCATCGTCCGTAAACTGACTTTACAGACAACCATTGTTTTTTATATTACAGCCAATAAATCTGACAGTGGTAATATTTCGGTCAGCGTGATAAACAATGATCTCGTAATAGCTAAAAAACGATAAATAATTTATTTGGGCTTATGATGCCTTGCCTTGAAATGCCTTCCAGGCTAAATCATCATGTCATAGTTGTCATTGGATTATGTACTAATAGGAATTCCTAAACAAACTATCTTGGTTGTTGGATCAAGAGTCGTATATGAAAATGTGGTGTTGCTTGTCGAATAGAGAAGAAAGATCAAATACTGATAGATATTTTTTTTCAATTTTATAAAAAAAACGTAAATACGATCAAAATAAAAGACAATAGTGATTAATTCGTATTGGATACAAATATAATATAGAGAAAATAAATAAAATAGATCTTTTTGTTGATGGTGTAAGAACTCTTTTAAATTTGTGTCAGTGTACAGAGCACAGGTAACCACTTGGTTATAACAGAACGTTAAGTTGCGTTTATACAAATTTCTCTAATATTTTTTTTTTATTCCGGACCTAATCATGCCTAATCTGGTTGATATGAAACTTTCTCATGATAATATATCATAGTTTCAAGACATTGACTTTTTTATGACAACACAATAAAATTGCTTCATTAGCATAAAAATAAATAAATTACATACTTTTTATTAGTATTTATTGCAAACTTTGTTAACACATTGAAACACTGCTACGTTAAACGCTACGTGCCATATCTCGTAGACAGAGCGTAGCAACAGCGTAGTTTTATAACAACGATTCAGCAGGGTAATAATGCTAGTATTCTTGCCACCGCTTATCGCGGTGATTATTGACATAGTAGCTATATTAATTTATATTTGTATACGCTTGTTTATGCTTTAAATGTTAATAATTCTTTTGAATTTCATATTGTGTATGGGTGTGTGTGTATTGTGAGAATAAACTTGAATTGTTTCAAACGTACATTTGTTTTTTTAAGAAAAAATAAAAAACATTATTGTAAACGGATATTCAGTGTTTTTCCGGTGGCCTTAATGAGATTTCTTGTTTTCGAAACAGCACACGTGCGACGGAACAAAGCTACTCAGCATATATTACAGTGAACCTTTCTAATCCGTTTATTTAGATTTCCACTGGCCTCTTCTCCTGAATATAAAATAGTCTTTGAGTAAATGTAAGCGTTAAGACAAAAAAAAAACAATCATTTGTTAGCTAAGAGACTATAATAATATGCCGTCATATGACGGTAAGCAAAAGTCTGCCAGTAGTCATCTTGGATCTATACGGAACCCAACGCAAAATGAATAATAACAATGGGTTAATAAACAACGATATTACGAATATATAAGAAATTATTAAGTAAAAAGAAAACTTACAGAAAAATTACGAGCCTTTTTGAAATCGCTTAAACAATAAACATTTATTTTTTACAAAAAACAAAACATAAATCTTTCTTATAATGTCACAGAACCCCATTTCAATCAATTTTATATAAACCTAGAAAAAAATAAGAAAGGTACTCCTTGCCCCTCCTGAGCGCCTCAACTGGTTTCTCCTTATTTCCCAGGAGACTTTATTTTAATTATGTTACTCCACAAGATTTTGTTTAATGTATTACGACTTTTATTAAAGCAATAAAATATCGCCGTTGAGCGAATGTGAATTTAGTTTTGAGATTTTTCTTAAAAGATTAGGTCGAATATTGAATGCAGATATATTTTAGAAAGTTCGATAGACGTGCTTCTTGCGGGTAACGTTGTATGTAAACTATGAAGAAATTTATTGAAAGTGACGTATACATTTTTGTTATTTTCATATCTTCCAATCAAATTTAAACAAATTTAATTAGAAAATCGATTTCAGAATATGCAATAATTACTTACTTGGACTCTTGGACCGCATATAAGCTATCATCATTACATATCGTCAACGATAAATTTAAATAATTAAATAACTTATTTACGAGTAAATTTCAAATTAAAATATTGATATTGTTTCATAGTATTTAGTGCATATTATAAGATTTCACTATTGTAGGAATTTTTATTTTTGTTTAAAAGACGGTCTGTCATATATTAGAAAACCGTTCCGAAGTGTATTGAAAGCAATTGTTTTTTTTTTTTTTTTTTTCAGCCTTTTGCCATCCACTGCTGGACGAAAGCCTCCCCCATAGAACGCCAACCATCCCGATCCTGGGCAGCCCGCATCCATCCCGTATCTGCCACCTTTTTTTAATCGTTATTAGTAGTCAATTTTTAATTTCAATTCATTTGAAGGTAGAAAACTGTAAATCGTTATAAATGAAAGGTATATCTTGCCCAAGAAACATGTTCATGTTGATATAATAATGTTCGAGATTAGTATGTTAAAGCATTTAAAAATATTCTAGTTAAAATAGTTCAATTGCTTTCCAATGCTTTAAAAAACTATTCAGATATAACGAACTCGACTTCGTAATTAACGAGTAATCAGCGTATGTTTATTGAAATAAAAATATATATAAATAAATATCAAATTAATATAAATTAAACTCAAGTACGTAACGAGAGCGCACGCGAATGAATTTTTAATGAGATCGATTCTTTTATTTTAATTTTGATTAGTTTATTATATTATTTTTTTTAATATTTTCCGTTGCTGCTAAATATCATTGAATTTTCATAATATGACTAATATGTATACAGTGTGGTATTGCTGGTGCTGCAAAATTTGGTGCATGAGACGTGCACCAAATATCGCTTTGAGCCAGCTCGCATTTGGAGTAACATGCTTCTTCTCAAAGGGGAAGTCTTAGCCCAGCAGTGGGCTGTTATTATGTAATTGCTACTTACTTACTTTTTAAAGTTGCAATATCGAAATGGGGAAGTCGCTTAAATTCTAATGTAACGAATCCTTTTTTACATTTCCAGAATTCATTAATACTTTCCGAACCAAAGTACATTTGTATTAAAAATAGTAAAAGTACTAAAGTAAAACTTATAATTAAAATGGATTAAAATGAACAAATGGGTAAATGTATTCCATCGAATGCCAATCTCGTTACGAGCGCAGTAAATAAAAACAGTACAGCCTAAAATATTCCGCGAATTGAATATTAAAAGTTTCGATCTTATCTGAGGGATTTTATCATAACTTATATAATTAAACAATTTATATAAAAAACATGGGAACTCATATTATGTTTAATAAGAAAATTGTGTAAGTGTCTAGGTACTCACGAAAATTGTGTAAACATGTGAGCTTTCACGCACTTACAATAACAAATATTACGCTGACTTAATCTGACGCTCGAGACCTTACGCTGACTTAATCTGACGCCCGAGACCTTACGCTGTCGTCATCTGCTCAACAGTGTACAACATAATTATTGCAATTAATAATAATTAAATTATGTATAAAATGCACGTGAGAATAAATAATATATTCTATTCTTATATATTCTAATATATTCTTATACGTATAATTTATTTATTTAGACACTTATTAGTTAGAGGCGAAACATTTCCTCGCAACTATGAATATGTGTTGTTTGAGTTTCCAATTTCGTAGTTATTCTGAGTCTAATGATTTTATGCAGCTATTTTATCATTGAAATTCACCGTAGAAAATACATTGGAGTAATAACATTTAAAGGATACATACAACCAATTAGCATATTATATAAAGCGTTAGTCAGTTTTAAGCATTGCTCAAGTAAAATATCATGTAAGTTACTAAATAGCACTGCGAGCAGAAACATATACATTACACCTAAATAAGTGCTATGAAAAGCCTTAAATGAATTAGTTACTGAACTTTTATGGATTTTTTGACGTGACAACGTCTTATAAATTGGTTTGCCGGGTGACACTTCAAGAAACTGCGTTACGCTCCGCTCACGTTATGCGCTCACAATGAGAGCGAGTGAGAGGCACGCGTCCCTTCCACTCGGGCATGGTTAGCCCGCCTAAGAGCGAGAGAGACAGACATAAAAAGTGAAATTCAGTGCGAGATTCTTTGTATAAATTAATGTTTTAAATATAATTCTTTGTATAAATAAAAGTTTTAAATTGTTACTATTATTTCATCCTTCTTCCTACTATACGAATGAATATTCACATTAAAATTATTTTACCACTCAAAGTCGTTGTCACGTAAAACTTTCGCCCGTATACCGACTTTACAGGCAACCAATTTTTTTATTGTATAGGTTGGCGGAAGATCATATGGGCCACCTGATGGTAAGTGGTCACCAATGCCCGAAGACATTGGCATAGTAAGAAATGTTAACCATCCCCAATGCACCACCAACCTTGGGAACTAAGATGTTATGTCCCTTGTGCCTGCAATAACACTGGCTTACTCATCCTTTAAACCGGAACACAACAGTACAAAATACTATCGTTTTGCGGTAAAATATCTGTTAAGTGGGTGGTACCTACCCAGACGAGCTTGCACAAAGCCACCACCAAGTGAAAACTTTTGTGGAATTCATTTAATTACAATTAAATCAATGATTTATTGACTACGGAACTCCAAAAATACCAATTTATATTCAGCTGCAAAGTTATTTTTTCAATCCTGCGTTCATTTAAGTGCTCTCAACATAATGTGAAAAATTTCATATTTATTCGTCCGTATATATGAACTCACATAACCATAAAAAGCTTTAAACAGCATTTACTTTAAAAGCAATTGAGATGTAGAATGAAAACAATCGTATATTTATATTTATATTCACGTACAATGCATCAATTCGTCTACAATTGTTCTCCTGAGGTTAACAGAGCTGTGAGGGATTGTACAAGAAATTGAAAAATGTTTCAGCTGAAATTGCACTCTGTATTTGGTTTCCATTTGTATTTATAGGGATTTTTTAAATATTACATTTAGCAAAATTAATTTGTACAAGCTGACTTCGTATCGGCAGAATAAAGGACAAGTAATATCAAATCAAATCAAATCATGTTAAATATATTTAAAAAAAGACAGGCTTGTTAAAATATGTACACCTGGACAATATTTCTATTTCTTTTATTTATTTTGAATTATAAAAATCAAATATTAGTTCGGGGACGGGGAGTCCCCGATCAGGAACGAGTTATAAGTGTAACTTGAACAATTTTTTTTTAAATCTGAGTTTGATGAAATGAGAAAGATATATTGTTAGGCTTGCTCGTTTACAGTATTAACTATATCCAACGGCTTTGATAGATGGCGGATTATTTAAGCAAAAGAATCGTAGGTCGAAATATTAGTATAAAATACATTTGTACTTCAACTTGCTTAAGTCACTATGAATTATATTAAGTCAAACTACAGGACTATACATTTTTTCAAATCAGAATGACATTTCATGCTTCATACTTTAAAATCACAAATTATCAAACAATCATTTATCCTTTACGTATTCTGAATCGCGGGCGAAGTCGCAGGCAACAGCTACATAATATACATAATACAGTACATACTATTTTTATACATATAAGACAGTTCTTTATATGCTTCTTTAAAATAGTTAAATAAGTAAGGAAAATAACAAAATCTATGTTACCGAACCGATGATAATTTTATTAATTTATTCTGAAGATTCAAAGGCATCGCAAGAGTCAACTTGAAAAATGATCTATATTTAGATTTTCGATCAAAGTTGCCTTAATATCTCGTAATTATAGATTCAGCTTTATTTAATTAAAGCAATATGTGTTGAGGCATAAATTTTCGTAGACGTTGCCGTATCGAGTTATGGTTATCAGGATTCTCGTTGTATCGGATATGTTCAAGATCTTAGCATATTAAACACGTTGCATATTCATATCGTGGGGACACTACAAGTCATCAAAGCACCATCAAGCGATTTGAGTCTCTTTTATAATAGGAGTATTGTCTATTTTTGTTTGATGTAATAAACACTTGTAAGTTGCTGATAAGATCTTAGTTAGCGATTTACAATTTTATTCATTTTTGCTACGTTTAAAGTATGCATTTTGAATTTTCAGCGATATTTGAGTAGTTTTTTTTAATTGTTATTTAACATAAATACATATATACATAATATCGGAATCAAAGTAAAGATGGCATGGAAGCAAGTTAGTACAACACTAAGTTAATATTCACTCAATGTAAGTGTCACTGAGCCCAGGGTTCTCTATACCCTGAGCTCCTAGGAATTGGAGGTTCGCAAAGGTGACTAAACTTTTGGGGCACCGCGGTAGCAAGCGATCCAGTGATGACCCTCGAAAAGCTATCCTTTTTGTAGTGCACTGGTCACAGGTGAGTCACATGTGTAATGCATTATACGAGTACGACAATAATATTAAAGACACACTTGTAAAAAAGGTCATGGTCAAAAATCCGGACAATTTAGAACGTTTTTGATTTGTGTTAGTAAATGTTTAATGAATTGTGATTCTTATATTAAACAACATATGTCTTTTATAGAAGCGTCTTTATTACAACGGTTTACATGTAGCCTAGCGACGTGAAAATCCCAAGTTCAATCAACTTAGCTCATGATGTACGCTTAGTTGGAGCGGTAAATTGGAAAACTAATAATTCCTTAAATCCAGGCAATGCTTAAAGTATATTTATAACGAACTGATAAATTAATGCTATATTGTATCAATTGTTATCAATTAATTAGGTTCATAAACTTATGTCATCGCCTTAACATCACAGACATTGACAATATTCTCTTTGTATTGACGCATATTTATAAAATATACAATATTGTGGAAATACATTGACCATAATGAATAAACAAAAATTTAACAACGATACCTATACAGAGTTATTTTTAATGACCCAGCAACCTCGCAGGACTAAATAGCTAACATAATAAGCAACAACTTTTGTTCTACGACTTTTGATAATTTGTTAGATTTTATTTTCATACAAAAAAAACCTGCTTGAACGTTTATAAAAGCACGCGCATCGCAAAGATCGTCGCGTCGCGTCGTCCTTTCGTGTATGAATGAAATATAGACCTACAAATGTCACGACAGTACGACAAAAACTAGTAAAATCATTTTTTCTTCATGTATTGAGTTATGTCCGAAGTCCTAGAACAAAAGTTGTTGATAATAGTGTTAGCTATCTAGTCCTGCGATGTTGCTGGGTCATTAAAAATAACCCTGTATATTTTCAACAAAACAAAGTGAATAATCCTAACAAAAAACATATTCGAAGTTTGTTAAATTTATCACAAAAGACGGTTATTTCGAAGGCGCGTTCACAAAGATTTGGTCGAAAGCCAACTCAGAAAATTGTTTAACCTCGAGGACTTTTCTGAGTACATGACAAACAAAAGTATGTGGCCAAAAGTCCATTAAAATGGTATACGACTAAGTTCTGATCCGCAATACAGTACATCACGTCACGTATAACAAGCGATATTTTATTTCGTTAGAATAGCTGAATACGGATTATGTAAGTTTTTCTTTGAGAGGCGAGATGGAGTCGATACTACACTTGGTTATTGACGTATGTTCGCGATACGATACCGCTGATGTCTATGGACGGAAAGCATTTGGACTCTACTACCATTTACCATCAGGTGGAGTAGAGCCATTTGCCCTCCCGGACTATAAAAAAATATATATATCAGATGGTAGTTGCTGCAGACACTAGTCCGCGCGCTACCTTTAATATAAAAGAAACTTAACTATTATAGTCGTAGTTATTATTATTATTATTATAATGATAATAATCATTAACATGTAAATATTTTTTATTAAGCAATTGCATATTATAAAAATGCGTTACATGTCATTCGTGTTCGAAAATTCCTTTACTGACACTGATGACATTACTTATTTATTTATTAACATTTATTTACACAATAAATAACTGTACGCATTTAAAATTTAATAATATATTGTGTTAATTTTCAGATAACTCTATTCCTTTGCGAACGTGTATTGTTTTATTAAATATATTTCAATTGATACGATGATGATAAAATAACTGTTAGTATGTTTGTATGGAAAAGTAAAAATATGATTATATACATATACTGCTAGGGTAAGACGTATTCACATTTTGTTGTGAGTTTATTTCGCCAATCGGCTTCAAATCACAATCTTAGACTAATATTCACGTATCTTAACCATCTCAGGTTCAGATGTATATTAAATGTAACATAACACCTACTCAAAGTTATGGCTCAATCAGAACTAATTCGATTATGCTTGTATTACCTAATTATGATACTAGCAATTTATGTCTGTTTAACAATATCTACAGTATGTTCACTTCTATATAATACTTAATATCATAATATGATCGTCAACCAAAATATTCCTAAATCCAACCACCCTGATGTTCTGAAATTCACAAATACATTTTTAAACAATTTTCTGCTTAGCCATTTAACTATGTGGGACCAACTTTCGCCGGCTAAAAAGCTAGAGCTTTGTGCAAGCTCGTCTGGGTACCACCCACTCATCAGATAATCTACCGCAAAACAGTAGAATTTACAGTAATGTTGTGTTCCGGTTAGAAGGGTGAGTGAGCCAGTGTAATTACAGGCACAAGGGACATAACATCATAATTCCCAAGGTGGCGCATTGGTGATGTAAGCGATTTATACAATAAAAAATATATAAAAAAAATAACATCAGTACAGTAATATGAAAACTGGTTTTTCTTTTTCGAATGACACGTCATGAGTGCTTACCACCGCCTGCAAACTCACACTGCAAGAAGTAAAAATCATTTCTCACGATATCAATGCGCACACTCAAGCTGTATCTCTCATGCTTTTTCTTATGTTTTAACTGAATCAGAGACTTAAATAAACAAAACGTCAAAATATTATTTGTCATGTACACAATAAATACTCCGTTACGAACAAACATTGTCTTAGGATATACAGGTAATTAAATGGATATCGAAATTCGATATATCATCACATTTACTAGGTACATTCAATACATACACTTATATACGTTTGATAGCTAATGTAATTTTGCTTGCCCAAGATTTTAGTATGACTCCCAAGATTATACTACCACCGAGAAGATAAACATCGTCGTATTTATCCACATACTAGAACTGACTTATACTTTGTAAGGTGGTAAAGCTGTGAGCTCGTCTGGGTAAGTACCACTCACTCATCAGATATTCTATTGCAAAACAGCAGTAACTGGTATTGTTGTGTTCCGGTTTGAAGGGCGAGTGAGCCCGTGTAATTACAGGCACAAATGTCATAAAATCTTAGTTCCCAAAGTTCGCGCATTGGCGATATAAGCGATGGGTAACATTGGCAGTGTAAACACTTTCAATGTCTTAGGACGTTGGTGACCATTTACCATCAGGTGGTCCATATGTTCGCCTGCCTATCTATCGTATCAAAAATGACTTAATAAAATTCTAAAATTAACTGAATTCACAAGATAATTTAGTGACGTCATATTTCATTTAATTCCAAAATATTTAAATTGTTGTAAAGATAACTTCAAAACAACGTTTCATTCGTTCACACGCTCAAACCGACCCGATTTTATTTTTATGCGTCTGCTAAAAGGCTGTTTCGAAGCAAACTACTGCTGGTTTGTGAATATTCCACGTTCTAGCTTCGAGTTGGACGTGATCACAATTTGAATGGTGCACTGCTCATGCAATGTCTTTAATAGCCGCCATAAATTGAATATGTTAGCTTCTACAAATGTAGTAAAGATTCAATGAAAATCAGTAGGAAAACATTATTATGTATTCATTAATAATATCTTAGAATAATCTAAAATTATTTAAATTTCGAATGCAATTTTAAATAGCATTAAATAGAAAGCAAATAGATTATATACTGTTCATGTTTAATTCTAAAGCGTTTTCTTGTATGTTTGTGTGTGTTATATTCTTTATATGTGTGCATGTCTACTATTTACACGTATATGTTTCATGCTAGGTAATCTTAAATAAGTTAATTTATAATGATTAAATTTATCGAGCGCGTTCTTAATCCTCCCTTCGCGCTGAACTGAGCGTCTACTTTATTGACATGTTCAATAGAAAATATGAAATATTGTACAGATCGCTCACGTACCGAGTTGATACTACAAAATTGCATCCCTGTCGCGTCTAAAGTCTGTCGACTTGAAAATTATATACGAGGTAGAAGTTGCTTATTGCCATTTCTTATTGTGTGATCTCGTCACGTTCAAAGGCTTACTTATATTGAATCTTTCGATGCTAAAAAGTATCTTATTTAATACTGTACTTACGATAAATGTAAGTATGAATCGCATTATTTAGTTAGTTTAGTTATGTTTTCAAATCTCAACGCCCATGTAGTTTAGTTAAGTGTATGGGACTATACAAGGATACATTTGATATCATTTTAGACTGCCTCGTTGGTCTAGTGGCTAGATATAAGGCCGCAGACTCGGTTTTCCTGGGTTCAAGACAGTCGAGCCAATAAATAGTTATTGGGGTTTTCCGTCAGAAAATTCTCAGTAGCAGCCCGGAGTTGGGAAGTTGGAAGTGTGTACACTCCCGTGCCTTGGAAAGCACTAAAAGCCGTTGGTCCTGCGCCAGAACTCTTTCCGGTCGTGTCGGATTGCCGTCCCATCGGATTATGAGAGCTAAGGAAAAGAGAGTGCACCTGTATTTGCGCACCAACTTGTGCACTATAATATCTCCTGCGCAGTTGGTTAATCTCCTTTGAGATTGGCCGCCGTGGCCGAAATCGGTCTGGAGGACCTTATATAGATCATTTTTATATGATGGTACTTTATTTTGTATACTAAAATCGCAGAGAGTTTTTTGATTGACAAATACATCTTACTCAATTAAAAACTGTATAAATAATAAAGACGCATGGAGTTAGTATTCCCTTTTTACCGAAAATACAATAACTAGGAGAAACTACTGACTACTGTTATCGGTTTTTTGTAACAATTCACATTCTAAACAAATGTAACACGTACGTTTATGCGGCCTGTGGGCTACCATTAAAAAAAAACTCTAAAAACCCTCTTCACTGTAGTTTACTACTCGTACTTTTAATTAAACCTGTACGCATATACACAAGACAGAGTATTTCCCATGACGCTGATTATTTGATTTTTACAAAACCTAAATAAAATAAGGATTCTAAAATATATATATACATATATAAAAAAATATTTTACTGACGAAATCATGCACGAAAAATTGTCCCGTTACGCTCATTGTCCCGTTACGCTGATTGTAAGCTTGCGCCGCATCTATCTCTCTTTCACTCGATAGCAGTCATTTCATCAATGTTTTGTTATGACGTTGTCACGTTAAACTATCGTCCGTAAACCGACTTTACAGACAACCATTTTTTTTTAAGTTTACAAATGTATATAATTTCGTATCTGGCTTGAAGACGTAAGTATTCAAGTTTAAAGTATAATCTTTCGAATCACGTGGAATTCTGGTGGAATCCAAGACAAGTTGTAACATATATACATTTAATGCCTTGTCTGAAGAGTGGAATAAATCTTGTCGAAACTTATAATCTGATACGCTCCCCAGTTTCCGCTGAAAGTACAATTCAAAGCAGAAGTTTGTTTATAGTATTTTTGATTTAAAAAAACGATCTGGGTTTTATTTTACTTCTCTGAATTTCTTCTTCAATTATTCTATATAAATTGTAATATTTTTTAAACAATTATTATATATTGTTTCGAAGTTTGGACTACGGTCTGGCTCGTCAAACATTCGGTAATAATATATTAAATTGGTGAATTATATGTTTTATAAGAGATTGATTACTTGTGCAAATTTCAACATAGTATGTACATAATAAGTACATAATATATTAAGTTTTAAGGTAATAATATAAGGTCCTCCAGACCGATTTCGGCCACGGCGGCTAATCTAAAAAGAGATTAGCCAACTGCGCAGGAGATATTATAGTGCACAAGTGTGTGCGCAAACACAGGTGCTCTCTCTTTTCCTTAGCTCTCATAATCCGATGGGACGGCAATCCGACACGACCGGAAAGAGTTCAGGCGCAGGACCAACGGCTAAACGTGCTTTCCGAGACACGGGAGTGTACACACTTCCAACTTACAGACTCCGGGTTGCTACTGAGAATTTGACAGAAAACCCCAATAACTATTTATTGGCCCGACCTGGGAATTGAACCCAGAACCATCGAGTCTGCGGCCTTATATCAAGCCACTAGACCGAGGCATTAAGTTTTGCATCAAACTTAAACCTATTTTCTTAAATAATAATTATGAGTAGATACAAACGTTATGGTTAGATATGTAAATTACAAAAAGATAAATTTTATATTATAGGTTATAGGCACGTACGTTATGAAGCGGTTCATTTTATATAACTTAATTTACAAGGGTTAACATCGGGGGCATATAATGGCTAAGCTCCTCAAATAACAATTGTCTGGGGCCGAAACCTGTGTTTAAATTTAATTAAATACCGGAGTTCAAAGACTGGGAAGCCACATTATTTTCTTTCTCTCATCCATTTACTTGGTGTATATATAAAAGGGACCGATGTTACTCGTCTGGAGGATATTTGTTTTTGATTAATTAACTTCACAAACTTACAAATGGGGCTTATGATGCGTATGAATTTAATTGGATTCAATTGAGGAGGTTCTGAAAATAATTGTTCTTCTTCAGTGCTGGATAGAGCGACGTTCCTGATATGCGATCAATAAAGAAAACTTTAAGTATTTATATTATGTAACTATTGTCTTTGTGTGCTAATATTGCAAAATTTGTCTTTTTTTCTTGGCGGAAAAATTGTGCACCTGATTATAAGTAGTTTAGTTTACCGGGCCTCGAAAATTACCGATGCAAGATATATTAAATATTTTAATTCACCAAAGCGGTACCAATCTTGGGAACTTACATAATTATTATGTCCCTTGTGCCTGTAGTTAGACTAGCTCACTCACACATAAAACTAGAAAACAACAATATTAAATATTGCTACTTGGCATTAAAATATCCAATGAGTAATTAGTATCAATCCAGACTGATTTACATAACACCGTACTTGGTAAAGTTTTGTAACTTATTTATCAATTAAACTGTTTTATAAACCTGAAACGCGATGCGATGCAACTCTATAATGATAGAGCACTACTACGCCACTTCATAAAACATAAAAAGTCTGTTATATTCACCTACGTTGTTCTTAAATAACATATTCACGAATGCTTACAATTGATATCCAATATAAAAGTAAAATTTTGTACATGTTTAGATAAATGTGCACGCAGACAAATTTTATTTGAGATTTCTAGTATATTTCAAAAATTAAGAGAATAAGTATATGTTATAGTAGTTTTTGATTATTAGCAAAAATGTCTGTAAGTTTTGCGAGCGAGACATTAAATTATGTTTAATATCATATCTTCTAATTTCTTATTTTTTATTTAATTGAAGTATTAAAAAGTGAACCCTAACAAGCTAACTATATGTAAGGTAAAATATATAATTAATAACAAGGGCTCTGTAATTAATTTGTGGCTATTAAAGATTGTGTTTTAGTAAATTCGTTCATTCTGTTTTATTTTCAGAGTTCATGAAATAAAAACTGATAACGTGAAAGCGATATTTATTATAACAGACAAGTTTCAAAACTGAAAACCTATAAAGGCCCTAGGGGTATAAGCATGGTGAATTTGCCCCTGAAAGGTATCAGCTCGATACTGCGGCGGTTTTTAGGTACTAATGAGATAATAAGACCCTGAAAATTTCAGCTTTCGAAACCAATCGGTTTTCGAGAAAAAGCCAAATATGTAAAAATCAGATAAAATGAAAATTCTCAGAGACTTTTTTACCGATTGACTTATACTCGGGATATGTTTTGGGGGTCGATGGAAGCTTTTCGGAAAAAAAATGGGAGCTTAATCGATCGACCATAACCTCAAAAAAAATGACTTTTTAGGTTTAATTTCGATTTTTCACTATGATACGGTTCTGGTACAATTATGAAACAATTTTTTTTGGATTCCTCATCCATTTTCCTATAGATATATGTGCTTTGAAATTTTTTTAAAAAGGTACGCCATATAGCAAAAAAATAAAAACCACTTTTTAATTAATTATGTATTTTTTTTTGCAATAATATTAAAATTCTTTTAAAATTGTCGCTTTTAGGTATTAGGTCCATGATCCATGTTCATAGGCATATGGTATGTTATCGACTCAATCGTCTTAAGTCCGAAAAGAACCGCACGACCGACGCGCCCACTGGCCCATTTGGTCGCATATACAACAGCTTCACATGTGTTGTTTATGATCTGAATCTGGGAGATTGTTTGTTCACATTTCATTTGTTAAACTAATAAAATGACTCCTAACAAAACAATCAATGATAAGTGTTGCATTTGCTCAAAAATAGTAAAGAAAGTTCCGGGAACTCCTAAAACTTTATTAACAGAACAAGACATTGATGAGTTTTCTGCAGTATTTGATGGTGAATTTTTTACTGGTGATATTGTTTGTGGCAAATGTCGTGTAGGGATGTATAAAAAAATAAAAGTTGATTCGGTTGCTATTGATTCTGAAGATGGATCTGAATCTATCGTTAGTGAAATGTTAGACCGAACGGAGTCTAGTCTGTCACATATGACGTTATCTCAGTCAAGTTCAGATGATCCTTCTTTTAGAGTTAACATCACTCCTACTGATAACTGTACAGAGTACATTGAGATTCCTAAGAAAAGAACTATTTCAACTCATCGATATTGTTGTCTCTGCAGTAATACTAGTGATTTAAGTATTATTCCTCAAAAAGCCCGAATGCAGTCATTCATTAAACGACGAGTTTTCATACCAGATGGAAATCGATGCTGTCGAACTCATTTAATAAATAAACGATTCTATGATGAATCTCTAGATTTGATCAGAGTTTATTCTAACTGGACTTCAATTTCATCCGTAGAATTAAGTAATATGATGGACAATTTTGCTGTTGAATGCGATTCAACATTACTGGATAAAATGGAAGATTATCGTTTATCAGATGAGAAACTTCGTGTTTTGACTGGCTTAAAATGGGAAAATGTGATTGAGTTGCGGAATTGGTTAGTTTCAATGAGAAATACTAATGCTCGGAGTGTAACTCAAGCAATAGTAGTGTTTTTAGTCAAGCTTCGCACAGGTAATTCAAATAAGTTGATATCTACAATCTTGGATATTAATGAAGAGCAGTTAGTGTCAAAGTATTGTGAACAAGTCATCGAATCTTTTGAAAACGACGTTTTACCTTCGCGCTTTGGTTTAAATGCAGTATCTAGAGATGATCTTATTGAGAATCATACATCTGCAGTGCCTAAGAAACTTCACAATGATTTGAACGACAAACTCATTTTAATTTTTGATGGGACTTATGCTCGTCATGAGAAAAGTTCTAATAATGAGTATCAAAGAAAGTCATATTCTGGTCAAAAAAAAGTACCACTGTGTAAGCCATTTACGATTTGCACTACCGATGGATACATAGTTGATATGTTGGGACCGTATTATGCTAACCAAAATGATGCTACTATAATGCGGGATATCATAGATAATCCTGATGGTATATGTCATTTATTAGAACCTGGCGATGCATTGGTGGTCGATCGAGGATTCCGTGATGTGAAAGAATACTTAGAAAATAAAAATTATAAAGTATTAATGCCAGCATTCAAGGGGAAAAAAAACCAATTAACAACAGCCGAGTCTAACGCTTCAAGAAATGTAACAAAAATTCGTTGGGCCGTAGAGGCAGTTCATGGGATGTTAAAACAAAAATATCATTTACTCGATCAAAGACTTGACAACAAAATGCTTCCTAGGATTGGAAGTTTTTTTAAGATTGCCTCATTCTTGCATAATATGTATAGTAAGCGTCTAACTTCTGACTCAGAGTTTTTGGATGAAGTCATCGAAACAATGAAATCGCAAAATAATGTAGTGAATACGTTAGCTGACGACGTTAAAAAAAATGGCTGGCAGCGTAAAAAATTGACGTTTCAAACAATTTCATCTGAAACTCTAGAAGACTTTCCGGAAATGACAGAAAAAGATCTGCGTATTTTTTTCACTGGATCCTATCAATTGAAGCAGGCCGTTTCCTATTTAGCAGAAATGCTTGATGAAGCAGGTAATCTCACAATTAAATATGTAAAAGACCAGTCAAACATACTCAAAGTTCAAGTTCAATCCAGACATATTAATAAAAAGGTTTATAGATGTTTTATTCAGTATAAAAAAAATGCTATTGGCCCAAAAAGCATATTGAGGCATAGTTGTGAATGTGCAAATGGTCTGAGAACAATTGGATGTTGCTCTCATGTCGCTGCTGTCGTTTATTATTTATCACACGGGAGATATTTAACAAAGATTCTGAGGCCTGCTGAAATACTCAGCAAATTATTTGATACAGACAATGTTTCACCTGTGATTGAAGAGGATAGTGATGAAGACTGATAAAATATGATTATATAGTTTTTCCTGAAGTATATCTTCCATTTTTTGTTACGTTTTTATAATTTACAAACTGAAACCTATTTCTTATTTTATAAGTATAATTTGTTTATGATATTTAATTTGAAATTATATGATATTAAAAGATTTAACTGCTGATGCAGAGACATTTTTGTACTTATTTACAAAAAATTCAAGAACATATGAAAACTAGAAAAATAATGATTCACACTTGTAACATATAAATAAAGTAAATATTTGCTTAAAAATTGGTTTTTAATTTTTTTGCTATATGGCGTACCTTTTTAAAAAAATTTCAAAGCACATATATCTATAGGAAAATAGATGAGGAATCCAAAAAAAATTGTTTCATAATTGTACCAGAACCGTATCATAGTGAAAAATCGAAATTAAACCTAAAAAGTCATTTTTTTTGAGGTTATGGTCGATCGATTAAGCTCCCAATTTTTTTCCGAAAAGCTTCCATCGACCCCCAAAACATATCCCGAGTATAAGTCAATCGGTAAAAAAGTCTCTGAGAATTTTCATTTTATCTGATTTTTACATATTTGGCTTTTTCTCGAAAACCGATTGGTTTCGAAAGCTGAAATTTTCAGGGTCTTATTATCTCATTAGTACCTAAAAACCGCCGCAGTATCGAGCTGATACCTTTCAGGGGCAAATTCACCATGCTTATACCCCTAGGGCCTTTAAAGTAATTTCTTAAAAAAATATAGTATCTATTTGAATTCATTCTTTTAGAAATTTCCGCACTTAATTTTTAAATATATATAATTAATTGCGATACAAATAATTTATTTTGAGTTACCCCTTAAACACACTCATACGATACTTTTAAATAGGTATTCCACAAGGAGCTAGTTTTGGACCATTTTAATTTTTAATATAATTATGTAATAGACTTATTTCCTTTTCTAAAGGTATTGCGTATGTTGGCCAATAATTAGATTAGAATAAGCCTCAAAAAAAGAAATAGCCAATGCAATATAAAGGAGACTTCCACACAAAAACGAAAGATTTTTTCCGTTCGTTAGGTTTTTAGTGATCAAGAATCAAAAGTAAAAAAAATAATAATTAACCTATTTTGAAGTGGAACCAGGATACTCGAACGACATTTTTTCCTGTAATGTTTAATCTTTACTAATATATAAAGCCGAAGAGTTAGTTTGTTTGATCCGAGTTTGATTTTATCGAGGAAGGTTCTAGGCTGGTTTTTAATCATTATATTTCTATTAACTATACGCGGGTGATACATTGGGGCATAGCTAGTATTTAATAAAACATTTTAACTTTGAATTGTACTACAATACTATTTATAAACTAGCTTGTTATTCTAAAAAAGAATCATGCTTAGGTGTTTTATGTTACGTTCGTTAAATTAATTAAAAGTTACGAACTGTTAACTAGCTCAGTTTATATTATTATGTTAACTGGCTTTGTTTAGTATTGTTAATCAAAGTCATATTTAATAATGTTATTTGTATGCATTAAATTATAATTTATTTTTTCAGAAACTATGATGGATGTATATGATGACACAAGAAATTTTACAGTTATGAACTTACTTGGTGTTGATGTAACGCTGCAGTTTTTTTTCTCTTAAAGAAATTTCTTCTCTATAGGCTAAAAAGGGTCTTCAAATTTTTAATGCACATATATTGGCCAGATTGAAACATCACTTTTTACCAACCTCACTAATTACCACGTCTTGAAATAATGGTTATAATTTATATATCAACAATCTTCCTACCTTGGCCTCGCCGCCTGCTCCCATAAGTTTTTTTTTATTATATAGGTAGGCGGAGGAGCGTATGGGCCACTTGATGGTAAGTGGTCACCAACGCCCATTGATGAAGAGATGTTAACCATCGTTTACATTGCCAATGCGCCACCAACTTTGGGAATTAAAATATTATGTCCCTTGTGCCTGTAATTACACTGGCTCGCTCACCCTTCAAACCGGAACACAACAATACAAAGTACTGCTATTTTGCGATAGAATATCTGATGAGTGGGTGGTACCTACCCAGACGAGCTTGCACAAAGCTCTACCACCAAGTATTATTCGAATATTCTAGTCCAGTTAATTGAATCAACATATCGAAATTTACTTATTTATTATATTAGTTTATTAATAGGATTTATAATATGAAATATATTGGTCACAATAATAAAGGAAAGAAAATCAATTTGGCTCAAATGTTTGCCATGGAAGTATCTACGTAAGAAATGTCTCCATTGACGTCGACAGCTGCGTCCGTTTCGTTCAGATTAATGGACAGGTTTTGTCTGGACAACTTTCATTTCCTACATCCAAGACACGACGTTTGTGGGAATCTAAAACTAATAAACACTGAAACATTCATTTTTACCGATAAAAAAAATATTTCCTCTAGATTTTATTTATTCAATGAAATAACTTTCAACGTTAAATACACATTATTATATATTGACCTACTTACGAAAATGTCGTAAAATGAATGAATATGTCGAAAAAGAAGCGGTCGTTGATGTAAACGAGTTTTAGAGTTGATTTGATGAGCAGAAGGTATCGTACCATAGACAGATAGACCAGCTTTGTCAGAGGACAGTAGTTATCTGAGTGATGATTATGACGATGACGAAGATGATGATGAATGGCGCATGGCAAAACTTTCCATGTGACGTAATATATTTATTAATGTATGTTATTAATAAAATATTAAATGAAAAACATTAAAGAATAACCAGAAATCCGTTCTTCCTTATTGAAAGGAAAATGTGTCCTCGATATCATGTTACTGAAAAAAATATTTACCAGCATCGTAAATATTGTCATGTTTTATCGTAATGTATTAATATTGTCAATAAGGTAAATGTGTTTGATAAAATACGTTCGTTAAATACGAGATAGTATTGAATATAATCGAAATTTAAAGATAGAGCTCAGAAGCGTACTATAGGAGAGAGAGAGTCCAGTCCAGTCCAGAGAGAGTGGACGAAAAAGGGTATGATTGAATAAATATATATATTTATATAAGTAGTTTGACAGGCAAATTGAATTATTCTCTACCTCCAACTTAAATCAAATTAATATTTAAATATTGTTATTATTAAAATTCGTAATTTCTAGGTTACGCTTCATTTGCAAAATTCATTTTGAATTTCATTATTATTTAATAAATTTCAAATTAATTTATACATTATTGTATCTTGCACTAAATACTTCAACGAGAGACAGATTCGTAATGGAGCTTATTGCAACGCCAGCAGCCATTTAAAGGCTTAAGAGACGAGGTAGAAGCTGGCTACATAGAATTTGGCTTGCCGTATTCCTTCTTGCATCGAAAAGCCTTTCTTGATTTTCGTTATAATGTTTCAATTTATTAAATTCCAAAACTAATTTAATTTATTGAGTAGCACTGTGTAACATTGCCAAACATAAGCCGAGATGGCCCAGTGGTAAAAACTCGTGAATCTTAACCGATGATTGTAGGTTCAAACCTTTGGAAGCACCACTGAATTTAATGTGCTTAATTTGTGATTATAATTAATCTTAATCTCAATTTTTTTTTGAAGATATAAATACCCTCCCTCCCAAAAACCTTGAAGTCTTGCTAAGATACCTACTATACAAAGAATGAGGTTTAAGCCGAGCGCAGTACCGATGAAGGAAATAATGCGGGTTCATGGAAAGTAACTTTTTTATTTTGTACAGCAGTAAAATATTTAAAAAAAAACCTCTTATATGCGACGTTACCTTGTAGGTTAGAAGGACTACACCTAGTTGATTATATCAGAAGAATGAAACAACAAAATATAGTACACAATATATATAACAATTAAACAATTGTAAAGAACAGCGTTAAAAACATTTATCAAAACATATATTATTATGATTTTGATAAAGCTGTACTCACAGCAATTCAAAACATTGACGCTTAGTTAATTTGACTTTATATATATATATGTTAAAAGAGATAAGCGAAGGCATCACTGCGGTTCGTAATATCCGGTTACAGAGGGATACTTCTAAACAGACCCCGGGGTTATTTTCGGGAGCGTTTTGTTATTGACGAGCGCCATACATTCATCGGTTTATTGCGAGTTCCTTTTGCACAAAGCCTTTTGTAGGAAAATTTTATCTTTATAAATGGCTTATTCGCTTCCATTCTGACAGCTGATCGTTTAGATTTCATTTAAAATTTTAAAGTATTTACGTAATAACAAACGCTGATTCTGATTGAGTGAAATAAACTCAAATACGATATTCTCAATTAAAAAGTATCATACTTTCGGTTGTCGAAAATCTATTGTCATATTTGATATAATACATATCACAACATTAGCATTTAAAATTATATCGTAATCAGTAATACTAGTGCAACTGATATACCTAGCATTTTTAATATATAAATATTTTAACATAACTTTAGATTGAAAGCTCTAGCGGAATTCTCATTTGTACGTTACAAATAGACGAAGCTCTGCACCGCACGTGGTTAGAAAATTTAGTTGACCATATGAGATAGATGGTATCCATGATATATATATATATATATATATATATATGTATAACGCTCTATATATCTATATACATAGAGGGTTAGAGAATGATACTCAAAGTACTACTAAATTGAATCTGACTCAACAATATTAATAATTAAGATATTAACAGCTAGTAAGATCAGCGATTAATTTTATCAAAGCTAAATCTAAGCAATGCTACCTACCCCTAGGGTAGAAGTCATCTACAAATACTCGTATCTCTTACTGTCGTTCTTTCTAGCACTCTTTCTATCCCTCTTAATTGCTATAACATGATGAAATTTTGAATTTTACATTTTTCAAAAACTTATATAACCAAATAATCTTTAAGGACTGCATTCTAGTTATACATTATTAATTATTACTTATTAAATAATATATGATATTGAATAAACATTCTCTGAATGTCAAAATATACGTTATAATTAAACTAAATAAGTTTCAACATTTGGCTTGAATTAACTGTTGACAATATCGCTTTTGCAAAAACCACTACAAAGCCTAACAGACAACCTAACCTAACCTAATTCAATTCATTTACATAACATTATTAAAAGAACAATGAAAGAGTTGCATTTGGATCGTAATATAAGTAGATGAACACAACGCAACACTACTGTTTTTTTGTTTGCAAATTTCACTTGTAAAGATAAACCAATTAAGAAAATTCAGTCTTTAAAATAACTGAAACACGATATTTTATATAGCAAGTTCCTCCTGATGCGTCTGTCTGTCACAATTATAGAATGGATTTTCATACGAATTTTAGTTATGGACGAAATGATTAATAACAAAACTTATGTACATCAATATTGTACACGTGATTCTTATTATGACCTTAATTTTATCGAATATTGTGTTTTATGCTTATAGGCCTATGTAATAAGGACTATTTCTATATCCTGTAATTTTTTGGAGTCCTATGTTTGGATGTAGAGATCACGAAAGAACTGGTCCAAGCTTGCAATCTTTTAGATCGGAATATTAAGAGTATAAAGTTTGCACTAGTTTTTATATACACAATTTATAAAGGACTGTCTAATATCCTGCGTAGTTGGCTGTCAGCCTGCCTTGAGCATGGCGGCCGTCACCAAAGCAATATTTTTTTATAGCATAGGTATGCGGACGAGCATATTGGCCACGTGATGGTAAGTGGTTACCAACGCCCATAGACATTGGCGTTGTAAGAGATGTTAACCACCGTTTACATCGCCCTTGTGCGTGTAAACGGTAGTATGGTAATGGTGGTATGGTATGGTGGTATGGTATGGTGGTATGGTATGTGGTGGTGGTAATATGTAATTGCACTGGCTCACTCATCCTTCACACCGGAACACAACAATACTATCGATGCTGTTTTGCGGTAGAATATCTGACTGGTAGCTCTACCACCAAGTAGTTTTTTTTGTATTTACTAGGGCAGTTATGGTAGCAATCATCACTAATAAACATTGACACTGTTAGAAATAACAAACATTACTTATATCAATGCACCACCAACCGTGGGAACTACAAAATTATTTCCCATATACCTGGAACACTGATCCTTCATTTTAGAATATTACAGTACTAAGTAATAATATATATAATATAATAACTTAATATAATAACTTATTCACACACGGCCATCTGATCCCAAACTAAGCAGAGCTTGTACTATGGAAACCAGACAACTGATATACTACATATACTACTTTTTCTTTTGTAAATACATACTTATATAGATAATTACACCCAGACTCAGGACAAACAGACATGTTCATGCACACAAATGTCTGTCCTGGGTGGGGGATCGAACCCACGACCTGCGGCGTGAAAAGCAAGTGTCTTACCAACCACGCCAACGGGCTCGTCAAACTAAGTATTTATTTATTAGGCTTGCTAGCGACCATTACATACACAGAATTATAAAACATCGAAACAGATGTTTAATAAATCACTACTATTACTTGCAACAAAAAGTCAAAAACAAAAACGAAGTTTGTACATGCACACATTTTTACAATCTAAATATGAAGCTGATATGTAAATATTTAACCTTTTCCCCCCGCCCTAGTATAGCCGTTCCGTGGTAAAATATGAGATGACTGGATGGTACCTGGTATATATAATGGTACTGGATGGCCTTGTACAAACGACAACGTCCTCCCTGAGAAATTTCGTCACGGTGGCCAACTTTAAGACAGATTAGTCAATTGCACAGAACATATTATAGTGCACAAGATTGGGCACAAACATACCTATGTTTGTGCCCATGTGTGTGTCGGCTATCCAGTAGACCAACGAGACAGTCAAAAAGAGCCAAGTATTATATTTATAAAATATTATTATTTATAAAATACTACTTAAATTGTTTTTTTTTTTTATAAAAGAAAATAACTCTCTTTAAAGAGAATGTTTATAAGTCGCGTAGTTTGCAGACATATTAGCTTCTGTTTGAGTGCTAACACGTAGTAAGGTTTGCCTTCAGTCTAGTTTGTGTTTCTGACGGGAAAATTGAATAAACAAATTTAAAGTAAACCGTTTAAAGACAAGGAAACTAACACATCGGTGTAATTTACGTTCTCAACAAACATATACATGTATATATTATTAACAATAATGCAACAATGTTCGTAAATTCCTATATAAGTCATATCTATATAGTATTTTATGTACGGCGTTGCAATAGTTAAAATTATTTTTTATATTAAATTTTTGGATACGACTCTTATGTTATATGCTTGACATTGATAGCATATACCATTTACCCGTCTGGGTATATACACCATTAAAGCACATGCAACCATGCGACAATACTTATTGTTGTATTCCGGCATAAAGTTAACCTCTTAGTTTCTAAGGCGCGTTGGTAACTGACATTGTATGTAATATGATTAATATTTCTAACATTCCTTATGAATCGTGGTAACAGCTTATCACAGTGATTCAGAACACCTACTAAGTTTATAAAAAAGTCCTATGTCACGAATATTCGTTAGTGTCAACAATAACTATACACAAGTTCAATTTAAATTGAGGTTCTGACGCTAACAGAACTGCTTCAAAAATCAATACATTTTTCAGTATATTTCTTTTAAGTCCATTTTACGAATGAAATATTATAATCATTTTTATATTCAACGTAAAATTATGATTGGAATTGCGTTTTCCTGAGAAATTATATAATTGAACTACGCGTTACAGTCGCTTTTCTGGTATTTATAAAATTTAATACGGTCGTAGTATTTTCTTTGGAAATATACTCAAATTCGAAATTCGACGTAGAACACAATCATATCGCAAGAAGATGTATATATACACAACTAAACTAAAAAAGAGTGTGTGTACTTATGTACACGCGTTAGAAGTTATACTTCTTTGGCGTATGGAAAAAAAAATAACTAAAATGCAGTAGTGATTAACGATAAATATTAAAATTGATAAAAAAGATTTTATTTAAATAAAAAAGGTTTTATTAACGTAATAAAAATACTAGAATATACAACTTGAACATAGTTATCGATTTTCATGCCACCTAGAACTAACTTCACGTTGTAGAATTCAGGTGTTTAATGAGCGGTTAAGCAGTAGCATACTGTTAATTTTGTGTCACAGATGCGCGCGCATCTTAAAATTTCACTCTCATCATTTTTTCATAACGCGCCTAAAGAAGTATAACTTCAAAAACTAAAACTATTAAACACTACACTAAACTTCTTCAACGAGAAGAATCATCTTGCCGGCCGGCAAGGTGGGGACGCCTAGTGCAGATCGTTCGTATCGGCTTTACTGACCGTCGTCGTGTCTGGACTCTACTATTACTTACCATCAGGAGGAGTAGTCATTTACATTCCCGGCAAATATAAAAAAATAAAAAACTAACCGTCCATTTCGAGATAATAACAACGAACGGGTTTCCCGTAACACTCGTAATTTTTTGTATACGTATTTTATATCGTATTTTCTCGAAATTTCCATATGACGTTGCTTTTCAATTGAATAACAAGATGTATATTATTAAATATTAATATACTGGTGCAATTACTCATACATATAAAATATTATATTAGAAAGTAGTTTTCTTAATTATAAACTGCATACATATTTCAAAAACCATCCATTTCGATTTAATAACATCGCCGGGTGTCCCGCGACAGTCGTTATTTTTTCTTTGTATAAATATTCTCGAAATTTCAATATGACGTAGTTTTTCTATTGAATATGATACATGTGCTTATACAACGAGTTTATTCATTTTAAACGTGTATCTATCTCCAGCAACGGTCTCTGACGTAGAGTCGCCGTTTAATATCCGGTCGGGACTAAGGAAACCGGTGCTCTAACCGTGGATGCTGTCCACATAGGACAGCATGTATTTGTAGACGTAAGAATCTTCTTACATATATTTTATCTTTTTTTACGTACATAAAAGTAAATTATATAAAATATATTATGTGATCAGCAATGCTATTATGTGTGCACTCATTTCGTATACCTCTCGTGAAATGTTGAAAATCGACTTACGCTGTTTTGCTAATACGCTGTTTTGAATGTTAATAATTACACGAACGTATTTTTCTTTGTAGACCTACTAAAGCTTTTTAAAACAGTTATCCACTAGCTTATATGAGCTTTTATATACACTGTGCTAGCCCGTAATTTATTTTTATTTATTTCATAGGAAGCCAACATAATGTACAATGATCTAAAATTTTTTTAACAGTAAAAGTTTTACAATATAGAATATGTAGCTACAAAGTACATTACAATTATAGGCTAACTCAGCATGCACTGTAATAAAAACATAAAAAAAAAACTTTTCTCACACTCTCACTCCATGTTTACAAATATATAAATTAAAAAATAACAACACAACACTATGCTTATCTAATAAAGTTTAAATCAATCTAAGCTTCAAATTGAAAAATAAGTAGAGATAAAAAATTTAAACAACGAAATAGCTAGTTTAAAGCACAAAATAAAAAATTATAAAATAACAAACAATGAAAACCATAAAATAATATAGAAAAAAATATAACTCTTTTGTAAGAGGTATATGGACTATTCCGCAGATATTTTTATAATAAGTATATTACGTTTAAAGTTTAAAATTATTTTTTATTTTTGTTTTATAAGATTTTAGATTATCGTTATATATATCAATACCAACTTTTTTAGAAATTTTATTATAAGTTCTAAAAGCCCTATTTAAAGGTGCCGTTATTCCTAAATTTGTTCTCGCAAACCGACATTTGAAAGTTGGTGTATTTGTATGCCTCGCATTAGGTCTCGGTACTACTATTTTAAATTCTTTTAATAATTGAGGACAATCAATGTTACCTGATATTATTTTATGTAAAAAGCATACGTCCAGCATATCTCTACGATTTTTAAGCGTTATCATATTGTAATATTTTAATAAAGCATCATAATTATTAAGCATAATCATATTTCTATCTTTGAACCTAACAAATTTTAGCAATTTCTTTTGAATTCTCTCTATCCTGTCTATATGAACTTGATAAAAGGGACTCCATGCTACGGAGCAATATTCTAATTTACTTCTTATAAACGAATTAAATAATGTTATTATAGAATCTGGTTTTTTAAAGGCTTTTGTACTTCTTTTTATGAATCCTAATATTTTTAATGATTTACTGGCCAGTTCGTCTATATGTGGAATAAAGCTCATTTTAGAGTCAACAGTTATACCTAAATCTTTTATTTGGTTAACTCTATTTAAATTAGATTCATTTATCTTGTAGTCATAAATAATATTGGATATTTTTCTGCTGAACGTTAAGATGTAACATTTGCTTTGATTTAAATTCATATGGTTTTCCCTACACCACTTTGCAAATCTGTCTAAGTCTAACTGTAGCAATTCCGAATCCTGTAAACTATTTATATTCCTATAAATTTTCAGGTCATCTGCATAAAGTTGAATTTTACTGTTATGAAAACAATTTTCCACATCGTTTATAAAAATACCAAATAATATGGGACCCAGACAAGAACCTTGGGGGACTCCAGAGGTTGCCGAAAACGTATGTGATTCATATCCACCCATGACCACATTCATTTCCCTTTGTTTTAGGTAATTATGCAAAAGTGTAAGCAGTTTTCCATTAAATCCATATCTGTGAAGTTTGTTCATTAAAATATTGTGATCCACGACATCAAATGCTTTAGCCAAATCGGTATAGATACAGTCAACCTGATAATTATTATCCATAGATTTAGAAATGCTATTAACAAATGTGGCCAAATTAGACATTGTGGACCTGTTTTTAATAAAACCGTGTTGATGATGTGTTATTAGTGATTTCATTTGCCAAGTTAAAAAAGGAGATAGTAATGACTCAAATATTTTGGAAAATATAGATAGAATTGACACGGGTCTATAGTTTTTTATATCTTTTCTGTCCCCACTTTTAAAAATCGGGACTACCCGCGCCTTTTTCCACAAACTTGGAAATTTGCCTTGATCTATTGAATTTTGATAAATTATTGAAAGTGGATCTACCAAAGCTGATGCACACTGTTTAACAAAAATTGGAGGAACATTATCTGGACCTGTACCTTTATTGACATTTACTGATTTCAGTTTATTTAATATTTCGCTCTTATTAATAATTATTTTAGTTATTTGTGAATATTGACTTGAATTATTTATTAAAGTTGAAGTTTCGCAATGCGTAGAATCGTAATTACTATAAATACTTGAAAAATGTTTGGCAAATTGGTCACAAATACTTTTCCCATCACTATAATTACAATTATCCATTGTCATCAAGGCTGGGTAGTCACATTTTTGGTTTCGAAGATTCTTTTGATAAGAGTAAAAGAACTTTGGATTTATTTTAATGTTGCTTTCTATGTTTTCAATATATCTCTTATAGTCCGTATCAATAATATCCCTACACCTGTCCCTAAGTAATTTAAATTCAATTTCATCTAGTGGGTTACCATACTTTTTACTTAATAGTCTATATTTGTTTTTTTCTTTTAGTCTCCTTATAAGTTGACGCGAATACCACACTGGATATTTAGTTTGATTTTTAACAACCTTTTTTGGAACATAAAGTTCTATGATTTTTCTTAATTCCTCATAGAATATTGTGACCATATCATCGATATTGTTACAATTAATAAAAATTCTTTCCCAATTTATGTGACCTAGTCTTTCTTTAATGACTTCATAGTCAGCATTAAAATAAGCATATTTAATTTTGTTCTTAGGTGTTATTAAAATTTCAGTCGAATCATCAATTTCAATAATAAATTCCAAGGGAGGGTGATATTTGTCAATAGAACACATATATGTATCACTGTCTTGAACATTAATGTTCGTCATGTTAGTGAAAACCAAATCCAAAATTTTTCCATAGTTATTTTTAATACCGTTAACCTGGGATAGGTTTGTCAAATCCATGAAATCCTTTACTAAAGCATTAGCCGTAAAATTCGTTCTTAATACTGTAAATTTTTTTAAATTGTCTTTTTCACAAGCCCATTGTATGGATGGAATATTAAAATCACCAATTATTAGTGTAAAACTTTGTTTAATAACCACTTTTTCTACGTTTTGAATGAAAACATCTAGAGTTTCACATTTTAGGGGCGATGGAATATATAGTGCACATAATGATATAGTAGAATTTCCTATTAATATATTAACCCATAGATCCTCAATTTTAGTTTCCCAAGTGGTCATGCGGTAGCTATTAATTTTTTTTGTGACTGCTATTAATACACCCCCACCATCCAATTTAGATGTATTACTTGATTCTCTGTCTCGTCTATATACATTATACCTGTTGTCTATAAATTCACTATTATATACACTTTTATTTAACCATGTCTCTGTGAAGACTATTACATCAAAATCCGTATTCAGTAACGCACTGTAAATTTCATTTGTTTTAGTCCTAATACCTCTTACATTCTGATAAAAAACTTTCAAATTACTAACCATAAAAGAACAAAACTTAATACTAACAAAAGAGTTAAAAACAGAACAATATAATAATAATATTTATGTATAGTTTAGTGTAAAATTAATCTAAAGTTTTTAAAAAGTCTTTTGATTTCACGCGCAATACGTCACTTGCAATAGATTTCCTCAGAAATATATTTCCGTTTCGGGACCAAACAAAACGATAATGTTTTTCTTTTGCAAATTTTCGAGACGCAGCATATATATCTTTGGACGTAGTTGTAAGATTTTCGGAAATATATACTGGTAATTTTTCTCCCGATATTCCTAAATGCGAAGTATTTAGTTTGTTATTAGAATTACTTCTATTGAAGTTTATCACACCTGCTAAGAAACGATCTCGCAGAATAGGCGTTGAAAATTTAACTAGTACTGTTCGAGGACGGGTAGAACTTTTATTTAATTTAGCCAATCTCGTGCATTTAGTTATACATCCCTCATCAATTGGTAAATTTATCGTCTGGCCTATTTGTTTTACTGTTTTAAGCAGATTTTCATTTTTCAATTCTGGTATGCAATGTAATTCAACGTTACTTGCTCTTGCTTCTTTCTCTAGTAAATTAATCGTACTGTTATGAGATTCAATTATTTCTCTTAATTCATTATTAGATTTCTTGAGAGTACAAATTTCTGTTTTTGCCTCTTCTAGTTCTTGTCTCATTGTATCATACAAATTCGAAAAAAATTCCATGGACTCTTTAATAGCTTGGAGTCCACTCAATTCCTCTCTAATTTTCTTTAATTCTGCACTTACCGTTTGAGTTATTATGGTTTGAACTTCGTTTCTGATCGCTAACAAGAAATCATCATTATTAACGGACGCATCACCTTGCAATCCAGTTAAGGAATGAGATATGGTAGTTGTCGATGGTACAAATGAAACTATATTATTGTCCGAACTGCTTTGTTTATTAATTGGCGTATTTATGTTGCTACCTCCTTTACGCGTGTTTGGTACACAAGATGGACATATCCAGTTTGCTCGTGATATTGTGCTTTTATTATTCGAAGACACACATTCCACATGAAGTAGTAATTGACATTTGTTACATTTAATTCTTTTCTGTGTTACTAACACAGCATTTTTACAGATTGAACATTCATTTATCATTTTGTTTATTATAAAATGTTGAAAAAAGACACATTCACTCGGGGATCGATCCTTGACATCGAGCGCTTAAGACCGGACCTCAAACCGTTGGACCACAGTAGTAGTTAAGCATCGAGTTAAATTATCAGTATCGGTTCATATTACACCGTTGAAATAATAACTAACAAAACTTTATAAAGTGGGTAAAAGTGATTTGCTGCTGTTAATCAACACTTGCACTATATATTTTTCACTGTTTTTAACGCTTTTAAATAAACTTAAGATCTTTATTTTCATTTAAAATTATCACTTGTTTCTAAACTTTACATTTGAGACACTAATTTTTACAATTTTAACAGTTTAATAGCGAAACTAATTTTTTGTAAACGGAGTGAAACACCTAGACGTTCGTTCGGCGCGCGCGTCGATACTTTAATGGTGGTACAACAGCAAACAACAATACTTATAAATCTTATAATGGTTGTATTCCGAACTGGATGAAGCCTTTAACTAACTTAACTACAGGCACGAGACATAACATCTTAGTTGGTCGGTAGCGCATTGGTAGTCCACCTACATATATTATAAAAAAAAATTAACCCAAAAAACAAAGATATATAAACAAAATGATTGTTGTCTATGGAAAATTTGAATTTATTGTTGTAGAAAGAACAAACATAAATACAGAACATACGTTATTATTAAAGAAAAAAATCGTCTAACTTATTGTTAGGTTTTTCCACAGATATAATAATATTATTAGTTTTCGTGACGGTACCATAGAGAATACTGGAATATATCCCCTTCAAGTTGTATCCCTTATTATAACGAAAAGCCTTGTCCAACGAGAGACAGCAGTAATAAAGCCATTTTACAACTGTATTATTCCACTTAGAATTGCATAATTCAATTTAAAGGAACTTACCATCGTGCTATTATAGCAAAATTATTAGCATTTTTTAAAATACTAGCTGCTAACCGTGGTTTCACCCGCGTATAATTAATACATTTATAATTACTAAAAATCAGTCTAGAGCCTTCCTCGATAAAAGGACTAAACAACACAAAAACATTTTTTTAATTCGAACCAGTAGTTCCTCATATTCGCCAGATCAAACAAACAAACTCTTCAGCTTTATAATAAGTTAGTATAAATTTATATAAATATTTCAATAATATATTTAATGAAACATTGACGGTGAAATATGTGATGTGTCTATAGCCTAGTAACACTTTATGCCCATAAAAATGACAGTCTTATTATCCTTCTATTATTAAAAAGAGATGTAATACAATAATTATCGATGTACAATGTACATGTATAAGCAGAACTTTGTGATCAGTGACTATGATATGTCTTTTGAATGCTTTTCATGTTTTCTTTTGACTGCATTTGTGTTTGTAATTCATCTCGTGCTCGTCTAAGACAACATACTAACAACGTGCATAAATATGCATAGTATGCATGTTTGGGAATGACACGCTCGTCGCATGGCTATTTCAATATGTTTTTTGTAATAAATTAATTTATAAAAAAAAAAGAAATCAATCCGCTGAGTTTATTTCGCCGGTTCTTCTCAGGGCTGGGTTTTCTTTTCCGAACCGGTCGTAGTTTCTAGTTTGACTATGAATAAGAATGTGCTATACTTCAATATTAGTAGAGTGTTTACTAAAACTTTGTTCTTAAACGATGAGATTACTTTTTTACAGAGGATATTTATTTTCTCTCACTTCATTATATAAAATATATTTTTGGAATTTATAAAACCACAAAAATGTATAACAATATAGTTAAGAAAACAAAAAAAAATGTTTAGAATATTTAATAGCTCCAAAAGAGATCCATTGGCCTCTTAGGTCAGTCCTAAGTATAGCTTAATGTATAACAAAATTATTGTAGTGCTATCGATGCATTCAAGATTACACTTGCAATATCTTAAATCGAAACGAAACAAAACAAATTAGTCCAATATAGATAAATCCTGTACAAATAAATACAAATATATTGTAACGTACGTATGTGTAAACAACTCCCATACCAGACTTAAATTAACTTTATTTATATTCAATTCTAGTCATTTATTTCACTGAAAGAATACAAATAAATCCCCCATAAATCCATTACAGACATACATTCAAGTTAAACCTAATCTCCATTTATATCGCGCGTCTCATCCTATATAGATTTTTATGGTACTGTTTTCTTTTCACCTTAATTTATATACTAGCGACTCACCCCGACTTGCTTACTGCCCGTACTGTAATGAATTTTATGATCTGGTATGGAGTATTACGGGCTACGGCTTTTGACTTAATTCAACGTTGAGCTGATAGCCAGGTAAACCTCAAAACTTAAAATAAAGGTCCATAATTGTGTCAGAGTTCTTCAGGATGTATACACAAGAGTTCAATAACCTTAGCCCATCATTACCCTTCTATAACTGGAATACAAGACGCTCGGCATGATGTGGTCTAAGTGTTTGCAAATTAGTTTATGATGTGTACAGCCAAGTCGTGAAATTCAATGCCAAAGTTGGCCAGCGTGAACTGGTTCTCGGCTTAAGAATATAGATTGCGATCAAGAGCACAAATATTTAAAAAAAAAAAACTTTTTTAATAAATAATATCATGTCATAATTTTTTTTTATAAAACATTTTTCAAAAACAATCTCATATATACCTCTGGGACCAATCCGCGTGTAGAACCAGGTCACGTTTATCGTTAAAGCGCATTGTCTTCAGAATTCTACCAACATGTAAAACTTCAACTCAGCAGAATGAGAAGAAGTGGTTCTTGTTCAGCTTGCAACGTTTAATCTAAACTAATGAGCAAGTTAAATAAAAACTTTATATAGAAATTATGTGAAACGGAACGGAACGGTAATAATTTTTAAAATATAAGTGTTATATTCGTTGAAGTTATTTGCTAATGTAGCGACGTTTTAATTAATATTAAATATAAAGTTTATTGTTGATTGTATGCTAAAGTTTTTTTTAACAATATTTAAGTCATCTTTGTTTTGATTTCTGTCGCAATTATATCAATCCTACAAAGTGCTTGTTGATTATATTATTATGTTGCACTACGATAAATACAATTTATAAAGCGTCGAATCAATTGTTTAGTGTAGTTTTCTAATATAAATTATTAAGAGTTACAATCCGCTACCCATATATCGATGTGATCAAATATATCCATTTCTGAATCGCGTTAACGATAATAAATGATGTAACTTATTATAATATCCGTTGTTATTGTCTCATTCATCATTAGCCCCCCAACATACTTCAAACAACTTCAAACATACAAACACACCTAGTAATAATAATGGTCCTCCTGACCGATTTCGGCCACGGTGGCCAATCTCAAGAGAGATTAGAAGAGATTAGCCAACTGCGCAGGAGATATTATAGTGCACAAGTGTGTGCGCAAACACAGATGCACTCTCTATTCCCTTACTCTCATAACCCGATGGGACGGCAATACGACACGACCGGAAAGAGTTCAGGCGCAGGACCAATGGCTTTACGTGCTTTCCGAGGCACGGGAGTGTACACACTTCCAACTTCCAGACTCCGGGCTGCTACTAGGAAATTTCTACAGATTTCTACAAATCTCAATAACATTTTATTGGCCACCTGGGAATTGAACCCAGGACCACCGTGTCTGAGGCCTTACATGTAGCCACTAGACCAACGAGGCAGTCTTCTACTAAACCTTTGATATGACCGCTGGCTAATAGTTTAATTTTAGTTCAAAACTTTGTACGTATTTTACTTGGTAGAGCTTTGTGCAAGCTCGTCTGTGTAGGTACCACCCACTCATCAGATGTTCTACCGTAAGACAGCAGTTCTTTGTATTGTTTTGTTCTGGTTTGAAGTGAGCCAGTGTATTTACAGCCACAAGGGACATAATATCTTAGTTTCCAAGGTTGGTGGCGCATTGGCGATGTAAGCGATGGTGAATATTTCTTACAACGCCATTGTCTATGGGCGTTGGTGACCACTTATCATCAGGTGGCCCATATGCTCGTCCGCCTGCCTATATACAAAAAAAATACTACGAATTAGTCTCAGTTGTCTGTTCCTCTTACTTATTGTGTCCTCTGGAATACCAGACTAAATAAGTCGTGATGATAGCTAGAGATCTGATGGAATATCAGTAGTCCTATGTCCTAATATAATACCATGTACAAGGTCGGAATTTCTCGAAGACATTTTTCTTGAAAATAATATTTGAAAGTTCTCTTTGCAGTTGAATCACTTGCACGTTAGAAATATTCCTGTATATAACATAATATATTTTACCTCAAGTAAAGGTGAGGTTATTTTTTTCTCCAACGGGGAAATACTTCTAGCATTCTTGCCACCATTCCATGCTTTTATAATAATTATAGTTCCTATTTCTAACTTTGATTTGTCTAAACTTATTTAAGTAAATAAGTGGCTTATATCTTAGAATTGTGTGAACAGGAATTAAACTGAGAACTGTTAGATTTAACTGAGAACATGGAGGAAGATTATCCGAATGGAATTTTCTGAAAGAAATGCCAATGTTTTTTTCATTTAATTTTATTAAGTAAATTTTAAAGGGACTATATCCCCGTGGGAATCCCTGGGTGTGATTTAACGGGGTTCAATTTATGTTTGCAGGGCACGCGAGCATCGCTGCCTTTGATGCTTTGATCTAAGTTATAAGCGGAATTCGGTTTTACTCAATAGCTTTATATATATGCGTATGGGTTTATATGGTATGATATGGTGGTAGATATGATATATTTTTCCAATTCTAGAATCATTGGTTGTGACAATTATTTTTTGAGCTAGTTGTTTGTTAAACGATATTATAACTTTCATCAGTAACATTATAATTTTTGAATTCATAATGTTTTCTGATTTGTTTGATATTTGTCAAGTGATAGGCAGCCTCGTTCCTAAAAAAAAATTAGTAAATGTTTTTTTTTTATTTAGTGGAACTTAAATAAAAATCCATTTGAGAAAATCAAACCCGCATAAGGTTGTAACTTGCACGTAAATTTGAAACTTAATTGAATTTAAGGATACACACGTTTGTTACGTATTTCGCAAAATACGTCGCAACGAAAAGACTAGTAATCTTTGCACATTACGCAATAAATACGTTTTGACTTCCTCGTTGGGGTAATGGTAATGAGGACGATGAGGATATAAAGACAAGGTCCTGGTGTCAAATTCCAGGGCTGACCGATAAAAGTTATTGGGATTTTCTGACAATAAATTCTCCCTAGCAGCTCGGAGTCGGGAAGTTAGAGGTGGGTACACGCCTGCCTCGGAAAGCACGTAATGCCTTCAGTCTTGCTCTTAAACACTTTCCGGTCGAAAATACAGAGTGAATACAATTGTGCATTGGATTATGTCCTGCGCATTTAGCTATTCTCCCTTCAGATTGGCGGCCGTGGAAGAAATCTTCATAAAAATAAATACAAATAAAATGTTTTTGTTTTAAACTCGGCATTATTTTAATTAAACAAATATATTATACGAGAAAATATGTAGTATGAACCAAAGATTGAATACCAGAGACCTGTAAAGCTGTTCCGTAAGAACAAATTCATTGACTACAAATATTTGAGGATACACGTATGAAAATAGGATTGTGTCAGTTTTCAACATTTCACGACTGTAATACAAAGGGACTTACAGAATGGGATGGCAGTTACTGAAATTTGCCTCAGCTAAATTAATATAAACTATCTCGTGCGGAAGAGGAAAACTCTGAGGGAATCTGTATATGGCGCAAGTAATTTTAAAACGTTCAATGCTAATCTGGAGTGTGCATTTTAAAAACTTTACACATTTTCTCGTCATCTATATTTTTTCTCTTTACTGGGAGGACTGGGAGAACTGGGAGGACTGGGACTGGGAGGGATGATGATAAGAGGTCACAGTAATAATCGATGTTTGGGCAAACAATTTTATTAAAATTTTAATTACGCTACAACAATACATTAACACTTATTGTGGGAATCCATCGGATACATAAAAGAAAACCGGCCAATGGCGAGTCGGACTCCGTACGAACAGTTCTTTACTATTATCAAACAACACCGACAACCTATGACAAACGCACAGACGGACGGACATCAGAGTCTTAAATAAAATAAATAATAAGTTTTTTATTAATGTAAATTTATTAAGTCTGTACTGTTTGGGGATAAAATCTTATAATCTTCAGAAAAAAAATGTAATTGACTCCAAGCCAATTTGATGAACTTTTAATTGCATGAACGCCAGGTCAAAGTTTATTCTCAATAAATAATCCGTAACTAATGTTTTGTCAAACATTGGCTTCGTATGGCCAATCTCTAAGCCACGGAAACTTCGGAATGGCCTGATTGGGTACATACCCTCGTGAAGATTTTACGACGCTGATCCTTAATAACCTCTGCTTTAACTATAGCTAACCTATTTAAGGGAAGAGTGTCGGTAAACTAGTAAGCATTTTTTAAACAATCTGCAGTATCTTGTTGCTAGGCAGATACCTCCTCTTCTCTTAAGGTATAAGTTTAGAATATAATATTATGTCCTAGTCCACACTTTACCAGAATCGTGATTTTGTCTGTCTGTCAGTTATTTTATTACACCTATAATCTATATCGATCAACACCATGAGGAACTCAGTTGTATTGTATGCAAATCTTGATGTTTTTCATCACATGTATTGTCAGATGGCAGATTAACATATACGCCATAGATATTTGCACTGTATAAACCGTCCATTACATTACCAACGTTGGGAAATAAGATATTTCCAATTGGTGATGTTGGTGGGTTGCTCCTACTCACACTGCCTTTCACAAAGCCCTACCGCCAAGTAAATTATGATTTTTTTATATATTTTTTATATTACCCGGCAAATGACTTTACTCCACCTGATTTTAATTGGTAGTAGAGTCCAAACGAGAAGACGGCTAGTGCAGTCTATCAGCTTCGTAATATTAGTATGACCAACCTATCACATACGATATTAATATACATTTCACTTTTTTTTATTGTATAGGAAGGCAGTCGAGCATATGGACCACCTAATGGTAAGTGGTCACCAACGCCCATAGACAATGGAATTGTAAGAAATATTAACCATAGCTTACATCGCCAATGCGCCACCAACCTTGGGAACTAAGATGTTATATCCCTTGTGACTTTAATTACACTGGCTCACTCACCCTTCAAACCGGAACACAACAATATAAAGTTCTGGTGGTTCTGGTGGTGGTGGTGGTAGATTTATGACAATCAATAAGAAAGTGTAACATTGATTTCTGCTGTTTTGCGGAAGAATATCTGATGAGTGGGTGGTACCTACCCAGACGAGCTTAGTTATTTGAAGCTGACGAGCACTAGTTATTTGAAGCTGTTAAACCCATTACCAGAGGTTATCTCTATAGCCATTCCATGTTTCCGGAAGTCTTAAACACGATCGTAAAGATGTCTTCAATGCATTATAATCGAAATGTTTCGGAAATGGGAATGGAAGTCTGAAAAATAAATGTCGGTTTGTTATTCAAACTCGTTTATTTAAGTAATAATGAAAGACATTTACGAATAATTGTTTTTCTCAATAAGATTGATTACTAATGTGATGAAATAAAATCCGGCCAAGTGCGAGTCAGACTCGCGCACGATGGGTTTCGTACGATAATGTATAATAAATTAAAAAATTTACAAAATAAAAACCGACTTCAAAAGAAAAACAAATTAATTGCGTTTTCTTCTTTGGAAAGTCTAATTTGATAATTAACTTACTTTTTTCTACTCATCAATACGTAGGTACGATTATGTATTTACAATTATTGTTACTTTTGGAGTCGATGTCAGCCAAGGTGGGTTTATAACTACATACATAGTTAGTTATAGGTGAGATGTGATTGTGTCGCACGCGCAACTTTACGAGGCGAATGAAAGTCAATCTGTAATGTGTATGTTTTTGTTTGTTTTTAAAAGATTCCCGTATTGCTAGGTATATTAAGTGTTTCCTTAGCTGACATCGACTCCAAAAATAACAATAATTGTAAATACATTATCAACCACAAAACACATTCGTATCTACATATTCATGAGCAGAAAATAGTTAGTTAATTAACAAATTATAGAAGAATACGCAATTATTTCATTACTTTTTAGTGCATATTAATTTGTTTTTCTTATGAAGTCGGTTTTTGTTTTGTTAAAATTTTTATTTATTTTTCGATTTTTAGTGAATCTGAAGTACACTTACTAATTTGTAGAATATGGGTAGACCTACTAAACGTGCAGCTCATATGAGACAGCGCCGTTTATATTATTATTTAAATATATTAATCTAAAACAGTGAAATGTAAAGAAAAATGCATTTTGGTACTTAATTAATAAATATTAGTTAATATGGTTAAATGTGTGAATATAAATTAACAGGTTTTGATTAAATATATTTAGTTGGTGGGGTGTTGGGCAGCCATAACATAATCAAATAATTATTTCTAGTAATAATTAAAAAAACTGTATGTTTATAGATATTGTGTACCATTTACCATTCTTCAACATAAAATATGACGGAATGTCTGTATATTAAAAAAGGGGAAGTATCTGTATTATCCTAACTAATATTATAAATGCGAAAGTAAGTCTGTTTGTGACGCTTTCACGCATAAACCACTAAGCCGATTTAAAAAATTCTTTCGCCAATGGAAAGCTACATTATTTATTTATTTATTTATTTGGGAAACAAACAATTTTAAAAACACTGTAATATAAAACAAAAATAACATAAAACACAAATCAATCAAGTTTCCACTTATAGGTAAAACACAAAAATATATTTACAATTTAAATTAAAATTAAAATTAAAACAAAAATAAAAACAGCATATAAGTACATTATCAATTTAGAAACAGTTAACATTTTAAGATATCACGAACTGCTTTTTTATATACACCAATTTTTGGGCAAAAAATGTCTAATTTTTGGAAGTATTTTTGGAATGATTATCAGGGAGAACATAGGCTACATTTTGTCCCCATATTCCCACGGGAACGGAACTACGGGTGAAACCGCGGGAAAAACACTAGTAATCAATATATAAATATACATAAATATAACATGTATATAGCAGTACTTATACGATTCTATATATATATACATATATATGTATAATTTTCAAAATTGATCTCAATGTTTAGGAGATGTTCAAATATGTTTCAATTACAAACATATACATATATACTAATGCTTACATGCATAACTCATATTATAAAGAGGAAAGATTTGATTTTTGTTTGATTTTTTATTACGATTTAAATCAAAAACTACTCGACCGATTTTAAAAATTCTTTCACCCTTAGAAAGCTACGTCTTTACCGAGTAACACAGGCTATATTATATTTTCAAAATCTTATAGATCCCTACTTAAAATGGAGCAATGTAACCCAACGTATCAAACTGTTGCCTATAAAAGTTATTATTTCGCGTGCGCTGCGAAAACTATTGACGGTATATAAAGAAGTGTTTTATACAATAGTACTACAATTGATTGATCATAACGATGTTATGGTAGGTGAATGAAAAATCTAGATAGCCTATAAAAGACGAGCCCGTTGGCGTGGTTGGTAAGACACTTGCTTTTCACGCCGCAGGTCGTGGGTTCGATTCCCACCCAGGACAGACATTTGTGTGCATGAACATGTCTGTTTGTCCTGAGTCTGGGTGTAATTATCTATATAAGTATGTATTTACAAAAGAAAAAGTAGTATATGTAGTATATCAGTTGTCTGGTTTCCATAGTACAAGCTCTGCTTAGTTTGGGATCAGATGGCCGTGTGTGAATAATGTCCCAAGATATTATAAAAGATTCGGCCGTGTATCGTTAATTTGCTACTAAGAATTGAAGATTTCCGTTAATTTTGTCATGGATCCTATAATCAGAATCCAACGAAACTGTCATCAAACAACCTTTGAAGTACACTCTTTCCAATAAAAGAAAAATCATCGAAATCGGTTGAATAGATATCGAGTTATTTGTCCATTTGTCGCGCACATACCTCATGCAAATTTACGACTTATATGGTTTTCTCATGGATTCCACTGTCAAAACTGGACCAAAAAAAATGGGACCAATGGGAAAGCACCACCTTTCAAATAAAAAAAAATCATCGAAATCGATTCATCCAGTCGAAAGATATGAGGTAACAACGTCAAAAAAAAAAAAAACATACAGACGAATTGATAACCTCCTCCTTTTTTTGAAGTCGGTTAAAAAAAAAGAAGCGCGCTAATTTTGAAGTGTGTTTTTTGGATTTAAAAAGTAATTGAGTGATTAATTAATATTATTTGGTGTTCTATTTATGAATAAATCAATTCGAGATCCTTATAAACACAGTTGTTTACTACCGGATGCTAAATATAGTAATTTTATACTAAAAAAAACATAAGTAACATCTTTTCGTTTACTGTCCTTTTAACATGTAGTCACGACAGTCGTAACATACGCTTGGTTTATACCATCTCTAACGTAGCACGTGTTTAGTATCTTCACCCAGTTTTAATGTCTAAACTAGTATTTTTACCTAGTTTTATTGTTTAAACTAAGCAAACATTGTGTACGACATAGACAGTAATGTTATCAGTTAAATGTTGTTTAGAGGAATTGTATAAGCAGTCCGAGTTGGCAAATCCGTACTCATCAAACATGACCAAGAACGAAATCAAATAAAACGTTTCTTATTTTTCTTTAATTCTCTGATAACTCTCTTTTACATATTTTAATAGTTTATAGAGACATACCTTTTAACTTTATTATGTTAAAATTCAAACAATAATTTATCGAAACGACATATAGGAAAGCAATGTATAGCAAAGATTTGCTTTGCTATAAAAGCCAGTATGAGAGCGATAAATAGATTATGTTAACACTGTCTTCTTGGTAATATAGATAGATAAAGCGATATTACTTCCAATGTAGGAAACATTAGAAGTAATATCACCACCATAATATAAAAACGCCAGGGCTAAAATTATGATAGTTTTAAAATGAATGCATTACAATCTTGTATTTATTTTAAACATTATTTTGTATATTACAATTAAAACCTACAAAGTAAAATTACACTAAAGATTATAAATAAAAGAGTAATTATATTTATTTTTAAAGCAATGACATTACATATGTATGTACATATATAATATGTACAAAATAATAACTGATTTACAGACTGACATATTAATGAACCGCCAAAACTACAAGCACCATAAAAACTGTACACAATAGGTGTAAAAAAACCCGTTCGTAATTTTGATAAAGTGGATGAAAGTTTGTATAAAAATCTTGCATTTTTAATAAAGCCATAATTATGAAAATTGATATCTAGCAACTTTGAACTATGACGCAGGCGAAGGCGCGGTTATGTGTGTAATTTTTATTATGTATCTTTCTGCTTGAGATTTAACTATTGACGAGTCGAGATCATAGAGTTATATTAACAAAACGCGTAAAGTTTGAAATTTACTTAGCAGCTTGTGAGAATAGTAAGTTAATAAGAATATAAACGCTTTTAGATCTTTTAATTTAAAGCTGGAAACATGTACATGTAGGTAGGTATCCTTATACATACATTAACTAAATATAAAACATAAATAGAAGCTATATAGATTTAAACGTATAATATAATTTAAAATATATAATTGCTATGCTATTGCTTATACGTTATTTTCAACATTTATTCAATCTTGTATTGAATAATATAGCTTATTTATGAATGATTTTTTAATGTAAGATTTTAATTTATTAATTAGCAATGTTTATTAAAGTGTAATGAAATTGAGCGTAAATTTCTGGTCAATTTGTTTTAATATTATTCATACACGATTAAATTTATGCGATATATTATTTTATTAATAAATTTATACAAATTATACAAATAATAAAAGTATAGGTATCATTGTAGCGAATATATACTATAATATGTAAAGAGTTATGTTAGAAATTATGATGTAGATTCAATTGACAACTAACGGTGAAGTTCGTTTGTGGCTGGAATCAATCATACATCACCTAGTATTGTGTGTCAATTTTGAAAATTTTAGGCAAATATGGTTTGTGTTGTAACTAACACTATTTAAAGTATTTTTAGTTATGTGGATCACATAAATATTATTTTGTAACTTTAAAGTAATTTTATCTCGATAAAATGTACGGTTGGGTGAAGTTCGTGATGCAATTTAGTCAGCTCTTCGTGGTGCAGCCCAGGTATGATCGGTAGGTAAACTTTAGGGTGTGGCAGATTCTGGTGAATTATGATGCCGTATGAACTGACCTGAATCTCTCCGTTCTGAGAGATAATTCTAGGGTCAGTACCGAATGTGGCCACCTACAATCAAGGCGCAAATTATCAACTCCATCAAACAAACTAAGAGCGTGAACATATCCCACCAACGAAACACATATTTGCACGTTCACATACACTTATTATTCTCAGGAACACCTAATACATAATTTAGAAGGCTTAATGGGACGTTTGAAAAATAGCGCGACTCGCATCATCGCTCTTTGTCAGATGTGAGGGAATTCCGCTGTGAAGTCGGATGTTATTAATGTTGACGGGCTGGTTATTTTCAACTTACAAGTCAACTGCCGGAAAGTTACGGACGAGCGTGTCAACTTGCATTACTTTAGTTTACGTTGAAGAAACGCCGAGACAACGTTGAGTAGGCTCAAGCGTGCAATCACTTTCCCGTTGACTCACATACAGTGTTTGTTTTTTCTTGTTATATTTTATATAATCAATTTCTCTAATTTTCTTGAGGCAATTCCAGGCGCAAGGGACATAACATCTTAGTTCCCAAGGTTGGTGGCACATTGGTGATGTAAGTGATGGTTAACATCTCTTACAATACGAAGATGTCTATGGGCGTTGGTGACCACTTACCATCAGGTGGCCCATACGCTCGTCCGCCTTCCTATGAAATAAAAAAAATATATAAAAAAATTGTAATCATTTAAAAGCTTCAATGGACGAAAGGACATCACCAATGCGCCACCAACCATGGGACCCAAGATGTTATGTCCCTTGTGCCTGCAATTACAATGGCTCACTCACCCTTCAAACCGGAACACAACAATAGCAAGTACTGCTGTTTTGCGGTAGAATATCTGATGAGTGGGTGGTACCTACCCAGACGAGCTTGCGCAGAGCTCTGCCACCAAGTAAGACCATTTTGGATCTATATATTTTTAAGTGAAACTTAATATATTTAATAGTGGTTACAGTTACCTGACTTGTAAATAGTACATGTACAGAATTACCAACTATGTCAGTGAAAACGCAACGTTGCGTGAGTCGCAGGTCATAGCTTCTGATTGTCTGTTTACGTATTCATTGCTAACTTGTTTAATATTATAGGAACAAACATAGTTTCAATCAAAGATGCCATCGATTATGTAACCACAGGTCATGGGACATAACATCATAGATCCCGCTGGTGGCGCATTGACTTACTAAGGGATCGGTAATTTTTCTTACAGTGCCAAATTCTATGAGCAGTAGGGACCACTTAATTATTTTCTTATGCCGGTTATTCTCAGGTCTGAGATGTTTCTTTGTCTTTGAGATCTAGTGATAGATTTTGGACCATCAATAGGAAATTGTAATACTTCTATATTGATTTTTTTTTTCATTTGAATACTATCAATTATAATCTAAATCATTATTAGCCATTACTTATACGAAATAAAAAACAAGGTACCTCAATAATAAACATCGGACCAATATCGGAGTCAGCGTAAAAAAGTCAACAAAAACACAACAACAAACAACAGACGACAATTCAATTTTTCACACACACATCATCAGTTAATACAAGTTCAATCGTAACGCTTGCAAATATATAAGAATCAAAAATAAATTCCATCAAATTAATAGAAAATAGAAACAGGTAAATATAGGCAGACTGCCTTTGTTTGTGGATATTTATTTATTAAAAGGAAAATAATAATAAATAAGTCATCGCTCTATGATCTTGTTCGAAGCTCCCTCCGGACTATTTATTTCGGTAAAAGTATTGTCCACGTATCGGACTGTCCTCGGAGACCGATTGTGCGATCACAACTTTTACCAGGAACATTTTAATCCAAACGTGGTTGGGCTGGTTCATCTATAAAAAAAATGGTTGTCTGTAAAGTCGGTTTACGGACGATAGTTTAACGTGACAACTTCATAACAAAACATTGATTAAATGACTGCATACTTTTATAACGTACAATCAGCGTAACGGGACAATGAGTCATCCTTTTTCGTGCATGCAGCCAACTTTCATCGATTTATTAGACGTTGTCACGTCAAAAAATATAAAGGTCTTAGTATGTATTTTATTTATTTATTTAGAACAATCAACAATATATGTATAATATGTCGCAGTCAAAACTTTTATCCAGTCACAAATACTTTTAACAGTAGGCTTTTGACAATAGGAAGCCTGGCAGAAGTGTCACATCGCATTGCTTTGTACAGATAATATGCACAAAGGGATCGGTTATGAAAGTATATATGGTCTCATTAAAAATTAAATATTCATATATAATTCTTTAATTATTTCAAGCGGGGGATGTTGGCCCCCCAACTGGTGGACGTGGGTCACCTCACACCTGATGGAAAGTGACTAACACCGCCCATGGATAGCTGTAACACTGCTTATTACTTCTTTTTTCCTCAGTTTTGTTAAAGAAAAAGTTTGTTTTAATACCACGCCGTACTAGATTTTCCATACTATCACATATCGACCACTAATACCAACAGTCGCTCTGACCAGCTAATATTTAACATCAAAACCCCTACTGAGCTACATTCGTCGATTCTTCTTTTTTTTTTTTTTTTTTTTTTTTTTTTTTTTTTTTTTTTTTTTTTTTTTTTTATAGCCCGGGAGGGCAAATGACTGTACTCCACCTGATGGTAAGTGGTAGTAGAGTCCAAACGCGACGACGGCTAGTGCAGTCGGGAAAAATGATCTGCACTAGCCGCCCCCGCCTTGCCGGCCCGCAAGATGCCTCTTCACGCCTCGTTTGAAGGAACCCAGGTCATAAGAGGAGGGGAAGACGTGTGCTGGTAAAGAATTCCATGTTTTGGAGGTGCGACAAAGAAAAGAGTTGCCAAATTTCTTCGTTCGCGATGGAATTGATGTCACAGTTAGGCGGTGACATCGAGAGCCAGCACGCGTAGACTTGTGAAGGAAAGGGGAAGCAGGAATTAGGGAGAATAGTTCCTCTGAGCACTCGCCGTGATACATTCGATAGAAAGCGCTGAGTGCCGCTATCTCTCGACGCAATTGTAAAGGCTCGAGGGTGTTGGTGACCTTTACGTCGCCAATAATGCGAACCGCACGTCGCTGCAACCGATCCAAGGCCTCCAGTAAGTACTTGGCGGAGCCATCCCAAAGGTGCGAGCAATATTCAACGCAGGACCGCACCTGTGTTTTATACAACAGGAGCAGTTGTTGTGGCGTGAAGAAACGCCGCACCTTGTTCAGGACTCCGAGTTTGCGTGAGGCTGTTTTTATAACAGCCTCGATGTGATCCTTTGGATTGAGGTCGCACCGAATGTCGATCCCCAGTATGGCGACTTTGCTTTGTATCTCCAGCGTAGTGCCACAGAGGGAAGGAGGAGGGGAAAATGGTGACTTTTTCGCTGTGAGAGCGCATACCTGAGTTTTCTTGGCGTTAAACTCAACAAGATTGTCAGAGCCCCATTTGGCGATGAGTCCTAACGTCCTATCGAGTTCAACAACAAGATCCCTCCGCCTCTCCTCAGTTTCCGCCCGCCCGGCTACTGTGCGTCCGTGGTATCCCCCATGCACTGTACTATCATCTGCATAGCAATGTATGTTCCCGAGAGAGAGCATATCATTGATATGCAAAAGAAACAGTGTGGGAGATAGCACAGACCCCTGGGGGACCCCAGCATTCACTACATGGAATTGTGAAGCGCAACCATCGACTAAAACGCGAAGGCTACGCTTGTGTAGGAAGCTAGCAATCCAGGTGCAGAGCTGAGCTGGCAGACCGTATGCCGGCAGCTTGGAGAGAAGACTTCTGTGCCAGACCTTGTCGAAAGCCTTGGAGATATCGAGGCTGACAGCCAACGACTCCCCACGCTTGTCGATAGCTTCACCCCAGAGGTGTGTTACGTACGCTAGAAGATCACCTGTGGACCGTTTTGGTCGAAACCCATACTGGCGATCATTGATTAGACAGTGATCTTCTAGGTAATGGATCAGTTGGTTGTTTAAGATCCGTTCCATCACCTTACAGAGAACTGAGGTGATAGCTATTGGCCGATAATTTGCCGGGTCTGATCGATCCCCTTTTTTGGGAACCGCTTGCACATTAGCTTCTCTCCAAGAATCCGGCACACATCCTGTAGAGAGAGACAGTTGGAACAGGCGCGTCAACACAGGAGACAGCTCCGCTGCACACTTCATCAGCACTATGGCTGGTATTCCATCGGGACCGCTAGCTTTCCGCACATCAAGTGATTGCAGCTCTGCACGCACATCACGCTGCCTGATTTTAATGTCAGGCATCGTGTGGCCACAAGAAGGAATAGTTGGTGGCAGCGCACTACAGTCATTGATCACGGAGCTATCCGCAAAGAGTTTTGCCAGAAGATCGGCTTTCTCCTGCGGACTGTGAGCTAGCGATCCGTCCGGATACCGGAGCGGTGGCAGCGAAGGTTGGCAGAAATTGCTTTGCACAGATTTGGTCAGACGCCAGAAGCTACGGGAGCCCCTAGGATGTGAAGCAAGGTCATGGCCAATCTGTACAATGCGCTGTGCATCCGCTCTTGTGTATGCCTTCCTACAGGACTTGGAGGTTTTATTGTAGGTTGCTTTCAGTGAGTCAATGTTAGATGCCCCGCTAACGCGGCCATTGATCCACGCGCGATATGCCGCCTGCTTAGATGACACAGCATCGGCACATTCGCGAGTGAACCAACGGTTACGCGTACCCTTACTGGTGAGGTCTGAGTTAGGAATGTAGTATTCCATCCCCAACAGGATCTCACCAGCAATAGCAGCGGCGCTAGCTGTCGGGTCATTCTCACTGAAGCAACGTTCCTTCCAAGGGACTGACGCATAGTAATCGCGCAAACCGTCCCAATCTGCCGACTTATAGTGCCAAACGCGACGTTTGCATACCGTTGGAGACGGCAGCTTGGCCTGTGGCACTTTGGTAGAAATCAGGCAGTGATCCGAAGAACCGAGAGGAGCCCGAACCTCAACCTGATATTCCACCGGGTGGCTAGTCAGCAGAAGGTCCAGTAGAGAAGGCGCTTGCCCGTCAATGTCTGGGATCCTGGTGGGCTGATCAACCAGCTGGGTCAAGTCATGCGTGAGAGCGAAAGCATAAGCAGTCCTACCAGCATGGTCAGTTTTGAGGGACTTCAACCATGATTCATGGTGAGCGTTAAAGTCCCCCAAAAACACCAGTTCCGCGTTAGGAAACTGCTCTTGCGCAGCATCTGCCACCCGACTAAGATGGTCAAATAGTCGGCTTGTCTCCAAGTCACCATTATGGGATCTGTAGAGGCACACGTAGACTCGACTCTGACGAACCAAGTCCACACGCACCACTAACATGGAGAAGGAAGGGTCCTCCAAGCAGCGCAGACGGTGACAACAAACATCCGTCCTGACGAACAAGCATACTCCGGCTTTCGCTTTCAAGGATTCTTCAAGCGTATAGCCGGGATAATTAAGGTAGCTGGTATCGACAGGACGGAGTATTTGAGTCTCCGTAAGAAACAACATTGCTGGCCGTGCTGTCTCGAGATGGTGGTGGACAGCATTGAGGTTAGCGTGGAGTCCACGGATGTTAGCGAACTCAACCTCAAACAGCGAAGGTATGGTGGGGGTGTGCACCGCTGTACGACCGTTATTTCTTATTTGCACTGTCATGAAATAAGGGAAAAAAGAGGAAGAGACGTGAAGCGAGCGTCGCATTGCCACGATAAGGATGGTCAAAGTGTGGAGCTGTGTTTCCCCAAGAAGCTGCCAGAAGGGAAAATAAACTGATCCGCCGGACGGAAGGGCCCCCGAACCCTCCCGGTAGTGGCCGCCGGGACCCCACCGTCCGGTCACCAACCGGCACGACGGTCCACTCCGAGATTATGCGTAGCCTGGTGGGGCAGCCTCGCGAGCTGGTTAAGAACGCTTGGGCCCCTGTACTCTGCCACGGGCGGCCAGCGGAACAACCGTTTCTTCGGGTCTCCCTGACCGGCGGGTCAATACAATTTCCCCCGGCATTGGTTCAACAGCAACTTCCACCGGACCATCACATATCGCGGCAATGCGCGCTCGGGCACTGGCTGTACGCTGGCTGATCTCGAAACGCGGCTGCAAGCAGCCACTTCACGAGTTTTTCACCATGCGTACGGTGGTAACAAGCCAGGCGGATGATTGACATCCTACCACCAGATGAGCAGATGGTCGCTCAACTATCCCTTAGTCGCCTCTTACGACACCCATGGGAGAGAGAGGGGCAGTGAATTGTATTCTTACTCCGTCACTGCACGGAGTATTAATTAATCTTAAGTCTAAGTATTTTCTCTTGCATTTTTATCTTGACTATTATTATGTGTAAGAGTTTAATTAATTTTAATAAATTAATTTAAATGTTATAATAATAGATAAATGAAAGATGCAGTTAATCTTATTAGTGTGACTTTCATAAAGCGGTGTCTGTGCGTCAGTTAACCTAGTCGCGTGACTAATGACTTGGAAACTACATTTCCAGTTGTGTTAAGCTCGTCTCTGTAAACAAGTATTTCTTTAAAACTTTTGACGGTAGGTTTTGGGTCAGCGTTGAATGTATTCAACTTTGTACGACTCGACTGGGGACGAAGCGAACTATGTCATTTAGAAAATATATATTACAAAGTAAATTTTATATATTATATTTACATATTATGGTGTATTTATTAGTATTTTTTTTAGTTAAAATGCTATTTTCGTCGTGCTAACTGTCCTGCTATGAATATGAAATTCATTCATAAGAAGAAGGATAGATCATTTAGAAAGTTCGTAAAACAATAGTATCTTAGGGTATATTTTTAATCACCCCGCCGTGGGATCTCCACCTTGTCGTGGTGGGGGGGCTCAGTACCCGTGGTAAGGTCGGCCACGGGGAAGCTAAGCGGGATCCCGGACGTGGGGCGCTCCTCGTGGAGGAGGTTTGCGTCGGATGCGCCCAGGGGGCGGGTGCGGGGGGCAGTTCTGTCTGTCCCTCACAGTCGGGAGTGATCGCGGGAGGAGAGGCGTGTCGGTGTTGCGTTGCCGCGCGCCCTATCTCCCGCGACCAAATGGGGGCGCACCATTTGTTGCGCTGCGGTGGGGCCGCAGAGGAAGAGGAGATGCGGTGGGGCCGCAGAGGAAAAGGAGATGCGGTGAGGCCGCAGAGGAAGAGGAGATGCGGTGTTGTCAGGTTGCCGTCCTCCCTGTCCTCTGTGGCCGTCAGGGTGTTTTTTTTGGCGGCGGAGCCCAGCACCTTAATCCGTCGCCAAGAAGGTTGTTGGCCTTCGGGCTGTCCGTCGGGGTGTCAGGGTAGAATGCTCACGCGACCCCTTGGCTCCCCCCTAAAGACGGTGAAGTATACGCTGTGGTTTTAGTGGGTATTACGGCCTTGCACTTCAGCCGTTGAGTCCCACATAACTCCCTGCAAGATGAAAAGGTATGCGCAAATGCATATCCACAGCGAAAAAAAAAAAGAAAAAAAAGGGTATATTTTTAATATAACATTAATTTCTAAATACCAATAAATATTACGTATAAATTATAAAATTACGATTATAGATTCAAAACACCAACTTACTTTTACACAATTTTCACATCATTCACAGTTTTAAATCACAATTATTTATAAATCCTTAATTATATCGCGATTACACATTATAAATGTCACGACTTAGTTGCCTTCAGGCAGCGAAACGACAAACTGATATACGTTGGAGACCCTTTACACACATACAAAGTGTATAAAGGACACTTAATTTTATATATATATTCTTTATTGCACTAAAATATGTTACAATGATGGTACAGTAATATATGTACAGGCAAAGGTGGACTTATCTCTAAAAGAGATTTCTTCCAGTCAACCTATGGAGGTGAGTGACAGGGTGATGTAGCGGGCAAAATAGTGCAGACTGTAGTATAGAAAATATGAAAATATAAATACTTACATAAATAAAAATATAATACATAAACATACATAAAAATACAATACACAAAATACATATACTACGTATATTATTTATATATACTATATAAATACATATACATACATATTTACAAATCGATGTTAATTTTATGCAAAATAAAACAGAAAAGACAATTATACATAAAAATGTGGGTACATCGCATTTTCTTACAGTGTGTATCTATTTATCTTTATATGTAAGTGTATATGTACATAATTATAATGTTTATACACCATTGCCTTTTAGCATTAACAGCTAAATAAGGGACATAATATTTGGGCCGCCTTCCTATGCAATGATAAAAAAAATTGATTTAATCGTTTTAATTTCGCGAAAAATACTTATTGTTTAATTGAGAAAAAAATAATACCTTCTCACGTAGGCAGAACAACAGGTCGGAGTAGCTAATATATGTTTACAAACTCGTTTCAACTACATTCAATGGATATTAAAAGCGAGGCAGACTGCCTGTCAATACAATGAACTTTACGATACACCTGAATTGCTAGTCATCCGATTATCGTGAATAACAATGACTTTACAATAGCACTTTAATTGAAATTGTTTGTTCAGAAATTTATTGCAAATTTGAATAAAAAATACGAATGTAATTGTGTTCAAAATACTTGAAACAGCCATAGATATATTTTTGCAATCATTCATTTATATAAGAACTTATGAATGTGTTAGTCAGGATTATGATTGTCTAAATATTGCTAATGAAGCAGTCCTGCATGGCTGGCATCGCCCGTTCGCGTTAGATGAGTTAAATTTTTAAACCTAGTTATATGATAATTACGTTAAAAATATTGTATAAGGCTAAGAACTTACGAAGAGTTTTCAATGATGTTTTTATGAGTGATCGTATCTTCACATTGTATTTCTTTTATTCGGAGTAGAGTGTAATATTTTATTCCGAACTGTATAAAATTTAATCTAGACATTAGATTAATAAGACAACATCGATGGCATTAGAACAAAATTTGTCTTAATTTGTTTTTGACGTGACAACGTCTTATAAATTGGTTTGCCGGGTGACACTTCAAGAAACTGCGTTACGCTCCGCTCACGTTATGCGCTCACAATGAGAGCGAGTGAGAGGCACGCGTCCCTTCCACTCGGGCATGGTTAGCCCGCCTAAGAGCGAGAGAGACAGACATAAAAAATAAAATTTTGTTAATATGAAATTCAGTGCGAGATTCTTTGTATAAATTAATGTTTTAAATATAATTCTTTGTATAAATAAATGTTTTAAATTGTTACTATTATTTCATCCTTCTTCCTACTATACGAATGAATATTCACATTAAAATTATTTTACCACTCAAAGTCGTTGTCACGTAAAACTTTCGCCCGTATACCGACTTTACAGGCAACCAATATTTTTTTTTTGGGAAAGGTTTTTAGTATTTTCTACATTCATAATGTAGGAAACCGAATAGAAACGTTCCTATTGGTTAGATTTGCGACTAAAGCGCCACAGCCGTTGAACTACCCTCATGTTATCAATATCCAAACTGACCGGTCGATATTTTACGCTGCTCTTATAAAAAAACATCTGTGTTCTCTGTGAGTTCTATCATCATCATATATAAAAGTGGACGACAGTCCCTGGTAACTGGTAACATAAGGAAGACGTATAAAAAGTAGGACCGAAACGACCTATGGGGCCTAGACTACGTTTGCTATTTGGTGCTGTAGAATATAGTAGCTAAGGCTCAATTCCCTATTTCCGTTACATATTTTATTTTAATAAAAGGAAATTGCATATTTCCTTTTTTTGTATGAAGATTCTTATAGTACGAAGTACGATACCATCCAGGTATTACTATAAAATATAGACTATAAGTATGCATTTATGCTTCAGTGACGCGTGAAAATTAGATTTCGATTTTCGATACATTATTAGTATTATGGCCAAATACTGAAACGTCTTTCATATATGAAGTGGGACTTAATTATTTGGAACGCTATTAATTTCAAATTTCGCATACTAAATTTTGAAATTAATGACGTTCCAAATAATTAAGCCCCACTTCATTTTGAATGACGTTTCAGTATTCGGCCGTAAATGTCTCATAAATAACCTTTTTTTTTCTTTTCTTCCATATAAAAATCTATATAATTCCTTTTTATTAAGATTTGAATCTCCACAACTATACAATGCTGAGACCAAGTTTGAGTCGCGTTTTATCTTGTCTACAAGACGTTCAGGTGTGAGTGGGGCTTGTTCTTTTTAACATTTTATTTCCTAAACATTATTCTCATGACGTGAAAATGTATTGTTGGTGCCTTTTTGGCGCGTAACATTCGCATCACGTATTTATTTTCATAAATTCGGTATAAGTTATACAGGCTGTTTCGTTTTCAGTACATAACGATGAAATATTTTTGTTATATTTTGTTCTTGCCGTTCTTATAAGTCGATATAATGAATTAAACTTTGTATGGTGATCTTATATGGTGATACTTTTCTTAATGTTCATTTTGGTAAAAATTTTTTGGTAACATTTGAAATATTCCTAATTAATTTATCACATATCAATTCATAGATTTCTAAGAGCTGGCTTTTTTTCTGACTTCAAATGCCACAGCCTTTATTGTTAGTATAGTATAGTAGTGGCGTCAATAAAAACACTCCCCCAGAATGTTACAAAACAGCCTTTTAATTTAATCTAAATCTGACTTGTAGTCCAGTCATTATAGTAAGTTCACCTCGGAATTCGAGATACCCAGCTGTAAGTCTGTAAATACTTGTATATTGACACACTAAATGTTGTCTCAAAACCTACATATGGTAGGGTGTGCGCAACTATTAAATTTCAATGTCAAAGATCACAAAAATCGGTTATTATTATCGGTTAAGTATCGGTCGGTATTGTCAGTAATATTTTAGAAATAAATCGAATCGTCACATGTACTAAAATTGTGTGAAAATTTTCACCTCGAATCTGTTTGAAATTTATTTGCAATATTTTACCAATACATGAAGTTAAAATCATTTGAAAAGAGTTAATAATTAAAAGTTTTTTATGACATTCTACTCTACGTTCTATACGGGTACTACGTAACAAGAAGATACATTTATTTCACTCACACACAAAAACTTGTTATTTCACTAAATATCCTTGTATGAGCGAACGTTAATGTAATAATAAAGTTTACAAATGTTTTTGATTAATTGGTTGAAAACGTGTCATTTTATAAAGCTAATAAAATTGTAAATACATATATCAATTAGCCCAAACAAGTTCGTTTGACGGAAATCTAAAACTATTTAATACAAAGAGCTAAATTACGATACCATTTCGGATTTTAATATGGTTATTTTTTAAATATATAACACTAGCTGTGGGGGTTTCATCCGCGTATAATTAATAAAAATATAATGAATAAAAATCAGCCTAGACACCTTTCTCGATAAAAGGACTTATATTATAAGGACTATACAACACAAAATATTTTTTTAATTCGAACCAGTTGTTCCTGAGATTAGCCGTATCAAAGAAACAGGCTCTTAAACTTTATATACATACGAAATAATAATAACTACATACACAAGGAACATAACTTCTTTTGCCAAAGTTGGTGACGCACTGGCAATTTATGGGATGGTTAATATCCTTTTTTTACGCTGAAAAAATGCATGACGCTTTTCCCCCACGTGTAAAGTGGGGGGGGGGGGGGGGTTCAAGTGGGACTCGCCGTATGTCCAGGGCCCTGAGTGTACCCTGGAAATCGGAATACCCACTAAAAAACCAGCGGTACCCTTCCCGTCTAAAGGGAAGTGCCACGGGATCGCTTGCACATTCAACCGTGCATGGTAAATATCCTACTTTAAATCGTAAAAAGTCATATTTAATCGTTTTATACAATTTTAATTACTCGTAGTTATAAATGAAATGAAACTTGCGGTAAGCCTGCAAGGACCGTCCATTCATATATATTTTCATGGCGTAATTGATAAAGTTATATGATAATGACACCGGGTGGAATTGGTTTATCTACCTTCAGGCTCTTGCGTGATTGAGAGACGTACCAGGAGGCTGATAGGAGATGACACATTGGTTGAGTCTAAGCTCAAAAGTCTAGAACATCGACGTATAGTTGCGTCACTTTCAGTTTTCTATCGGATACATTTCGGAGAATGTGCTCAGGAATGACTATGGGACGACCAGGCAAACGCGATCTAAGCGCCATAGGTACACCGTTGAAATTCACCGCCTAATACGAAGCGCTTCGAATCTTCGGACTATAATATCGACTTTTGGACTATAATATGAAATCAGGTGGACACCATCATCATGCATACTTACTCCAAGTTATTTTATCATCTTTATTGTCTTGTATAATTAAATGGCTTATTTATTAATTTTCTTTATAGTAAAGTCCATTATATATCTACTGAATCCTGAGTGAGTAACTAGTTCTTACTAAAGGAGATTATCCACTCAAAACAATTAATCTGAGATAACCGCAATGTTCGATTGACAGCTTAATTAATAAATTGAAACGTAATTACTTGTATAATATCCATCTTACTTAAGATAATTACAATACTCAATGTTACACCGAATTTTCTAGAACATTTTCTAGGTAGTTGCTTCAGGATGTCATAAGTTTCTGAAGTGTACTTGAATTATTTTTACGAGTAATTTGACATTATGCGAACAAGTTTTGTTTTTCCGCTCGATATACTTAAAGCTTTGAATTACATTAGAATTATTGGTTATATTTTTATAAAAAGAATATTGGAAAGAAGTTTAAAGAAGAGTTGCATGAAATATGATTGAGGCAATTTTAGTGTGACAAAAATACAGTAATGTAATCATTTAAAATCTATGTTTTAAATCACGTTTTGAGTCGATAAAAATTCGCAAAGAACTTCGTACCTACCGGGATTCACACAACCACACAGTTTTTATAGGAAGTCTTGATTATTAATGTTACTATTTACCAGCCATATTCAGTTTAAAGCTTATTTTAGGAGTGGTGACGCCAATGTCCTATCAGAGAGTGGACAGGGATCGCAAATGCATCGAAATTGTTCCAGCTAGCAAGAGACAGAGCGGACTGTGCGAAGCTGACAGCTTACCTTCACTAGTTGGAGAGGCACTGGAAGAGAGAGAGAGAGACGCCAACAACGAACCTAGGACTTACCTCGCTAGGCATCTTGTTAAGATTGCACTTTTAAAAATTAAAATTTACTTTGGTAACTTTTTAAATGCATTATTACCTCTTACTTAAAACTCGATTTTAATATTATTTTCAATTGCATTCATTAATCAAAATCGTAAAAAATTATAAGCCATGTGTATGGTGAACACTTCCTCGAGCAGCATCATTCCAATGAACAGAGTCAAATGAAATCTTTATGCTAATCCAAGGTGAGGTAATTATATATACGATGGGTTTTACCTTACCACCCACTTAGCTTCCAGTAACTAAATATATAATAACATGACCAACAAAAAATAAATACATAAAATGCTGGTTATTCATTAGTTTAATTTAAGTAGGATTCAAATATAATCTTATAATACGATAATTAATATCGTGCCCGGTGATGAAGGAAAACATAATGAGGAAAATATATTATGTCGTGTGAAATTCTGCCACATATTCACCCCCTAACTGGTATTATAATTAAATAATATTTCATTTTTAGTATTAAACGAACAAGACTTTTATATTCAAACGAGTTTTAATTTAAACGAAATTAAAATGGTAAGTCTGAGACAAAAAAATATGCTCCACGTGGTAAGATTAAAAACAGTACATTTTTGCGTTGAAAATAAGTATCCGACGTTAAGACAAAACGATAAATATTAAAGCTTACAGTGGGAGCTTTATCTTCGGAGCGGGGAGCGTGAAAAACGGATAAATGGTGGATCCTTGTAAATCTCGTTCCTTGAAAACTTTGAAACGATACTGTTGGTGTACAGTTATGCGGTACATTGTTGGGAAAATCACGCCGGCTGGATTTTTCCTAGCAATTCGATATTTTATATATAATATATACATTGACGTTGATGCCGAGATTGCCCAGTGGCTACAACGCGTGAATCTTAAGCGATGATCCTGGGTTCAAACCCGGGCAGGCACCACTGAATTTGTGTTTATAATTCATCTCGTGCTTAACTGTGAACATCGGGATGAAACCTGCATGTGTCCAATTTCACTCAAATCCTGCCACCAACCCTTATTGGAGCAGCGTGGTGGAATAAGCTCCACAACCTTCTCCTAAAAAAAGGAGAAGAGGCCTTAGCTCAGCAGTGGGACATTCATCACGTTACATTGACGTTGATGACAGACATGCAGAGATCGGTCGATCGAATCGAACTTCAAATTTACTGTAAAATAAAAGTCTCATCGTATTGCGTCAAATAGTGACAGGAGAACATGGTACATTTTTCGATTAGAGAATCGGAAATGAGATCCTAAGCTAATGTTTGCCATTTAACTTGGTGGTAGGGTTTTGAAAGACCGTGTGAGTATATCCACCCACGTATCCGCACCCACATGTTCTAACACCAAACAGCAATACTTAGTATAGGTAGGTCCGGTTTGAAGGGAGAGTGAGCCAATTACAGACTCAATAAAATTTTAGTTTCCAAAGTTGGTGGCGCATCGACAATGTAAGAAATGGTTGAAAATTTCTTACAGCGCCAATATTTATAAGCGATGGTGATTGGTGACCATTCACCATCAGGTAGCCGACCTACATGCTACAGACATCGATGCTCCACTTTGTCGTTAAGTATTAAAAACAACTTCAGCCATTTTTACTTCGTTTTTTAATTTAGAAGCCGAGATGGCCCAGTGGTAAGAACGCGTGAATCGTGAATTAACCGATGATCGTGGGTTCAAACCCGGGCAAGCACCGCTGAATTTCATGTGCTTAGTTTGTGATTATAATTCATCTCGTGCTTGACGGTGAAGGAAAACATCGTGAGCAAACCTGCATGTGTCAAATTTCATTGAAATTATGTCATATGTGTATTCCACCGCATTGGAGCAGCGTGGTGGAATAAGCTCCAAAAACCTTCTCCTCACAAAAGAGGAGAAGAGGCCTTAGCCCAGCAGTGGGACATTCACAGGCTGTTACTTTTTTTTATTGACAACATATGCATTCGTCGTGACTATAGGGATATAACTTCAAGAGACAAGAAGATTCATTCAAGTGCTTGTAAGATAATAATTAAAAGAGAAAAGTTTGAGTAAAACTTGCAACAATTTAGTATGTGTTTTGGTTTCAAACAAGTATTACTCTTCTAAGTTTCAAAGCCGTTAGCGAAAGTGAATGGATAGCCACGTTCGCTGTCAACGTAATTTGGTAGATTGGTCAGCACTCATTAATTATAACTTTGTTCTCTACAGTCACTTTGAGAAGCACTCGTGTGTCATCTGTTATGAGAATTAATGACGGCTGTCTTAACTTAAGCCGTCTATAAATATACTTTTGTCATTGGAGGACCCTCGCCATATAGTCTGAATATACATATATTTGCCAATATCAATTTCAATATTATAAAGAGATAAGTTTTGTTTGTTTGTTTTTACTGATAGTCCAGGAATTTTGGCACCAAAAATGCGTTAAATGCATAAAATTTCGCTACTCGATTTTTATGTTTTATTTTTTGGATTGGGTTATGTTAGGGGTGTCACTGGTGGCAGCAGTGTGGTGCGCAACTGGACACGGCGTACCACAACCTGACGGAGTGTGCTGCGTGGGGCCCTCAGAGGCATTCCCTGGCGGCGATAGTCAGCGGAGATCTCTCGCTGGCGAGCGTGATTAAGGCTATGCTCGAGACAGCAAGAGGTTGGAAATGTTCTTGCATTAACAGCCGCCGGGGTTAAATGGGTTACCGGGAACCCCCTTAGAAATGGAAGCCTGCATAAGCGGGCCGTGCGATGGGACGTCACGGTAGCATGCGCAAGCGATCCCGTGGCGTCCCTCACGCGGACGGAGAGGATAACGCTGTTTTTTTAGTGGGTCCCACATACCTGCCCACTTCACGTGGGGAAACGTTTAAATGCGTTTTTCTAGCGAAAAAAAGGAGGTGCCCGTAACATAATCCAATCGAAAAACGAGTTTTTGTCATCCCAGACTGCCAGCGTTAGCATCTTAAAAACGTATTTTTGCAAATATCTCGAAAACAGTGAGTTTTACTATCAAAACAATAAAAATACCTTTTTAAAGAGGATAACATTTCCCATATTTTGTAATTATTTTTCTCTGTTGATAATAGTTTCTGAAAATATAGTTAGTTAAAAGAATCTAATTTTGGTTTTCGTAAAATACCTGAATACTATTTGGAAATACGAAAAAAAGTCATAATCAAAGTTGGAGAGCCAACTATATCTCGAAAAATCCAGAAGCGGCATTATATGCAGAGCGAACGTCTAAAAATCTTGGGCTATGAACTATTAATCAGACTGATACGAAACATACATTATTTTAGTTTAGAGTTTCAGGACGGACAAAGATTTCCTGATATAGAAAATATTTTTGAGATATAAATCTCCATAAACCAATGCAGTCGCAGAAAAAATGTCGATCCAGGTTCTTAGAAAGCTATTTGTGGGTGTTCAAAAATCCGCAGAATAATTGGCAACAGCACAGAACTATATTTTACTAATATAAAGTTATAAAAATAAATATATAAAAAAATCTTACATGTTTTCAATAAATTACATAATAGTTTTATGTAGAGTGATTTTGCTTTCATATTTTCCAATTTGAACTACTACTTTTTTAAATAGTGTACTATTTAAAAATAAGATATTATTAAATAAATAAGTAAAAAATACACAAGTCAGTATACACACAATGCATTAGAACAGTACGGGCGAATACATTGATTGTCGAATGCTAATTACTCATTAATTACAAAACATTAGTTATCATCCCGCCAGTACTGAATTTTCAAGTGCTTATAATCATCATCACGTGTTCGACAGATAAGAAAGATGTATTATCGTTACCACTCTACCACATCTTAAAAAAACTAAATCTCTGGCCGTAGTGGAACCGGCGATTTATGATATTAACAATTTTTGGTAACTTCAATTATTTACTTAACGTATATGCTTTTATTGCACACCACAATGATTAAAAAACGGGAAAAATACATAGCACATGAATAAAACCTAATTAGCTAACACATTTGAAACTTAACTACAACTAATTAGTATTTGAAACTTATTCATCATTTATTATGAGTATAAGAAGAAATAGAGAGAGAAAGATAGAAGAGATAATAATCAAAATATATTGTAACTACAATTTCTACAAAACTGAATTGCTGAAAACGCATTGTTTTATTGTTGGCTTCTATAGGCGAAAGTAAATCAGCGATGTCATACGATGATAAATCTAGTTTATTCAATATGAATATTATTCATATAAATTTAATATTTCTGATATTATTTCCAATAAAAAGGTCAAGCACATATATGACTCAAAGTAACATTCATTTCTCTTTGATGCATTACGTGGAATATTTGGGCCCGAATTAATAAACCTATAGTTTGTAGTAGGCTTCATACTATTCCGGAAAATTGTTGTGTTATTAATGTAATTACTTTACCGCGAAACGTCAATACATAATATTGTTCTGCCCCGGTTAAAGGGTGAGTTACCCAGTGTAACATATTAGATGCTATAATATAATTGGCGTTGTGTTTGTCTATACACAATTTGCTCGTTGGCCTATTTCATATTATATGAATTAATATAAACACAATACGCAGATTAGTCTCAACATAATTACGATACAATTCGTGGAACTGTTATCACTTAAACTTCTTTCGCATCAATGTTTATCTCTTAAGTATTCATTTCTTTGTATAAGTCGCTTGAGGGTTTAAATGACAGCAATGGAACGATTTTCGTAGTATCTTTTGAAAGCAGCTGCAGCGCTGGATTAAGCAAGTTTTGAATTGCGATGTCTTGTTCCTTTTCCAGGATCCGGATTAGTGGCCGACTCCAGCTTAGTTGTCGCTTGTTTAAAATTAATCTGATTTGTAGAGTATCGGGAAAGCAAACAATAATAGGCAAATCCGAAGATAATTTAATTATGTATATTTTATTTCATATATTTAAAATATTGATATTTTATTATTACCAATAATCGATAAGTAATAATAATGGTACTCCTGATCCATTTCGGCCACGGCGGCCAATCTTAGAGATTAGCCAACACCAGGTGCACTCTCTCGACCGGACACGACCGGAAAGAGTTCAGGCGCAGGACCAACGGTTGAACGTGCTTTCCGAGGCATGGGAGTGTACTCGCTTCCAACTTCCAGACTCTGGGCTGCTACTGAGAATTTCTGATAGAAAAACCCAATAACTATTTAAAGGCCCGACCTGAAAATTGAACCCAGTATCACCGAATCTGCGGCCTTATATCTAGCCACTAGACCAGCGAGGCAGTCGCAATCGATAAGTAGATCTTGATGAAGACGTGCCCCCCTCAATCTTTAACTTTATTGATCGACATTCTCGTATTCAAAGCATGAGATTCGAGTCTTGATTCTTTTAGCATACGAAGCCAAATACATATGTCTACAAATGTTTAGAATCAAACATACATGTCGCGCTGAAAACTACGATATTTATTTTTGGTACCGCGGTCAAAACTGCAAGTAGTGCTAGTACATAACTTAGGCTAGCTCGTTGCAATATGTACCGTATAAAACAGTTTTAAAACATTGATCAAACTCATATTAAATAATTTGACTTTCATCCGAATAGTTGTTGGAGATGAGGAATTATAAACCAGTAAGCGTTTAGTAATTAGTCAAATTAGCTAACTGTTTCACATAATTGGAGAAAAAAATAAAATTGTAGCAATATATTAGGGCCCATAAAAAATGTTACCTTGTAAAAGCAAATGGTAATTACCAGACCGAAAAAACCTATTAACGGCTAAAATGATTAAAGTCTCAGAAAATAATAATCTCTTAAGCAACGCGTGGTTTCATCTCGCATAGCTGTCACTCAACTTGACTAGAAGGGAGAACTTTGGTAAGCGAGTGTTACAGTAAAATAGTCTTAATGACAATAAAAATAAGATTCACTTGAATATTATTTGTTTTCTCGTGTACTGTGAATAATAAATCTTTTGACGAAAGCGAGCGTTTATTTAATAACCATGTTGTCCACGGTTCTGAAAACAAAGTGTTAATCTTCTTGTGTATTTTCTCATTTCCGTCGTTTTAATTATGTATTCCGTTCTCCACACGGTATGAATTATAATTAACGTAATTAAAATTAATGAAAACAAAATATAGATGTTATAAATAAATTAAGAAATTCATATTTGGACGACAGAGACTGACTCATTTCTCCTCTACCAAACTTACTATCAATATAATATCTCGTTAGACTGACTATTTCAGCGGTCTAGTTGCTAGGCTAGTATTTTCCGTCAAAAAATAATGGGTCATTCGCGTAATCTCTCTTGTTTTATATATATGGGCTACCTGATAGTATGCGGTCATCAATGCATATTATAGACATTGGCATTGTAAGAAATGTTAAACATCGCATACATCGCCAATGTGCCACCAACCTTGGGTTCAAAGATGGTATTTTCCTTGTGCCTGTAATTACACGGGCTCACTCACCCTTCAAACTGGAACACAACAATACCAAATACTGCTGTTTTGCGGTAGAATATCTGTTGTGTGGGTGGACAAACTTGCACAAAGCCCTACCACCAATCTCTCTGGACGTGTCAGATTGCCATTAAATAAGACTACGACTATATCATCAGCAGGTAGTTATTTAGTTATCTTTCAGAATAACTTCTGCAGCCGGTGAGATACTCCAAAGTCGGTGAGGTTCGGTATCCAAGATGAGCTGAGCTGAATCAATGTCATCAATGAGATAGATTTGTTTTGATACAAAAACTAATTGTTCATGATACAAAAACTAATTTTACTGTGGTTGTTAATACTTTTTTCTTTCACCGCACGGTGTGAATCATAACAACAAAGTACTCCACTGATAAAATTATCATTTGGTAATTCTGAGAAAGCCAAATGCTCAATTTTTTTATTTAAGTTTTTATTGCATGTGTCAGGACAAAAAAGTATACAAAATATTCCAAAACTACAATTTTCCTGACCTTGTTTCTACCACGCCAAATATTCTCTTATTCGTATTCAACATTGCCACAATTATCACCTAATGGTATTCTGTGACGTGCAATTTCCTTTTCTATCTTCGGAAAGGTATCATAGACAATAAGCAATGGTTCCTAATTCATATCTTCTAATTACTAACCAAGAAAAAGGTTCCAAATTATCTTAGACGAAGGCAACCAAAGACCCCAAAAGCCTTGGGGATAATCGCGTAATTTTATAAATGTCCAACGTTATCTCGAGTTCTTAGTCTTGTCGCCTTTTGAAAAATTAATTGCTTTGCGGCAAGATGTATACATTTTTTAAGACGCAGTAATTTGTAACGTTTTATTCCTTTTTGAACGAGTCTGTTTTCTTTTATAAACTCTTTAATAGATTGTGCTTTTGCACATTAAACTATACGAAATATATTTTAGTAATATTGTTTTTATTTTAGTTGTTATCGTAGTCTCTAGAGACGTATTGTCTTTGGTAGGTTTCTATTAATTTAGAATTTAGTAGTTTGATGTGTCTACATGTTTACATTTCCAGGTATTAGTAGGATAAAAAAATTGGATTATAATTTACTTTGTTCTGTTTTCATCTTGTTGTTTGTCTGTGGTCTATCTTATTGTTGTCAATTGATCTTAACGATTCTGGATTCCTAGGTTGGTCTGGATGATGTCCAGCCTGTACATCATATGGCAAACTTCCATTATGGATCACCATTGTAAAGTTATAGTTAAATTTTGGTTAAATCAATTAAGTTGACATTTTTTGACACTTTAATCCATACAGATTCGTATGTGAATGTACATTAGGGGTTGTAAGAATACGATAGGAGGTTTTTTATATTGATAAGTTTTATTTTGTCGCCATAAACTCCAACGTCCAACCTCCGTGGTGTAATTGTACCAATAACGTGTACATGCGAGTTAATTTTAGCCGATCAAATACTAAATCGGTTACTATATAGTAACCGCCTGAAGAGAATTTCAATGAAATAGAAGCAAAATAAATCCATCCATCTTCTCAATATTTGATTTAATTCGTGTTTTATTTTAAGTAATAAGACACAAACAATTTGAAACAAAAGTACATAGCATTATTTAACTAATCACCCGTCATAAGCTATGGTGAGCTTATATTCGAATATGTATGGTAACGCATGATTAGGTGGTCCCAGATGAGTCACATTTCCGTAATTAATATTACCAAACGGTTCACATTGTGAGGTCGGCATTTATTGGCAAAGCCAAACATAGAATATGGTTTAGTCAGAATAATATAAAGTGGTCGAGATTATTACACACTTTAGTTTTCATATGAAATATATGTAAAATATAAAAGATATTTGTGTAGACGCAAAGTAAACGACCCTCCGGTCATCTTTTATATATCGAAATGAAGATTTTTCTGTATTCAGAAGCGGTTTAGCACATCCTAAGAAAATATTAAAGGAATAACTTCTCGGGTTTACACATAGTCCAGTCTCATGTTTGAAATGAAATCCAAAGAAACGTAAAAGGGATAGTTTTTGAAGGCGATATATTTTATGTATATTAGTGGAGCGACCCATTCCGCCGTTTGCACGAACATAATGAAGGTCTTATCAACTTTTTTTTTCACATAAAAAGAAACAGAGAAATATGTTACCTTTTCTATCAGTATTACGTCAGGCAAGCTCCCTATTGCGAACCACCCAGTCCATTGATTATGAACGTCCCTTTTTTTTCTTTACTCGTTCATTCAAAATATACATTTATTTAAAAATATACTTATTTATCTAATACTTACTTAAATTTATTAGTTAGATTATCGCTTAAAACATTTAATTAAAATATTACGTAAATAATAATTCGTATAAAATATAAGTCATATACTATCATTTTGGACTAAAGCGAAGGCAAGTGGCTTATAAAGTAAAATTTTAACGTAGAAATAATCGAAACAGACTTTGTTTAAATAGTATATTTAAATACTGCCAATAAACTTGCTGTATACTGTTCTACTTATTCCCTGCATGTCAATACTTAAATTCGCTTAAGCTTTCTGGAGAAAAATTAATACAAACTGTTAAAATACTTACATACAGACATAATATATTTAGATGAAAACTATTTCCTTTCGGCATTACCTATAAATGTTATTTAAGGGGTAATCATTTAAAAAATAAGCCGAGATGGCCTAGTGGTAAGACCGCGAGAATCTTAACCGATGATCGTGGGTTCAAACCCGGGCAAGCACCGCTGAATTTCATGTGCTTAATTTGTGATTATAATTCATCTCGTGCTTAACGGTGAAGGAAAACATCGTGAGGAAACCTGCATGTGTTAAATTTCACTGAAATTCTGTCACATGTGTACACCAACCCGCATTGGAGCAGCGTGGTGGAATAAGCTCCAAACCTTCTCCTCAAAAAAAAGAGAAGAGGCCTTAGCCCAGCAGTGGGACATTCACAGGCTGTTATTACTTATTACATTTAAAATAATATTCTCTCTTTCTTTCAAATGTCAAATCAATTATGGCAAAAAGAGACAGATCGATGTTAAACTAAATAACGTTTATATGTATGTAAGGCATATGGGATTTTGCAAACAAGATAACTAATTAAGGCAACCCTAGCGCAGTCCTTTTCAATATTCATATCTCGATTCTATATTGAAACACGTATAATATATTCTAGTTGGTATTTTCCCTTGGGTATATTTAAAATGGAGCTTTATTAAATTATTTCCTATTTGACGCTTTAATCCTGTAGAATAATTTTGGAACGTCAGTTTTGTTGCTGATTAAATTACAAATACGTGCTTAGTTTGTATTTGTGTATAATAAAGTTCATTTGATGTCTCACTAACTAATTTCGGTCACGGTCATTCTCAAAGGAGACGAGCCAACTTGGCGGTACATGTGTGTCAAAGGCAAGGGCATTGTGTATGTGTGTGTGTTTTTTTAGTAACAGCCTGTGAATGTCTTGCTGCTGAGCTAAGGCCTCTTCTCTTTTTTTTTGAGGTCGAAGTGAGGTGAGAGCTTTGGAGCTTATTATGTGTGTGCAGAGTGGAATTCGACAAGACCGGAAAGAGTTCAGGTGCAGGACTATAATTCGGCGGTACAAGAAATTGAGTAGTTAACCTCTTATCGGATATTCTATCACTATACAGTAATGAATGAAAGTTGAACTACAGGCATCACATGCACTTTTAAACATCTTAGTTCCCAAGGTTGGTGGCGCATAGGCGATGTAAGTGATGGTTAACATCTCTCACAATGCCATTGTCTATGTGCGATGGTGACCACTTACCAATAGGTGGCCCATATGCTCGTCCGCCTTCCTATGAAATCCTCCTCCAGTTGCCTGGTTGCCATAGTATGAGCTCTGCTTAGTTTGGGAAAATATGTTATGCCCCTTGTGTCTGTAATTACACTGGCTCACTCACCTTTCAAACCGGAACACAACAAGTACTGCTCTGTTGCGGTAGAATACCTGATGAGTGGGTGGTACCTACCCAGACGAGCCTGCACAAAGCTCTACCACCAAGTAAAATATATTATACTACATAATATACTATTTTCCTTTTGTAAATACATACTTATAATAGATAATTACACCCAGACTCAGGACAAACAGACACGTTCATGCACACAAATGTCTGTCAAAGGTGGGAATCGAACCTACGACCTGCGGCGTAAAACCTTTCCAACCACGCCAAACGGCTCGTCCAGAAATAACACTAACAACAAATACTAACTCAACGGTTTTTTATTATTTATATAATCTTGTGTCGAATAATACGATTCGTTTATGAATGTTAAAGATTTCAATTATTCTTTAACGTTTCATTTAACAAAAAATAGTGTAAAAGTGGCTTATATTTAGTAAGAATGTTAAAAAACCTCGTTTTAAATTTAAAAAAAAGAATAAATAATTATAAATTCCTTACTTCAAGGGCTGCGGCTAACAGTTTAAAATGGCTGAAGCCAGCAAGGAATCTAAAGTAGGTGTCTTGGGAATTGCTAGATTATTCTAAAAACCGCAAGGAATTAATCAAGTAGAAAATGTGAAGGTAAGGAAAATGAAATGCTTAACCTCGTTATTAAGACAATAGTTTTTATATTTGAACAAGAAATAAGGAATATTGTTGCGTGAAATAGTACATTATTGAAGTGAAACTTCTTTAGAATCGTTGTGATTTCAAACCGGATGCAACGGAAAAAACGACAGGTAAGAGACAGACACATAAATTCATAAGATTTAACGTGGGAGAAATGAGATAGAAAGTATCATACAGTTGAAGTCAAAATTTTTGAAGGTTTCACTTCTACCTTGTGTGAATTGCACACATGTTTTTTTTTATAGTAGGTATTTATTTATTTAATTTTGCCCGCGGTTTCAACTGCTTAGTTTCCGTTCTCGTCAGAATGCGGGGACAAAATGTAGCCTATGTTACTCGCTGATAATGATATAGCTTTCTATTGGTAAAATAATTTCAAAATCGGTTTAGTGGTTTAGGTGTGAAAGCGTAACAAACAAACTCACATTCGCATTTATAAGTCAAGACTACAGTGTAAAGTGTATGCGAAAAACAACTTCTCTCTCTCTATTTCCTTACTCTTATAATCCGTTATGTAACAACATCGGAGACCTATGATAGTTTACACCTAGTTGTGTATACACTGACAACTACGAGCCGCTACTAAGAATTTCTTGGCTTTAATTGTAACTTGTATGGATAAAGAAAAGATGATAATAATAGAATTGATCGTAAACATATATTTAGCATCCAGAAGTGAAAAATGATTTTTATAAGAACCTTGAATTGGTATATTCATAAATATAACACCAAATCATATAAATTGTTGTAAATTACTCACTCAAAAATTCTTTTAATAAAATTAAGACACTTTTAAACACGTTACGACACAAAAGTCGCGCCAATAATGAGTTAATTACTTTATCCTTAACCTTTATGTGCACTAACAAGATGGCGGCGGTTTTAAATTAGCGCGCTTCGTTGTTTTTAACCGACTTCAAAAAAAGGAGGAGGTTATCAATTCGTCTGTATGTTTTTTTTAAACAACGCTGTTGTAATTTTTTTTTTTGGTTTCGCTGGAAAAACTCCTTTACGCCTTTCCCCCCAACATGGAGTGGGGGGGTATGTGGGGCTCGCCGGTGCTGAAGGCGCCGGATTTTTCATATTATAAGTAGGTAAATAGGGTTATCGAATTTCTTAATGAACATTATTTGTGTGTCATTAAACGTGTCTTGTTTCTTCTTATAACTTTAAGTACCTAAGTTTTTGTAAATAATTATTCAATATTTAATAAGAATATTGTAATTTGATGTATGCAATAGTTACGTCAACTATTATTTTGGGACAAATTAATTGTCTTCAATCCGTTCATTCGGTGTCGGCACAATGGGTTTTATAGCACCGCAGGAATCGGAATTTTACGGCCGACATGCTGACTATTGCCGATGGTGTTACAAAGCCACGACTTTTATTAGGCGAAGCGTAAACTTTTTTTATTTTAACGACTGAATGATTTGACAGTGATAACAAAAGAGGAGAGATGGAGAGGAGAGAAATTACATATATAATAGAATTGAGATCGAAGGAGAGATTCTCGATCTCAATTCTATTATATCGGTATTTTATGTGTTTGTCGATACAGGGGGGCAGACATTATTCTTGGGATGTCGGCACAGGGGCAGACATTATTCTTATATAACACACAGACACTTTATATAATACTTTATAATTATAATGCAAGATGTGCACCGGGCAACTGATGTCGAAAGAATGAATGCTCGCTTAGTCGAGCGCTGCTTTTTATAGGGTTGTAGTGGTGGGTAGTTGACAATTGCACGTGCTGCTTTTAAAAAAGGCGGCGGCGCCGTCATTTTCGCGTGTTTGTTTATAAATCGATTTTGTTGATTATTTTCATCGGATTCAGAATCGTTCAATCCGCGCGGCGCAATTTCCTATGGCCCTTAACACTTACCATCTTGACGCCCAATTGCTAGATATAAATATAGACACATTTTTTCAAGTTAAATACACTCCTTAAAGGCGTAGATATATGCAAGATATATTTATTTGTCTGGCCTTAATCTTTATTGAATTTTCTACTCGCTTCAATTTTATTTTAAAAATTAGAAATGAATAAGCTAAGTGTCCTCTGCTTCCATAATTGTTCTCTTTTTATTACGAATACCATTGTACTGCATAATAACGTACCAAGAGAACCTTCGGCTTATTTTTGCAATATATTTTTCTTAAAATCATTTAACATTTTTTTACAAAGACAGTTTAAAAGCACACAAAACATACACAAGCAAAAAAAATCATAATATACATTAGACACATGCTCGGAATATGAGATACATTTTGTATTTACTACTATAACAATATCTCCTGACAAATGTAATCACTTATAGGCAAATCATTTACCCGTCAGCCGTCGAATTCCGAAAATTAATGTATATCCTTTATAAATAAAAATTTTAACAAAACAAAAACCGACTTCATAAAAAAACAAATTAATATGCACTAAAAAGTAAAAAAATAATTGCGTATTCTTCTATAATTTGATAATTAACTTACTATTTTCTACTCATCAATATGTAGGTACGAATGTGTTGTGTGGTTGATAATTTATTTACAATTATTGTTACTTTTGGAGTCGATGTCAGCCAAGATGGGTTTATAACTACATACATAGTTAGTTATAGGTGAGATGTACTTGTGTCGCACGCGCAACTTAACGAGGCGAATAAAAGTCAATTTGTAATGTGTATGTTTTTGTTTGTTTTTAAAAGATTCCCGTATTATTATTGCTAGGTATATTATAGTGTTTCCTTAGCTGACATCGACTCCAAAAATAACAATAATTGTAAATACATTATCAACCACACAACACATTCGTATCTACATATTCATGAGTAGAAAATAGTAAGTTAATTATCAAATTATAGAAGAATACGCAATTATTTTTTTACTTTTTAGTGCATATTAATTTGTTTTTTTATGAAGTCGGTTTTTGTTTTGTTAAAATTTTTATTTATTTTTCGATTTTTAGTGAATCTGAAGTACACTCACTAATTTGTAGAATATGGGTAGACCTACTAAACGTGCAGCTCATATGAGACAGCGCCATTTATATTATTATTTAAATATATTAATCTAAAACAGTGAAACATAAAGAAAAATGCATTTTGGTACTTAATTAATAAATATTAGTTAATATGGGTAAATGTATGAATATAAATTAACATGTTTTGATTAAATAGATTTAGTTGGTGGGGTGTTGGGCAGCCATAACATAATCAAATAATTATTTCTAGTAATAATTAAATAAACTGTATGTTTATAGATGTTGTGTTATACCATTCTTCACCATAAAATATGACGGAATGTCTGTATATTAAAAAAAAGGGGAAGTATCTATATTATCCTAACTAATATTATAAATGCGAAAGTAAGCTTGTTTGTGACGCTTTCACGCCTAAACCACTAAGCCGATTTAAAAAATTCTTTCACCAATGGAAAGCTACATTATCAGGGAGTAATATAGGCTACATTTTGTCCCCATATTCCCACGGGAACAGGAACTACGCGGGTGAAACCGCGGGAAAAACACTAGTAATCAATATATAAATATACATAAATATAACATGTATATAAGAGTACTTATACGATTCTATATATATATATATATGTATAATTTTCAAAATTGGTCTCAACTTTTAGGAGATGTTCAAATATGTTTCAATTACAAACATATACATATATACTAATGCTTACATGCATAACTCATATTATAAAGAGGAAAGATTTGATTTTTGTTTGATTTTTTATTACGATTTAAATAAAAACTACTCGACCGATTTTAAAAATTCTTTCACCCTTAGAAAGCTACGTCTTTACCGAGTAATATAGGTTTTATTATATTTTCAAAAACTTATAGATCCCTACTTAAAATGGAGCAATGTAACCCAACGTATCAAACTGTTGCCTATAAAAGTTATAATTTCGCGTGCGCTGCGAAAACTATTGACGGTATATAAAGAAGTGTTTTTTACAATAGTACTATAATTACTTGATCATAACGATGTTATGGTAGGTGAATGATAAATCTAGATAGCCTATAAAAGATTCGGCCGTGTATCGTTAATTTGCTACTAAGAATTGAAGATTTCCATTACTTTGTCATGGATCCTATAATCAGAATCTAACCAAACTATCATCAAACAACACTTGAAGTATACTCTTTCTAATAAAAAAAAATCATCGAAATCGGTTGGCGTGATATTGAGTTATTCATCCATTTGTCGCGCACATACCTCATGCAAATTTACGACTTATATGGTTTTCTCATGGATTCCATTGTCAAACCTGGACTAAAAAAAAATGGGACCCCATGGGAAGCAACCCCTTTCAAATAAAAAAAAATCATCAAAATCGATTCACCCAGTCGAAAGTTATGAGGTAACAAACAAACAAAAAAAAAAAAAAAACATACAGACGAATTGATAACCTCCTCCTTTTTTTGAAGTCGGTTAAAAAGGAACATAAGTGACAACCCTACCACCTTTGAAAATATGTAGATTCACTTTTAGGGACTTATGCCTTTTTATGCTAATACCTAAGCTTTTTTAGTGGAAAAATTCTATTTCTATTACACTATTCACATTCTTAATATTGGGACAAAAGAGGTATTCGTGATATATGTTCTATTATGTTAAAATAACTCACATTGTCTACACTTTACCATCTATATATATGTCACTGTATAATTGTATATAACGATAGCTTATAATAAATCGACTTCTTTTATTATTGCATAGGAAGGCGGACGAGCATATGGGCCACCTGATGGTAAGTGGTCACCAACGCCCATAGACATTGGCGTTGTAAGAGCTGTCAACCATCTCTTACATCGCCAATGCGCCACCAACCTTGGGAACTAAGATGTTATGTCCCTTGTGCCTGTAATTACACTGGCTCACTCACCCTTCAAACCGGAACACAGCAATAACAAGTACTAATCATCAAGTAATGGTCATCTGACGAAAATTTCGAACAAAGTATCCAATTTATTTATTTTTGTAAAATGACCACGTCATTTTACATTCGAACTCGCAATTGGGGCCTCCCGACGGTAAATGGTCACCAACGCTAAGAACCATTAGGAAACATTTCACATTCTTCTAATCGCCAATTTTCAAAAATTCAAATTCAAAATACTTTATTCAATATTGAAGTATTACACTTACTTATTGATTGTCAAACTGGAACCTACTACCGGTTCGGAAAAGAAACACCCAGCCCTGAGAAGAACCGGCGAAAGAAACTCAGCGGGTTATTTTTTTTTTGTCTTTTACAAAAAAATAACAATAAGAAATAGCCATATACGCCAACAACCTTGGGAACTACGTGTAAGATGTCAAGTCCCTCGTGCCTGTAGTTCATTTGCTCACTCATCTTTCAAATAGGAACATAAAAATACTTATAATTGCTATTTGCGTAGAATATTTAAAATTTTTAAATGGTTACAGGTTAAATAGAACCGACTCAAGATACCTAATAACCACTTCACGGGTCGGACACGTCTTTTGATACAACCTGTATAACGTCGTAAGCGTTGTTCAAAACATTGCAGAATATACGTCGAATCTGGCGTCAGTTCGAAATGTCAAAACTTAAAGAACACCACGACGTCAAGACACCAATCGCTGCTGACATATGTATTGGCCGCTGACGCTGTGTCTGGCGTTAGAAGCTTACGCTGAAGCCGGACGTTACATGCATTTGATAGGAGACCGTAGCTTTAGTCATTAGACGGAGTCTATGTGACCGCCAGACGTCGCTACCGACTACACATAAAATCTCAACTCTACAAATTTAATAATCCCTAATTATACTTGAAAATTTTATTCAGACATTATTACTTTGAAACCGACACTTGCCTGCATAATTTGAGAATGATTCAATAAGCATCCTACCTTATATAAATATATATATTCTGGTTACTGTTAGAAAAGCTTATTACAATTGAGCACTTATAACCACTCAAGACAGCGTACTAATTCATACTGTACAAACTGTACTTTGTTTCAAGTGTTCGTCTTCGAAATCGAAACTCAGAGTGACTCATCAATGTATTATTTACGTATTAATATTAATTACATTTTATTCTAGAATAATCTACAGTGGATAATAATCAACACTCTTGCGGAACATTATACATTTGAGAAAGTTAATAAAACACATTTAAATCGTCATGTTAAGGGGTTAATTTCAAGCTACCGATATTAATCTCAGTAGTTTTTGACGTGACAACGTCTAATAAATCGATGAACGCTGGCTGCATGCACGAGAAAGGATGACTCATTGTCCCGTTATGCTAACTGCCCCGTTACGCTCATTGTCCCGTTACGCTAATTATCCCGTTACGCTATTTTTTTCTTATGTATAATATAACATTTAATATTATAATTAACCAAATTAAAAACATCTGAGGAATTCGATGAATAGTGTAAAAAGTTTTCCTTTAATTTTCACTTTTATACAACCATTGTTGTATTTTTGATTGTTGTAAATATACATAGTATTGCTTTAAATATTTTGTGCTGCAAATGTATAGTTTCTAAATGAATAATGTGTCCAAAATATATTGGAATGAATTTCCCATGTGTCTTGAGCGTAATCAATAGACCACTTATGATATTATGTCAGAGCAAATGAATGATTTAGCGAATTAGTTGACTCATAAGCCAACAAATTATTTTTGAGAAAAAATCCTGCATGACTGAGATTATAAGATAATATAATTATAATACCTTATTACGTATTTTTCCCACTGCTGGGTTAGAGCCTCTTTTCATTTTTTTAAGGAGAAGGCTTCGAGCTTATGCCACTACGCTGCTCCAATGCGGGTTGGTCGAATACACTGTGATGTGACCGAGTTTCAGTGAAATTAGACATAATATGCAGGTTTGCTTACGATCTTTTCCTTCGCCGTTAAGCACGGGATGAATTATAATCACAAATTAAGCACATGAAATTCAGTGGTGCTTGCCCGGTCTTAAAACCACGGTCATCGGTTAAGATTCACGTGGTAAGAACCTATTTTTAAAAGTAAAGTAAATGGCTCTGCGAGACTAAAACTCTTCTCTCTTGGAGAAGGTTTTAAGTTAATTTCACCACGCTGCTCCATTATATACACGATGATGAATTATAAACACTAATAAAGCGCATTGGAGCAGCGTGGTGGAATAAGCTCCAAACCTTCTCCTCAAAAAAGGAGAAGAGGCCTTAGCTCAGCAGTGGGACATTCACAAACTGTTACTTTTACTTTACTTTAATTAAGCATATGAAAAATCAGTGGTGCTTACCTGAAACAATATTTTGTTAAGATTGAAGTGTTCTTATTAATAAGCCATCTCTGACGGATGGAATCTAGAAAACTAGAAAAAAGATATAAGCTGATAAAGATTTTCATAAGATTATTCCAAAGATCAAAATAAATTAATGATAAGATAAATATGATCACGTACATTTTGTATTACTATTTATGAAGTTCTCGCTCTCACTGAATTGGCAGTATAGCAGAACCAGTATACAAATAGGCTTTATTAGCAGCATGAATAGATTGTTAGTGCTTACACTTCTGCGAAACTAAATTAAAGGCTATGTAAGGTGCGTTGGTAGTTCAATGCCCTTTCATTTAATATACTTGATCATAAAATATTGACTGTTGATATTTGAATGGTGAAAGTAATATTGATATTTTTACGACCTTTTTTTATTATAACCACTTCTTATATAACATTTTAATTGATAAATATGACGTTATTTTTTTTTAAATATCTAATTCTACCCAAGATTGGCTTTAAGCGAATGAATTCCTAAAATTTTAACAGCATAGCCAAGAAATTTCATACAAAAGAAATATTTATTATATTCGCTTACTGTGTTTTGTTTTTATTTGTAAAAAAGTGTTTTATTATTTTATTATTACAAAGTTGGGATTTACAAATTAACTTTTTAAATAACTAAGTGATGAATGATCATTATGTTCATTGTTTGTAGATAACACTAATAATAATCTGCTGTCAGTTATGTTGAGTTAGTGTATATTGACATTGTCTATGTTAATATTGTATAGAATAATTTAATGTAAAAAATCTCTGTGTCAGTGTGATCTCTGGTAAACTACTGAATGTGTGATTTGCGGTTAACACGCGGCTCCGGTGCGACGCCTGTTCGGCACCGGTTAGGGTGCGTTGCGGTTATGATGTTTTCATAGTAAAGTGGCGTTACGCTGGGCGACTGTGGCTGAAGTTGGTATTGCCTACACAATTGGGCAATCAAACTCAATAATATAAAAGCAAAGAAAATAATACCTCACTGCTTACATACGGCCTCTTTTTCTTATAAGGATATTAGATCTGAAGCTCCAATGCGGGTTGTTGGATAGAGATGTGGAATTTCATCCGACACAAGCAGGTTTCCTTCACTACTGAACTCAAAATCAATTATAAAGACAAATTAAGCACATGAAAAATTCAGTGCTTGCTCGTGTCAGAACAAGCAACATTCGTGTTGTAACCAGTGAACCATCTCGACTCAGAAGTTGTTAGCTGCTGAGTTTATTCAAAAGAGGAGAAAAGGCCCAGCAGTGAGACATTCATACGCTGTTACTGTTTTTTTATCCCTGACTTTTAAATTTAATTTATATGATTCAATTCAAAATTGTAATAGTTAGTTCGAGTTCATTTTAATAAATATTGGTTGTATTTTCAATAGCTATATTACTAATATAGTAAATGAGAACAATAAGAAGGTATGTATATATATACCTTACGGAATATTTTGAACCAAGTTCATATTTAAAACATTTGGTAATCTTTAACGACACATTATTTAAATGAAGTTTAAACTTTGCAAGTAAATTATCTGACTCTCAGTGGAGCTCCTTAAGGAATTAGCAATTTTATTACGTCTTGATTTAAATTTTATGTAGTTTTTGAAAAAAAAAATCGATTCGAATACAAGTATTAGCTTAATGCCTTTTACTACTTACTCTGATGAACTCTTATCTAACGATCTTTTTATGACAGTTATTTCTGAATGATGGACGTTCTCATGTTACAAGTCGTCTTACCTGGTATGTTTTTTTGATACTTGTATCATTTAAATATAACTATTTAATATAATTAATGTTCACGGACGATTTCTACGTCAATCTATTTCAATTTTTTAAGCAGACTCGTATATTATGACCGAAATGGGTATTGCTGGTTTTTTTAGTGTGTATTCCAACCCTTTACTTACGGGGTGTCGGTAATCGGTATGTTCTACTTCAGGAAACGCATAATTGCGTTTTTATAACGAAAAGGTTAACGTATGTAAATTTATCGACAAAATAATATTAACCGACAAATTTAAAACGTTTATTTAAAAATAAAACAACGAGTATATCTTCGAATGAATTTTAACTAACCAAGTTGAGAGTATTTTTTTGGCCAATGACGTCAGTATCAAAGTAATTATTACGACCCGCATCTGGCAATTCTCCAGCTCGCAATTTAATGTTTAATGAATATTGATTCGATACACTTTAAATAATCACCCGTGACACTCTTTTGTCGTTAAACATGTTAATTTCTGTTTAAATATATTCAATCGATTAATACACATCGAGCGCAAGTCCACTGCCATTTATATTACGATTACGAAACGGTGGTATAACTTTGTCCAAGCTCGTCTGGGTAGGTACCACCCATTCATCAGATATTCTACCACAGGACTTTATTGTTGTGTTCCAGTTTGAAGGTTGAGTGAGCCATTGTAATTACAGGCACAAGGGACATAACATCTTAGTTCCCAAGATTGGTGACACCTTGCCATTGTCTATGGGCGTTAGTGACCACTTACCGTCAGGTGACCATACACTCGTGTGCCTAGGCTATATAATAATAATAAAATATACCCGCTTCTCCAATAATAAGATATATTGACATTTCGAAAAACTACCTTCAAATTACTGAAATCGCATAAGAGGGGTTTGTTGGTCAGAGCACTGTGGTGAGCGGCGACCACATTCTGATGCGACAGTACACCGCATTTCTGTTACGCGCCATTACGTTGCAGTCAGTAAATATTTGAACCTCTATATAAATAATGAATACATTACATAAACATGCTAATAAACTGTACTATTAGTTATCAGTCTATAGACAAAATATAATTATCCACGCGATCCAATTTAACGAGCTTTTGCTAATGCAAAAGTTTTGTTAAATTGAAGTTCAATACAATTCACCGCTGTACACTATGATAATGCATATTTTAAAAATGTAAATATATAATATTAATAAATAATATATCCAAATATATTTTATTAGTATAATAAGGATTTAAACACTATTTAAAAACAAAAAATCATTTTACACTTATTACATTACATAGGTCCTGCGTAGCTCATTAGCATGTTATTATAAGCTTATTAGCGGAAAAGAAAAGCTGTTTTACATATTTAATTCATAATTAGGAATCTGAACATGTGCAGAATAAAATAATTTAATTACTCTTTAATGTACAAGATACTTTATTCCCTAAGAGTAAATTCCGGAGAGGTACTGCACCTTTTAGCGAATACAAGTAAATGTATATTCAAATTCAAAATACTTTATTCAATATTTAATAAATTAAAATTAAAAACTACCACCGGTTCTGAAAAGAAACACCCAGCTCTGAGAAGAATCGTCGAAAGAAACTCAGCGGGTTGATTTTTTATTATTTTTTTATGTAGCATAAATGTTGTTCACAAACAAAAAAAGTACAATAGAAAAAGCCATGCAGCGATCGTATCATTCCCAAGGTGTGCTATCATCATCCATAAATTCATTAAACACACAAGCGTTACTTTACATTTTTTTTTTAATTTACCAACTGAAGCTATTTGAACCAACATTCCAGCTTAGATGTGTTCTAACCTATTTATCTCTGAAGTTTCACACACTATCACCATGAGCCTAGAATACAATAGCACAACTGACGTTGTCCAACAGCTAGGCAAAGGTCTATTTACGTAAAGAGGAAGTTAAGAGCTTATTCTAGTATGTTGCTGTATGTATGGATATTTATGTAACAGAATTTCACACTTATCAATCCTCACGATGATTTGCCTTGAATTAAAACCTTGATCTTCTATTATTCTGCTTATCTCCATTGCATAAATCCACTCAGCCATTTGTTGTTACATAACTCCAATTTGTTTTATCTTTATTAGGTTACATTTACGTTAATAATTTGAACGAAGAACAACTAATTGGTGATATAATTTAACTCACAACAGAGGAGAAGTTTTAAGTCGTTTTAACTCGAATACGTTTTTGCTGCTTTGCATTTTCAGAATGCCAGAACCAGATGTACAGCCATAGAACAGAAATGATATTGGAAATGGCATCACATTACAAGAATTTGTATTCTATGTTTTAATTATGACCAAAATTGCACAGTCCTTTTTGGTAGCTCAACTTATTATTAATTTTATACCTGAAGATTATAATTGGTACTGCTGTATTTTGATTAGAAGGAATGTGAGTAAATTAAATAAAAAAGTGTGAATCTTAGTTCTTATGGTTGATCATTAATGGCGTTATATTTTATCAATAGTCATATTTTATGTACACGTTGAGAAGCTAAAATTTGAACACCTCTGTACTCTGACCTTTTAAGTAATCCAGTAAGCTATCGAGGAAAGTACATGCTATTAAGTGTTACCAAAAGTCATATCAGGCTAACTCTTCTATTTCACCCTGAACTCTAAGTTTCTAAGTTTCAAATGTTGTATTATTGTGTCAGCATGTAAACATTTATAAACTTAGCAATTCCATTTCTCAAGATAGCTTTGCTTAAAAATGTAAACAGGTCGTAACAAAACAAGGTTTTATTTATTTTGCTGGCAAATTAAACGTGTTGGATTTATTCTGTGCTAGAAAACAACCTATCTCTGTACCAAATTAATTCCGTTTTTTTTTTTACCAACGATAAGAAATTTCATTACTATTAATCATATATATACATTACAGTAAAAACACAAAAATTACATCAATTATAATATTTTACAGATTACAATACTTTATTACAATAAATATGTCAAAATTAAATAATAATAATTAATGAATGTATTTATATTATTTTTGTATTCAATTTACACATGAATCCATTTATTTCAATAACATTTAAAAAAAATTTAGTGCATAAAATTTCATTCAAAATATTACACCCCGTTTTATTGCACTACTGGTGACAAGAGGGCTGGTTCATTTTTGCCCTGGGAATCGGTTAATGTTTATGGGCAATTGCGACCACTTGGCTTTGGGTGGCACATTTGCAAACTGCCACCAATTTTCGATACAGAAAAAATTACCTCTATAATTTTATCGACAACGACGTTCAAGTTCTTCGTAGAAAACACAGTTTCTTTTAAACGCTTCATCTTATATTATAACTAGGTACCCGAGCATTACGTTATTGCTCCGACGACAGTAGACTGATAATAATACCTAAATATTAGAATTAACGAGTGCACTAATTTCATTTATTACATTAATAAGATAAAATAAAATAGTTTCAATAAATAGAAATTAATTAAAAAATTAAATTTAATAATATGATTTTGATTTTTATTTGAGTTTTTGTTACGAGTATAACAAATTCTACAAACGGATATATAATATTTTCATTTATATATATTTATTTCGTTAAGTCATAAATAACGATCAGTACAGACAATTGTTACAGAATTACAAATTCGGAACAATCAGTAATTGATATCAAAATTAATTAAGCAAGTTTGTTTAGCAAAAGATTGCGAATTCCAAATTTGAATTCTAATCTAAAGTCGAATTACACCGATACCTTTGAGTTTTAATTGAACCCGTTTCCAAACATCAGGGCAACATAAATAGGATACCGAGTTAGGATCAACTTCGTGACACGGGTATGGCCGGATTAACAGAATAATAAAATTAGCTTCCATAATTTATTATAGAACCAAGTCGTATAGATATTAGAGGTAATTATTATTGTATTAAAACATAACTATTTCAAGGTAGTATTTCTTGAAATATTTAAAATCTATCAAATTGGTAGTTCCTTTAAGAAAATTATGTAAATGTTATAATTAGTTTTAATTTTAGAGTTATTTTTAAAATATTGAGGCTTGATGTTATCAGAGCAATATTTAAGATCGTCAACTAAGTTTGATTTTAAGTTCAGATGCTTGCGTGTCTCAGTTGAGCAATCAGATAATTGAATATTACCTTATTTAAGTGGTTAAGGGAGCCTTTAGGTCTATTGACCTCTAAATATTCAGTTAATCCTTCAAATTCACTCATCTTATCTTCATATGTAATGGTTTATTATTATTCTACACCGATATTTTGTGGTGTATAGATAAGACAGAAATATTATAGAAAACTAATCTATTGCTGAATGTTCGCTTTGATTGTTAGGTAATTTAAGGAAATAAACTAAAATAAGATCTAAGTGAAGTACATTAGTAAAAGAGCTATCAAAAGGGAGAAGCTCCTATAAAAGACTTTACTTGACTACTGCGATGGTCACCAACACTTTTTCAAAAATAAACAAGTATTTGTCATGCATGCTACCATTAGGATTGTCTAATTGGTTGAAATAATAAATGAAGTTGTGAAAGTAGAAGAAAAAGTAACAGAAGAATAACTATAAAATACGCTAAACGTAAACGTGTCGATCGTATACATACATGCATCAAATAGAATACCTTCATAGATAAGAAAGTAGAAGACCAGTCTTGAGACAAGATTCGAAACTAAAAATTGCTTGTTAAAATATCAAAAGTACCAAACGAAGCGACGCCAGCGTTTACTGACAAAGCAGTGGATTATTACACGCAAAAATTTAAACTATAAGTTTTTTCTCAATAACTGAGAATTTTGAATTATAATAATAGAAGCAGTTCGAAATTCAAAAGACATTTAGATTCCAGTGGCTTCTGCGATAATTGTTCAAGCAATTAGTTAGCATACATCGCACAACAATATTTACTGCTTAATCTTTACTCGTGTTCGTCCTCTTTGCGCTTTACGTTCTTCTGAAATAACATCGAGTAAGAGGAAAACTTTACTAATTAAATCCAAACCATTGGCTTAATTGGAACCTTGTTAAGTGTTAATCAAAGTACACAATGTGGACTGCGCAGTCGTGATTGATTTACGTGTTTTTAATTGAATTTCGACGTCTCATTGCCCTATCTCTCTTTTCATTTATGCTTTCGTCTCTTTCTAACACTGTCTCAGCCTGATTTATAATAAAATTAGCGTATCGAACTTGCTTTGGTGAAAATATAATTTCGAGGGTTATTTAAGCAAAGGAATCTATTTCTTATATTGAGTTCGACGCACATTTAATTATTTTCGTTTTTTCTATTGGTTTACAAATATGTAATCAGTTGGCGTCAGTAAAACACCATGTATACGAGCACATAAGCAAACAATCATTTATCTCTGCTTTCATTAATCCAATGGGTTATAGAACATATAATAGCTATTGAACGATTACATAGATTATTATTTATGAGCTATTTATGTATGTTTACGAAGCAACGAAATGTCAACGAATCAACATTTGTATGCCATTCTGGTACAGGCAACACTGTTTATTTAGCAACAAGTGGGAGGATATAGGTATGAACAACAATGGTGACAAAGAGGCATCTAGGGCAAATTCAAACCAATAGTTTCCTATTATTGTCGTTTCTATATTAACTAATGAATCCCGAGAGTAATATTAGCAAAAGATAATTTAGGACATTAAGCAATATTATTACTTTATTATCTTAATATTATACATGCAATTATTTATCACAACATCATATTATTTAAAAAACTAGCTTACAAAAAAAGTGCGCTCGGGGGATCCCCGTCTGAACGAAGTTCTGTACGATAATTTTTCAAGTTTCTTGTTTAAAATGTAGATATGAAATGATTATGTTACTGTATTGTCACATCAAAAAGCACTTCAACCTCCCTTATATCGACCTCCTAAATTTAATTGCTTAACGCATCGCATTTCGTAGCATTTAGCAGGCACGTCGTTGTATGACGTGACCTTGGGCCACTGCCATTTCACTGTACTGTAAGCTGCGTAAAAGAATTTCGTTACAAAAACTTTAAAGTTAAACATGGAAATAATTTCGATTTAGATCAACCAGCGTTCGCCCTAGTCTAAACAGAAAAACCAGTCATATGAGATAAAAAATTAAATATATAATAAAATAAATAATGTTATAAAACGCGACATTAATTAAATAATAAGTATAAATATCAATGTAAATGTTCCATTATTGAAAAGGCAAGTTTTCTAGCATATTCCACCATGCTGCTCACGTGCACTTAGTGGCAGATTTTCCTTCGTTATGGTTACATCCTCATCATACCTCACCGATAAAAACGTGATGAAATACAAACACATATAAAGTCCATAAAAAATCTGTAGTTCATACCTGGGTTCGAACACACGATCGTTTAAGATGGTCTAACCATTTTTGCTCAAGTGACACATGAAACGAAATCATTCTATCGGAAAATAAGCATTTTGGCAAGGCGCGAACAGATTTCAATACTCGTGTGCTGGGAAACCAATGAACTGGTTCATTGTTTGTAAGCAGTTTCCGTTTTATACATAAATATTCGATTTACTTCACAAGCCATGAAAGTGGTTTGGCTTTTTACCATTTCTTTATAATAATAGATTTTTGACGTGACAACGTCTAATAAATCGATGAACGCCGGCTGCATGCACGAAAAGGGATGACTCATTGTCCCGTTACGCTCATTGTCCCGATACGCTGATTGAACGCTTGCGCCGCATCTATCTTTTATGACGTTGTCACGTTAAACTATCGTCCGTAAACCGACAGAGAACCATTTTTTCTTTATATTATATAAGAACAATTTACAGTGTGTAAGTAACTAAGCAAGTTATAATTCAAATTTCTTTATTCGATAAAATATCTCTTAAGTCATCTGGAAAACATTGACTTCTATCTAAGCTCTCTTCTAGACCTAAGGGATACTTCAGCAGAGTATAAGACTCTTTGGAACTAATTCCATAATAATACGAATATTTACTGGAGGCCTAAACAAAATAAAAAAAAAATGATTGTCTGTAAATTCGGTTTACGGGCGACAGTTTAACGTGACAACGTCATAACAAAACATTGATGAAATGATTGCAATCGAGCGAAAGAGAGATAGATGCGGCGCAAGCTTACAATTAGCGTAACGGGAAAATGAGCGTAACGGGACAATTTTTCACGTCAAAAAAAAAGCTTAGAATCAGTTGATAGTTGATAAGGGTGACGTGGTGGCGGGTTCCCATCAACAAACGATATTTACTTATCGATAAAGACTCGAAATCCAGACTTCTTAATTATATTATATAATGATTTATGAAGTGGATTATTCAGCTCATTTACTTTTAAATTAATTGCGCGATATTTTTATCAGCATTTTATTTTATATTTGCCATATAAATATAATTATTTTAGTAAACAAAACTATTACAGTTTTAATTCGTCGTCAAAAATTCGAATTCTATTTTTGTTTGCATTTCCGAATATAGGTTTGCTCTCAATATTTATTTGTATAATTGAATACTAAAGTCAATATAGATTATACACGTAACAAATAACTTTGTTTACGCTACGTATCTGTTCTGTTATAATCCGGTTAACGCTTGTGAATTCAATAAATTATACAAATAGTTTTTTTTTAAATTAAAACATACGACCAAATATTTTTTCTATTTAATTTTCGAACTAGATCTTATCAAACTTTAATAAGATTACATTTTCTTGTCGGCCGCTAATATTTCATCACATTGTTTTGCATAAAATCTCTTCTTTATATCTGTAAAGAAAAAAAAATCCTTTTAAGGATTTTACGTACACGACCAAGTGTTAGATTTGCATAATAAAATAAATTAAAAACAACATAGTGTACGTACATACTCTCAATGACAAAATGTCAAATTAACAAACTACTAACGAGTTCTTTGATATTGTTGTTTTTTGTAATGATGGCAACGTTTCGTTCAGTTTTTTTTATTGCATAGGAAGGTGGACGAGCTTATTATGGGCCACCTGATGGTAAGAGGTCACCAACGCCCATAGACATTGGCATTGTAAGAGATGTTAACCGTCACCTACATCTCCAATGCGCCACCAACCTTGGTAGAATTTCTGATGAGTGGGTGGTACCTACCCAGACGAGCTTGCACAAAGGTCTACCACCTACTAAATACAGTTCAATCTCATTGTTCATATTTTTCATTTAAATATTATTTATGAAAATGTTTACACAGAAAAACATAAAGTAAAAGAGGCTTTGTAGCAGATCTCCAAGTTGTTCATAAATTTTGTAAGTTTTGGTATAGAAAACTGTAATTACATAAGCTAACTCACTATTCAAACTAGAATCAAAGTATAAAAACAATCGATGTTTAGCAATAGGATAACCGATGGTACCATCCCGGTTGATGATACCCAAAATTGGTGATGATGTCCAAAAAGCTCTAGTATCTAGTCGGTGGAAATATCCTTTGTAAAAAATATCGATTCACTCTTGCGTAATCAGAACGATTCAGAAATACAAATAACAAGGGGTAAAAAGGTAATTTATAACAAAGTGTAGATAAAACGCTTTCCACTCACAACAGTCGAATGTTCGTATTTGCGGTTATAAATCGCATCTGCTACAGGATCGATGGACCACTTATGAACTCGTGGCTTATAAAAATTCCACTAAATTTAGTATTGAAGTCGCAAATTTGTTCTGAAATTAATTTTTAAAGTAATTTTTTACGATTAAATGAAATCAACGTAAATATTAGATATTGGAATACAGTTTCGAACTAGCACTTGTAGAATAGCATCTTAATTGGTGAATAGCTTTGTAAATAGAGTACCTATCTCACTATATATGCATGTCTTAGCTTGTCATAAAAGCGAATAATACACTTCAAATGAAGTTGTGATTCTTTTAATTTCTTTATTACTGGTGTTAAAAATTTGAACTGACTGTGTCATTGATCACGCTCGGCAGCTTGATACTGGAATATAGCTATCTTCTGCAAGAGCATCATGTCACAGAAGAAGGCCATGAAGTGAGAACGTGAGGAGGATATGACCATTGACCCGCTGCGCTGAAAAATACCTCGCAGCGGTGGTGCTATGCGCAGCTTCTGCCACTGCTAGAAATTATCTCTGTATCCTCCAGGTCGGAGGACCACATGGTTACCCGTCTGGGTGTCATGGTAGTATGATGAGTAGACTATGTGTATGATGATAACAACCAAAAAACCCTTATTATTTTTACGTAGGTGTATTGAAACACCCACAATATTCTATAGAAATATTTATATCCGAGCTTTGCCATAACTTTGCTGGAAATCGACAAAGAATAACAACAACTACTACTAAACGTTTTCAAGTGATCAAAGCGAAACGTGCGACCGTTTATAAAATTTATACATCCAGCAGACGCTCGAAAACAAAGCTAAATTAACCTTGCCTTATCAACCATTAACTCATTTGGCCTGTACCCAAAGTTTCGCTGCATACTATGCAATACTATCCTCAGCAAGAAACATGGACTTGGCAGGGGACTTATTAGTGGAAATTATAATAATACGGTAAATACATTTGTAAGTTTTGTTTTTAATTTTATTTTTGTTAGCAGTGTGTTTTTACTTAGTGTGTTTTTTTTGTGTGGGTCAAATAGCAACAATTACAGTCTTTGAGGTATAATGTAATCTAGTGAACTTACTGTTATTATTTAATAGAAAGGTTTTTTTATTTGTTATTATTTATTAAAACTGCTAATTTAGTCCTTAAGCCTCAATAAATTGTAAATATCGTCCAAAACAAAGTGTGAGTAAAATAATATTTTTTTAATTCGTACTGAAGGAAATTTGTTGACAACTTAACACTCCCGCAATGAAAACGACACATTCTACAATTATTTCGAAAATGAAAAAGAGAACATACTCGATTTCGAATCGTAATGATTCCAGGATTGGATATCGGAATACACGAGTCGTGTTTTGTTTTTGGCTTTGTTGTTGTACCGTAGTTTTAAATATTCAACATCTATGGATCTCTGGAAACAACTCTGTTTTTGTTTGTCAGTTTTCTATCTTTTTGTCTCGTTGTCTTGTTGCGAGTTGATGTTGAAAATATATTTATTATACAACGAAACTGTTTTTTGTTGTTTACTCCATATAATTATTTACTTGATGGTAGAGCTTTGTGCAAGTTCGCCTGGGTAGTTACCACCTACTCATCAAATATTCTGCTGCAAAACAGCAGTACTTGGTATTGTTGTGTTCCGGCTTGGAGGGTGAGTGAGCCAGTGTAATTACAGGCACAAGGGACATAACATCTTAGTTCCCAAGGTTGGTGGCGCATTGGCAATGAAAGCGATGGTAAACATCTCTTACAATGCCCATTGTCTATGGGCGTTGGTGACCACGTATCATCAGGTGGCCCATATGCTCGTCCGCCTTCCTATACAATAAAAAAAAGACACTCACAGTCTGTTTTATGATAGGCAATTTAATAATCCAAGTAAAAAGTGTATTCCACCAACCTGCGTTGGAGCAGCGTGGTGGAATAAGCTTTCCAAACTTCCAAACTTTCTCCCTAAAAAGAGGGGTAGAGGTTTTAGCCCAGCAACAGTGGGACAGACAGGATTACTGAGATACAATAAATTATTACAAATGAACGTCTCATTAACAATATAAGCATGCGCTTTTATCATAGTTACATGTTAGTATGTTATTAAAAATACTATTGTTTTATAAAAGCATTTGACTTTTACAACACAATGCATGTTTAGTCTGTGGTTATTTCAAGAAATATTGCCATTTTTGATAGACTATTGCTATGAAGCTAACTGAAAATATTGGAGAACAATACATTACAAATCGCTTTTTTATTTTTTGTTCTGATAAAATGAGCTATCCGCTCTATTTATAATTTCTGATTGCTTGAGACTCTATTCGGGATGTTACCAATATAGCGGATGATTCATTAAGTAAGTGCAATACCGTGTCTTATTCTTATCTCGTCTAATCAATATTGATAGAAAGAGAGAAATATATGTTTAATTAAAATGCTACTAGTAAATCAAATACGTAATGATTGCTTATAATTCATCTTGTGCTCTATTAGACGATACAGGAAAACATCTTAAGTATGTAATTGTCAAATCTGCATTTCCACATATATTATATAACAAGACATTTTAATAAATATAGCAGTAGAAACTTAGACAGCCTTCAGAAAGGCCGTTGACTGTGCCTTCCGGTCCCCTGGGATTACAGACCCATTTTGAATAAACCACATAAGTTTTATGAAAATAATTAAATTTCCTAAATTTTCCTCTTAAACTGCTTCAGTAAAAAAAATTGTCTTTTTATCTGTGTACATCTACTGTTTGAGTGGATCCGCAGCGGGTCACTAGCTATTTGAGTGAGTTAAGTCACTTCGCTCGTAACAGAACCTTGATATATATCTTTTTTTATAAAAGTCCCGATTTCTTAATAATTGCTTAAGTCGAAATATCGTACTCACTAAATGTAATAAAAATAAAATAAGCTCCATTTATAAAAATCTTAATATGAACACGATTCCCACGCAATAAAATTATCGAATCTAGTCACGGGAATCTAGTCCTTATACAAATGCAGTAGAATCTATTTTAAAATGCAAGTTTAATGTATAGTTAAGTAAGATATTTCGCTAGCGATAATATTTATCGCCTCCACAAAGCATTCGCGCTTGCCAAATGGCGCTGTTTCACAAATACAACGCATAGACAGACAAGAATTTGCATTAATACAAGGATTATTGGATACGAAGAGCCGAGCTGGCACAGTGGTTGAAATACAGAAACTTAATAAAAGGGGATAAAATCCAAGAAAAACATACTAAATTTTGCATAAAAAAATAAGACCCAAATATTGTCATGAAAATTTCGTCTTTCAATCTTTACTGACTTTCGGTTGAATACTGAAACGTCATTCAAAATGAAGTGGGACTTAATTATTTGGCCATTTGTGTCTTATAATTCTGCCTATTTTCATTGGTTTGATATTGTATTTAGTAGGTATATGTTTTAGATATATTTTTCATCTAAATATATATATATATCATCTTACTCATCAGCCTTTATGTATACAGCTAAACATCGGCCTCCTCTTATGTTAGTCGTGGTCTCCGTTCGACGGCGTTTATTCTTTATTTCATACTTATAATATTATTTGTCTATTATACGGCATACTATGTTGTATTTAAATGCTCAAAAACAAATTAACTATTCGAATATATCGTTAGTCTAGTTATCTTTTATGGCCGCATGTCCTTAGGTCCTAGGATAGCCCCAGGGTTGAGCTGATATAGTTGTCTGGTATTTCAGACGAAATATTTTCAGTAGGGCCCTAGAAGCCTAGAACGTAGTTGTTTGTATCTATAGTCCGATGTCTCATGAAAGCAGGTAAATCATTTGGTTACTCCTGCACTTTTTAAGACTGACAAACTATTTTAAGACCATCTGTGTCCCTATCAGATAATCAGAGTGAGTGAAAATATAATACAAATCATTTGCTACACTTATACACTTAAATTTGTTTAAATTAACCAGTTAGTCTTCATGACTTTCGTTGCCAAAATCAATTAAAAGGAAATCATACACATTTTCATAATATAACCAGAAAGTAAAGTAAAGTAACAGCCTGTGAATGTCCCACTGCTGAGCTAAGGCCTCTTCTCCTTTTTTTTGGGGGGGAAAAGGCTTTGGAGCTTATTCCACCACGCTGCTCCAATGCGGATTGGTGGAATACACATGTGGCAGAATTTGAGTGACATTTGACACATGCAGATTTCCCCATGATGTTTTCCTTCACCGTCAACCACGAGATGAAATATAAACACAAATTAGGCACTTGAAAATTCAGTGGTGCCTGCCCGGGTTTGAACCCACAATCATCGATAACATCGATATAACCAGAAAACACACACAATATGGATGGTTCTTATGTTCATAGTCTTACAACCGCCATGCATTAAGAACTTTTGCTATTAATATATTATGCTATTTAATTACACAATTAAGATCCAAATCTGTCTGTATACGCAGTAAATCAAATTAATAGGGCTAATTGAAGCTGGTAATAAATGATCGTCGCCTTTATAATGTAATGGATGTGAGCATAAAGGAATAAAGGTTGAACTTCCTCTACAAGTAGAGCTACGGATTGCTATATTAATATATATAGTTAGAAAACTCCTTGGTCCATACAACAGCGTTATTAATTAAAAAGAAAAAAAGAAGCGCGGCATTTAGCGCGCTAATTTTAATCGCCGCCATCTTGTCAGTGCATAAAATGTAACGTAATTAATTAATTATTGGCGCGACATATGATTTGTAATATGTTAAAATGTGTGATTTGGATTTATAAAGTAATTGTGTGAGTAATTAACATTAATTTATATGATTTGGTGTTCTATTTATGAATAAATAAATTCGAGGTCCTTATGAAATCAATTTTCACTTCTGGATGCTAAATATATATATATAATACTAAATTTATAAAGCTATATTCCTCCGTGGCAGTCCAAGATTTGTGAGTATAAGTCTCGTCTTCCTTTACATGATCTCACTGTGGTCGTGTTGTGATGCTGTTCCATCAAATAATAACGTGGATGAATAAAAGTCCACTTGTTTTTGCTCACTTACTTATGCACTTTAACTTGTCTTTAAATATTTAACGTATGATTATAACAACGGCTTATAAAAAACTAGATATCGCCCGCGGCGTCATCCGCATATTTGAGGGAGAGGGACGGGTATCAGGACCCTTGCCCGTCCTTGAATTTCAAGCTTGCTTCATACCGTTTTTTTTAAATCGGTTCTATTTGGTTTGGTTTAGCCATGAGAGCGTAAAAGACAGACAGAGTTACTTTCGTATTTATATATTAATCTAAATTACTTGAATTGGTGGTTTGTGGTTTTGCGCAAGCTATGTAGGTACCACCCACTTTACACGTCATATTTTACGTCCAACAACAATATTTAGTACTGTTGTGTTCGAAATCGTTAGTGTGCCAGTCCAGTACAATGGACATTATATCTTGGTTGGTTGCCCATTGGCGATATATGAAATGGTTAATGTTTCTTTTAGTTCCAATAAATGATGGTAGCGACAAATCACCATCAGGTGTTCCATTTGCGAGTCTGCCTACTATCAAAGTTTATAAAGTTGTTCTACATTATATACTTATGATAAACCATTCAAATGACATTAAGAAGGTGGCGGGTGCCGACTGGATGCGGAAGGCGGAGGACCATGAGCTTTGGGAGAGCACCTTGGGAGAGGCATATGTTCAGCAGTGGACTACGATTGGCTGTTGATTGATAAGTCATTTTGATTATATTTAAATATACTATACTTGAACGCAATATCCTACTATCTACGGTTTCAATACCATGATTCTAATAAAATGTTCTACTTCAAATAGCATCATAACAGAATCATATCGTTCAATAGCTTTGTATATCCATATATATTGGATGGATAGTTCAATAAGGTAACTAATGGAATAGCGCCATCGCAGAACATTCACCGTGATAGATCCTTGTATCGCCAAACGATGCATCGCAATTCAATTTATATCCCATTAAAGGCTTAAGGGAAAATATGGACGAAGTTGCTCTCAAGTTCACAAGTTGGAGCATGAAATGGGTTTAAAATTTATGTGCCAACTCAAAACTTTATCTGGTTCATTGAATACAGAAACTACAGTTAAGAATTTAAATGCAGATATATGTCCAGCTAAATACAATAATAATAATATTTTAGTTTGTACCACGCACAAGCTTCTGGGCTAACAATAGACAAACATTTTATTTCAACACCATGTCACATGTTACATGTAATCACAAATCACATGTAATAGGTACCTGTGTGAGGTGACCGCTTTTCCAATTCGTTTTTACTATTAATAAATTTACAACAGTATTATTTTTTATTGGCGTATGTGTGCAATAAGATTTTTAACGCTAATTATTAAATTATACAAAAAAGCCCACTTAAGAGATTAATGTCACGCAAGTTTAGTCAGTTTCCGCAGAACTCTTTGATTTTAACCATTTTTCTACAAAATTCTGATAGTATTTTAACCTTACTGGAAAGCTGTTTTTATTAATGATCAACTTTCCTTTTCGCCTCCCTCTTGTATCTTAACTGATATTATAAATGCGAAAGTGAGTTTGTTTGTTTGTTACTCTTTTACATCTTAAATACCCTATCGATCATCATGATCAACACGTTGTTGGGGGTACCGAAAGGTCATAGAGTACAAAATAACTTCTCTTTCCCTCAGACACGGACGTAGTCGCGGGCAGAAAGTTATGTTGAATGAAGATATTTTTACTTAATTACATGACTGACATGTCGTCAATGAGTCGATGAGATGAGATGATGAGAGATAACGTGGTATGAATACTGACGTCATAATTATGATAAGGACGAATAAACTCTTAAAACGATGTTATAATATACGTCATTTACTCGCTGACAAAAGATCGGATATTGTGAGGCTTTTCCTAGAATATTCCTATATCTGGTTTATAATAGTAGATAGTTTTAATGAGGACTTCTTGGTCCTCATCTAAGCCAGCAGTTTTGTCTTAGTTACCACATCCTAATTCCGGAAATTTGCTTTGAGTAGCCACATCTATAATATTTAGAATTAATATATAACACTTATTTTCTAAACATTTGTTTCAAGAATTTGTTCTGCTGTTTTTGTTTAATTGATACGTAAAACATGTAATAAAATGATTATTGTTTTTATATAAATAAATGTAATAACATCATAACATTACCTAGTTTTACGTTAAATTGTAAGTAATATTTGCATAACGATAAAAACATAAAAAAGTAATAAAGTTACACATGCTCGAACTTCATACAAATGAGGCTGAAACGATCGCCATCAACTTTTCACTTATTAAAAGGGAACGTGCGATCGTTCTGACATTGATGTGTAGTAGACAATTTGGAAAGCTCCTCTCAGTGAAATTGAGCCGCTGAAATAGCTCCGGCAGTCTAACACTCCTTCATTTAGTGTTGACTGAATGGTTATGTATGATCCTTATTTTTTTATATTTCGAGTACAACATTTGATTTATTATTATCTTTAAATATAATGATAATTTAAATATCATTATCATTTAATTTTAATTATCTATATAAATAAAATGATAGAGGTCTGCAGTTGTGCGCGCATCACGGAAAAACTACTGGATAGATTTCAATGAAATTTTCTAAATTTTATTTCTTAGACACGGCCCTTATCAAAAAAAAGATTATTGTGATATCATAATTTAATAAAAAGTTATTAAAGTTTCAAGAAACAACGATTTGTATATGCTCTGCGTGTTCAGTGATGTATGTTTAAACAAAGTATATTTTTGCTTGCGATCTCTTTGATGTTTCTTCCTTCGTACATAAGAAAACTTTGTTAATATATCAAGCAACGCGGACGAAGTCACAGGTATCAGCTAGTATACAATAAAACAGACTTAAATAATTCAAACAGGAGAAATAAAAGAACAGCCTGTCCCTTTGCTGGAATATTTCTTTTACAGTTTCTTTCGACACATGGAGGTCTCTCACGATATTTTCTATACCAAGCAATAAGATAACCTACGAACGTAAATTAGACATTTAAAACTATATTAAGTCTTGGCCGGGATTAAACCAGCAATCGTCGGCTAAGATTTACGTGTTCAAGATACAGAACCATCTCGACCACGGCTCCATAATATCGTACATCGATTACTTTATTACCTCCGTCAATTGAAAAATATATCCACAGTGATAAATGTTCATACATTTTCACACCTTTCCTTACTGACAAGGAACGCGAAATCACAGTATAGTTCACCTGTAATCAAATCGAATACAATAGCTCCTGGAATCAATGGACAGATTTCACAAGATAAATGCGGTGGCCGTAGTCATTGTCGACGATCGTCGAACTGAGTGCCCATTTGGAAAAACGTTTCAACTTCGTAACAGAGAATTGAAGTCCAGCCAACATGGAGAACGATGTGAACGTAACAATTTCTTGTTATGGCATTAAATATTTTGGATATTTATTGCAGATATTATTATCGAATATTAACATTTCAATTTATCAGGATTATGTATACTTTCGGGTACTTTTATTATATTATAACAAATTATCTTACATAAATAAAACTATCATAAGTTTGTAACGATACTTGTATTTGGGTTAATATGATTGTTCGCGCCTACGATTTTTAGCGAGCAATGTTTACGCGAACGCGATCTAAAACTACCCTGCCAACTTATTCGTTTATATTTTTATAAAACTTGGTAGGGTAAAAATGTGTCAGTGCGAGTGTGCTGTGATTTTTCTTTATTCCTTTTCAATTACTCAAGCTAACTACACAAGTTGTAACTACATTTTCTAGAACCTCGAGATTATACAAGTTTTGAAGCAAGATTTTAGTTTTTATTCAGTTCGGTATCGGACTGCAGTGTCTAAGTAATAGACATAATTGGCGACCGTGACAGGACGTAATCTGACGAAGATAATTTCGATTGAAACATTTGAATTGTGGAAGCTTGGAGTCCTGCTGGAATTGGTCAGCAACAGCGCCGTAGCAATCAGCTACCGGGCAGCACCGCACCGAGTCCAGTCAAGTATTGAGGAACGAGCTAAAACCCACGGAACATTAACATCGCCGGTCGTTGGACTTTGAACCACCGCAGCAGACTATAATCGCAGCTAAGTGTCCCTTTCAGTACCCTAATCCCTATTTCAATAATTTTCTGAACATCCTTTAGCGGTTTTAACTTGTGCAAATATAATAGATAATACGTAATTACATTTTTTACCTTTGTGAATAAGGTACTGTAGGTATTGCGTCATCCGCTTTACCTGTTATATTTAAACAATATCAGGCAGATATTAATATCAAATAAAGTTGTTATTTGTTAAATTGATCTTTTTTAGTACTTTTAAAGGTGCCGTTATTAAATTTTATAGTCGATATACCGACTGACTGTAACTAAATTTACCGTTATTTAGGTGTCTCTTTATTTTTTTGTTTATGAAGCCCTAAACGCCGTCATTGTTGTGTCCCACGTAATTTTCTGTGTGGTGATTATTCCGCCGAACATTCCAGGGTTGCCGTTAACTAGTGAGCGGGACCGATACGCGCCGCCGCCGCCGCGCCGTAGCGCCGCGCCGCCACGTCACCGCGCTGTTTGTGCTCGCCAGGCACCACCTCGACCTCCCGTGCGGCGGATGCCACCAGAAAGGGGCGTGAGCGTTTTCATTTGTTATTTTAAGTTTTAAGCTTTCATTTTATTTTTTTACGTTGATTTCTGTCGGTTAAATTGATTTTTTACACCTTTTATTTTATTTTTTTATTAAATTATTATAATTTAATTTCTTCCTCACGAATTTTGCAATAATCTTTAACACGTTACGATGGGAATCGAGGACGAGGTGAAAAACTTGGCGGAACTAATAACCAAGCGTAGTTCTGTCAAGGGACAAGTAACCAAGTTTAAAAATTATGTTGATAGATTGGGTAAGTCGGAAACGCTTACTACGACGGAAAGGGCCGAACTTACTCTTAAGCTTAGTAGATTTGAAGCGTTATCTTCTAAATTTGATGATTTACAAAGCAAGATTGAGGTTATTAATTTTAATAAGTTAGACGAGGAGCTCGCGGAACGAGAAATCATTGAGAGGGCTTTTATAAGCAATATTGTGGCGGCTCAAACCCTGTTGCAGTTGCACAGTCACGTTGACAGTGCCCACGAATCTAGTAACTATCATAATGTAAGCCATTGTGGGCTCGACCATAATGAAACCGGTTTTAGGCTTCCGTTAATTAACATTGCTAAGTTTGATGGTTCGCATCTTAAGTGGATGGAATTTCGAGATACATTCAAATCTCTAGTTCATCAAAATAGTCGAATCAGCCCCGTGAACAAGTTTCATTATTTATTGTCATATTTAGAGGGGGAACCAGCTCGTACTGTTGCGAATCTCGAAGTTTCTTCCAATAATTATGAGGAGGCTTGGAGCCTGCTATTACAGCGTTATGACAACAAACGTTTATTAATAGATCATCACCTCAGTTCGCTTTTTAATATTACCACACTACATAAAGAGTCTGAGAGGTCGCTGCGCTTCCTAGTCGATCACGTGACTAAGAATTTGCGTGCATTGTCCAGTCTAGGGCAAGCAACTGAGCATTGGGACGTTATTGTTATACATTTGGTTTCATCTAAGCTAGACAGTAACACATTTATGAGATGGGAGGAACATCGTAATGCGATGTCAACTGATACACCCACGCTTAAAGATTTTCACAAGTTTCTGAACGATCGTGCATCCATTCTAGAGTCAGTACACCGCAGTCGGGCTGAGAGCTCTTCTAAGTCTAATCATGGTCAGCAGCGAGCCGCGACTGCTGCTAATGCTAAACCGGAACGTTCACACTTGAAGTCATATGCGTGCACTAGTAACAGCAACACTAGTAGTGATCAACAACAAAGGCTGTCTTCTTCTAATTTATGTGCTTATTGTAATTCTACTGAGCATAGGATATTTGATTGTCCATCATTTAAGGCGATGAGCGTTAGTGATCGTATAACCCAGACGACTAAATTGAAACTATGTAAGAATTGTTTGAAGCCTGGTCATTTTTCTCGTCAATGTCGTTTCGGTCCTTGCCGAGAATGTAAAAAAAGGCACAACTCACTCCTGCACCTTACTACAAATATCGAAGGAAGTACGACTACTGCTGTAAGCAATATTAGCCCCGTCGACACACTAGCTAACTTTTGTAATGAGAATATTAGTCAAGTCCTACTGTCGACGGCTCTGATTGAGGCTGTCAATCCAAGGACGCGTAAATCGGTAACCGTGCGCGCCTTGTTAGATTGTGGCAGCCAAACCTCATTCTTAACTTTAAATTTGAAAAGAAAATTGGCACTAGATGTCACTCCTTTAATTTCTACGAATGTCATTGGCTTTGGTAATAATTATTCAGGAACTATCACAGAATATTGTGTTGTTCAAATTAAATCATGTAATACGTCCTTTAAAGTTATATCCAACTTTTATGTCATGAACCAACTTACTAGTTCGCTACCTAATTCTAGTTTTGATATTAGTTCACTTAAAATTCCTAGTAATATTATCCTAGCGGATCCCAAGTTCTATGAACCGTCTCAAGTCGATATGCTCATCGGTTCGGATCTGTTTTGGGACATAATCGGCTCTGAGCAACAGTCATTGGGCGTAGGGTGTCCTAGATTACACAGTTCGAAGTTAGGCTGGCTTATTGGTGGTCCTGTGCCTTTGTTTAGCAAACAAATTAATAATAATGTAAAGTGTAATGCTGTTCTTACTAATTTTGCACAAGGTGATGATCCACATACTAAAATGAGTAGGTTTTGGGAACTAGAGGAGATTCCTTCTAAAGTTCATTTAAATGACAGCGAGCAGGCATGTGAGAGGCATTTTGTGCAACACACCCGTCGCTTGTCCAATGGTAGATTCTGTGTGAGGCTTCCTTTATTTAAATCACCCGACTGTCTTGGCGATTCACATGCCATGGCCAAAAAAAGATTTTATAATTTAGAGAAGCGCTTCAGGAGACAACCTGAGGTCAAATCTCAGTATGTTGAGTTTATCCGGGAATACGCAGAATTGGGTCATCTCTCGGAAGTAACACTCGATAGTTCTACATTGAATTTATGTTACTACTTGCCTCATCATCCGGTGTTCAAAGAGAACAGTGAGACAACCAAAATAAGGGTGGTGTTCGACGCGTCTGCTCGCACCTCCTCCGGTGTATCTGTCAATGACCTTCAGATGGTTGGACCTCAAATTCAAGACTCTCTTTTCTCTATATTAGTTCGGGCTCGCCTCCACAAGTACATCTTGACCGCGGATATAGAAAAGATGTACCGGCAAGTTGTAGTAGATGAATCCGATCGCAATTTACAACTCATCTTATGGAGAGAAGATGAGCGTGAGCCTCTCAAAACACTGAGACTTAATACTATTACTTACGGCTTCGCAAGTGCTAGCTATTTGAGCACGAGATGTCTTTGGCAGCTGGGGGAGGAGTGCGAGGATCCACTCACGAAAACTATTTTACAACATGATCTATACGTGGATGACCTAATCACTGGTTGCAATGACGAAAATGAATTGAAATGCATTCAACATTCTGTGTCGGAGGCCTTGAAGGCAGGATGCTTTAATTTACGCAAATATAAATCGAACTCTCCTTTAGTTCTGCAGTCCTGTTCTTCAAGCTCTACTGATAAACTGGTTTTAAGTGAGTCTGCCAGCGCTCTCGGTTTAGGGTGGGATTCAGCAACAGATCGCTTATTTTATTCTTTTGACATGCCTCCTAGTACTGAGAAAATAACTAAGCGTTTTATATTATCGACATCTTTTAGAATCTTTGACCCACTAGGTTTTGTGTCTCCCTGTATAATTATCCCTAAACTGATTATGCAGCAGTTATGGCTCGATAAAGTTGATTGGGATGATGAAATTTCAAATGATATGCAAAGGGCTTGGCTTAAATTTTACAATACTCTAAATAATTTATTTTCATTCTCTATACCTAGGAAGGTTTTATGCGACTTACCAGTTATAATAGAACTACACTCCTTCAGCGACGCCTCGCAGAGAGCGTACGGCGCGTGCATTTTTATTGAGTCTGTAGATGCGGCAGGCAACGTGAGTGTTAATCTTTTATGTTCCAAGTCGAAAGTAGCACCTGTGAAGGCCTGCACTATACCTCGCTTAGAACTATGCGCCGCTGTGCTGGCGGCTCGGCTATGTAAGGCAGTCGTTGACTCGTTGAGGTTTTCTATAGAACGCAGGATCCACTGGTGTGACTCTAGCGTCGTCCTTGCTTGGCTGCGCACTAGCTCTAGAAAACTTAAAACATTTGTGGCCAACAGAGTCGCAGAGGTGCTAGAGTTAACCGATGTTAGGTGTTGGCGCTATGTACCTACCTTGCAGAATCCGGCTGATCTCATTTCCCGCGGGGCGTATCCTGAAGAACTTAGGAATAATAATTTGTGGTGGTCTGGTCCGGAGTTTTTATTGCAAGACGAATCATCATGGCCTACTTTGTCTAGAGATGTTCATCAAGACTTAAATGATCTAGAATTTAGGGCAAATGTTGCTAATCTAAATAATAGCACTTCATCGGTAATTCAATTCCATAATTTTTCTAAATTAAATCGACTAAAGCGAGTGTATGCATATGTGTTGCGATTTCTTCACAATTTAAGAAACCCTAAGTCCAAACATCTAGAAGCACTAAGTGTGCAAGAATTGCAAGGCTCTTTTAATTTGCTTTGTCGCGTAGCACAACAGGAATTATTTCCTGTCGAATATGGCTTATTGGCTAAAAATAAAGTAATCAGTTCTCGGTCTAGCATTATCGCTCTCACACCTTTCATGGATGATAGTGGATTGATTCGCGTAGGAGGTCGGTTAGACCAATCGTCTCTTCCATTTGAGAGCAAGCATCCAATTTTATTGCATTCGTCACACTACCTCACTAAACTTATCTTTGAGCGGGAGCATTTGCATAAGTTACACGCTGGTCCACAGCTACTTCTCGCTAGCGTGCGGAACTATGTATGGCCCATTAATGGCCGGCACCTCGCAAGGAGAACTGTGCGCAATTGTATACAGTGTAGGAAGGTGCAAGGCAAGACTTTGACTCCGTTGATGGGAAACTTACCCTCACAGCGTATTACGGTGGACTTCCCGTTTCGTAGTGTTGGGGTGGATATGGCTGGTCCTTTCCTTATCCTAAGTCGAAAGGGCCGCGGAGCAAGGACCACGAAATGTTATTTATGTATTTTTGTTTGTTTAAGGTTTAAATGCTTGCACTTGGAAGCTGTAAGCGACCTTTCAAGAGAAGCTTTCATTTTAACTTTACGTAGGTTTGTGGCCCGTCGCGGAAGGCCTACCGAGATTTTTTGTGATAACGGCCGAAATTTTGTAGCTGCCGCGAAAGAAATAGGCAACTTTTTAAAATCTAATAGAGAATCCATAAGTTCCTTTTGTAGTGAGGAAGAAATTAAATTTGTATTTTCCCCTGCCTACGCTCCCCATTTTGGTGGCATCTGGGAGGCTGGAGTGAAATCCGCCAAGTTTCACATCAGGCGTGTTATGGGCAATTCGCATTTAACATACGAAGAGATAGGCACCCTGTTTGCGCAAGTTGAAGCCATATTAAATAGCCGTCCCATTTGTCCTATGTCCTCGTCTCCAAATGACCTTCAGTTCCTCACCCCGGGGCACTTTCTGCTTGGTCGGCCGCTAACCGCATTGCCGTCACCGAATCTCGTCGACTGCAAGGCTTCCAATCTCCGACGTTATCAACGGCTCGAACAAATCCGACAACATTTTTGGAGGAGATGGCAGCACGAGTACTTGGCGGAGTTACAACAGAGAACAAAGTGGCGCGTTCCTGACACCCCTCTGAGGCTTGGAGACTTGGTGCTATTGCAAGAGGAAAATATTCCACCACTGTGTTGGCGTGTGGGGCGCATCAGTAAGCTGTTCCCTGGCCCTGACGGTGTATGTCGCGTGGCGGACGTTCAGACGACGCGAGGGATCTTTCGAAGACCTTTCACACGACTTAGCCCTCTACCAGCAACAGAGAATCAAGCTGAGGGTTAAAATCCGGCGATTTTAACGGCGGGGATGATGTTCGCGCCTACGATTTTTAGCGAGCAATGTTTACGCGAACGCGATCTAAAACTACCCTGCCAACTTATTCGTTTATATTTTTATAAAACTTGGTAGGGTAAAAATGTGTCAGTGCGAGTGTGCTGTGATTTTTCTTTATTCCTTTTCAATTACTCAAGCTAACTACACAAGTTGTAACTACATTTTCTAGAACCTCGAGATTATACAAGTTTTGAAGCAAGATTTTAGTTTTTATTCAGTTCGGTATCGGACTGCAGTGTCTAAGTAATAGACAATGATAATAAATAGGCTATTTACTTATAAATCTTTATATAAATGTTTTTTTATTTGACTACGATAAATCTTGAAACAGTACATTTTTTGTAAAACAATTCACTTAATCTAAATTCTAGCCGTTTCAATGTTATATCGACTTTTAAATCGTGCAAATCTTTGCCATCACGTGAAGTCGAAAAATCGCCAACAATGGAAGGAAAAAAATCCCGACCTCTGCAAACGACAGACATTTATTAGACATAAATCGTACGACTGGGCAAAGTCTTTAGTTCTCCAGTCTCTACCACACAGCACTATCTCAAGATACCAACGACCAACCTTTGGAAGATTTCCAACTTTAGTGACGCTTAGGCCGCAACTCAAAGAATTCTCAATGACGCATAAATCGTTACGAATGGTGCCTCAAATAAAGTAAAGTAAAGTAACAGCTTGTGAATGTTCCACTGCTGGGCTAAGACCTCTTCCTCTCTTTGTGAGAAGAAGGTTTTGGAGCTTATTCCACCACGCTGCTCCAATGCGGGTTGGTGGAATGCACATGTGACAGAATTTCAATGAAATTTGACACATGCAGGTTTCCACACGATGTTTTCCTTCACCGTCAAGCACGAGATGAATTATAATCACAAATCAAGCACATGAAATTCAGCAGTTCTTGCCCGGGTTTGAACCCACGATCATCGGTTAAGATTCACGCGTTCTTACCACTGGGCCATCTCGGCTCTTTACGAATAAATACATATCATTAATCCCATGTTGAATTAAATAATATTTAATTACCTAAATGTTATTCTCTATTTTTACAATTCTATAATTTCTCGTCAGAAAATGCATTTTACTTACTGAACTTCAAAAATAAAATGAAAGCATTTTTTAAAAAATCCCGCATAGCCGATTATTTTGAAATATAATCAAAAATCATGTAAATGGTTATCAATTTTGATTAACATTACTATTCCCTCTTAAAATCCTTTCCTATAATGTCATAAAAACCAATATAATTTTTCCATAACGAATATTCGTATAACGAGTTTCAAATGACTTTTATTTCGATGACCCACTAACCCATAAATAAAAAAAAAACATATCAAATTAACGAAACGTAATATCCATCAAAATTCTATCCCCGTTGGTCCAGTAATGGCCGCCGTCGGCAGCATGTGGGCCAGGAGTAATTAATTGTATTTGCTGACCACGTGCGGGTCGCCAATTTTCTTATTTATCGGCTCCAATTCACCTCCATTAGCCATTAACCATTGGAGCTGTTGATAAATTAATTGTACAATAATAACGACGATTTTGGTTAAGTGTAACAAGAGTTTGAAGGTATCAAATTCGGGTATTTTAATTAAACAGAAGGTTTCATTTTATTTTTACGGTAATCTGTACGAATATATAAAGCTGAAGAGTTTGTTTGTTTGATCCAGCTAATTTCAGGAACTACAGGTTCGAATTAAAAAAATGTTTAATATCCTTATATCGCGGAAGGCTCTAGGTGGATTTTTATTCATTATACTGTTATTAATTATACGCGGGTTAAACCGCGGGGCATAGCTAGTTAAATATACTTTACTTTATGTCATTTTAAAATTGTTAACGTGGAGCTTCCTTGTGATGCTGTTGTTGTCATCTATTATGACATTCATTGTTTTGACGCATATCCGCTAAAATTTGAGTTGATAATTTAGATATTACTGCTTCAAATTCTTCGTAAAGTTACCAAGAATTGCATGATATGCTCGTTATGGTATACACAGTTTATTGGTTCATTTCATTCAAAGAAAATTTTGTTACGACAAATTAGGTACCTACTGCCCCCAAAAGTGTTACGTATTCCTTTAATAGGTACAATTTTTTGTGGCAGTAGATGATTATAGACGCTCTAACAATTATTTAGCCATTAGTGTTTAGTATATTGTCTCTCAAAGCGTTAATTATTTCAATATCATTTCGTCAATTACAAAGAGTTTTAAGATAATCATTTTTCCCATTTTGAATTAGGTACCAACTGCCCCCAAAAGTGTTACGTATTGCTTTAATAGGTAAAACTTTTTGGGGCAGTAGATGGTTATAGGCGCCCTAACAATTATTTAGCCATTTGTGTTTAGTATATTGTCCATCAAAGCGTTAATGATTTCAATATTATTTAGTCAATTACAAAGAGTTTTAAGATAATCCATGTTAATGCATTTAAACCTTGTTGTAATCGCGATAATTACGCTTATCTGCCTCTTATACATGACCGCTTCTGCGTCCCTGTGAACGGTGCTGTGAGCTGTGTTTGATATTGATGCTATTACGTTATTATGTTTATATTTTCAACAATATATTACAAACTAATATATTGTATAAGAACAAAAAATCATGCTTCACGTAAATTTAAATAGGTTTAAAGTGCATCTACTTATATATTAATATTATACCTTCTCCAAAAGACGCTGTACTTTTAGTATTTACATTTATTATCACCGAATAATGCGTTCAATTCAGTTTTCATTAAAAAAGGCTTTTTTAATTTGCTAGCATATTACCAGAAGCAAATTCGTCGAAAAGAGCTTTTTCAGGGTTAACATTGGTTTATTCTCTAAATATATTAATCATAATATAATCTTTCCATTCCTCAAAGACCGGCAACGAGGGCTTGAAGGTTGCAAGCCCTCGGTTGCGGATGTTGCACATGTCCATGGGTGATGGTAGTTACATTTCATCAGGTGAGCCTCTCTCTCTTAGATAAAAAAAGACTTATAGGTGAGCAGTAACGTTAAAATCGATTTCTCAAATTCTTTCATAGATCGCATTTTTTGCTATAAAGTAAGAATGATTGAGTTACTCACAATCTTCGCTTAAGATTCACGTCTTTTTTTGTTTTTTTACATCTAAGATTTATTTATTTATTTATTTAGGTTTATCAACAGTTGTTACAATATAAAACTTACTATAGATACAATTAAAATAAACAAAATATCAAACGCAATTGTACAACTAATTATAGATAAACACTGCATGCTTATTTAAAAACTTATAGACTATGTGCTTAAAATACTTAAAATCAGTTAGACTATGTAAAATATAAATATAATATAAAACAATAAAGAGAAAAAAAAATATAGGGAAAAAGAACAATCACCTTAAATAACGAAGACCTTACTTAATTTAAAAAAAAACGAAAAAACTACATATACTATACAAACGAAAAAACTATACGATACAAAAATGTGAACTACTATTAATATTTGCTTAGGGTAGTTTAAGTATCTTTTTTTTTTTTTTTTTCGTACAATAACTGACATAATAAATTACACATTTAATGAAACATATATCCATATTGCCGTAAAGAATCGTTCATCAAATCACTTATGTAGAAAACCGAGGATTATTAACGGAAGCCATATAATAAAATGTCCTCTGTAATTGACAGGAGCAATCGTTACCATAAAGACGCCGAAAGTAATTGCATTCAGCGAATGGAAGGGCTATCAGAAATCCATTCACAATACTTTTATTTCCTTAATATATTATTTTCTTTTATACTCTTATATATTTTTAATTAAAGCTAAATCACTTGTTTTGAATATTGGGCTTGTTCTGGAATATGACCTCATTGCTCAAATAGTTCCAAATTAAAAAGAAGTTGAGTAATAAGTATAAACAATCATAGCTTTCAGAAGTAATGTACAATTTAATTTAGGAAAAATTAGTCCAAGACAAATAATTCTGTTATTTATTTGTCAAGAAGTCTAACTAAGCAGAAAAGCTGCGTCCTTATTTTAACTTGTATAACATTTTATTGTAATCACTATAATATAAATATTCTAAATTTAAAGAAAACATATTTTTTATACACTTATTTCCATTTTTTTATATCACTAAATCTCAATCTTGCCAAAGAAAAAAAAAACAGGTGAAAAGCAAAACAGTAAAAGATACTAAACTATTTTTTGTCTATTGAAATAAATATAATGTAAACACATTGCACAGCACAGCCCTATATAAATTTTGTGGTCACAAGGAAACAAAATAGCGGAGCAATTCCGCAATCAATACTCACAGTGAGCATGTTAATGGTTGATTAAGTATTGCCCAATGTGAGAGAATCGAATAATTAATTAGTGCTTAAGTGCTTCTACTGAATGAAACAGGAAACGTTTGCATATTCCGTGTAAATTGGCAGACTTACTCGGTATCTGTTTGTCAAGCTATAAATGGATTTTTGGAAGGAAGTTCTTTTACGCGGCTTACAGTTAAATGAAAGAGCAGTGGCCACAGCGGCAGTTTTAAATCAACGAATACTTACTATATATTATTAGTAAATATATATAATATATATAATAATATATTATAACTAATAACACGAGCGGTTTGACGAGATATATTTAAAAAAAATGTACTTATAAATAGATACATGAGGTCCTCCAGACCCGTCACGGTAGCATGCGCAAGCGATCCCGTGGCGCTCCCCTTAAGACGGGGAGGGTACCGTGGTGGTTATAGTCGGTAGGAGTCCGACATAACCCTCCATCAAGATATGGAGGGTATGCATGATGGATATCCCCACGTAAAAAAAAAGGTTCTCCAGACCGATTTCGGTCATGGCGGCCAATCTCAAGTGAGATTAGCCAACTGCGCAGGAGATATTATAGTGCACAAGTGTGTGCGCAAACACAGGTGTACTCTCTGTTCCTTAGCTCTCATAATCCGATGGGACGGCAATCCGACACGACCGGAAAGAGTTCAGGTGCAGGACCAACGGCTTAAAGTGCTTTCCGAGGCACGGGAGTGTACACACTTCCAACTTCCAGACTCCGGGCTGCTACTGAGAATTTTCTGAAAGAAACCCCCAATTACTATTTATTGGCCCGACCTGGGAATTGAACCCAGGACCACCGAGTCTGCGGCCTTATATCAAGCCACTAGACCAACGAGGCAGTCACAGTAAATAGATACATATATACTTTTTAATATGATGATAATATAAGAAGAGTGCATATAACGATAGAAAACTTTTTTGGCAACAGGGCCACCAGATGGGTAACAGTCACCACCGCCCATAGCCATCGTACACTGCAAGAAATATTAACCATCCCTTACATCGTCCTTCGGTACTAAGATGTTATTTCCTTTGTCCCTGTAACACTGACCTACTCAACTGCCTGCCTCGTTGGTTTATTGGCCTGACCCGGGATCTAATACAATCCTAGCCACTAGAACGACGAGGCAGTCAAAAATGTATATACATAATTAGAAAACAGGCTGTGAATGTTCCACTGCTGAGCTAATGCCTCATCTCATTTTTGAGAAGAATCGTTGGAGCTTATTCCACCACGCTGCCCCAATGCGGGTTGGTGGAATATACATGTGGCAAAGTTTGAGTGAAATTTAACACATGCAGGTTTCCTCACGATGTTTTCCTTCCCCGTCAAGCACGAGATGAATTATAAACACAAATTAAGCACTTGAAAATTCAGTGGTGTCTGCCCGCGTTTGAACTCACGATTATCGGTTAAGATTCACGCATTCTAGCCACTGGGCCGTCTCGGCTTGTTGACTGTAAATAAATAATACTGTAAATAAACGTATTTGATACTTTATAATAAACATTCCGGTATATTAAGTAATTTATCTTAATTATCTAAGTGAGCACGATACCATCTTGTGAAACTACAATGTAAACACAATGCCAAATATTGGAACGGAGTGAATAAGATCAATATTAAACACATCCAACAGAATTAACTGTTCATTCACAAGCAATAACCGACTCTATTTGTAGTTACATAAAATCGATAATAACATGTTCGATGTCTATCTCATGTATTGGTCATATTATTGAGATACGTCAGGAGACTGCATGTTACACCGATGTTGGTTCTTAATTTATTTGACGAGTGTACACTGTGTTTGGGATTATGATACGACCAGAAAGAGTTCCTTGCGTGCTTCATCTGCTTTCCAAGACACGGGACTGTACACAATTCCAACTTTCTGACTTCAGGTTGCTACTGAGATGCTTCGACAGATACATACAGACCCAATAACTTTTAATAAGTGCGAGCAATACTTTGAACCCGGGGCCTCGGGATCTGTGGTCTTATATCTTGCCAGTACACCAACGAGGCAGTCGGAACTATATCAATATAATATATATCAATATAATGATATAATATATACCGTAATAGTGTGTGTGTGTGTGTTTGTGTGGACGTTTTACTTGGTGGTAGGGTTTTGTGCCAGCTCGTCTGGGTAAGTACCACCCACTCATTAGATATTCTACCGCAAAACAGCCGTATTTGATTGTTGTTGTGTTCCGGTTTGAAGGGTTAGTTAGCCAGTGTAATTACAGGCACAATGAACATAACGTCTTAGTTCTCAAGGTTGTTGGCGCATTGGCGATGTTAGCGATTGTTAACCTTTCTCACATCGCCAATGTCTATGGGCATTGGCGACTACTTGCCATCAGGTGGCCCAAAAAAACAGTTTTCTTGCTAATATGATTATGATAAGATAAGCTGTATATTCAACAATTTTGAGCATTTTTACTGATCTAATACTATTAAATAATGATGCACATGAAACTATAAAAACGTTGACCCTAAAATTGTGTGTTCACTGTTCATACTAGGGTAACACTGAGTTTTCATGAGCTATACTAAACCGAATTGAAGCATATATATAGTAGACAAATTACATACTTACTTTAAAGTTATAGAGGAAGTATTTACCCAGCAACGGGACCTTTACAGAATGTTATATCTATCAATTTACAATTTTATATCGTAAGGGATAATTGCAGCAAAACAAAAACATTTTACAATTTATTTAAATAACACTCCTTTGAGTATTTATTATACTTTTATAGATAAAGACAATAAAAATGTTATCTTTACCCAACTATTATTTCTATTTCCGGGGCTGTGTGAGCCGCGGCTGCGACCCAGGATGGGATGAAATGGCCCGCGAACACTTAGACGTGTTTACTCTACTAGATATATGTTTCTTGTTTGGCTTTGAAAACCGATTAGAACTTAACTGCATCGTTTCATGAAGTTAAATAAAACTCTATACGTATTTTTATATGAAAATCTTTTCGAGAGTTGTTATTGAACGTTTGTAAAGGTTGTTGTTTAGTTTTGTTTTAACGAGAACTTTTTACGAATAACAATTTTTATTAAAAAAAAAAAGAAACAAGCTCTCAAAACATGTTTCATACATACAAATATAACTAAATAAATAAAATATATACAACATAATTTATTATATTTCTATATGTTTACTCTATTTTTATATACTTATTTTACTAATTACTAAAATACTAAATGGGCTATTTCAACTACACTACAATTACCGAAAACCAGAACAAAATGTTACGGCTCAAAAATCATATTTTTAACTCAACAATTATAGCTTACCTAAAAAAAATTTATGAATACACTTTTAAAACTTTGAGACCGAAGTAATAAAACAATTTTAAAGATTGAATTGAGAAAAGATATATATATATATATTTATATATATATATCTTTTACACCGATAACTATATAAAATATAGATATAAGAAAATAATGTAATAAGTTTCTCGTGTGTGATCTAAGTGACCTTTTGAAAATGGAACATCTTAAACCTTATTATTAATTATTTCTTTAAAGCAATACATCAATCACTGCTTCGAATAAATTAAATATCGTAATTATCTAAGAATAATGTGTAATATCCCAACGAACAAGTGTCTAGTTTAAGGGTATCAAGCACCGACAAAAAATTGTGAATATCTTTGATTAAATTAATAAAATTAAAATAGTGATATATCTATCAATAATTTTTTGTTATGTCAAGCTAAAAATATTTAAACACATTGTATATTAACACGATTTTATTACCTTGACCTGTATGTATCCATGTAACGGAATCTTTCAATGCAATTTTCACCCACTTCAAGACGTCCAATTGATTTGAAAATTTGCATACGTATTAAAGACCGATGATAATACAAAAATTTAACTGTGCCCTCACCCTGTGTCAACTCAAGTATAGTGCAGCCGGGCCGAGGTCGTGCCGCGTGTTTTTTTTTTAATTTTTTAAACTATAATTTATTATTATTTTTATATCACGATACTGATTTAAAATAAACAGTAAATTATTAATTTTAAGTACGTGCTCACGATATAATCTTATGTAGTAAATAGTTTTTATTGACGTTATTCATAATAGCCATGATAGCTATTTTAACGCCTCAAAAATTTCTTATAATAAACTTCAATTATTTCCGATGCGTAAAGCTTTCCAGTGCTTATACAGAACGCTTAGCACAAAACGAAAGCGCGATTTAAATGAGGATAGTGGCATCTAGCGGTGGACGCTGTAAACTTGGCTTACTTAGAAAACAAAGTTCATGGTAGGCCCCACATTGACTGCGTGACAGTGAGACTGCGAACTGTGATATTAATCTTTTTATTACTATCTATCTTATTGTATTAAAAAAGTAATTATTGTATATACATATGTTTATATTGACATAAATAACAAGCATTTAAACCTAAAATTCTTGATTATCATAAACATGTCATTCTGGTTTCAAAAACTATATTAAGGGTTTTTTTTTTTAATTATTCTTAATTGATTATTTTATTTAATAAACATGAGTGAACTTACTATGAATTCATGTTGTTTGACGTAACATATTTTATCGTGACTGAAATGGATTAAGAAAGAAACTGAATTAATACATGTGTTTCGATGTACGATTCTATACTTTAAATACCCCGGTCATCTATCCATACCATTAGATATAGTTAATACTGTAAATGAGCAAGCAAACGAATATAGTTTTATTTTATTCTAATAAACTCATATTAAACAAAACTTAATGAATAATTGAAGCACCTTTTTGTAAACGGTAGTATGGCTTTTTGCAAGCCCGCCTGGGTAGGTACAACAATAATTTATCAGATATTCTACCGCTAACCAACAATACTTAGTATACTCACTCATCTTATAAACCGGGAGGTTTATAAGATGAGTGAGCCAGTGTAACTACAGGTACAAGGGTCATAACTCGAGTCAAGCGGTCTCCTTCCGAAGATATTTTCGTAGAAGCAAATCCTCTCTTTCCAGCACCTCTCGCTACCGATCATTGCGCTTATCACGTTTGGCAGCGACAGATTTGACCGACCGCCTACCTATAACAAAAAACGATGTTTGTGGTATTTCCTTTTTTAGCTAAAATTACTTAGTTACTAGTAGAGCTCTCACCTGGCTTAAATCTAAAACATGTTAAAGTAACGCTGTATTTTAATTCAATGGTAGAATATCTTATAAGTTGTTGGTACGAGTTGGACGATCGGACTTATTGTATAGGTAGGCGGACGAGCATATGGGCTGCCTAATGGTAAGTGGTCACCAACTCCCATAGACACTGGCATTGTAAGGGATGTTTACCATCGCTTACATCGCCAATGCGCCACCAACCTCGGGAACTAAGATGTTATATCCCTTGTATAATAACTTACAATTACAAGATGGTGTACCATTTGTACATAATTATGTCATTTAAATATAATCCAATTGCTAAATATAAAATGCAGACAGATAACAAATTAATTTAAGAAATTCAATACAAAATTAGGCCACCGTGTTATTTTTCTCATAACTTTGTCACTCCGTTCCTAAACAAGAACTTTTTGTAGTCGCTTTTTCCTGCTGATTAAATCCAACATTTCATTCCCTTTGAGAACGTCAGATTTTATCTGAACTAATACAGAATGAGTTGGAATTGGTCTATTTGAACAAGTAATTTTTTAGACGAGGCGTTTTTTTTTAATGACAATTTACGAAATTACTGATTACACTAATTCGTTCAGTTTTTTTAACACCATATATATTATACATACTTACTATTTCTCAGCTTTGCACGGATATAATAAGTGTTTAAATAAAAAAAATATATTGTAGGAAAAACATATAAGATAAAAAAGATGATTCACTTGGTGGTAGAGCTTTGTGCAAGCTCGTCTGGGTAGGTACCACCCACTCATCAGATATTCTACCGCAAAACAGCTGTACTTGTTTTTGCTGTGTTCCGGTTTGAAGGGTGAGTGAGCCAGTGTAATTACAGGCACAAGGGACATAACATTTTAGTTCCGAAGGTTGGTGGCGCATTGGCGATGTAAGCTCTGATTGACAGCTCTTACAACGCCAATATCTATGGGCGTTGGTGACCACTTACCATCAGGTGGCCCATATGCACGTCCGCTTTCCTATGCAATAAAAAAAAAAGATTTTAAGTGGTAACCGCCCATACTAAGTATTTTTACTATATATTTACTGGTAGAATATCTAAAGAGTGGATGGTACCTATCTATGCGTTATTGCACAAAGCCCTACCACCACATATATATAATATATTTCAAACAAAGGTCAATTTTATAACAAAGACGAAAGCCTTAAGTTCTTCGAAAATTCTTAAAGTCAAAACTTTGATGAGGTTCCCTAAGAAACTATCAATTAAATATTAACCCAACTGAAGGCTGTATAACAAAAGGAAATGCACAGGTGAACTGAAGTTGGCTACTGTATAAATACATCAGAATTGTATCCAGTTTAAAACGTGAAACTCCTCACGTTACAAAACAAAAGCAATACCCAAGCATTTTGTTGTCACTCATTTTCTAATTGAGCGAAGTTTTTCCTTTTCTCAGACCGCTTTTCCTCTTGATTTAATCCGATGCGGGTCGAGACAGCTCATTCCCTTGAGAAAGCGAAATTTCACAAGAGTTTTACAGCAATATTGACTTAAAGTACTTTATTTATTATATCATTCGATTTTATTTATTATATTATTATTATATCATTAGATTTCATTAGAATTTACATATAAAAATGGTTGTCTGTAAAGTCGGTTTACGGACGATAGTTTAACGTGACAACGTCATAACAAAACATTGATGAAATGACTGCATACTCTTATGAATAAAATTGAATCATTTTATTGAATTATCATTATTCTGTATAGATACAAAAAAGGAGTGAAATGAAATCCATAATTTAATTGATAAATTTACTTTTATTTGCACTCATAGGCCAATCGAGTGAAAGAGAGATAGATGCGGCGCAAGCGTACAATCAGCGTAACGGGACAATTTCGTGCAAGCAAGCAGCTTTCATGGATTTATTAGACGTTGTCACGTCAAAAAATAATATACTGTTATAAACCTCAAGAGAACCTCAATAGTAAGGTATATAAATGAAACACTGCTTAAAATAATAATTAGTAGGATGGGTAGGTACCGGCTTTCAATTGTTAATCAACTGATTGTAACATACTTATGTAATAATTGTAAAAAAATCTTTATTGCAACAACATTTTCAAGTACACGGCATATATTTTAATGATGTTAACCCAGTAATTAACTATATATCTATTTACGAGAAACATGGAGATAAAACAAATTTTATGCTGGAATAAAATTAGATAGAAAAACCTGCCAAGTTAAATTTTATATTAAATATACCGAAGCATACCCACATTTTTTTATAAAAACTTAAAATACTCGAGATTTCTTGCGAGATATAATAAAATTGCTTTAAAATTAAAGTTACACTGTTATTTATACTATGCGGAATTTGTTATAAGGTGTATCTATCTATCTAAAGGTGTCCCACAACTGGGCAAAGTAAATAGACAGTCCAACGTTGTACGTCAGAAAAAATGGCATATTCATGCCTGTGAATCGAGTAGGTGTATAGAAAATTCTAAACGTATAGGTTTAGTTCATAAGACTTTAAATAAAAGTAAATGTCAGTGTTACTACAGGGACAAGGAATATAACATCTTAGATCCCAAGTTTGGTGGCGCATTGACCATACCATCAGGTGGCCCGTTTGACCATCCACCTGCTCATATATATTTTAAAAAGAAAAAGCTGGCTTCGTCTATTATAAAATATAAATCAATCAAGTGAAAACTAAGCGATACTTGCGGAGATTTGAGTCCATTTTTTATATACTTCAAGGCAAGGCTACTTTTAAAGCATCTTTATTTCCCAATAGTTCTCACCAGTGATCGAGACGCCGCCATTGTATTGTACTCGGCTATCTGTACCAGCCTGAAACACCGAACTTTTGTATTTGTTTGCGGGAAACTCTCAAACAAGCGATTTAAAACTTCCACTGCACTATGCAGCTCTATATACCAACACGATGCATTAGGTAAGATCGCAAAGATGATGTCTTTGTAACATTCATGATACCTATTGTGATATTTTTTTTATAGCATAGGTGGAGAGGTGGACGAGCATATGGGCCACCTGATGGTAAGTGGTCTCCAATGCTCATGACATTGGCATTGTAAGAGATATTAGGCGTCGCTTACATCGCCAATGCGCCACCAACCTTGGGAACTAAGATTTTATGTCCCTTGTAAACTGTTTCACTCACCCTTCACACCGGATCACAGCAATACCAAGTGCTGTTGTTTTGCGGTAGAATATCTGATGAGTGGGTGGTACATACCCAGATGAGTTTGCACAAAGCCACCAAGTGGATATGAGATTACTCCAAAATAAAACGATGAATATACATAATTATGTGAACAAATGGAGGATACGTATTTTAATCAGATCTAAATTAATTATAAAAAAAAATATGTTGAATTGTATATAAAATACGAAAAAGCATCTGCTGTATATTTTTGAAATTATCCGAATAAAGGTGAAGTCATTCATTCTCAAATTGTTTATTACAATTTCTTTATACAGAAATAAAAAAGTGTTTTTTAAATGTTTTAATAGTTTTACATTTATTTGAGATTTTGTGTTTACTAAGTAGATACCAGCACCTAAAGAGTACAAATAATAATTATGTATTTCTTTCATGGACAATATTTAGACCATAGACTTTGTAACTCGCCACTAGATGGCGTTGCAAAATAATTGCCATGACAAAAGATACATACAGGACGTCTGCAGCGTTTTGCTCGTATTATATAAAACGATTACACTGTCTCATTTCTCAGTGAACTCGAGTCAAGATTGTTTAGATGTTGGAAGAACAATTGGGGCCAAAGTAAAAATATATTATTCACAACTGGCTTGCAATTGGCGCGGGATGAGATTTGAGATGAAAAACAAGTTTTAATAAGACAAAGAGACCGTGTTGAATTTCAGTTTCAATTGAAGTTTGAAAAGCAAGCATTTATACTTTTGTTATGAAAATAATCCAATTAGTAGTATTTAGTATATAAATATATAAATATTTTTTTAAAAAGGGACTAACTTCTTGAGCTATCTTCTCGGTAGAACCCATATTCCCTATCAGTAACTAAATTAAAAGAACTTGTAAAGTCTCTTGAATAAAAATGTCGTATGCATATAACTTTTGGATCGATATGTATTTGAATTTAAATTCATTTTATTCAAGTTGTCAATAAAAACCATCGTGAAGAAAGTGGGATTAAATCCTGCACACATTCGTATCCATCAACTGCATTATAGATTAAACGTTGGGCTAACCTCCAACTCACTCCTTAAGAGCAAGGAACGTATTTGACCAACAGTAAAATATGATTATCCTATTACCATTACATTATAAGCAGTTTTTACCCGCGGCTTCACCTGCTTTGGACAAGGGCATATTATGTTAGGTATTGAAAAATGTAGCCTATATCCTTCCTTGCACTTCAAGATTGCTTCATACTAAATTTCATTAAAATCGATTAAGTCGTTTAAATCTGTTAGTATAACAGACAGACAGGAGTTTTTTTCGCTTTAACATAAGAGTATAAATTGGTAATATTTTTTTATTACTCAATCGCTATCGTGTATTATATTATTATCGTACATAAAACAAACCAAGTGACAATTGTCTCACATTTTCTTCCCTAATATTAACGTATGTCTAGGCAGTAGGATGATATAAATACGAAACGCAATAACAAAGGACATTAGTACCAAGTCAGTGAATAACAGTTCTATTAAATTAATAATGTTGCCAGGAGATAAAACTTTGCTTTACGTATTTCATTAATCATAAGATAATTAAATTATTTCCTCGAAATAACTTGATGAGCTTTATGGTAACACCGTTATTATTAAATTTAGATGAAAAAATATAAAGTAAAAAAACTATATCTATATATATATATATATATATAGTTTTTTATATATATATATATATATATATATATATATATATATATATATATAGCGTTTATTTATGTAAGTTTTTGACGCGACAACGTCTAATAAATCGATGACCGCTGGCTGCATGCACGAAAAAGGATGACTCATTGTCCCGTTACGCTGATTGTACGCTTGCGCCGCATCTATCTCTCTTTAACTCGATTGGCCTATGAGTCCGAGGAGAAGAAAGACAGCGGCAGCACAAAACTTACATCTACACGTGAACTATTTCGTCGTCTGTTTATAAAGTGAAGTGAAAAGTTAATGTGGTTTTCATTGCTTATTACAACAACAGTTTCGGCAATAAAGGTAAATTATTCTTGCATTTAAAAAATCTGATTACTAGTATAATTTTAAGTATTTATTCTTATTCATCAATGTTTTGTTATGACGTTGTCAGTTGTCACGTTAAACTATCGTCCGTAAACCGACTTTACAGTCAACTATTTTTGTTTTTATTTGTGTTATTTTTTATATTTTAAAATTACCGTTGTTACTTTTATCATAAAACAGAAATTGATAATAATATTCCGAGTTTTTTGAGAAATTGATAATAATTAATTAACAATGATATTACATTGTTTGAAATATTCAGGTTAAATAATAATAATAATTTTAACTCAGTTGAGACATGCAATGATCAAGAATAATATTAATAATACATTACGAAAGAAAATAAACTGCAGAAAAGCATTGGAAATTATATATTTTTCATAAATGTAATACAAACTCTCTTCGCGTTTATATCATAAAAATGTCATTTCTTTCTTATTTGTAAGTCGCTATACGTACTTATATATACATATACTTATTTCGACTATACATACTTCAGTGACCGCAGAACATTCACTCTAGTAATTATTACAACTAATAAGCACGTTATTTTATTAAATATTGAGTTACAAAAGTGAAACATAAAATTCCATAATGTAATGTTCGAGTAAACATATTTCTTATGCCAAAAAGTTGAATGAACTTTTATCATGTATCCCGAGTTCAATGCGCTTTAGTATTTTGTTAGCTAAAGAAAAATATACAACGACATAATATAGGATTCTCTCGCGTCCCACCTGACTTGGACCATTTAATTAAGAAATGTTTTCCTTGCCAATGCCGTGCCCCGGGCACGACAAACACTCAGATTATGCAATTGTATAAAAATATACAGACTTGCCTTATTGAAAATTCTTTTTACGAACGCTTCGCGTTGTTTGAATCTATACAAAGTGATTTAATTTGAAAATAATAAATGTAAGTTGATTCGGAATAGCCATTTGTTTTTACATGACAATTGTTCTATACGCATAATATTAGTTTCAATTTTATCTAAATAGGCCGTTCTAAAGTTGTTTATTGTCAAAATCTTTAGCGATGTGTTATTTAAAAAGGTTCTATAGGTTAAATTAAAAACATAATGTAACAACTATTTCAATCGTAACGTATAATTTATAGTCCAAAAGAACTAGACAAGCTTCAGCCGAGATTCTTCAAAAATTGTGCCTCTTCCTCAACTATTTATGATGTCTACATTTCAAGAACCTGAAGCTGTTTTACGGTTTATTAAAAATTCGGGGCTCGTATCACATGTGAATGCAACCGACTATAGAAATTCCTCTTTGAAAACGAACTTTGAATGAACGCGAATCGAGTTGTATATTTGGAAAGTTAGCGATGGTGCTCCGTTAATTTGACAATCAAGGATTAATGAAGCCAGAGGCGTATGATGTATACGCCATACGTAGGCGTATGTGTTTTTATTAATTTTATAACAAAACAATTCCAAGCACGACAAAACTTTGACATTTTAATATCTTATTGCCCTAGTAATCCTACTAATATTATCATTGTGATGGTCTTTTGGATTCTTGGATCTTGTTTGCTTATCACTTAAATACGGTTGGACGTATTTAAATGGGGTAAAGATGTCATACATGATACACTGTGATACCTATTTATTACGTAGGTCACTAAACACCTGACATATTTCACAATTGGAAATATTAAATCATTAAATAACCGTCATTGGTGGATTGATGGTATTTACAATGACCTGATTGGTCATTGAGGCTAACTCTTTCTTTCTTTCACTAATGGACTCAGCCGAAACGTTTTTCATCTCAGCGCCAAGATTTGTATCCGTGCCAATGATTTCCCTAAAGTTCATAGACGCTTTCAGCCTCCTTCGATTTGGCTCCGCGCCAACAATCCACCCTGATTGCGTGTATTGATTCAAATATTGCAACTGTATTTTATCTCATATTAGTTTTTTATTTGGAGCCGAATTGGCATTTACTTAGTAAAATCTTATTTATTAATAGATATATTATTTATAAAAACCTTCCTCAACAATATAAAACTATGTATTTATTTTATTTTGAATTGTATCTATATATGTACAATATATCTCTATTATATGGGTTTGGAACCATAAAGAATATATAACATATTCCATGTATTGTCATGTCATCTATTGTAGAAATTATAACCTACAATATTGGTTGGATTATTATCCGACCCAAAAGGTATAAAATAATATCCTGGGACATTATTCACACACGGCCAATCTGATCCCAAACTAAGCAGAGCTTTTATTATAGAAACCAGACAACTGATGTAGTATACATATTATATTACTTTTCTTTTGTAAACACATACGTATATAGATAATTACACCCAGACTCAGGACAAACAGACATGTTCATGCACACAAATGTCTGTCCTGGATAGTAATCAAACCCACGACCTGAGGCGCGAAAGGCAGGTGTATACCAAATAAGCCAACCGGCTCGTCAGATATAATTCATAGGTTTTACTACCAATAGCACAAAATGCTACGAACAAAGAATAAGCCTGGTTCTCCTACGCCACCAACTGCTTTTTAACCTATATGCCGCATCATGATGCAAACTGTATATAATATAGGGTCAGTATATGGGCCTAATAAGCGTACAAATCTTATGGGACGCGTCTCTACTTATTTCAAACCGACTGAAGTAGCCGCGTCTTTATTTATTTCTAACCATGTCTAGGGTAAATCTGCAGTCAATTCAAAATGTTAAAATTCAATATTGACCGCTTACGGTACGTCTGGTGTTGAAATGTCGATTGTACGATTTATTATATCGCTTTGCTTAAGAAACAAATCGTTTTTTAATATAATAACTGCTTTAGGAAAACCGCTTCCATAGTTCCGATTATAACGAGTTAATACTATGTTGTATGAAATATAACGTTCCAAAAATAAAAAATATCAGCTAAAAATGTTAAAAAATAGGAAGGCGGACGAGCATGTGGGTCACCTTTTTTTATTGTATAGGAAGGCGGACGAGCATATGGGCCACCTGATGGTAAGTGGTCATCAACGCCCATAGATAATGTTAACCATCGCTTACATCGCCAATGCGCCACCAACCTTGGGAACTAAGATGTTATGTCTTTGTGCCTGTAATTACACTGGGTTACTCACCCTTCAAACCGGAACACAGCAATACAAAGTACTGCTGTTTTGCGGCAGAATATCTGATGAGTGGGTGGTACCTACCCAGACGAGCTTGCACAAAGCTCTACCACCAAGTAAATAAATAAAACTGATGGTAAGTGATCAACAACGCCCATAGACATTGGCATTGTAAAAGGAATTAACCATCTCTTACATCGCCAATGAAATACACGTTAGCGCGATTCAGTAAAAAATATTTTCAATATAATATTAATACAAAAAATCATCACATTTTTCTACAGTTTCACCGTAACCGAACTAAAATCATTTGTAATATAACCCTTATTCCTATAAACTGAAAGATTACATCTTAAATTAATAATATTTTTCTTATAAATATTTTATTACAAGGATGATAGTTTATTACTCGCAAGTATTGCTTTTCTATTTTATTTCCAAAACATATTGAATACACCTTGATAAAATAAATAATGTTATACACATTGAACTGATTTCTTCGGGCGGTTTGTTTTATTAAATTCACAATATTAAGAAATAAGTTTTATTATAAAGAAAATAAATATTAGTTCGTAGACAGCGGTAAACTGATTGAAATCATAAATTTCTGGGTTCGAATACCAGATAAGCTTAAAGCTATTTATATATATTTTTCATTGCTTACGTTTCTTGATTATCCAAAATGTACTCAGAACGCTTTTTTGGAACGTAGTTCTTTTACGCGGCTTTATAGTAGAGTGAAATGGCAGTGTCCCAAGGTCACGTCATATAACGAATTAGCGTTCGCACTGTGCCTACCAAAAGCGATGCGTTGGACGTTCGAATGTAGGAGGTCGATATAAAGGAGGTTGAGGTGATTTTTGGTGTAACAAAAATAAAGTTTAATAACCAATGAAAATATACACTTTAAAACATGGTTTGAAAGTGTCTAAAAAAAAATGTTGTCTGTAAAGGCGGTTTACGGATGATAGTTTCACGTGACAACGTCATAACAAAACATTCATGAACTGCAATCGAGTGAAAGAGAGATAGATGCGGCGTAAGCGTACAATCAGCGTAACGGAACAATGAGCGTAACGGGACAATTTTTCGTGCATGCGGCCAGCGTTCATCGATTTATTAGATGTTATCACGTCAAAATATCGCACATAACTTCATACTGACTACACAAATCTTTTTTTTATAATTAATATCTATGTCCATTATGTGTCAAATATTAGCAATATTTCTATTTACTCCAATTTAGCGAACAGCTTGTGTACTTTTGGACTATTATCGTCATGGATCGAACCTACGAATTACATCTCTAGGCGGCCCATTATACTGCTCTATTGACGCTACATCCGTTACATTAAAATATAAAATTTAGTTAAAATCCTTACGAAGTCAAAAAGGTATTTCTTGGAACTTCAATTTAACGACTTTAATTACACCAGGTAGGAACAGCTGCGTGTGACGATTATTAATTGAAATCGCTTCGAATCGAGTTAGAGCGTTTTAATGAAAATATTATTTGATTTCCGACGTCTTGAACGTTGAATGTTATATAAAATTAAACGATTGTGTTTGTGTTGCAATTTAAAGATTTTTACGATAAATAATTTCAACGTTAAATCATATTGAGCCGTCACGGGACGTCCTCTTGATGTATAACGTCGAATTTCATGGTTATATAAAGAATTTATAATGAATGAATACGTCGGTGTGCTAAATACGTCAATATCTGAATCGCGATGTCAAGATTTTCCGGAGCTTTCTGCCATACATAATATCAGCGCGTGTAATATATGTTCGCATTTTTAAATTAGCGTTATCGTTACTTTATTACAATGTGGCTTTAAGTTGCAATTATTAACTTGGAGTTATTTTTGTTGTATTAGTGTTAACTTCATAATATTTTTTTATAGATTAAGTATTGCTTTTTACTTTTGAGGTTTAATAAAATTTGCATTGTTTTTTGAAATTTATCCTTATTTAGAAGAGGGGTTGTAAATGTATTTTTTTTTCTATTACTTGCAGCTGTTTTACCCATGGGCAAGTATATGCAGCATGTTCAAATAATTATTTTGTTGCTATGTCTACAGTACACAAACTCACATTGAAAGCAACTACGCACCATACAACAATGAGTAAAAAAAAAATCATGTGTCGTCAATTTCGCCGGCTTACACTGCTGGGCATACCCGGAGAGCCACATTGCTTCGAGTAACATTAAAACGAATTCAATCAAAACGATTTAATTGAATATTATACCTTTCTCAAATCGTCAGCTCTGAGTTTTTGAAGGTTGGTTTCATACAACTAATGCTGATTTTATTTATCTAAACATACATTAAGGTCCTCCAGACCGATTTCGGCCACGGCGGCCAATCTCAAGAGAGACTAGCCAACTGCGCAGGAGATATTATAGTGCACAAGTGTGTGCGCAAACACAGGTGCACTCTCTTTTCCTTAGCTCTCATAATCCGATGGGACGGTAATCCGACACGACTGGAAACAGTTCAAGCGCAGGACCAACGGCTTAACGTGCTTTCCGAGGCATGGGTGTGTACACACTTCTAACTTCCAGACTACGGGCTGCTACTGAGAATTTTCTAACAGAAAACCCCAATAACTATTTATTGGCCCGACCTTGGAATTGTACCCAAGACCACCGAGTCTTCGGCCTTATATCAAGCTACTAGACCAAGGAGGCAGTCAACATACATTAAAGACTAGTCAACAAAAACAAAACATATGAGTTGAAAGGCTATTTTTTTTCCTCTCAGTCGAGTGTCGAGTGAAAAGTTTATAAAAGAGTTTTAACGGAAAAAGTTTATTATTCTATTACGATGTAGCAGACTGGTTTAAAAGTTTAACTGGATATACTAGCTTTGAAATTTAGTTCACAATTTCACTTCTATACTCGATTTACATTTAAAAAAAGTCTTTGTAAATTAAATTACTTTACTGTGAAACATTAAATGGCCAAAGTTAATTAAACAAGTTTAATAATATAAAAAATACCGTATATTTTTTACTTTATATCAGTCGTAATCTATTAAAATATTTTTCTTAACATAATCAAACTACTTGCATAACTTTTAGTCTAGCAATCACAGTTTGAATTCAATCAAATCAAATCAAATCAAAATACTTTATTCGATATTGAAGTATTACACTTACTTATTGATTGTCAAACTGGAAACTACTACCGGTTCGGAAAGAAACACCCAGCCCTGAGAAGAACCGGCGAAAGAAACTCAGCGGGTTGTTTTTTATTTTTTTAACTTTTTTATGTTTTTTACAAAAAAAAACGAAAGAAATAGCCATGCGGCGATCGTCTCATTCCCAAGGTGTGCTATCATCCATAAATTCATTAATTGTATAATATCCTTTAGCACACAAGCGTTCCTTTACAATTTTTTTTAAATTTAGCAACCGAATTATTTTGAACGCTTTCTGGGATCCTGTTGTAGAAACGTACACATAGCCCCACAAAAGAGTTACTGACTCTATGCAGTCGAGTAACGGGAGTAATTAATTTGTGTTTGTTCCTTGTACCAATGTTATGAGTATCACATTTTCTCACAAAATCATTAATGTTTTTCCGTACATACATAACATTACAATTAAAAATTTAAATACTATAAAAAAAAAAAAAATTTTTACAAATAGAATGAGATTCGTACCCATAAATTATTTATATTCAATTTAATATTACAAATTAATAAATAAAACTTACAAGTGACAATTTTTTTTACTGTTCTCTGTAAATCAACTTTACATTTTTATTTAATCTGTGTAGTCGATAACAGAGAACGAGTTAATGTTTATTTTCAGTAGGCAACTTATTGTTTGCAAAACCATTTTCTTATTGAAGCCGACATTCTACGACATTTCACAATTCGTTCGCAATAATAATAATTATTATTTGTCAGAATAACTATTGCACGATACATAGCTATTTAATAAATTGTAATTTTAAGTTGATTGTAAGTACACACGCCAGATTATTGTTCTACTCTTTTTTTTAATAATTTGCCTGGAAATCCATCACAGCTGATGAGGACCTTTGCAGACTTTGTGATGTACCTTCGTATATACTATTTGTAAATTGTGTGCAATAAAGACAATGTATAAAAATATATTACATTAAGTATCAATATTCTAACCCATCCATAGTAAAAACTTTACTGCAATAAAGCAACCAAATAGTTCGGAAGTTGACACTCGTCGATTTTCCTACGTCGCTCCCACAAAAGGCGAAAACTTCCATGTTGTATTGGCGCAATATGAAGTCCTGAATTCACAGATTGCGACGACTTTCCGACTTTCGTCTATGTATTGAGGATCCGAGATTCGGGAAAGACTTCCGATGAATGAACAATGAAGAGTAGCAAGTGTGTTTTGTATTTCATATATATTTATATATTCTTTATTGGAATCCAAAATCAGAACTGAAATATACATAAGGATTTACAGGAGGTGGTCAGACCAAAAATTTTGGAGCAGAGATTGATTATACAATATATGGAATGGGGAACATTTTTTTTTTAATTATAAGTATATTATTTATCCTACTAAAAATAAATACATGCACAAATAACTTCATAAACCAATAAATATAAACGTATATAGTTATAGATACATGTATAATAACGTATAATTATGTAATAAATATACGTCGGACCTTCTATTAAAAGGGGCTATATCTCAAAAGCCATGAATTTCGGATTCATACACGTATCGCATTTAAGTTAGTAAATAGAATGTATTTTACTCTAAAATAAATGTAAAGATTTATTATTATTAAATAAGAATTACTACGCAACACGAAACATTACGTTCGATATTGTATCAAAGAGTCGTGTTTGTGAATTTCAAATAAAATAATTATTTTCAATTGTTTTAATTTTGTGTCCAACAAATTTAATGATTTTATTGTTGTTAATAATAGCAGAGATGGGCCAGTGGTTAGAATGCGTTAGTCTTCTCCAAAGACCGCGGGCTAGAACTCAGACTGGCACCAACTAATTTTCAAGTGCTTCATTTGTCCTCCTCAAAAGGACATGAGGCCTTATACCAACGTGGGAAATTCGCAGGCTATTACATTTTTTTAATTATTGGAAATAATTAATAGAATAATCAAAATATACATAGCATTAACGCTATAATCTATACCAATATATAAAGCTGAAGAGTTTGTTTGTTTGATCCGGCTAATCTCAGTAGTAGCAAATAAATATAAATATATTCACAATTTTGATCTCTAAAATATCATTAACTACATGAACTCTTTTTGCCCTGTAACCGTTAAAGCTTCAATAACAATATACACAATAGTTTCCTGTTTTAATGTGTTTAGATAACTCGTGCGTTTTAACATAATACTGTTAAACTAATGGAAGTACAGTTTATTTACTGAGAACATTACGTACGCCCATCAGAGTGTAGTTACTCGTTTGCTGAATCACGATGTTAATATATATCAAAACTTTGCAAGTTCACTCGAGGTTTACAAGGTATACGCTTGTTATTGTTTGAATGTGTTACGAAATGAGTGATGTTGAAGTGACTTGGTGGCAGCGCTTTGTGCAAGCCAGTCTTTATATGTATTATCGATTGGGTAGTATCTATCAGATGTTTTAAAGCCAATCAGCATATTGCATTGTTGTGTTCCATTTTCGAATCAGCCAATGTGTCTGTAGGCATTGGGAATGTCAAGTTTGAACAATACGAGTATGTCTTCAGCGCCAATATGTATAGACTGTGCTGACCCTTACCAATAGGTGTTATTCTGATTTATTTGTTAATTTATAAATTTGTTAACGGTATCCGAAATGAGTGGAGAAAGTTCAGGTGCCGTTGGCTCTACTTGCTTACCGAGGTACGAGACTATAAAGTCTTTCAAAGTCCAGGCTCTCTAGAATATTTCGACAAAAGACCTGAATAAGTTTTTCTTTTAAGACCTCAATTCGGGTATCGAACCTAAGACTTCAAGTCTGCAGGCTTATAAGGTGGCCACAAAACCTAGGTGGAGCGAAAATTACTCACCATGATAAATCAAAATTAAAAAGAAAAAATATATTCATATGTAATTTGTGGCAAGAATATTAAAAGAATTATCCCGTTGAAAAATCATTCGTATTCCGTGCTTAAAATAAACCATCCCTTCTATCCCTAGTGGAAGATCGTTACAATGAGAAGTTATCTTTTCATTTTTCTTAGCTCCAAGTAATTCAATTGGCATAAACAATAATTTAAAATAATCCCCCATTTCAGTCTCTCCCTTCAACATTTTCCGGTTCAGAAGCCATCCATGACGCTGTTTGGAATTAAATATAAGAAAAAGGTTATTCAAGATTTTGTAGAGAAGGACATGCAAGATGGTGTGTTTTTATGCTCTGACTTAAAAAGCAGTTTATCTTCCTTGTCTTTTCCTGAACTTGTCTAATCTTCCATGTACCCCAGAATTTCGCATTTTCATTATTTCTTTTGATTGTTCAATCTTTCGTACCTACTCCAGATATATTTGATTTCAAAATTGATTTTTCATCTAGAGATACTAATATCCATTTGCAGTTGTTTACACTCTTAGATTCAAAGGTAAAGATGGTCAGGCTTTTGAATTGTAATTTCTCCAAAGCATTACCAATGGCTTGTATTCGCGCGTAGCTTTGCCGCGTTTGGGAAGAGATTTAATGTTAGGCTTAAAAATGTAGCATATGTGAAGGACACTTGGGGCTTCAAGCTTGTTCAATACTAGATATCAACAAAATTAGAAGTGTTGTAGCTATGAAAGCGTAACAGACGACAGTCATTTTCGCATTGATTTTATAGATTTAAATACTAGCGTAAATACATCAAACATAGCCTCAAAAGATTACGCAACAAGAACATACCCTAATATTTATTGGAATGGTGTAATAGTTAAGCTTAGTCATGGTAAAAACATTAATCAAAACTTTATCAGTTTCGTTGAGAACGTGTAATCGTTATGTGAAAACAATGAACATAAAAACGAACTTAACTCTTGCAGATATGATGGCAAGATTTATTTTTATTTATATATACATGTATCTACGAGTATATATAGGCAATGAATATTAAATTCAGTAACTCTTATACCTCAGTTGGTAAAAAGATTTACTTTAATAAATAAAAAAAAAATGGTTGTCTGTAAAGTCGGTTTACAGACGATAGTTTAACGTGACGTCATATCAAAACATTGATGAAATGACGCATAGGCAATCGAGTGAAAGAGAGATAGATGCGGCGCAAGCGTACAATCAGCGTAACGGGACAATGAGTCATCCTTTTTCGTGCATGCAGCCAGCGTTCAAAGATTTATTAGACGTTGTCACGTCAAAAACATATCAAAAGTAATCAGATAAAAAACAAAAGTATGTAACGCTTAAAGAACATAATAAGATAAATGAAACAAATACGCAACGTCACGAAGCGAATTTGTAAAGGCAGTAAAACTAATAAACTGTGGGGTTATCACAGATGCACCATTTACCCTCTAGCCCGCGACGCGATTGGCCATGGCTTACGACCACTGAAACGTTTGACATTCGTTTTATAGAGTACACGTATGGGCGAACGCGTTGAATTGAACATGAAACGAAATGTAACCCAGTCAGACGTGAGGATCGGAATAAGGAAATATCTAAAAAGCATATTACTTTTAAATAATGACTATATATGCTATATACGACATTTGATAATTGGTAACATTTTATTATCATACAAAAATAAGTATATTAGTTAGTATTATAAACGTTCAAGCGGGAAATTAAAGTCGTAGAACAAATGTTGGTGCTTATAGTGTTAGCTACCTAGTCCTGCGAGGTTGCTGGTACTTTAAAAATTACTCTGTATATAGTAAAAATTGACCTGCAGAGGCCGCTAACTCTTAGTGCCCAAGTTCAAAGCTCAGGTCGAGCTAATAAAAAATTATCAAGTAAATAAAAAAATGTGTATAACAGCTCGAAGTTTGGAAGTATTAAGACAACCATGCCTCGGAGAGCACGTAAAAGACGTTGATCCTCAACTCACACCAGACGTGCCGGAGTGCCATCCTACTCATTTATGAGTGAACAAATCGAGTTCACCTTTGAGCGCACACATATGCACGCAATAGACTAGTCCTTGAGAATAGCCTGTTTCTTGCCGGTTCATCTCAATAAAATCCACATACCGAACTGGTGGTAGTGCTTGATGATTCATAAGTACTTGTAGGAGTTTAATAAAAATACGGGTTCTTCTTACGACGCCAGTACCACGAGAGAAATACCAACTATTTTACAAACAAATGTTTTTATTTCATTGAACATCATACAACATTTACAAAGGTTTAGGTATGTTTCCGAAATGAACGCAAACAAATCGAAAGCAAAGTTTATTTTACTCATAAAACCCTTCGAAAATAGAGGACAATGATAGTAAAACGGAGTTCGATCCTTTCCTTGCTAAATATGGAAACGCACTGAACACAAATTTGCCAACATTCAGGATATAAAAAAATATTGCTATGTATAGACTGTATGGGCAGCCGAGCGTGGCGTCCTGATAAAGTGCGTTACATACGATTTCATCGTTAAATTTCTCATATATTAGAAGTATTATTAGTATTTTGTAAAAGTAATACTTTGTAATGTTGTTCAAGTTGGAAGATTAAGTAATCCAGTATGTTTACTAATACGAGAAACTATATTATGTTAGATCTTATGGTTGGTGGCGCCTTACGGTTGAATAGTTCATATTTCTTACAGTACCAGTATCTTTGAGTGAAGTTGTCACATAGCTCGGACTCGCTCAAACATGACACGCCAATGACAAACTCACTTGCCCATTTATAATATCAGTTATGACAATAAGTGCTAACAGCTATCAGTTTATTAAACCTAGACATTTTTGTCATGCACTATGACGCTTATTTATCCCAAGACTCGATTTATCATGTATTTAGTATTTATCCTGGGACATTATTCACACAAAGTCATCTGATCTCAAACTAAGCATTTTCTTTCTTTTGTAAATATATACTTTTATAGATAATTACACCCAGACTCAGGATAAACAGACATGTTCATACACACAAATGTCTGTCCTGGGTGGAAATCGATCCCAAAACCTGCAGCGTGAAAGGCAAGTGTCCTACCAACTATGCCAACCGGCTCGTTAATTATTAAAATGTTTATGGAAATACATTTTCCGTATCTCATTTAAATGAACGAGAACCCAGCTGGTCAACTTATTTGCGCCAAATAATTTGTTCCATTGTCCAACTTTTGGCTGCAATAAATCTTGTCAACGGCCAATAGTTGGAAAGTTGGCGCATCGATTTTCTTACGTCGCAGCCGCAAATAGCTAAACTTCGTTCCATTGTTGGGATGGGTACAATATTAGCGTTTTTATTATTCAGGTCCGTCACGGAATTCAATCTTCGGTCTGCACTGAGAGTTTGTCTTTTTCTGAATATTAATAAAAGATAAACAGTAATGTGATAAATACAGTTGTACTTAGTAAGGAAATAAATGAATTTAATGAAATATTGTGTTTGTCCCGTGGCAAATTCTTTTCTCTCGACAGAATTAACTTATTCGTAGCGTTGTCGTCTATAATTTCGTTCGTAGATAATTTTTATTAAAACACAGTGAATATATTAAGATTATTTATTTATTGAAGTCACTTTTACTCGATGTAACTGCTTTCCGTACAAAAAGGATAAAACGGGTAAAACTCTTACTAAGACTCCGCTGTCCGTCCGTCTGTCCGTCTGTAATATTTCCTCTTTCTCTAATGAAGACTACTTTTAAATCAATTATTTTCAATAAATGCAATAGTTTCATCAATCATTCATTCGCATTTCTCATCGGATGTAAACAATGGCTTCCAATTTCCTCTAAGCAACTCGTGCAATCTTAGTCGAAAGCGATGCGAAAGTTATAGCTGGCATAAATTGTGCGTTCGATAGTTGAGCAACTAATGGCTCTAGCTTTGTAAGCGCAACTATCTCCCGATGGTGTAGTTTGCTATATTCGAGTATTATAAAATATATTGTGTTTACTATATAAGACATTGACCCCATAAGGCTTGAGATAGATTAGAATAGATCTTAAGTGAAGGTTAGTTTTGTTAGTAACAGAGCTCTAATTTGTTTTTTTTATGAAATACCTAGGCGTGCCTTTATGGTGACCACAATAGCATTGGCGCTGTAAAAAATATATTAAATATATATCTTATGTATAGTTATATTATATGCTGTACTGTTATAATTGAAACGTAAAATATGTGTGATTATGATTTAGTTTTATTTTATTGTTAATGATGGCTAAAACTGATGGCTACCTAAAATAATATTTATAATATCCACAAAATATTGATCGTCGCTGCATTTTTCATCGACATAATTTATAGCAGTGTTTCCCAACGTGGGGCCCACGCCCCACAGGGTAATTTGGTAGTTAAAGGGGGCAATTAAAAAAAGACTCGACAGGACTTTAATTCTTTCGCTTTCGATTACTTAAATGCAATGCTAGATATCGGTGACAAAGTTCATAGTGATTTCTTCCTAAAAGTTATCATTTATATTTCTTAAGGGAACAAAACAATTTTTAAAGATTAAAAATTATGTAAATGTTAAGGTGGGGCATGGCCTTAAAAAGGTTGGGAAACACTGATTTATAGCATCAAAAATAGCATGATATTAAATAGTCTAATAGAACCATTATCAACGAATGGAATATAAGAATCGCCTCAAATCAAACGACCTCTTCGACTTCATAATTACTATAAAAATATAGAGACAAAAAATCCGACAAGTTTGATTTCGATATCCCAAAAGAGAGTACGAGAAACGCACTTCAAATTTCAATGCTCTGGAGAGCACACCCCATCAATAGAGCTTCGATTAAAACAAACACAGCAGGTGTACCAATCGCTATAAATGGAAAAAAAAACGTTTCTCGATCTAGGATCAGACAAGTCAATAGAAACGCTTTGAAAATGTTACAACGTCATACATTTAACGAAGAACGCGAGAGCGAAAATTCAAATTTTACTTCCCAATAGCTTTTAACGAGCACTTTTGAATCATTTTACAAGTAACGTTTTTTGTATTCCTTTCATTCTTTTGTAAATAAGAATTAATATTCTATTCAAACACAAAACCATATTAGTTCGACTGTAATAAAAGAGTAAATTTGCTGTTGCATGGTGTCAAATTTAAATTGAATTGAGCTACCATAGCTCATAAATAATGAATGGTAAAATTATCCATACTTCGCTAATCCCATCACACTTGCATCCTCAGAATAATAATAATATCCTAGGACATTATTCACACACGGCCATCTGATCCCAAACTAAGCAGAGCATGTACCAGATGATAGACTACGGGCTCAATCCCAGGCAAGCACCACTGAATTTTATTGTGATTCATTTGTAATTATAATTCATCTCGTGAATTTAATTGAATTAGCAGTATTATTTATGATATCCCTAATGGATACTCACTAATAACACAAAGCGCAGTCATCGTTGAACCGTCGCAAAACATCTGTATAAATCAAATTTCGATTTGATAACCAGGAATGCATAACAATCGTATCGCATCCATGTACTGAGAATAAACTACAAGGATGCTTTATTGAACCGAGCGTTACTATTTGCTTAATTTTTTAAATAAGAATGCGTTGATTTATTTTAGAAGAGCTGCTCTTATCTGTGTTCACACACAACCACACAAACACACACAACTGTTAAACCTCTAAATATTTTTTGGTATGTTATTTTGCTTTGAATATCCACTTAGAAAAATAGAAGGGAAGGTACGATAAGATTTGCCACAGAGAGTAAAGTGCCTGGAAAACGAAAATCACAGCCGGAGATTGCGAGTTCGGCTCTGGCTTGCAAGAACCACGTTTTATTTCAGGACAAAACCTCTACCGCCCACTCGTCGATAAACTATCCATGCAGAAATTACACCTACCTCTTGGACCATTGATGCACGAATGATGCATTTATAATACTTACATGGGTAGTAAGTACTACTCATTCGTACCCGTCCGGTACCCGTCTGGTAAGTACTACTCATTCTTGTGTTCCGGTTTTAATGGTGAGTGAGCCAGTGTAATTACAGGCACAAGGGACATAACATCTTAATTCCTAAAGTCGGTGGCGCATTGGCGTTTTAAGTAATGGTTAACATCTCTTACAATGCCTACGTCAATCCCAAAGAGTGTACCCATGTTCGGGACCACACTTCAGCGCTATAATGATATCCTGGGCAGTTAACTAATCGCTCTTGATCGCCGTGTCCGTATTCGGTCTGAAATATATTATTATAAAAAAAAATGTTAATCTAAGATCGAGAATAGCGTGAGTTTCAATAGTTAAATCGTTATGTTGTTGCCTCAATTTACATCTGCATGGTGAATTCAGTATCGTGATCAGTAGCTAGTTTGTATTGAAGATATTGGAAACTTGACTTCGGGAGACGTATTAAATTTTTATATTATTATTGTTATACAATAGACTTCATGACCATAAAGAATTATATTATACAACCCTAAACATATTAGGGGTATCACCTGAAAATAGTAGCCATAATAATAGTATTAATCCCGTATTTGTCTGTTGTGGTAACGCGTGTGAGTGGTGGGGAACATGTACCATCAGGTTGCCCATCTGCCTGTCTACCTACCTATGTTATAAAAAAAAACACATTAGAATGACATACGGCCGAATACTGAAACGTCAGTTAAATATTAAGTGGAACTTAATTATTTGAGACGCCATTAATTTCAAATTTAGTAAGCAAAATTTTAAATTAACGGCGTCTCAAATAATTAAGTTCCACTTAATATTTGAATGACGTTTCAGTATTTGGCCTAAATATACGAAATACTGTACCTGTACTTATCACAAAACCATAATTCATAAAGTCATTGTTACTGTCGAATTACAACAATAAACACGTATTACATGGTTAGCTTAAGATATCCCTTACAGTATAAAATTAAATTCCAACCAAGATTCCAGATTACTCCACACAATTACACTCAATTTGAGTCCGTAAATGTCGCCAGTCACGTCTACGTATCGAAACATGAGTGCTCGTTGAGACGCGACACACGTAACCGCTGAATGGGAGCCTGCACGGCGACCCGAGTATTAGTATCTTTAACAGACCTGAAAAACATCGAATATTATACACATATTGCGATATTATTGATATCAGTAAAACAACTGTACATGTCGGTTACAAATGTTTCTTAAATACAGCAACATTGTATTTTCGGTTTTTTTTTTTTCAGCCTTTTGCCATCCACTGCTGGACGAAAGCCTCCCCCATAGAACGCCAACCATCCCGATCCTGCGCAGCCCGCATCCATCCCGGTTTTCGGTTTATTTATTTGTATTTATAATTCACCTCTGGTAGAGAAGAAACCTTAGATTAAAATATTTTAAATGTATTGCTAATAACTCTTTTTTTTATTGTATATGAAGGCGGACGAGCATATGGGCCACCTGATGGTAAGTGGTCACCAACGCCCATAGACAATGGTATTGTAAGAAATGTTAACCATCGCTTACATCATCAATGCGCCACCAACCTTAGGAACTAAGATGTTATGTCCCTTGTGCCTGTAATTACACTGGCTCACTGACCCTTCAAACCGGAACACAGCAATACAAAGTACTGCTGTTTTGCGGTAGAATACCTGACGAGTGGGTGGTACCTACCCAGACGAGCTTGCACAAAGCTCTACCACCAAATAAAACTCTCTGCTTTACTATACACTACAAATAGTTCTTGATCGCCGAAGTTCCGATAAAAACTTCGCTGATACTCAAGTCGCCATCTTTTCGTGGATTCATAGTTAATATCATTGGTCAGATCTCGATGGATATCACGTTAATTCAATGCCAAAGTTGTTTGTTTGTGTTTACTTCTCTTTTAGTTGGAATTGGCTTACTGGTGGTAGAGCTTTGTGCGACCTCGTCTCGGTAGCTACCACCTACTCATCAGATATTCTACCGGAAAACAGTAGTTGTTATTGTCGTTTTCCAAATTTAAAATCGTCTCTATAGGCATATTTGGACTGCTTTAAAAAAAGCTGTTGAGAAACAGAAGAGAAAATGGTACTGAACCTTTAAGCAGTTCTAGTTCCGAACACAACTCAAGAGACACTATCTGTTTGCACATAAAATATGTATGTACAGTAAATAATCACCAATATCAAAATTTATGTATGGAAATTCAGAGAAATTGTGTTATATATCAAACAAGATTGCTATGTCGCGTGTCGTTGCAAGAGCGTCGGTGCACTGTCGCCTGTCAAGTGCAGACTGCATCATATTATGACGAAAATCAGACAATTTGTGTGACTTGCTAACCGTTCTATGATTTGATCTGATCACTACAAACATTTAATTATACTCAAGTAGATATTATACTAGCATAATTGAATCGTTAATTTATCAAATTAAAAGTTAGTGCCAGTTCGGCCGTTTCTATCGAGAACCAGCAAAACTCAGTTGTTACTCATTTCCGACAATCGATAAAGGTATTTTGATTAAATCCAAATTTAATTACTATTATAATAATAATACCCTGGGCATTCACACAAGACCGCCTGATGCCAAACTAAGCGGAGCTCGTACTATGGAAACCAGACAACTGATATACTTACATATTATACTACTTTTCTTTTATAGATACACACTTATATAGATAATTACACAAAGATTAGGGACAAACAGACATGTTCATGCACACAAACGTCTGTCCTGGGTGGGAATCGAACCGACGACCTGCGGCGCGAAAGGCGGTATCTTAACAATCAAGCCAACCGGCTCGTCTATTAAATTATGTAAAATTATAATATTTTATCAAGAATTGCGCTTAGTTTTTTGAAGATGAGATTTATAAATTGGCAATACTAAAAGTATTTGTTGAATTTTATTATAGGATATATCCAAACATTTTTTATAGCATGATAGTAAATGGTCACCAACGCCTATAGACATTGGAATTGTTAGAAATGTTAACCATCGCTTGCATCGCCACTAACCTTGGGAACTAAGATTGTATGTCCATCACTCACCCTTCAAACCGTAACAGTAGCAAGAACTGTTTTGCGGAAGAATATCTGATGAGTGGGTGGTACCTACCCGGGCGAGCTTACACAAAGCTCAACCATCAAGTAAACCCTTCTCTCGAGAAAGGATGTGTCCAGCTCTCGGATATATATGCGTTGTTTTTTTTTAACGAAATAATGTTTCAATAAATACTCAATATACCTATTATGTAAAGCACATTATATGACATTCAGCATATTATGATGTTTGAGAGATATAGGCCGAAAGTATTAAACGTATTCTGCATCAGACGATTTCAAGCTACAAGTTTGTAACTCCGGACGCTAGAGCAATATGAATTACGAGCCACGAACTAAGTTACAAGGGAAAATCTTTATAGTTTAAACTCTATATCTAAATGTCAATATCTGTAAAGGAAAAGTTCCACAAATTCCATTATAAAACTTGTGACACCACGACCAAGTTGAAGAAAAGTTTCGCTTCCTTTCTATAATATCTTATAAAGAGTTCTCTTGGGATATTATTTCGTATTTACGTCGCAGCTTTTGAATCTCAAAGAGGACTCTAAATGTTTTAGAAAATGTTTACATCGTGTTTACAGTTGTTGTTTTTGGTTTTGTTTCAGTTGAACTCGTTGGGACATTTTCTTTGTCGAATAAGCAAATTTAAAAATGAATTTTATTAGATTTAACTTTAAGAAATTATTCTTTGACTATGTTTTTTGCATAAAAAAGAGCATTACTCACATCACAGTGCAATACTGTATTGTAATATTAACACGTATGTATTCAATCTACAATTAATTTTGGATCGAAATTAATTAATGACAGAAGATATTTTGGTTGGTGGTAGAGCTTTGTGCTAGCTCTTCTTGGTAGGTACCACCCACTCATAAGATATTCTAACGCAAAACAGCAAGTACTTCGTATTGTTGTGTTCCGGTTTGAAGCCAGTGTAATTACGGGCACAAGGGATGTAACGTCTTAGTTCCCAAAGTTGGTGGCGCATTGGTGATATATGGGCGTTGATGACCACTTACATCAGGTGGCCAATATGCTCGTCCGCCTACCTACGCTATATTTTTTTTTGAATAAAAGTATATTTTACGGGGAAGACCCGACAGGAAAACTCTTATTCTCGAATTACAAAACACGAAATAAGCAAATACGATGGACTTTTGTATTCTTATTTAGCAATATAGATTCTACTGCTAATAAAAACAGTGAGATACTCCATCCTTATTCTTTTAATTATAAAATAATTAGGTAATAATAAAATTATTTAATACTGAATGGATTATTAAAACGATACCTTTGTAGGTTTGAGTTCTCTTAATATTTTATTTTTGTATATTTGTATTAATATTCAAAGTTTGAAAGTCAATAAATTGTCATTGGGGAGAATAAATCAAAATGATATATCACCCCTGAAAGTTGGCATGACTTAGGAAGGGTTAAAGATTGATTTGTCAGAACCACATTTCTTGGTAATTACTATGTATATGGTTTATTTTTTGACTGCCTCGTTGGACTAGTGGCTAGATATAAGGACGCAGACTCGGAGGTCCTGGGTTCAAATCGCAGGTTGGGCCAATAAAAAGTTATTGAGATTTTTCATTAAAAAATTCTCAGTAGCCCGAAATCTGGAAGTTGGAAGTGTGTACACTCCCGTTGGTCCTTCACCTGAACTCTTTCCGGTAGTTTCAGATTACCATCCCATCTGATTATGAGAGTAAGAGAATCGAGAGTGTACATGTGTTTCAACACACATACTTGTGCACTATAAACGTCCTGCGCAGTTGGCTAACCTCTTGAGATAACCGCCATGGCTGAAATCGGTCTGGAGTCCGAATGATTTCGATAAGTGGCATATGGCCGAATACTGAAACGTCTTTCAAATATGAAGGGGGCTTAAATATTTGAAACGTCTTCGAATTTTAAATTTCGCATACTAAATTTTGAAAAATAATGACATTCCAAGCAATTGAGTCCTAATCATATTTGAATGACGTTTCAGTATTCGGCCGTTAATGTACGAAATGAAATTTAATATTCATGTTGATGTATCGTTTTCATTAATAAAGACTATAAGATTATTTATGTACTTACATGCCCTAAGCTTTTAATGGCGTGATGGTTAGAGACACGTTTAATGGGATGTATGGATGTATGTTTCTTTCTCTGGGTTACGTTTTAATATCAAAATCACAACGTACAAACTTTATAGCCTTACAACGCCATCTAGCTTTAAGTGAATGTACTTCATAGTGTTTCCTTTTGTACTTTCGACATTTGATTATTTTCATTAAAAATCGCGAATAAAACTAACGAAAATTATCAATCATTTTATTTCTTAATAACAACACTACAATATATAATTATTAAGCCATAACTAATGAAGTGTGCCATAAGAATGTCTTCTAATCTACAAAAGTCCCTCTGGCGGTGTCTTAAATACATTATACAGCTCCAAGACTTGCTTATCCTTGCTCGTCTTGGCGTTACGTATGTCGGTCCGTCTGTTCACGTGCACCTTAGCTCCCTCCACGCCCGACCACGCCTTTGCAAGTGTCACTAACTTACTCCAAGGCATCGTCCAATCTCCTTGAAGGAACTGATGAAATACATTGAGAAATTATTTAAATAATAATAAAACAATAAAAATTTATTAATTTACATGACACAGTAAGGGAAATGAGTGAGTTTCTTAAGAATGAACATATTGACACAATAAAGAATGATACATTTTACTTTAGTGATAGTGAGTCATCGGAATAGGCTATACATATCTGTCTCGGTCGCAAATATACATATTTCATTTAATAAAACAAATAAAATAATTTCCATTCATTTCATTCGTTCATTACCTGATCGAACGGTCGTTTTCCAATATGAAACATGATATACAACAGAGGCGCCTTGTTCAATGATATCCCCGTATCAGATTTCTTCTGTAAATCCAAATCCATGAAAATCCTTTCAGAATGTAATTGGAGATGGTCGTAGATCACCTGTCAGGGACAAAATGTTATGTTAAATTAAAATAAATAAATAATAATATTCTGGGACATTATTCACTTGTGTGAATGCCGCCATGACCGAAATCGGTCTGGAGGACCTTACAACAAAATGAGACTCACTCTCAAGCTATCCCTCCCCGCTGACGTCATGAGTACCTGGCTCGTGAGGGCCGCGGCCTCGCCCGCCCGCTCGGAGTGCGCCGCCGGCACGTTACCCTGTACGGTGTCATACGGATATACATTATGTAAACTAAACTGACTTCACTTATAAGCTAAGCTAATAAGAAAAAAAAGACTGAAATGAACCTCTTCAAAGAATTCAGCGAATTCCGGAAAATCTTCAAGTCCGAAGTTTTCGCTCACGAAATAAGGTTTATTTGTTTGAATAACCAAATTTTGTATCTCCGACGTGTGTTTGTGGTCTTCGTCGATTGAACACAGCGCCTCCGCGATAGCGAGCGCTATGGACGACGGCGAACTGTGACTGCCGTCGAATGAAACTGATGAAGTCACTAAAACAAAATAGACCCCTTAATATATTTGTCGCAGCGTTTGTATATTGATATTTTAAATGTTATAGGCGGACGGGCAAATAGGCTACCTGATCTGAAGCGGTCACCACCGTCCACCACCACACCACACCAAGGACGATGTTATATTCTTGTTCTTCAAAGCGGAACGCAAGTAGTATTGATGTTTAGCGGTAGAATATCTGATGCGGGGGTGGTACCTTCCCAGATGGGTATAAAGCCTTACCATTTAGTTATATATCAGAAATGTTTTTAAAATCTAGCAGCCCTTCTAACCATTTTCATCTTTAATGGTTAAGGCTGACTCGCCAAGTCCATCTGTATTTTTATTAAATAAATGTAAAACTCACTCGTCCGATTGAAGGTCACAGTCCTCACTTGCTTCGACTTCGTGTTGCTCTGTCTGGCATTCATATCGTGAGCATCGCCATTTGAAACTACAAATATTACGTACAATTTATAATTACTAAGTGACCATGAACAATGGTTCATAGAGTCTCGCAACATCTATAAACATAGATATAACTAGAACCTCCTCGACACATCGCCGCTGCTTTCTTATCCACCTAAGAAGCATCCCTTGATTCGGGAACTCTTTCTTAGCGAACCACGAAGTGGTAGGACGAAGAAACGAACACATTACGAGTTGACAACACGGATAAGATACACCACCTGCACCAAACATACCATCAGATTGGGACAGCCACTGGTTCAAGTTACCTTCGTCTTTCAGACCAGAACAAATGTGGAGACCCTGGGTGCCGTGAGGGTATGAAGCGGTTAGGACTATGCTATTAGTATATACATACCATTCTTCTCTTTCACCATTTCTACTTTAGCCCACTTCTGCAACTCCTCATACGTTATCGTCACCAACATTTGGAGCAACACTGAACCGCCAACAGGGTTCACTTTTGAAGGGAGAGCGCTTTCCAATATGGCCGCTGCGTTTATAAAGCAACGGGGAATACAATCAAGCATTCTTGATATGCACGTGAGACACAACGACATAGTCTGAAAAAGTTAAATTTATTATTTAATATATACAGTAAGGTGGAGTGGAGACGTTTGGATATGTAACGTTTCAAAATGAAACGTTTTTTACAGGTGATTATCATAAACAGAAAATATTTATTGCCCAATTATTTATTAGGTAGATCGCTGTTCTTACAATTTTTTTTTTATCATTGGTAGGCCAACGTTTGACCGCTGTCTTGCCTGATGGTAAGCAACGACGCAGTCTAGGGTGTAGCACACTTGTCTAGAAGGAACCTGTTTACTCTGGATTCGAAGACACCTACGTTGTACATATGGGGAAATACAGACTTAGGCGAAGTATTCCACAGTTTAGCGGTGCGAATGAGAAATGTGGATTCGAAGCGCTTCGTACGTATGCAAGCAATTTCCACGGTGTACCTACGGCGCTTAGGTCTCGTTTGCCTGGCTGTTCGATAGTAGAAGAAGAATATTTTAATCTCACCTGGTACATAGAGGCGCCTGTTAATATCGCGTTAACTAGAATTGGTGGAATGAATTGCAAGGATGTTCCGACTACCGACAAAAGACCAGCCAGCCATGGCGGTCTACGGTCACACCAGACCTGGTGACAAATTCACATATTTATATTTAAATGAACCTGAGTATATAGTATACTTATATTATATATGTGTCTATATCCATCTGCGTCGTTTCACTAGTGGCATTTTTATTAAGTCTACAATAATAACATTTTTAGAGGGTAACGTAAACTTTATTTCAAGAACAATAGAGTCGAAAATCGCTCACCTGTCTTTTGTCCAAACAAGCGGCCCAATCACGTCCAGATATTTCCAAAGCATAGCAAAGCGTAGACTTTAATTCCGATTTACTCGCTGTGGTCACTAATATATTGGTTAACGCGCCGACCGCACGAGCGTACTCCTCGCCCGCTGAAAAGTTAGATTTATTAAAATAATAAAAAAAAATCTTAGCTGACAAATTAAAATAATATTTCTTCACAAAGTAATTTAAAAAAATGGAAGAATTTCATGTTTATTATGACTAATCTATAATCAAATGATTTCTATGATTTGGCTTTGTATTTTGTGCTAATAGCTAATCCTAATATTATTAATGCGAAAGTAACTTTGTGCATTAGTCTCTGAATTGATTTTGGCATGCATTTTTTATACCTAACCCCTTAATTTTAGGAGGGAGAGCGGTCTTACAAACGAAGCTACGGTTTCGTCGTGGTGTACTATTAGGAAACGCTGAGATGGCCCAGTGGTTAGTATGCGTGAATCCTAACCGATGATCGTGGGTTCAATCCAAGCAAGCACCTCTGAATTTTCATGTTCAATTTGTGTTTACAATTCATCTCGTACTTTACGGTGAAGTAAAACATCGTAAGGAGACCTGCATATCAAATTTCACTAAAATGTTGCCACATGTATATATTCCACCAACCCACATCGGAGCAACGTGGTTTCCACCACCCATAAGCTCTACACCTTCTCCTCAAAAAGAAGATGCCTTAGCCCAGCAGTGGGACATTTACCGGCTGTTACTATCCGGCTTATGTTTGTAAAATAAGGCACTGTTTAACTAAAACGTCTTTTATATAATTTTCAAAATTATAAAAATAATATAATATTTTATTACCATCAGTATCGCCTTTGAATCTACAATAACCGTCAGCCGTGCACAAGAACCCTTCACACTTCTCCTGGCATCCGCTTACACTGTACCACAAACCATCGGCTGGCCAACGGGCATTGTCCCTCGACATGTTACGCATCGCGTGAATCAATAGAATGCTGGATAGGTGACAGTTCCGCATCATTAGCACCTACAATAACAAAAAACATCAAGCCATACGGACCGCTGATGGAAGTGAAAGCTTTTAACTGTTAAATATATTTGTCCAATATGCACATCTAATCGCACTCCAAGTAATTCGATCCATTTTTTTTTTATGGTTTTTTATTCATCAAAATACACAGCATGTATTTGAATATATAATGTATAGGCCACCTGATGATAAGTGATGACGTCGCTGAAGCTAGCCGACAGAACTAGCCGACAGATGACATTCCTAAGTCTAAACTTTTCTACATGACTGTACTACCTTGAAGCTTTATATAACACTTGAACGCGTTGACTTAGAAACTTGAAATTTGGTATACTGGTTAATTAAACATATCTAAAAGAGATAGTATTCACAAAAGTACGGCGCAGAAATTTTAAGTATTGGTTTTGCATGACATTGACATGCCTAACGTGGTGTCCTGCGTGAGCGACGAACACGACGCGACGCGACGCTGCGAACGCGACGAACGCGATCAACTCAACGGCATACCCTACATGCCCTATATGACAGTCTGCGGCGAGACGCGACGTAACGCGTACTTGTTTTGAGGGCGACCAGATGCGGCAACACGAACTATAACATTTTTCGCCCTAAAAAAATAATAATATATGTAATGGTTGATTCAGAAGCGTTGATCGCCGCAGTGCGTGAGCAAAGATTGTTGTGGGACAAAAAACATAAACATTTTAGAATCGTTTCTTAATTTTGGATATAAATGATGGAACTCGCCAAATGTGTTTCTTTGTAAAAATATTATATTTGTTTTCTTTCTGTGTTTTTACGATATTTTTTTAAAAGTCTGTACTTTAAATATGAACTTTCAAGCAAAATTGTACTGTACTTCTCCATGATTCGAGAAGTAATGACCAAAATCAGGTAGGACATTTGTCGCGTATAGCATCGCGTCGCATTACGTCGCGCCGTGTCGCGTCGCGTCGCGTTCGTCGCTCACGCAGGACACCGCGTAATACCGCGCGCTCCCCTTACCGCAGAAAATGTCAAAAAACTTATACATATTATTTCTGCGCCGTACTTTTGTGAATACTACCTAATGATAAGTGATGACCAACCAACGTCCATACACAGGCATTGCATGAAATTTGCTTTGCCAATGCGCCACCGACCTGGGGAACTAAGATGTTATTTCCCTTGTGCCTGTAATTACACTGGCTCACTCGCACTTCAAACCAGAACAGAACAATAGCCGCTGCTGTTTTGCGGTAGAATATCTGACGGGTTGGTGGTGGACTACCCAGATGAGCTTGAACAAAGCTCTACCACCGACTAAATTACAAACTTACCTTAACAAGTAAAGCCCACGACGGCTGCGGTTGCGCTAAAAGTACCATAAGTTCCAGTCCAAGAGCAGTTTTGGTCGACAGATCCTGTGAGTTCTTCGCCGTCTTATCGTCGAGCCCGTCAAAGAGGTTAGGACTCACGAATGTGAACCAAGGATATGGGGTGTCTTTGATTATATTCGATTCTTCTTCTGTAAACGCCTGTAATATTAGTCAAATTAAAAACAAACCAAGTTGGACACGGTAAACGTCATTATGTATTGTGATATTATGATATTGTTGTCATCACAACAGAATGTCTTTTTCTTTACACCCAATGTGTGCAAATTTTTTTTTACAAATCGAGTCGTCAAAGCGAACAAATATAAATAAAAAAAAAATGGTTGTCTGTAAAGTCTGTTTACGGACTATAGTTTAACGTGACAGCGTCATAACAGACAGCGTCTCGGGACGTTCGACAGAAGTGATAATTTAAACTAAGTTGTACTATTTACTATCTAGCGCTGTGGGTTAAAGTGAGAGAGGAGGAGCCTGCCTACCGCTGCCGTGTGCGTGAGAGAAAGGGAAGCCAGATAGAGTGGCTAAACTCCGTAACGCGTTACGTTACGAAGCGGTTTACCCTCTCATAAGAAGTGATCACTTCAAAAAAAACATGTGTGCAATTCACACGTGGTAGACGTGAAATCTTCAAAAATTTTGGCTTCAACTGTATAATGCTTCCTATCTCATTTTCTCCCACGTTAAGTCTATGAGTTTATGTGTCTGTCTCTTTTTACTGACGCTTTTCCGTTACATCGATTTTCAAATCAAAACGATGCTTAAGAAGTTTTCACTTCAAAAACTGAAATAAATAAGAATGACATAAAAACGTGCACCTGTATAATAATACCTGGTGTAGAAAATGCAAATCCGAGCCCCTGTACACCATGCACTTGAACAGCTCGTTGCACTTGGCGTGCACGTCGCGCACGTCGCGCGCCTGCCCGCCCGCCTGCAGGCCGCCCAGGTCCGCGCCCGCCGCGCATATCGCCGGCAACAAGTGCGCCGCGCACAGCAGGATGTTCAGTATGTCGTTTATGAGGAGGGGGGTCGTCGTCGACGTTGTGTTCGTCTGTAAGACACGTTTTTATATAAGTAATACTTTTTCTAGTTATATTTGTTTTTTTTTATTTCATAGGAAGGCGGACGAGCGTATGGGCCACCTGGTGGTAAGTGGTCACCAACGCTCATTGACAATGGCATTGTAAGAAATGTTAACCATCGCTTACATAGCTAGCGCGCTACCAACCTTGGGAAATTAGATCTTATATCCCTTGTGCCCGTAATTACACTGACTCACTCACCTCAGTTCCAAAGAGGAACACAACAATAGCAAGTACTGCTGTTTTGCGGTAGAATATCTGATGATGACGGGACCTACCCAGACGAGCTTGCACAAAGTCATTGCAAAAAGACCTTAGTTGGTTGGTGACGGATTTGCAATGTATTGAATGATTAACATTCCTCATAGCGTCAATGTCTATGGGCGTTTGTGACCTTTGGTCTGTCCGTTCACATATTTTATATTCAATATAATGCATTGAAACAAGTTAACTAAAATTGATATAGGTTTTCTAACGTAGTAGCGTAGTTTTACATGATTACTGTGTAGATAAGTTAAGTACGCACCTGACAGTATCGGACGGTAAGTATGGTCAGTGTCTCATTCAACATGCCGGCAAATATCCTCTGTGCCATCTTCGGGGGAACTGTATCCCAGAGATCTTTCTTACTTCCTGCAATTCATAAATAGACACAAATCATTTTACATAGATAAAGGAGACGTTTTCTTTTGAATTGTCTATGCGGGAAATACGTTTTTTTTATTTATTTGGTAATCCAACACTTAACGTACATAACTTTATATTAAATTATTAGAAAAAAAAAGAATTTCTTAACAATAACCAAAACTAATCTAATGTTACACAAACACATTACATTAACAATTCTAATAAAGTGTAAACACAACAAAGGTCGTCTATTGTAATAATCTGTCATCTAATATCACGATCACTACATATCGCCCATTTGCGACGATAGTGTAATATCTCAAAAACCTCAATTTTACAGGAAACGATTTTTAAACTTTCAAACGATCCTATCTTTTTAAATATTGCACAGATGGCGTAACACTGTAAGAGGGTGTTTTAGATCAACTAATATTGAAACTATTCATGTAAAAGCATCGTTAGTTTTCTAACAAAATACCCGAAATTATTACGTTTAAAAAAAAAACAGAACACTTATCACATTGTTCCTGAAATATGCAAGTTTTACGGTGTGTTATAATTAAATAACACGTTGTAGATGATGAAAACAATTACTTGATGCTAAGTTATGTATATAATAAAACGTTGTTGTCGAAAATATTTATTTATTAATAAATCGGAACGAACAATTAAATTGTGGTATCTAGTAGGAGTAATATTAATTTTTACTTAACCATAATAGATTTATGATGATATCAACCACTAAGTAATTAATTATGTAGATTTAAAAAATATATACAATTAGTCACTTAAAGGAACCTTAATTACACTCTTGTTTTTTATCTTACAATATAAGTTTTATGAGAAAAATAACACAATTTAATGTTTGAATAAAACAAAGTCAACAAATTTGATGATGAAGATACCACCACAAAATCTTCAGATATTTAAAGATGCATGTGGCAATAAGTTGAGATAGCCCAGTGGTCAGCTCCAATCCGCCGGGCAAATACCTCTGATATTTCATGTGCTTAATTTGTTTATAATTCATCTCGGGTTTGACGGTGAAGGAAAACATAAACTCACTGACTTTCAACTTCCCTGAAATACAGCCACATGTGTATTCCAATGCAGGTTGCATTGGAGCAGCGGGGTGAAATAAGCTCCAAAGCATCTTCTTAAAAAGGAGAGGAGACCTTAGCGCAGCAGTGCGAAAGACACTAACCGTTACTGTTTCGAACATGAGATTGCTAATCTCACTTATACCTCCATTAGCCTGTGATTAGTCCTACGCATTACTTTCAACATGGCTAATTTTGAAATCGTAGATAGTCAAAGTCAATGAATTTCGAGTTATATTAGAAAACAAAAAAATCTCCTTTAAAGGCTTTAACTGCATGTTAATCATAGACGGCAACTACTCTACACCATCTTTGTTATCCTTCTTCTTCTTTATTCGGGACAAACGTTTTTCTTCGAGATGTTGTAAATCAAATTATTGTAGTTCTTTGTCTTCTACAAAACTATTTTCGTAACCTTTGCAAATAACGCAAAGAATTCCACATAATGTCTGTGTACAACTGACATGGTTTTTTCACCATCGGTGTTATGTTTGATGAGCTCTTACTGTATTTTTCGGTGGATCATCTATGTGTATCCATGATTAGAGTAAAAATTAGCTTTAAGTAAATAGGAGTTCGTTTATTTATCAATGTTTCTATGGTCGATTGTTACTAGCTAGTGATTGTGTGACAAAAAAGTATTGCAAACCCTTATTTTCACGACGTAAAGTAATAAGGAATACATTGTTATTTTCTCTTTTTTAAGCTAGTATTCCACTCTCATCAACTCAACTCACATCATCAACATTAAGGTAAGCTGGTTTACCTGACATTAAGGTAATACTGGCTTCTTCCATAGACTGAATTATAAATAACCATTGCCTTTCAAAATTTCCAAAATTCCATTAATAATTTAGATGTTGCCGTTGGAGGTGAGTTTTATGCTGGATGTGAGCTCGGCATTTCTTTGCAAGTTAGCTTAAGTTTTTGTTCACGTATATCTTTACTAATTTTAGGTGATCGGTAGGCCTTATTACTGTTTCTTATCTTTCCTGGCTGTATCTTTTCTTTTCTGTTTGGGCATTCTTTTCAATGATACCAGGATCGATTAAAAGTGAGGCGTTTTCTATAATAGCGTTTGAAGTATAATTTTCTGCGGTGGTGTGAGATTCATTTATTGTATTATTTAGTATAGTTTCATTTGAATTTGCAGGCTGATTATCAAGAATAATCAAGAATATTTTTGATTAGTTGTTTGAAAAATTACTTTAGAGGGCCTTGTCGTTGAAATGTCGGTTAGATCGTCTAAAGTAATTGTAAGCTTTGGATTTTTTGTACACCTTTGTAATCCGGGTCTTTCACTGCCATCGCTGTCTGTAAAAATGCATAAACATCTCGCAATTTGTTCTGTATTCGAATTCAGTTATAACTTTCACTGAAATTTCTACCAACTACCTGTCGACAAAGGATTACTTAAAGAACTGCTGGACGAGCTACTTGATATTTGAACTTGTAGATTCGCTTGAGGTCTGAACTGTCTCTTGATTCTTTAAAATAGAAGGATAAACTGGAGAAGAATATATTTATACAGAATAATAGACATGTACCTATATTTTCTCGATGAAGTGTCCTATCTTCTTGCTACATAATTATCTACACGAGCAGCAACTTCTGGTATATAGATGAAAATAATATCAGTTTACGAACCAAAAAATTATTTCTAATTTATTTAAATAAGCACATTATATAGAATCAACAGTCTAAACGCAAAATGGTCGGAATTTTGCTTTTTTTCTAACTGTAAAATTAGTTTTGACCTCGCCCCAACTGCAAATAAAATACTAATAAAAAGTTATTGTTTAGCGCATATAAAGTTATAAGTCAAAATAAATTCATAACACAATTGAAAAGTATTCTGGAATAACAGCACATCAACAAATAACCCAAATCACATTTCGCTGGAGACCAAACGTTTCATCATCTTCAACGTTACTTTTCGAGTTATCACAGTGTAATTTATAATTTTTACAAGAAAAATGTGATATCAAGAACCAACCACATTATTTTTTTTTTTTATTTTACAAGAACACTGTGATAAAATGATGCAATACATTGTCGAACAGAAAAAAATCGGTAAAAAATATACTTGTCTTTTCACCAAAAACGTATGTAACTTCGATTACCACGTTGTTCAGCCAAACCTCAAGCACTTAACACTAACACTAACAGGGGACAACTGAATTGTCACTTTTTTAAAGCTAAGTAGATCGCTGAATGAGATAGTGCTACACTGTGATAGTTGAGCCTCTTTCTCTCATAGCTCCGCCATTTTTAGCGTAAAAAATATCGCGTTTTTACAGATATATAGATCTCGATACGGCGATTCAGAATTTCTATAAAACCAAAAATCGATTTTTTTGAGTTATCACACTGTCGTCGCAAATGGACGATATATTATAAAACAAAGACCCCCGCATTTCCTGTCTGTCTGTATGAACGCGATAAACTAAAAAACTACTAAACGGATTTTCATACGGTTTTCACCAATGGATAAAGTGATTCAAGAGGAATCGTAAACCACGATTATAATTTATTAATGTTTTCTGTACATTTGTTGAAATATGACAATAATTGTTGAAGAAGTCGGAAAACAACGAGCCTATTGGGAGCTTTCATCGAAAACGCTGAAAAATCCCTTCGAATTATAACAAAATAATGTATGGCAAAATTGTTCCCCTTTCATAGATCTACAGAAAAGTCCGCGATGGCATATGTCTATCTTTTAAGGATACCTAACTATACCTCCACCCCAATGGAGCCCTCACCACCAACCCGAATAGTGTGGTGGTGTAAGACTTCCCCTCAAAAACGAAAGAGACATTAACCGGCTGTTATTTGTTTTTATTTTTATACCAGAAGACACAACCCATTTAGCAAAAAGGTTTTAGTATATAATACATAAAAAGTCTGTCGACGGTAATGCTTATTTCGTATTTAGACAATATATTCAGTCTTTTAAACTTTCTAACTATTAAATTACATAAGTGCAAATTTAGGTCAGTACTGTATTATTAATTATATACAGCATGAACGCCAACGAATACGAACTTGATATATAATCACTTAATTATTTTTAAACATTACATTTTGGTTTACTTGTTGGTACACGAATGGGTCGATACTTGTAAATAGTAATGGATGTATTTTGATTTGAAGGGTGAATAAACCAAGGTTGATGGTGCATTGTCCGTGTAAGGAACAGTTAATACTTACGCCCATACCAATCTATTTTATATAATAAAAATAATACAAATAAGACTCACCGTTCATATACAGCCACCACCCCTGAACCGACGGAGTACCTGATTCGTATACGGTATTGGACTGGTCGTCTATCGGTCTACCCCCCGAGTCTTGCAGTATGTACAGTGATAGAACACGATTATGAAGATCGAGTACTCTTTCGCCTACAGCTTCAGACATTGTAGCGTAGCGCTTGTAACAAGCCTTGAACAATTATATTTATTTTTTAAAAACCAAATCATAATTCGAAGGCATTCAATAAAGCTAATATATCATAGACGTCACAGAATATTAATAATCTGTGCATGGATAACATCGCGATTTTAAAAACCTACATTGGCGGTGGTAGTCACTTTCCATCAGGTGAGCCTCCTGCTCGTTTGCCCCCTCTTACACAACTTATAACACATTTTAATATAGAAACCCGAACATTTCTTTTTTTTTTTTAAAACGTTTTGCACGTTTTAGTGTCGAATGTATGTAACGTAATGGCGATCCATTAAAAATAAGAATCACAAATAAAAAAACTAAGTGAAAAAAATTATACTTTTAATATAATTATACTATCACCTGTAATATTGAATGCCTTTCAGTGTTGCCAGAGTCTTCAACGTGTTGGACGTAGCAATAGAGGCTGTTCTTCAACAGAGCCGCAGCTCCTAACGTGGCCGTTAGGACAGGCAAGTCTGCATGATCGAGAGCTTCTTGTGCAAGGACATGTAAATGTTCTGAAAACAAATTATACCTTCTAGATATTAAAAAATATGATAAAATGTATCTTCCTGAACGATTTGTCGCGCAAACTCAAGTGCACTCCTTATCCTATTGAATGTTAATTCAAGAAAATTTTAACAAAACAAAAACCGACTTCATAATAAAAACAAATTAATATGCACTAAAAAGTAAAAAAATAATTGCGTATTCTTGATAATGTATTTACAATTATTGTTACTTTTGGAGTCGATGTCAGCCAAGGTGAGTTTATAACTACATACATAGTTAGTTATAGGTGAGATGTGCTTGTGTCACACGCGCAACTTTACGAGGCGAATAAAAGTCAATTTGTAATGTGTATGTTTTTGTTTGTTTTTAAAAGATTCCCGTATTATTATTGCTAGGTATATTATAGTGTTTACAGTGTAAAAAAAAAAAACATACAGACGAATTGATAACCTCCTCCTTTTTTTGAAGTCGGTTAAAAACAAGAGAGAGTTCAAGTGTAGGTTCAAAAGGTTTACGTGCATAGCAAGGCTTGAGAATTAACGCTTCCAACTTTCATACTTTGGATATATTATTGAGGACTTCTTGATAGAGATAATTTAATAATAATTAACTTTCTATCGCATTTCTTGCTTATGAATATAATAGTTAAGTAAGCAATTTGAATGGATATTATTTATTAGTTTTATGAGAGAAAATAAATCAAATCAAAAGCAATCAAGCTGATCAAATTCTTCGACTTTATATAAGGAGATTAAAATACAATATAGTATTCAAAGAAATACACTTCCAAAGTAATAGTTTCTTTTGACGTGACAACGTCTTATAAATTGGTTTGCCGGGTGACACTTCAAGAAACTGCGTTACGCTCCGCTCACGTTATGCGCTCACAATGAGAGCGAGTGAGAGGCACGCGTCCCTTCCACTCGGGCATGGTTAGCCCGCCTAAGAGCGAGAGAGACAGACATAAAAAGTGAAAGGCACGCGTCTTCTTCCTACTATACGAATGAATATTCACATTAAAATTATTTTACCACTCAAAGTCGTTGTCACGTAAAACTTTCGCCCGTATACCGACTTTACAGGCAACCAATTTTTTTATTTTTCTAATAGTATATTTACATAGAACATTTTATATTGCAGTCTCGTAAATAAGTGAATAACTTTATCAAATGTTCACAGTATGTCTCCTGTTTGCATGATCTACAAGTTACTTTTGAAAAAAAATAGTCTGTAAAGTCGGTTTACGGACGATAGTGTAACGTGACAACGTCATAACAGATAGATGCGGCGCAAGCGTACAATCAAAGTAACGGGACAATGAGTCATCCTTTTTCGTGCATGCAGCCAGCGTTCATCGATTAATTAGACGTTGTCACGTTAATCATTTCTTAAAACTTACCCAGAAGTGCGTCACTCGATTTTGTAGCTAATTGTGCAAATTTATCTGGATCCGATGTTTTGGCAACACCGCCATCTTGTTTTTCATCGTCTAACGTGACAAACATCCCCGAGCCATGCCTAATGTGTAAGTTGGATATATAGTATATTTATTATTTATTCTAGCAACTGATGATAAGTGAATCTAAATTAATTAAAAGAAAACAATTATAAATATTTGTATTAAACATTAATATTCACACAATTTAATTTTATTGCATCAATGAATAAAAACATAAAAAAAGTTTTTTCTAAAGATCTTGCAACCATTTTTGAATCATTATTTTACAAGTTTTAATTTAAAGGTACCACTAGCTAAGGTAATTAATCATTACCTTTTTTAAATGACAAAATGCTAATCAACTCAAAACATACCATATTCAAGACGGCTATTTTAGAATTATAGTCAATGTAAAGCACTGACAAGAAATTCAGTAGTATCTCTATTCCAACACACGAAATAGGCCAGAAAATGGTAAGTGTATCATATTATATGTGTATACTATGTTCATATTCCTTATTGCACCGTAGAGATTTGTGCTATCAGAAGTATTAACCATTTGTTACATTGTCAAAGTCCTACCAAACTTGGGAAATAAGAGAATATGTCACTTGTGCCTGTAGTTATACTGGCTCACTCACCCTTCTCAGAACATAACATGACAAACATTGTTTATGGTGGTAGAATAAGTGATGAGTGGCTGGTACCCAGCCAGACTGCTAGCACAAAGTCCTACCACCAAGTTAGGTTTTGTATTTAAGCTCCTATATCAATATAATTTTGTTTGTTTCAAGTTATTAATACCTGATTACTATCTACTGATTCATTGATAAATATTTATGAATACATACTGAAATGCAATAGTGAATTCTTCTTCCAACCATAATACAATTTTAACAGCAGCAAATGATGCACTCCTCGGGAAGTCTAGCCTTCCTCCAACAACACTTCGACAAATGTTCTCAGATAACACTGTTTGGTTTTTCTGTAAAATATTTATATGAAATATGTAATTAGTTGTTATTAAACAATATTTGTAAATTAAAAAATCACTAAAGTACACTAAAAGTATGTTACCTGATAATATTCTAAGTCTCGTTGTAACAGGATAGGTATCCTGTCCATAATATTACCGTCCTCTATAACTTCCATTTTGGATTTAAATAAATAAAACAAATAATAAATTAAAACCTATTTATATTGATACACAATTTTAATAATTTATACTAGAGAATGACTGCACTTTCGAAAATCTGCATTGTCTACAATCTTTGATAGTTCATTTTGTAAAAGTTGATGCAAGGTGATTCCGTCATGTTTGTATAACCAGTAGCCACCGTTGTTTAAAACAAGATCATATCTTTTAGGACCAGATGTAGGCGAACTCAACCAGATTTGCTTGTTTGGTGATTGCCGATTTATAACATATGTCCCATAATTCGATCCTAAGGCTACCGTCAGTACACCGTCCTGTAATATTATAAAAACAAATTGAGATAACAAGCTGATGAACTGATTGGGCTTACGGAAATGTCTCAGTACCAGTAACAGCCTTAGTCCCATTGCTGAGCTAAGGCCTTTTCTCTTTTAGAGGAGAAGGTTTGAAGCTTATTCTACATGTGAAAGAATTTCAATGAAATTTTACACATGAGCAAGCACAATATGAGTTATAATTACAAATTAAGCACATCAAATTCAGTAGTACTTGCCCGGGTTTGAACCCACAATAATCAGTTAAAACTCACACTTTCTAACCACTATTATTTTGCTACTTCATGTAATGTATGTAATGTAATGATTAAAAATTAAGTATGATTGAATTATACATACACTGAATGTTACATCAGCGCCTTTTAAATTCGGTGATTGATCAATCAACTCTTCGAAGTAATCGGATAGAGATTCCAATGTTTCAGAGCATATTTTATCATACACTACAGGGTCTAAGTTGTCCGAAACTTGACTTTCTTGAGAACTCGAACTAAACAGCCGACTATATGAATTGTTATAGTACTGCGATATTAAAGATTTTCTTATAAGATTACAGTGTGAAGAAGGTACAGCAGAGGTATTGATTTTTCTTCGTGCCAGCCATCGACTGTTACGGAGAACGTTTCTTAACATGTTGAGTAACTACTGTTTTCCTTTCCAAGTTACGATGTTTTCAACTTTTTGAATGAAGAATCTATTGCTTCTGACAGATGACACTTGACAGTGACATCTTAAAGTTTGACAAAAGTTTTTTTAATTCCATCGGCTTGAAAAAGCAAACGTGCTTAACATACAGCCACAATTTGATTTTCTCATAAACATTTTGATTTTATTATGAAGCATTTATATCAAGTGTTACACGCAATGGTGTTACAAAGCATAGATATTTTATACTCTATAAATCAAACGAGAGAAAAATATTTTGTAATAGTAGACAGCAATGTTTTTCATGAAATAAAAATAACATTTCACTACATTTCTGTATTGTGTGTAAAAGATAGCGTATGTAAATTCATAACAAAAGGTTAATTAAATGTCTCTCATCTGTGCCTATTTTGCGCAGGACAACCAATATTTAATGCTATTTTTATATAATAAACATAATATTAGTTTATTTGAAAAATAGGTCCGTGTTTTAGTATTTCTTAACTATTTTAATTATTTTTCAATTTAATACAATTTAAATTTAATTATGTTTATCAATACGATTTGTAGTTATGCGATACAGTGAGTGGATTAGCGAAGTAAGAGTTGTGATTGTTGATTATCTACTTAGTCCAATTTAGATAAATTATTTCCTATAATTATACTTAAACATATCATATGATTTCGATATTTTTGTAGATACTACGTTAAAGTATCATGAAATTAAAAAAAAAAAAACTTGCCAAATTATTTCCTTTTACCTGATATTTCTTTTTATAAAAAAGTTATTCACTAAGGATGTCCCGAGGTCATATTATTTAAATATAAAAATTCGATTAACAGTTCAAAGAAGATTTCATATTGAATTGCGCTAGCAATTACACTCTCGGATAGCAATTACCTTTGCTCTATATGAGCATTCTAATTAATAGCTACAATTATGCTTTCCAATAACATGTGTAATACAGCCTTAATGTGTCTTAGAGTTGATGAATACGTGACACCGAAAGGACAATAAAATAAAAATTTGATTTATATGAATACAAAACTGTTCCTTAAACTTTTATTTCTGTTCAACATTAGCTTCTTTATTTTCATTTTCTTGGGGAAGCAAATCAGCGTTTTGTGCTGGTAACATCCAAGGGTATTTTTCATATGCCGTTGATAAAATACTAATGGATGGTTCTGGTATCCTAGGTATTGGTAGTAATGAATTATATTGATTCCAATGCGGGCTGAGGAAAAATACATGGCGGTCTTGCCTCTCTTGCAGTGGTCTGAAATTACGTAAATTTGGCTCATCCCAAGGATTCCACAGCTTTCGAAATTCTCTCATCTGGAAGTATCAACGTACATACAAATATTCGTCAAAACATAATCCAAGTAGTACCTATATAAAATAACTAAAGGGAAAAAATATATATTAGAAAATTTAATAAAAAACAACTTTCCTATATTTTGGTTTACAGTCTACAACAGAATGTTGTCATACCATTTTTTTTCTTTGACAGTAAACCTGTTAAGCAACCTAAACCTACTAAAGTCATATAATGGTATTCTTATCAACTGACCTGTTCCAAAGAAGCATGCAAAGTTATCCGCGGAACCAACCATCTGACGACGAAGTTTTCTCCTTTAACAGAAGACAAACTACCCCAGTACAGGAAATAATCTTCAAAGAACATCGGAACAAGTCGCGACATAGGATAAGGACCGATACGTGTACTCGTTTGACTCTCTTGAATCCTTGGAAACCCTTCCAAAACCCACTGGAGTCTTTCATCGGGATTTACTCCGTACTGAAATAATTAAGTGATGTTATACCTTTTTTATATTCTTACGGTCGAATACTGAAACGTCCCTCAAAGTTAAATGCTACTTAACATTGAGAAGCTCCTTAATTAGTATGCGAAATTTGAAATTAATGGCGTCTCAAATAATTAAGTTGCATTTAATATTATCTTTACAATAATGGTACCCAAAAGTAAAACAAGTTTTCTACGAGCGTCTTTTAAATGTACGTAAGCACTCGGACATTTTTTATTTGCTCTTTTTTAAACTTCGAGCGCAAGCAAGGCATCCAATGAAATGGAATAAAGCATTTTTTTAAAAAAGCTTGTGGGCAAAGCGGTGTAAATAAAATATTAGTGTCATTTTATCACTATAAAATTGATGGACAATTCATAATACATTTTGGCATAGAAGATAAAGATTTAAAATGAGTATAGGTTTTATTTATAAAAATGAATAAACATTTAAATAAGCTTTTCAAAATAAGAATTAAATGAAGTATACTATTCTATATATTGTCTAGAAACAATTTGTACAAAATTTAAGCTTAATTGCTAGTGTAGTTTTATTAAACAAATCCGTTGGTACAGATATGACTTTAGGCGGCTTCATATGGTGCGTGATATTACGTATGATTTATGAAAACAGATAAAAAAACGTACTGTTTTGTCTTTATATTTATTGTACAAAGAAGAGTCCATATTGAATGCCACTTGTAATTGTACACTATCGGAGTGTATACTGTAAATACTAATTAATAGCTGCAAATGTGCTTTCCAATAAAATATTTAATACTCTGTACGTTATTGTCTATGAAACATTGATACAATAATACAATTTAAATTAACTGAACCATAGCATGAACTTGGCAAGAATTTGAATACTCAGCAGACGTTTAATATTGAAAATTAATAAGAAGAGATAAGTTAAATAATTACATTAAAACTAGGTCAAGAGAATATCTAATAATTGTTATTATAAAATAAACATGAAATTTTTGGGCCTGCCAATTGCTATATATGTTTACTCTTATATGTCGATAAATTCACTATGTCATTTTGACGTGACAACGTCTTATAAATTGGTTTGCCGGGTGACACTTCAAGAAACTGCGTTACGCTCCGCTCACGTTATGCGCTCACAATGAGAGCGAGTGAGAGGCACGCGTCCCTTCCACTCGGGCATGGTTAGCCCGCCTAAGAGCGAGAGAGACAGACATAAAAAATAAAATTTTGTTAATATGAAATTCAGTGCGAGATTCTTTGTATAAATTAATGTTTTAAATATAATTCTTTGTATAAATAAATGTTTTAAATTGTTACTATTATTTCATCCTTCTTCCTACTATACGAATGAATATTCACATTAAAATTATTTTACCACTCAAAGTCGTTGTCACGTAAAACTTTCGCCCGTATACCGACTTTACAGGCAACCAATTTTTTTTATTGTATAGGTAGACGGAAGAGCTTATGGGCCACCTGATGGTAAGTGGTCACCAACGCCCATAGACAATGGCATTGTAAGAAATGTTAACCATCGCTTACATCGCCAATGGGCCACCGATCTTGGAAACTAAGATGTTATGTCCCTTGTGCCTGTTCACTGTGCCCGGCTCACTCACCCTTCAAACCGGAACACAACAGTAGCAAGTACCTACTGCTGTTTTGCGGTAGAATATCTGATGAGTGGGTGGTACCTACCCAGATGAGCTTGCACTAAACTAGCACTGAGTAAAATCCGGTGTAGACAATGCGTATACATATTTAACCGTTTGAAGATTTTGAGGGCAAATCGGTAAATTAAATATTTGCCTTTGCGCGACGCTTTTAACTCCCTGCGTATGTGGACTAACAGGAAGTAACCCTTCGAACAAGGTTAACAAAAGATTTCATTTTATAAGTTCGAATAGATTCGAAATATAAATTTTATTATTAAATGCGACCATTGAATTAAATCTCAAATGAAATTTCAACTATTTGCCTGAGTTTCAACCCGCAAACATCGGTTATGATTCGCGTATTCTAATTACTGAGTCATCTCGACTTTTATCTCATCATAATATTTTTTGTATATACAAATATTTTTATCAATATAATTATATTTGTTTACAGTTACTCTTATAATGCTGGCCGATTTCGTTGTTTATTTCTCGTTTCCCCAGACGTCAGGTAGAAATTGCCTTTTATAAATAAGTTTATTTGTACGGTACTTTAAAGATTACACGATAAAAGCTCTTTTGTTTTTTATATGGTAAACAAAACGTTATGAATAGCTCATTATACGTTTTCAATAGCTCATTATAATTTATATTCCCAATACCTAATGGTAAGAACAAACATAATCATATTACGAAAGAAAACAAAACTAAATCCTCACAATCTAAATAAAATACATAATTGGCTATATAATACGAGCTACAATTTATATATTAGACAAAAAAAAAACATATTTATCATCTCAAATCAAATTAGATTCTTAAAATAAATACACTAAAACTGAGTTACCTTTATAATGTAACAGATGAATACAACTCCGTCCGGATGTCGTAGAGCTTCTTCCTGAGTCATGTATTCAGACTTAAAGAATGTCGCCTGTAAATATCCAAATCAAATCAAATATCTTTATTCAATGTTGAAGTGTTACACTTTCTTATTGATTGTCATAAATCTACCACCGGTTCGGAAATAAACCTCAGACCTGAGAAGAACGGGTGAAAGAAACTCAGCGGGATTTTTTTTTTCAGCTGCAATATCCATTCAAATTGCTTACTTATATATAGGTACATCTCAAGTATAATAATAACAGCCCCCCAGACTGACTTCGGCCACAGCGCCTAATCTCGAGAGAGATTAGCCAACTGCGCAGGAGATTTTATAGTGCACAAGTGTGTGCGAAAACACAGGTGCACTATCTATTCCCTTACTCTCATAACCCGTTGACGATGGGACGGCAATCCGACACGACCGGAAAGAGTTCAGGCGCAGGAGTAACGGCTTTACGTGCTTTCCGAGGCACGGGAGTGTACACACTCCTAACTTTCAGACTCCGGGCAGTTACTGAATATTTTCGACAGAAAATTTCAATAACGTTTTATTGGCCCACCTGGGAATTGAACCCAGTCCCACCGTGTCATGTCTTACATGTAGCCATTATAATACTAAGTTAGTAGTCTATATCGTTACGATCCGCAATTATTAACGAGTTATTTTTTTTTAGTATTATCGTTACGAGATTAGCTAATAAAATTATGTAGCTGATGCGTTTAGTTGTTTTTAGATCAGAGTTAATGTAATAATTATATTGTTTACATTATGATCTCAGTTGGTGTACCCTTTCATAATTTGTTAATTTTAAAAATGTTTAGTCTATTAAACAAAATAAGATTTGAAACTTTAATTAATAAACCTTCTCCTCACAAAGAGGAGAAGAGGCTTTAGCCCAGCAGTGGGACATTCACAGGCTGTTACTTTACTTTTTATTAATAAAGTAAGCAAGTAAACAATATGATTTCTTATTGTTTATGAAAATATAATGAGTTTTAAGACTAATTTTATTAATACGCCTAAGCAGGGACGAAACTATTTTTTTTTTATCTGACCTTGTTAACCAAAAACCAACACGCCAAAAAACCTATTTTAAACAAAGCTATTAAATTAATTTGCATATTTAATTTGTTAGTATTTTTATCGTATCGTTACTGATATATAATTAATTAATCTATATCTACATTAATATATAAAGCTGAAGAGTTTGTTTGTTTGATTCGGCTAATCTCAGGAACTACTGATTCCAATTTAATTTTTTTTTTCTGTTGTATAGTACTTTTATCGAGGAAAGGTCTAGGCTGATTTGTCATTATATTTTTATTAATTATACGCGGGTGAAGCAGCGGGTACAGCTAGTTAAATGTAACGACATAAAATATTAAATGTTACACAAGTGCAAGTACCTACATTGAATTAAAAGTATAATATTAAGGTGAATGACCTGCATCTCTCCGGGATAAATTCTTTTATCAACTGAGTGTTCACTTCCTTCCATCATATTCGATCCCCAATGAAAATGTATTTGTGAAAACACATGTTTATCTAGAAAAGGTCCTCCAACTAGAAATGGCCTCTCGGCTCTCCATTTTGCTCCGAGCAGAACTAGAAATAAAAAACCATAAATTGTTGAAAGCCATCCGTTGAAGTCGTAAGAGATGATTGGGGTCCTTGTGAGTGTTGTAACACGGGCACCGTTGATGGATGCATTTACCCATGCTTACCCCAAATTATTGGCATAAGGAAAATGAATTATGATAGAGCTTATTATATGATGACAATTGAAGATTTATATCTTAAATATTTCTTATAATTATCTTAAACATTTATTATCAATTGATAACAATAGTAGATGATCGTATTTCATTTCATGCGACAGTTGTGAAATATATAAGGTCATAGTACCACATAACGTACCTATAATTATTATCAGACATTTTTTAAGATTATATTTAATTTGTAATTTTTAACATGACACTGGTAATATTACGAGTTATATTGATAATAATATTAACCACTTCGGTTACAATGTTATTAAAGTATACTTAATATATTATCAATTATTTTATTTTAAAATAAAAAAAATTAAATATTATGTTTTTATCTATATGTAATATATAAATCTCTTCAGATTAATCTTCTCTCTCCAGTGCCGAACTCTTCGGTTTGGTTGTTTGATCCCGCTAATCCTAGGAACTACTGGTTCGAATTTAAAAAAATATTTTATTTTGTATAGTCCTTTTATCGAGGAAGGCTCGAGGCTTATTTTTATTCATTCTATTTTTATTAATTATAAACCGTGGATAACACTTAGTTATTAATAAGCTAAATATAATAAACATAAAGTACTGAACCGATTTCAATGAAGTTGAACATGTAAATAGCCTTGACATGACTTATTTGTATCTCTAGATTTAAGAGATAAAAATTTGACACCGACGGTGTCGCAAGTAACAGCTAGATAAAGATGATGACCTGTGTATCCAGTATTTGTCAGTTTCACCTTATGAGGATATACGTCAAAATTATACCAAACTAATTCTGGACACGAGTACTTCAAGGAACCAGTGATGGAAACATCTATTGGTGTCGGTAGGCCACCCTCGATTTCACTCCAATAATAAATCCACTCTAAAGATCCGTATGGTGGTTGATTCTCATCCTGTGCTGGTGCTTGTTCTTCTTCATCTTAAATTTATTTATTGGAAATTTATTTTTTGGATTGGAAAGCAAGTTGGGAAATGAGTAATCAGATAATGGGATCTATCAGTCACCTAACTGGTACGTACACTTACGCATCGGCTTGTTACCTTAACAGACGGCGTTGTGCAATCACCAAAAAATACAGTGACATAATCTGAAGAGAAGTCTGTTTTCTTAATAATATACGTACACCTAGTTAAGGACTTCACCCCTAAGGCTTCAATGCTTAGTGAATAGTTGTACATATGTATGAATCAACCTATTAATCGACATAAACGTTTCCATACGATGTTTCTCTTCACCATTGAGCATGAGATGCATAATAAACATAAATTAAGCTCTTGAAAATTAATGTATTAATGGTGATTGCCCGAGCTTAAGCCCTCGATGCCATGTAAAAAACCTGGACATATATGACGTAGGATTCAGTAAAAGCAAATGACATTAATGCTATATAGATTGAAAAATTAAATTATGAGAAGTTTCTCCTACAAAAGAGGGATGAATTTCATATAGGTTGAAACATAGGTTGAAATATTTTTCATACAAAAGGCCTTACCCGTTTGAGCTACCGCTGTTTGCTTTATCATAATTTTCTGAGCAATTTACACTTAAATTTTAACTAATTTCATTTAAAAAAATAAATTTTCAGCACATTTAATTTATCATTCTGACATTACAAAACTTGACATGTCTATACAAGACAATGTTTATTTCATGAATATAAAATACATGCGTGAGTTATATTATATTTATGGTTTATATATAGATACTCGTAATTTTGTAATCAAATTTTGCGATAAAATTTTTAACAAAATAATTTTAAATTTAATTTTCTTTATACATACATGTATTATATATTTGTTTAAAAAATCTATATAAGAAATATTAACCATCTTATTCTAAAAGTTATACTTCACGAAGTTTCATTAAATCATAAATAGCGATTTGACCAGTTTTTTATATTGACATTTGAAATTTGGTTATCGTTTTTTTAATCATTATAAGTGTCTAATAACGCCAAAAATGAATGTTAATAAAGCTGTATCATGCAAAGATATTATTGATCCAGATCCTGAACTTTTAGTGTGGGAAAAATGGGTAAAAATAAGAAAAGAAGAAACAGAGAATTTAGCTCGAAAGACAGGAAGAACACCGGGAGATTTAGCTATGAACTTACTGACAAAAGTCCGAGAAGATAAGGAAAGAAAAACGGTACTTGAGAATTGTCAAATTGAGAAAAAAGTAAGCGTGAAAAACACTTTATGGGAACAGCCTCAACGATTAAAGCAAAAGAGCTATTGTGAACAAGTATATGAAGTACAAAGAACTCGCGCTGAACTTGGACGTCCTCGTATTATTGAACATATTGGAGTTCCTCGTCACATACAACAAACAGAAATGGGTATCACAGATGTTTCTAAGCGGAAACCATTTCCAAAGTTAGATTCATCGTATACGAACTACAGAGAAAAACGTGAAAGAGAACTGGAACTTAAAATAAAGAAGATAGATCCTTTTCGGTGACGACCTTTTACATAGCTATTATTTTTTTTATTTGTTTCTCACATTAATTTTTAAAACCGAATAGATAAATCAAATGTAAAACGTGTGAAAATTAGCAAGTGACACGAAATTACACTCTGTATATTCCTTATTGAATGACTTATTCCCAATTATAATACATACTTAAAATTGCGTATGTAAAAATATTGGACAAATTTGCTTATTAAATTAAAATCATATAATTTTTATTTTGCAGGTCTCAAATCGATGACATTTTGATTGTAGGGAAAAAACCTAAGCCTCCTCAAAAAAGGATGGCGCCTTCACCATCTATCATCGTAACATCTGACCCCGACATCGACATTGATGTAAGCACTGTATACGCAGTTAAAATAAACGATTCTATACTTTTGAAAGATGTTGATGGCCAACAAATTGGTCATTTAATTAAAATGCAAAATGAATCTTTGCATAACGCGTGCAAATCTTGGTCTTATTATTTTAATTGTCCAGTAAACAAAATTGGAAGGAGCAAGATTTTTTTACAAAACCTTGGAACAGTTGCACTAAGATACTGTTGGAAAAGAGTGAAGTTACCCTTTGAAGAAACACAAGGGCATGTGTTCTTCTTCAATAAGAATGAAAACGTCATTTTTCCTGGACAAAACCAAGAGATATTAATCACATTCATTTCTAGTAAAACTGGAAGTTATAGTCAGAGTTGGGAAATAATATTTTTAAATGCTTGTTTCTTTGAAAACCAAAATAAGCAGCTAATTTTTAATCTATATGCTGATGCAATAGAAAATATAGCAAAAATGAAAAACAAAATATTTAAATTAAAAAATATAATTTATAACAATGTTCTTAAAAATATGGTTATAGATATATTAGAAGAGATTGTGCAAAAAGCTACAAGTGTTCAGTCGCAGATATATCCCTACAAGAAAAGGTTTTTGGAAGCTGAAATATTTGTTATGAAAAATCCCGTTTGTTTTTATCATCAAACGGAAGTAGAAAAACTGAATGAAATATTCTCAGAAATGGCTCCAGAAGAACCTTGGGACCTGTCTATTATAAGTTGGAGATTAAAAATGATGGAAAAAGAATACGAAGACAGAATGACATATTACGAAACTCTAAGAAAATCTCATAGAGAATGTTTAAAGCCATGGTACGAAGACGACGACCTGCTTGAACAAAAATATAAAGCAGTTAAAGAAATTCTTGGACACATGTTTGACAAATTCGATGACGAATACGCTCGGTTACCAGAAAATTCATACGTAGATGATGAAACTGAAAAAATTACAAGTGAGACATCCCAGCAAGAAACAATATCAAATAAATCGACCTCATTCGCTGTAAAGAATATATTTTATCTTCGAGCATATGAACATGTTGCAACTGCAATGGAAATGTGTGCTGGATTTATCAGTAGCTTAGATCTGAACAGATGGATCGACTTTGATTTTTGTCGAACATAAATAATACTTTATTTGTTTATATTTATAGTTTGATTTTCATCAGAAAAAAATATTATAAAATTGATCGCAAGTTTCATCCAATATATTTGTAAATACAATGTTTTTAATTCGTTCTTCTACGTAAATTAGAGAGAAAGAAGCTGTAGTTGTAGATTCTAAGCAATTATCGAGTCCGATCTCGATATTGATGAACAAGGTTAGTCAATAAATGTTAAAGGTAAAGTAGCAATAGTGTCTCATTACTGAGTCTATACCACTATAGACAACCACGGTGGTCGTATGCTCGTTGGTGTGACACAAGACTTCCTTACGACATTTTTCTTTACCGTGACATAAAATATGTATGTATATATAAAGGTAAAAAAAGGTGAGAATAAGAGGTCATCTATAACATCACCATCATCATTAATATTGTAAATAAGAAAGCACATGTATATGTAAATCCAGTTTTATAAATATGTACAAAGTTTTTATCTCTCATTATAACGAATATTACAACGCTATAAAATTGTTGGTAACTTTCTAAGGAATTGCTTAATTATTGATACGCTCAGAAGGAATTTAAAAATAACACTATAGATTGTATTTTACTAATTATAATTATTATAATTTCTAAGCTCCAATCAGCACACGTAGCCACAAAATTGACTCTCGAATGGCTCATGGTCAACTGTCAAGACGTCTAATTGAATATGTTTGATATTGCGGTGTGAGGGTGTAGCGTGAGTGAGCGAAGCGAGCGCTGTATACGAATGGCCGTAGCATTATGAACACTTAATAAATAAAAATTTTAACTAAATAAAAACCGACTTGAAAAGTAAAAAAATAATTGCGTATTCTTCTATAATTTGATAATTGACTTACTATTTTCTACTCATCAATATGTAGGTACGATTATTGTTATTTTTGGAGTCGTTGTCAGCCAAGGAAACACTATAATATACCAAGCAATAATAATACGAGTATACTTTAAAAACAAACATATTATATATTATAAAGATTGATTTTTTGTTTGTTTTTTTGTTACGATTTAACTCAAAAACTACTCAACCGATTTTAAAATTACATTTATACATTTTTACCGAGGAACATAGGCTATATTATTATATTTTCAAAAAAAATAGATCCCTACCTAAAATGGAGCAATGTAAACCAAGGGAGCAACTGTTGCCTATAAAAGTAATTACTTTACGTGCGCTGCGAAAACTATTGACGGTATATAAAGAAAGTGTTCTATATAATAGTACTACAATTACTAACGATCATAGCGATGTTACGGTAGGTGACTGAATAATCTGGATAGCCTATAAAGGATTCGGCCGAGTATCGTTAATTTGCTCCTAAGAATTGAAGAGTTCCGTTACTTTGTCATGGATCCCATCATCAGAATCTAACCAAACTGTCATCAAATTATCCTTGAAGTACATCCTTTTCAATAAAAAAAATCATCGGAATCGGTTGGCGTAATATTGAGTTATTCGTCCATTTGTCGCGCACATACTTAATGCAAATTTACGACTTATATGGTCTTCTCATGGATGCCATTGTCAAAACTGGACCAAAAAAAATGGGACCACATGGGAAGCTTCCCCTTTCAAATAAAAAAAAAATCATCAAAATCGATTCACCCAGTCGAAAGTTATGTGGTAAGAAACATAAAAAAAATACAGAATAATTGATAACCTCCTCCTTATTTGAAGTTGGTTAAAAATTGCCAGCTATTTTAGTGCCACTAATTCATATTCATAGCGATTATTGCTAGAGAGTTTAATTTCAAAATTATTCAATCTATCTGTATAGCTGTCATATTGATAAAATCATTATTGCAACAGATTATCGAATTTCCAAGCATCGTTCTGTCAACCATATCAATGCAACAAAAGAGAATAAAATCACTATTTTGCAACTGACGTTGATTTTAAAATGACATAATATATGAATTTAAAGTAAATAATAATTATTTGATTTTATGTGAACTTGACAATTAATATGGTTTTTAATTTTATTGCAACAATAGTATAAATTTTATTATAATATATGTTACGAATTGTGATCACAAAGATCTCAGTAGTAATCTTCATCGTATTATCTGCCAACGGTAACCAACTATTATTTGATTGATGTATTTTTAAAACATACAGGCAATTGTATATATAACATATTTATATTATATATGTATTAGGTAGTCTTATTATATTAAAAATTACTAAAACCGAAATAGGATTACACAGCTTAACATTTATTGTTAGTTAACTAAGAATACAGTAAGTAAATTAAAACTATTAAAAGATAATAACCTAATGAGTATGTGTGAGTGAGTGTGTGTTGGTGTGTGTTATGTTATATACGTTTAAAAATATATCAAAATTGAATGAGTAGTATCTGTCCTAACAATTAATACAAGGAACAATCCCAAGATTGTTTCTATTTTATTGCATATGGTCAGTCAGTCTATTTGTAAAATTTACAGGGTTATTTTTAATGACCCAGCAACCTCGCAGGACTAGACAGCTAACATCATAAGCAACAACTTTTGTTCTACGACTTCAGACATAACTCGTTACATGAAAAAAAAAGATTTTACAAGTTTTTGTCGCGTATTGTCGTGACATTTGTAGGTCTATATTTCATTCATACACGACAGGACGATGCGTCGCGTCCATCTTTGCGTTGCGCGTAGATTTATAAACGTTCAAGCGGGAAATTAAATTAATACTTATTTTTGTATGAAAATAAAATCTAACAAATTATCATAAGTCGTAGAACAAAAGTTGTTGCTTATGGTGTTAGCAATCTAGTCCTGCGGGGTTGCTGAGTCATTAAAAATAACCCCGTATAAATAAGAAATATCTAAACTTCTACAGCTGATAAATAATCAAAAAGCCTTCTGACCATTTATTTCTTATATTATTGTAATTTATAAGTAATAACATATTTTACTGGATCTTCTTAAATAAGGGTGTTTTCTTTTCTACGCCTGCGTTAGGTTTGACTTTGACCAACAGTAAGTGCAATACTTTAGTGCAATTGGTAAACACAATACAAAACAAAACAAATTTAAATATAAAAACATATATTTTTTACTATAATTTATCTGAAAGTGCTATATATACAAAGTGCTATATGTGCACTTATAATTTACATGCATATCACATATTATATTATTATTGTTGAAAAACTTTATTTGTAAATGCTTTGTGTGTATGTTGTACTTATGCTTCTACGATTAAATAAATATAAAATATATAAGCGGACGGACAAATCACTTTATGGTAAGTTGACTCGGCGTTGGGAACTAAGATCTTATGTCACTTGTATCTGTAGTTACACTGGCTCACTCACCCTTCGATGAGAAGGTGATACTTACCAAGACGGGCTTGCACAAAGCTATACCAGAGAACAATAATAATAAAATTATAACATTTCTAATTATAATATATCTAATTTAGATTTGCATAATACACTAAAGACTCCATTTCAGGTACCCAGGACCAAACAACAACGCGTCCGAATACATTGAACGATGACGCTGACGATATACAACGACAATTGGATAATGAAGCTCGCGACAAAATGGCCTATGGAAAGGTAAATAATGGAGCGCTTACGATAGAGTAAACCATGAAATTTTAGAAAATGTTTGTCATAAGAGGTGTTTTTTGTCTATAGGGCATTATTTAGTAATTAATTTACTCGGTGGTAGGGCTTTGTGCAAGCTCGTCTGGGTAGGTATTGTTGTGTTCCGGTTCGTAGGGTGAGTGCGCCCGTGTAATTACAGGCAGAAGGGTCAGAACATCTTAGTTCCTAAGGTTGGTGGCGCATTGGCGATGTGAGCGATGGTTAACATTTCTTACAATGCCATTGTCTATGGGCGTTGGTGACCACTTACCATCAAGTGGCCCATGTGCTCGTCCGGCTACCTATGAAAAAAAAAAATTAAAACCTTGGTAACAATGTAAGGTAAGGTAGTCTAAGCTCCGATTCTTTATCTTTTATTCTTTTCTCACATTTATAATTCCCTAAATATTCTTTATTTTATAATTATAGCGTATTCCTATGTGTTATGTGTAGCATGAAATAAAACGAACTTGATTTTCTTATCGGTTCAGTCGTTCAGTTATTGGTCTTCACTTTTTTATTGAGTTTTAATACTATTTACTATTTCAATTTAAATTTTGAATCCGTTAAATTAATTACGTATAGTTTTAGTTTATTCCTTGTGAATACAATCTATCTGATTTATATCTTTGTTACAATAATAATCAGTTAAATACAATAATTTCAATAGTAGAATTACATACGAATCGAAACATTGGCCTACGTAGATTTACATAGTATATTTTTAAACTAGCTGATACCCGCGACTTCGACCGCGTTGCTTGATATATTAACAAATTCTTATGTACGAAGGAAAAAAACATCAAAAAGATCGCAAGCAAAAATATACTTTGTTTAAACATACATCACTGAACACGCAGTGCATATACAAATCGTTGTTTCTTGAAACTTTAATAATAGTAGATATCGCAATGATTTTTTGATAAGGGCCAAGTGTCTAATAAACAAAATTTAGAAAATTGCATTGAAATCTATCCAGTAGATTTTCCGTGATGCGCGCACAACTGCAGACCTCTATCATTTTATTTATATAGATCGACGATTTAAAAGTGCTTGTAGAGTATATTTGAGTAACGAATATTTTGATTTTGGAACACACGTCGTTGCAGGTCACATACATGTACAAGTACATGTTTGATCGAGGTACACCATGTTCTGAATACTGTGACGCAATATCCGTTTACTAATTCAATACTTGCTTTGCGGTGGTTGCCTAGTCATCGGTTCTCAGTCGGTTATTTTGATAATATAAATATAATATTGCTACAAGTTTATAGATAATCACATATTCTTCCGCAATACAATAATACTTACCATTGTTGTGTTTCCATTTGAAGGGTAATTGAACCAGTGTATGGCTCAAGCGAAAAGAGATTTAAAGTCTTAGTTGCTAAGGTTAGTAGTGCAGTGGCGATGTCTCTTTCATCTTGGTTAATATATCTTATAGTGGTCTTCAGTTCTCATCCCGTACTTCGCTTTCCAGGGATGTGTTTACATTTTTAAAAGTAAACTACTTACGACGGTGCGGAATGAGATATTTACTTACATGTATTAATTCAAACCGAAATATAAGTTAAATAAAAAATTGTGCGGTCGGGGGACCCGAGTCAGGAATGAACTTCTGTGCGATATTTTTACGACTCAAAATATAATTGTATTTTTGTCACACCGAAAAGCACCTCAACCTACTTTATATTGACCTCCTAAATTCGAACGCATTCCCGACACATTGCATTTTGTAACATTCGGTAGGCACAGCATGAACGCTATTTCGTTATATGACGTGACGTTGGGCCACTGCCATTTCACTCTACTGCAAGCCGCGTAAAGAAACTTTGTTCCAATAAATATAATTGAGTAATAATTGCATCATCACATTCTACCACCAAACAGCAATAATTAGTAGTTGTTTCGGTTTGTGTGTGACAGACTTTCTTTTTCTTTCTATATGTGCCTCATTTGCCAGTCAACATCTCAAAAGAACAAACGCAACTCCACTTTCAGTTTTCAAATCTAAACTTCATGGTCATCGAACTTTACCAAACTACATGTTCAACATTCGAGCTACTTTTTAGATTTTTGATGGATCGAAATAATACACACAGACTAAGTATGACTTACTAAACACATATTGCAACAATAAGACATCATTAGTTTATTCGAAATCGAATATATTTTTTTATTGTATAGGTTGTTGTTATTGTACATTTTATGTAATTGTAATTTTTTTTATCATCAAAGCTTTCATTTTAACATGGTTGCGAGATAATTTTAAATAAATGTTTCATAAGTTATTTTATACAATTTTCTGCTACTTCCAACATTAGAAATTTAGTCATAATATTTATGCTCTTTTTTTATCTGCATATAACAATATTTTAATGATGTAAATTCCTTGTTTAGTGTTCCTATTGTTGTAGTATCGCTTTCATGGTTTCGTTAAAGGTTAACTGGTATACAATGCCTTTGGCCACTAAACCCGCTATTTCATCGAACTTAATGATTTTGTTCGATTATAAAGGTTTTTTTAAATAAAATATTACAATTTTATATAACATTGCATACATATGTTATATTGTGTATTAATTAGTTGCGTTTTTTATGCCTTATATCACAGATTTTTTTAATCCAAATCCGCGCTAATTCCAAAAATCTTTTTATAATTTCCAATAGCACAAAATATAAATTAAAAAAAAGTATACAGATTTATAGGGATTATTTTTGCGACAGTTCTGTTTTCCATTTGTCCTTCGAGTTTTCGAAGCGAGAACGCGGGCTATGCTTGGTTTGACATAATTCTGTTTGCTCTGGCAATCCACATTGAAACGATAAGGATGAGTATTTTGTCCGACGTTGTGACAAAAGAAATTCTGTTGTTCAAATTTCAAATCAATTCAAAGTTACTTTCGGATGCGCTCATAGATTTAAGATGTAGACTATATTTAACAAATAGAAACAGATTTATTCAGGATGACGACACACGAAACTTTAATGATACATCCCAATATTAATTATATTTATTAGGTATTTCATAAATTAATTGGAATTTTTCCTCTTATTAAACCACGTAATTGATTATCCACAAAAACTTATTCATAATTGTATTTCGATTGAGATCTATGTTTGAAAGTGCTAGACGTGGCTTAAAATAAAGGCACCAGTCTATAGGCAAAAAGGTCTTTTTTTTTATTTGTTTTTATTGCATAGGTAGGCGGACGAGCATATGGGCCACCTGATGGTAAGTGGTCACCAACGCCCATAGACATTGGCATTGTAAGAGATGTTAACCATCGCTTACATCGCCAATGCGCCACCAACCTTGGGAACTAAGATCTTATGTCCCTTGTGCCTGTAATTACACTGGCTCACTCACCCTTCAAACCGAAACACAACAATAGCAAGTATTGCTGTTTTGCGGTAGAATAGCTGATGAGTGGGTGGTACCTACCCAGACGAGCTTGCACAAAGCTCTACCACCAAGTATTATTTATTCATTCGCCTTGTTAAATTGAATCTTTATTTTTTAGCCAAAAACGGTGTGGGTTTTCCATCTACCCACGCAGTACCCGCCCGCTAATACCAAATCGTTGTCGCGGAGTACCAGAAAATTCGTAAGTTTGACGAGTGAGAAGAGGGTAGAACAGCTTACATGATATGATTTTCATCTTACAATTATTAAATTTCAGAACATTTTTCTAAAAAATCCAAAGACGACAACGACGGAGCCAAACAATACCAGTAATTTTTTTTAAATATTAATAGACTAAATTTACTTTACTGATCAGAGTGCTAGGCGAACTGTTCTTAAAGAGAAGCCTTGTGACTAATTCCACCACGTTGGTCCAATACGGATTGGTTATTGACTTACATTTGTGAGTACTTGGACGGAATCGAAATTCAATCTTCCATTATCTAAGTTTTAAACGCTCTCGGCAATCGCTTTGTCATATTGAGATAATTATTTAATTAATTATGAACAAACGACATTTTTCTGCTATAGTATATATCTAAAATTTACTAGTTTCGCAGTCACGGTGGTCCTGGGTTCAATTCCCAGGTCGGGCCAATAAAATTTTATTGAGATTTTCTGTCGAAATTTCCTAGTGGCAACCCGGAGTCTGGAAGTTATGAGTGTGTACATTCCCGTGCCTCGGAAAGCACGTAAAGCCGTTAGTCCTGCGCCTGAACTCTTTCCGGTCGTGTCGGATTGCCGTCCCATCGGATTATGAGAGCTAAAATAAACAGAGTGCACCTGTGTTTGTGCATACCCTTGCGCACTATAATATCTCCAATGCAGTTGGCTAATCTCTCTTGAGACTGATCTCTCAGGAGGACCATTATTATTATTACATTTAATTTGTTGTCAAAGGGCTATCAGAAATCAAATTAAATTAAATAACTTTAATCAATATATCAATTCTTTATTGGTTAATACATCATTATTGTGATTATTATTTATTAATTTCAGGCTTACCGAATATACCTAAAGAATGGTGTTATAAAGGTAACATATTATGACAATTTAATTTACCGTATATTATTGTATAAGGGTTAAAAAAATACTATTTTTATGATTTTTTTTGTATAAACAGATTTAGAGTAGGCTAGAAAGCGCTTTTTAAGTAGAATGGAAACCGAGTATTTTTTTAAAATTTAGTTATGTTTTCATTTATTATTTCATAATTATATTTAGCATTATGTTGTAATTAACGATGTGCGTCGTTAACTTTATAATATTCAATAACTAGCTTCCGCATATAAGCCCTTATGTACTCTATGTTAAGTACATATATCCTTTTCTGCACATTTGTCGCTAAACGATGATCGGTATATGACGTGAAAGCTTAAAAAAAAACAATGTACGGTCGGGGAACCCCCGTCAGGAACGAAGTTCTGTGCAATATTTTATCAACTCAAACCATGTTTTAAAATAAAGATTTTCATTTACTATATTACTGTATTTTTGTCACACTAAAAAGCACCTCAACCTCCTTTATATCGACTTCCTAAATTCGGAGGCCCAACGCATCGCATTTTGTAGCGTTTGGTAGGGACGATGTATGAACGCTATTTCGTTATATGACGTGACCTTGGACCACTGCCATTTCATTCTACTGTAAGCCGCGTCAAAGAACTTCGATCCAAAAAAAAGCAAACTTACTTATTAAGTAACAATTAATTTTGACAGAACAAAAAGACTGGTATAAATCGTATCCTGTATGTGGTGGACGTTCCCAATCACCAGTCGACCTACCAGCTGTTGGATTAGTGACAGTTAAAGGAAATCGCCCTCTTTGTTTTTTCAACTACGACGTCGTCCCACGCCATCTTACTTTGAATAAAAATGACCAGCGAGGTAAGAATTAAACTACGTTCTTGTTACTCTGTCATATTATGTCATTAATAATATTTTGGCGATGAGTCACCATTGAAAAGGGAGGATCCTCCGACCAGACGGGTATTGTGTCTGGTGGGCTACTGCCCAACGATTGTTGTCGGGTTCTTGTATATATGTTCAATCGCTCTGATAACTTTAATATCGCGATGTAGGATACGTCGTTCTTAGTTCGTATGTGGCGAGATAGATGTCGCTACAATATAATTCAAGTCAAGCAACTAATTTCTGTATAGCTTGCTATATTTTTCATAGTATCAGATATCATATTTTATTAGGATTGTTATAATTTGATGTACTGTACCCCATGTAGATATATATCGTAGCCCATAACCCACTCATAAACACGTACAAAATCATACATACGTTTTTCTAAGCACATAATTGTAATTTAAAATAGGAACTCTGGAGAGATATAAGGATATTTTTTGTAAAACATATTCTGTTTGTTAAAATCTTGGTAACAATTTTCATGTCTTTTCTGAAAAAGAATGACGTAATCGATGTGCCTAGTTTTATGAAAAATATTTACAATTCTTGTTCATAAAGAGCAAGTTCGTAATAACGTTTTGTTAGACTGTTGAACCTAAGCATACAGAAATAAGGCAGTAATTTACTCACTGCTTAATTTCTCAACAAAACTTATAAAAAGCTGTCTACATTAAACTCAAAAGTACCTACATACTTAAGTCAATTACAACTCATGTTTCAACTCATATTTCAAAAGATTATATTAAATGTGAATCTATTCTATGAATATTAAATAACTATTCAATGTACCTTTTAATATCGGTATGATTATACTAATGTTTAAGTTATCTTGTACGGCGAATGGGAGTATGAGCGCCAACCCTTGGTATACGGTGGAGCTGCCTACAGCCGGCGATATGTCTTCCACTCGATGACGCTACACTGGCCCTCAGAACACAGACTAGGAGGCTTCCAATATCCCATGGAGAGCCAAGTTATCCATATATCAGCTGAGTTCAAAACACTGGACGAAGCGTTAGCGGCATCATTGCGCGATCCACAAGCCGTACTTGGTATTGCTAATTTATATAAGGTAATATTTTTATTTATTTCGAACATTATGATCTTCAGTTTAGATATTTTATTTTCGAAAATTGGTGAATATAGTCTAGTATGGATGTAACATTTTGTACAATTATTTCAAATCTTGCTACGGAAGATTATAAAATGGCTCCCTTTTTAGGATTTCGTACCTTAAAAGGAAAAAAAGGAACTCTTATAGAATCATTTTGTTGTCCGTCCGTCCGTCTGTCAAGACCCTTTATTATAATTTTACTAAGTTGTGAAATTGAAGTGTCAATTAATTTAGAGGAAATGTTTGAGGAGTATTTTCCTTCCCAATCTATTGAACTGTGCACAAACTACAAGCTTTTCATTACGTTATAATAATTCCAAATATTAACATAATATGGAAACTTTTTTACCTTAGGTGTTTACTGTTAAATGTATGATCTAATTTGTTTTATTGCGAAGCTTAAGAACACAAAGTTAAATTGCTATTTTTTTACTTTGCATGGGTATGTATATATTTAAGGATTGTTTTATGATCTAAAACATAGAAGAATAAAATCGTCCCAATAGAAAAAAAATACGAAAAATTAGTTTTTTAACAATACCAGTAAAAATATATGTATATATCGCTTTATATTCATTATAATAAGAAAAGGTCCTCCAGACCGATTTCGGCCACGGCGGCCAATCTTAAGAGAGATTAGCCAACTGCGCAGGAGATATTATAGTGCACAAGTGTGTGCGCAAACACAAGTGCACTCTCTTTTCCTTAGCTCTCATAATCCGATGGGACGGCAATCCGACACGACCGGAAAGAGTTCAGGCGCAGGACCAACGGCTTAATGTGCTTTCCGAGGCACGGGAGTGTACACACTACCAACTTCCAGACTCCGAGCTGCTACTGAGAATTTTCTGACAGAAAACCCCAATAACTATATATTGGCCCGACGTGGGAATTGAACCCAGGACCACCGCATCGGCGGCCTTATATCAAGCCACTAGACCAACGAGGTAGTCACACACACACTTGTGCACTATAATATCTCCTGCGCAGTTGGCTAATCTCTCTTAAGATTGGCCGCCGTGGCCGAAATCGGTCTGGAGGACCTTATTATTCATTATAATAGTATATCAAAAAACAATGTCATATTCTTCAGAATAATTTGTTAATTATGTCATACTTCAAGCGACTGCCGATCGTTGTAGATAGAAAAAGCATGGAACTGATATTGCGTACCGAGAGGTGCGCGGTTGAAGTGCGGCTCTTAAACATTATATATTTTACATTTTGATAAAGATCTTTTGTTTTGAGCTCTAAAATCCTGTGGATCTTCGTCTTCTTATAAATGGGTTGAATTAATCCACACCTGTCAAAAGTCAGAAGCATCATCATCAAAGTTGGTGGCATTTCTCGGCCACGGTGACAAGGAGGCAATTTAATTTGTTCCAATTTTACGCCCACCAAGCTTTATTAATCTGATAATAATTTTCAAGTCGAAAGACAGCGTAATTAGAAGGTCGTTCTGATTTATTTATTTTGTTTTTCATTTTTCTTTTGAAATTTGTTTTATGAACTGTGCTGCTGTTATCAAACCATGTTTTCTTTTCATAGCTGCAAACATAAACCTGGCCATTATTCAGATAAAATCATTTTCGATATTTGTTAACGCAAAAGTGAGATTGATTGGTTTGTTATTCTTTCTCACGTCCTATCCTACACACTGATGATTGAGACAAGCTGCAGACGGAAAGTACTAATATAAATCCCTCTTATGCTATCTGTAATACTATATCTTTTAAAGTGTGTAAGTTTTAAAAATATTTCCATGTATGCCGTGCCTCATACATATTACGTTATATTTGCGTCTTAGGAATATTAGTTTCAATTTAGTTTAATATTTTTTTATCACTACTACATTATGATATAAGCTTCTAAAGGCAGAGTTTAAACATATATCAAATAAAACCTGTTACAGTATAGAAATCAAACTCAACGTGGATTAGCGGAACTACTGAATGTGGCCTACAAGTCTCGTGGTATCAACGCCTCGGTCACCCCCCAAATTTTGTCTTACTTCAACCCCCCACTAAAACAATACGCCTGCTACCAAGGCTCGTTGACTGTACCACCATGCACGGAATCAGTTCTATGGCTGGTTAGAGGAAGAGCTCTAGGTGTGACAAGGGTGAGAACGGTTGAATATTTATTTCCTTTTACTATAATACATATTAAAATTATTCGTCTCATATAAAGAGTAAAATATCTATTTAATATATAGATTATAAAAATATTTATTATTCGTTAATTCAATAATAGTTTATTTTAAAAACATGGAAGCATAATTGTTTTTTTTTTTGTTTTAGGAGGATGCGGAAATTGCCAATAGATTAATAGACGATGGTGGTTCTAGAGGATCACTCGTTCGACAACCACAGCCTCTTAATGATAGAAAAGTTTTCTATTTTAATTAAAAATAAAAGAAAAACTTCATTTTATTTTAATCCCAGATAATGTTTCACTACCACGGAGATAATATCTCTGGTTTTTTTATATATACACTATACAGTTATCAAGCATTAGTTTACTTACTTAGATTTGTCCGTCGACAGTTCATAATATACTGACACTATTATTGCGAGGTACGAGACAAAAATTATATAATAGTAAGTACTCAAAATATACTTTAAATCACATGAGTAAAAATCAATTTAAAGTTGTGAACGTTAAACTTACTTCCACGTTCAAACGTACAAAGCTAACTTTATAAATTTAAAAAGTTGAAGTGTAAAATTCAATTCCAGTTTGTTTAATTGTATTTCTTGATATATTTAAAAATGAGAATGCTGTTAAAAAATTGGAAGCGGTTTAATTTTATCCTGTTCTTCATTTTATCATCATACTCATTTTGTGATATTTTGGTGACAATCTCCAGCATTTTGTTTTTTACAATGATAAATGTTTTTATTATCTTAATTGCAAAAAGGTATAAGTGTTGTTATTTCTTTAAACTGTTAAGAGTCTAATCTCATTTCATTTTATTGAGATAAAATTTGTCTTCAAATTCACAGCTTTCTCCAATAGTCTGAAGGATTTTCTTAAGAGTCCTGAGGATTTAAAATAACTTACAGTTTTCATTTCGAAATAACGTAATAGGGTTTAATACTTGAATTTCTCATTTTTAAAATTTGAACTTTGAACGATGAGCTCCGGGCTCATTTTCGTTCGTTCGATCAATCCGGAAACAGCACTACAAAGTATTCATTGAATCGATGTGCTATTGACTTTTGAATTAACTGTGATTGAGTTTTTAGTAAGAGTTTTCTACTAATTTAAGTATACTGACGAGCCGGTTGGCGTGGTTGGTAAGATACTTGACTTTCACGCCGCAGGTCGTGGGCTCGATTTCAACCCAGGACAGACATTTGTGTGCATGAACATGTCTGCTTGTCCTTAGTCTGGGTTTAATTATGTATATAAGTATGTATTTACAAGATTTTTTTTTATTTCTTAGGCAGGCAACGAGCACGTGGGCCACCTGATGTTAAGTAATCACTAACGCCCATAGACAATGGCATTGTCAGAGATGTTTACCATCGCTTGCGCCCACCAACCACCTTCGCCACCAACCTTGAGATCTAATGTTAAATAGTAAGTATATGTAAGTTTATCAGTTGACTGGTTTCAGATCTGGCCAGATGGTCTTGTGTGAAGACTGTCCCAGGATATTATGATTATTATATTTGCAGTGGTGAAATTTTTTTTTTTTTTTTTTATTGCATAGGAAGGCGGACGAGCATATGGGCCACCTGATGGTAAGTGGTCACCAACGCCCATAGACATTGGCGTTGTAAGAGCTGTTAACCATCTCTTACATCGCCAATGCGCCACCAACCTTGGGAACTAAGGTGTTATGTCCCTTGTGCCTGTAATTACACTAGCTCACTCACCCTTCAAACCGGAACACAGCAATAACAAGTACGGCTGTTTTGCGGTAGAATATCTGATGAGTGGGTGGTACCTACCCAGACGAGCTTGCACAAAGCTCTACCACCATTTACCTAATGGTAGCAATTTAAGGTAGCGGATCAGGACACATGAGATTCCGATCCCACTTCTGATGTTAGAAAAAAAAATATTAACAATAACTTCTCTAATTTTACACAACCATAATTAACACTTCAAATATAGAGTAAACACAATAAAGGTACGTCCGTTCAGCTCAAAATCTCGACTAATAGTGTCCGTTCGCCACTACCACTTCGTGTTTTATACCAGACCGATGCGGGTAGTTTTATATAAAAACTAGCTGCCCGTCCCGACTTCGTACGCGGAAATTAAGGATTTAATCCTGAGCATTTTTCAATCAATACGATATAAACATGCACTGATCGATCTATTCACCCATGCAGTAGAGTATATGTGTGTTCAGTACAGGGCATATAATAATCCTATTTCCTCAATATAATAAACGCGAAAGTCTGTATTGATGTATCGAATTTTGTTTCTCTTTCACGCAAAAGCTACTGTATGGATTTTAATTACAATACTTTTCAATACCGCTGATATTTAATATAGATAAACTTTCATTGTCTTTTACACTATGTTATTTGGAAAAATATTTTAAAAGTTACGACGATGGCAAAGTGAATACACTGCGGGAGTTATGGAAGAAGAACTCAGGCAACGGCTCATTGCCCAGTATGCGACCCGTACGTACGAAGACGCGTGAGTCATAACAAAATAAAAAAAATCTTGCCAAACAAAATAAAGTTTGTAATTAACAAATAAAAAATAACGGTTGATTGTAGAAGGGTAAGAATTTAGGATTGTATGTATTTTTGAATGTTGTATCATAAAAATATAAAAACATGTCTTTGTCTAAAACTAAAAATAAAAATTAAGGGGCGGATCACCATTAACATTTAGGGGTATGAAAAATAGATGTTGACCGATTCTCAGACCTACCCGATAAGCACACAAAATTTCATGAAAATCGGTCCAGCCATTTCGGAGGAGTTTGGCAACAAACACCGCGACATGAGAATTTTATATGTTAGAAGATATTATGTCATCTAACAAGAGGATATTATTATTTCATTATTGGAAAAAGTAATCGCGCAAGACGGTCTTATTTCACAAAGCAATATTTTTCGTATTAAAATAAACAAATAAGAACCTCACTAGTTATCTATAATCCCATAAAATAAGTAATTTAGTGTTTCATGATTGATTGATATTTTGTCTAATCATATTATTTGCACCAAACGATATCTTCGTGCATATCTAGATCCAGCTTAACTTGACTTGAAATAATTTACAACGGATGCCTGTGGTGAGAATAGGACGGTTGTTAATTTAGACGGTTGTCAAAGTATTTGTACTTTGATCTTGGCGGCGGTGACGGTTGCTTGAGCAAAAGGGATTAAATGCTTAAGTCTTATTATACGCATGGTACTTTTTTATGAGAATAATTAAGGACTTAAAAATCAGAACAGGAGATTTGTCGACCTACTATAGAAAATAAGGCGAATAGACTGACATAAGTAATTATTTATATTCAAAATTATGATGATGAAATGGTTACGAATCTGTATACGTTTGCGTGCATGTGTTTATAAATAAAAAAGTTTTTGATCGTTGTTTTCTTGGATGAGCATATGGGCTACCTGATGATAAGTGGTCACCAACGCCCACAGACATTGGGAAAGTAAAAAAGGTGTTGACCATTGCTTACATCGCCAATGCGCCACCTTGGGAAGTTCCTGTAATTACACTGTCTCACTCACCCTTCAAACCAGAACACAACAATACCAAGTACTGCTGTTTTGCGGTAGAAAATCGAATCAATGGGCGGTACCCAGGCGAGCTTGCACAAAGCTTTCCCACCAAGTAGGCACAATGTGTTTTCTGGCGAATTTCGAGAATGTTCTTCATAATCAACAGATCCTCATAATTAGCATTGTACTTCGAAGTCGACTTTTAAATTGTCAGCACTAAAAACAAATCTGATACATTATCATGTCTTCAATCATCTCATAATACAAAGGTTTAGTTGTCTTATCGAAATCAATATAGGACACACTCAAGTAAAACTTCTATCATACGTTAGTATCTTATTCATAAGAAAATTGCAGTAACAGAGGTCAATATCGATCAATTATTTGAATTATTAAATAAATGCTCCAATCTACATCGTGAACAGCAAAATAACACTTTAAATGTTGGTGATTAAGTTCAAAACAGACTGGCAATCTTAGAGTTTCAATTACACGTTGACCGTTGCGTTTGTAAGGCAGTGTTTCATAAGAAAATATTGTTTTCTTTTAGGTATGCAGCTCAGATAGATTTTTCAAGAGAGTGGAGTCAACTTGGTCGGGCAGACACGGGTATTTTAACTGAAGATGTGTGAATGGAGAAGGTGTGAATTTGGTCAGGGGTTATTAAATGTCGACATGTTTTATTAAGAATATTATTAAACACAACACCGATGCATAATACAGATAAGAAATGACTAAAACTAAAAAATAAAAAATATGTATATTTTTGCTTTTACAAACATTTTTGTAGATACGTAAATATTTTACAATTATTTTTTATACATATATGAGTTCTACACTTTTTTACTTGCATATTATTAAATATATATAGATAATAAATATATTAACACAGATTAAAAATATTACTTTTAAATTTATTTAAATTATAACTCATTGTTACAATGCCTTACTTATTCGATTTCTTTGATTTGTAATAGTTATCTATTAGAAGTTGTCGTGTGCATACAAATATTTTCAATGTATCAATCAAAGATTTTCTTATCTAAAATATATAATAACCTTAGATAAAAAATGATATATCACAAAGATAGATAAATTCACTAAGTTTTTGAATTGATTATAAACACATAATAGTTGATTTAGGTTTAAGTTAAATGTTTGCAAATGAAAATTAGTGTGTGTTAGTGTAAGTTGGTGACGCGGGTTTACTTTTGTCTGTGGTGTATTTATTTGTAATATTATTTAATAACAATATGTCACAATGGACTAAGTTATAGTCTAATGATTAACTTTTATGTACATAATATCTAATGAAGAAAATTTTAACAAAACAAAAACCGACTTCATAGGAAAGACAAATTAATATGCACTAAAAAGTAAAAAAATAATTGCGTATTCTTCTATAATTTGATAATTATCTTACTATTTTCTACTCAACAATATGTAGGTACGAATGTGTTGTGTGGTTGATAATTTATTTACAATTATTGTTACTTTTGGAGTCGATGTCAGCCAAGATGGGTTTATAACTACATACGTAATTAGTTATAGGCGAGATGTGCTTGTGTCGCAAGCGCAACTTAACGAGGCGAATAAAAGTCAATTTGTAATGTGTAAGTTTTTGTTTGTTTTTAAAAGATTCCCGTATTATTATTGCTAGGTATATTATAGTGTTTCCTTAGCTGACATCGACTCCAAAAGTAACAATAATTGTAAATAAATTATCAACCACACAACACATTCGTACCTACATATTGTTGAGTAGAAAATAGTAAGATAATTATCAAATTATAGAAGAATACGCAATTATTTTTTTACTTTTTAGTGCATATTAATTTGTCTTTCCTATGAAGTCGGTTTTTGTTTTGTTAAAATTTTTATTTATTTTTCGATTTTTAGTGAATCTGAAGTACACTCACTAATTTGTAGAATATGGGTAGATCTACTAAACGTGCAGCTCATATGAGACAGCGCCGTTTATATTAGTATTTAAATATATTAATCTAAAACAGTGAAACGTAAAGAAAAATGCATTTTGGTACTTAATTAATAAATTAGTTAATATGGTTAAATGTATGAATATAAATTAACATGTTTTGATTAAATAGATTTAGTTGGTGGGGTGTTGGGCAGCCATAACATAATCAAATCGTTATTTCTAGTAATAAATAAATAAACTGTATGTTTATACATGTTGTGTTATACCATTCTTCACCATAAAATATGACGGAATGTCTGTATATTAAAAAAAGGGGAAGTATCTATATTATCCTAACTAATATTATAAATGCGAAAGTAAGTTTGTTTGTGACGCTTTCACGCCTAAACCACTACGCCGATTTAAAAAAATTCTTTCGCCAATGGAAAGCTACATTATCAGGGAGTAACATAGGCTACATTTTGTCCCCATATTCCCACGGAAACGGGAACTACTTGGGTTAAACCGCGGGAAAAACACTAGTAATTAATATATAAATATACATAAATATAACATGTATATAAGAGTACGTATACGATTCTATATATATATATATTCAAAATTTATAATTTTTAAATTGGTCTCAACTTTTAGGAGATGTTCAAATATGTTTCAATTACAAACATATACATATATACAATGCTTACATGCATAACTCATATTATAAAGAGGAAAGATTTGATTTTTTATTACGATTTAAATCAAAAACTACTCGACCGATTTTAAAAATTCTTTCACCCTTATAAAGCTACGTCTTTACCGAGTAACATAGGCTTTATTATATTTTCAAAATCTTATAGATCCCTACTTAAAATGGAGCAATGTAACCCAACGTATCAAACTGTTGCCTATAAAAGTTATTATTTCGCGTGCGCTGCGAAAACTATTGCCGGTATATAAAGAAGTGTTTTATACAATAGTACTACAATTATGTTTTATACAATAGTATTACTTGATCATAACGATGTTATGGTAGGTGAATGATAAATCTAGATAGCCTATAAAAGATTCGGCCGTGTATCGTTAATTTGCTACTAAGAATTGAAGATTTCCGTTACTTTGTCATGGATCCTATAATCCGAATCTAACCAAACTGTCATCAAACAAGCCTTGAAGTACACTCTTTCCAATAAAAAAAAATCATCGAAATCCGTTGAATAGATATCGAGTTATTCGTCTATTTGTCGCGCACATACCTCATGCAAATTTACGACTTATATGGTTTTCTCATGGATTCCACTATCAAAACTGGACCAAAAAAAAATGGGACCAATGGGAAAGCACCACCTTTCAAATAAAAAAAAAATCATCGAAATCGATTCATCCAGTCGAAAGTTATGAGGTAACAACATCAAAAAAAAAAAAAAAAAAAAACATACAGACGAATTGATAACCTCCTCCTTTTTTTGAAGTCGGTTAAAAACAGTGATGAGTGAACAATAATTATTATTATTAAGGAACTAGCTGATACCCGCGACTTCGTCCGCGTTGCTTGATATATAAACAAAGTTTTCTTATGTACGAAGGAAAAAACATCAAAAAGATAGCAAGCAAAAATATACTTTGTTTAAACATACACCACTGAAAACGCAGTGCATATACAAAAAAAAGTTTCTTGAAACTTAAATTAAATTAAAATATCGCAATTTTTTTTTTGATAATGGCCAAGTGTCTAAGAAATAAAATTTAGAAAATTTCATTGAAATCTATCGCTAGTTTTTCCGTGATGCGCGCATAACTGCAGACCTCTATCATTTTATTTATATAGATAAGAAATTTAATCAGTAACAGTGTCCCACTGCTGGGGTAAGGCCTCTTCCCCTCTTTTTGAGGAGAAGGTTTGAAGCTTATTCCACCACGCTGCTCCAATGCGGGTTGGTGGAATACACATGTGACAGAATTTTAGTGAACTTTGACACATGCCGGTTTTCTCACGATGTTTTCTTCACCGTCAAGCATGAGATGAATTATAATCACAAAATATCACTTGAAATTCAGTGGTGCTTGCCCAGGTTTGAACCCACTATCATCGGTTAAAATTCACGCGTTCTTACCACTGGGTCTTCTCGGCTTTTAAGAAATTTAATACAATACAATAAATACCGTAATATGGCCCGATTTAGCATTTGTAGCTGCGAATGAAACTATAAATCTTGGAAAGTTTAATAAATGCTTTTCTCGCAATCTTTTCTTCCATGTGTCGAATGAAATGCAGCGTCATGTGTATTCATGGACCGTCGTTGAAACAAATATTTGTAGATGTGTTCAAATAATAAAAAAAAAATCAAGTCTAAGATTTAACTTTTATGTGCATTTTTGAATACTAGCTATTACTTTCCGATAGTGTCCGATTACTTATACGTAAATATTAATGTAGATATATGTATGTATGTATGTACGTTTGTACCGAGTTTCACTCTAATCCATTACCTTTTAGTTTTAAATTTATTGAACAACATCCAAACAGACGAGCTATCAATTAATATTATTAAGATGGATTCGTACACAATTGCGTTTTGTAAAGTGATATAATCTAAGTTGAACCAAAATTTTTCTTCTAATTTTATAGAGTTTATACCACCACTACCACGACTAATGGATAATACTTAGTTTGTCAAATATTAAAATTTAGTAATTTTAATAAGTAAGTGATTACTTTTTTGATTAGATGCATCAATAGTTTACGGACCGCCTAGCGATCTTAAATTCGAAGGTTCAATGACCACAAGGGCTATTGTCGTCTAATTTACATAAGAGGATTAGTAATTCCTTAAGAACTTGGTGGTGGTTCCTTCTACCACCCACTCATCAGATATTCTGCCGCAAAAAAGCAGTACTTTGTATTGCTGTTCCGGTTTGAAGGGTGAGTGAGCCAGTGTAATTACAGGCACAAAGGACATGACATCTTAGTTCCCAAGGTTGGTGGCACATTGGCGATGTAAGCGGTGGTTAACGTTTCTTACAATACCATTGTCTATGGGCGTTGGTGACCACTTACCATTAGGTGACCCATATGCTCGTCCACCTTCCTATACAATAAACAAAAAAGAAATGGGCATCGCTCTTTGATCATTTCATACATTAATACTTTAGAATCGCACGTGATGTATGAATTAAAATGCAAAATCGATATGCGATCAATAGCGGGCTAATCCTAGTAATACCATATAATATGGTGGATGTGAAAGCGAGTGTAGTCATGGTCAGTGGTCCATTCCTTCAACCATGTCCGTTCATCATATTTTTTTAAGGTCCTCCAGACCGATTTCGTCCACGGCGGCCAATCTCAAGAGAGATTAGCCAACTGCGCAGGAGATATTATAGTGTACAAGTGTGTGCGCAAACACAGGAGCACTCTCTTTTCCTTGGCTCTCATAATCCGATGGGACGGCAATCCGACACGACCGGAAAGAGTTCAGGCGCAGGACCAACGGCTTAACATGCTTTCCGAGGCACGGGAGTGTTCACACTACAAACTTCCAGACTCCGGGCTGCTACTGAGAATTTTCTGAAAGAAAACCCCAATAACTATTTATTAGCACGACCTGGGAATTGAACCCAGGACCACCGAGTCTGCGGCCTTATATCAAGCCACTAGACCAACGAGGCAGTCAATTCAGTTCATCATTAATGTGCGCCATTTCGGGCACTTGTGCTTGTGACTACACCGGTGCAGAACGACATATTTATTATCGTTTTATTCAACTTTTTTCCTTCTTCGTACCTTATTTATATTATGAAGAGGTTGCTGTCGTTTCAGTAATAAATAAACAGTTATGAAATTTAAATTATTAATTAAAATATTACGACGTATTTGTTTACAATATCGTTAAGTATTTGATGTGATTTCTTTATCTTTAAAACATGTATGTATTAAATAATTTCGTTGTCAACCAATCGTCTAAAGATAGTAGGATTTTATTATCTAATCTTACATGTTTCGACTTAGAATTCGAGGATTTTTATCCACTGCTGACCGAAACACTTACATAGTATATACATATAGACTGTAAAACAAATAAATTAATAAAAATGTCATCGAAAACGAGGTCATTAAAAGTTTGCTCATCAAAAACAGCCGCTTCGGATGGTAAGTGAATAAATATTTTGTACGTAAATAAAACCTCCTTAGATGGTATAGTGATTGTGATATTTAATTCGAAAAAAAAGGAATGAATTTTCACTAGAAAATAAATGATTGAAATTTGTTGGAATGAATAGTCATGAATTTTTAGTGAATGAAATTTTAGAATCTTTGAGATAGTTTGCTTTGAGGATAATATCAGATTTATTGGTTCGTCTAACGCTTTATCTTCTCATGTAAATTTTATTATATTTATCTTTTATTTTATCAATATAAAAGTATTTGAGGTAAAGGCATATTTCTGTTTCTCGTTAAATGTGACATATTAAATATTTTCATTAGTATTATTGTGTTCTTATTTTAAAATAGCTAAAGATATTATCACTGCGTTGATATTCTAGTTTAGAAACATTTATTTTTCTTTTTTTAAGTTTTAACTTACTTGGCTAAACGATGTAAGATCGTTAAGAAGATGTACAGACAGAGAAATGCAAGCTACATTTTTATATAAGCGAGATTATTTTCTCCCGATGAAGATAAATTGAATGTACATTATTTTTCTTAGGAAATCCCCATAATAATATATTTTATATTAGTATACTCTTATTCTAGATTATTAATAAAATCTGATATTATCTAACACTCTCAATCATGATAAATATGAGTTGGACGTAATATTGTTGGTGGTTTAATGTCCTTTTATTCGATTTGTAAATATATATTTTGTCCTAAAATAGCAGCTACTTACTAATTTGAAATTTAGTTGTAAATCAATTTACCATAATTGGCGCATCATTGTATATGTTTCATGTAACTGGCTTTACACTAGGCTTCACCTGTAAAACATAAAAATCCAAACTACTGCTCTTTGGCAGTGCAGTAATTGATGAGTTTCCCACCCACATAAAAAAAAAAATCATTTGTTTACAATTTATGTACTTTTTATTAGACTGTAAAGTATTTTTAGCCGCATATATCAGATAAAATCTACATATGGAAATATTTAATGAAATAATTGAAGAATATAAAATATATTTAACATTTGTTCGACAGCCGAACAAATTTCAAAGCTCCGAGCGTCTCAATCACCCATCGCTATTGCTGTACAACGCTGTCCGACCTGGTCATCATTGGAACCACTCCGCTTCAAACGCTACTGGGACAACGACTCAAATGGAGTTCTACTCAATACAGGACAAACAGGTAACAGATTTATTTTCAATTCGATGACGTATTCAAGCATTACACAGTTGTCTGGGATATTCTATAAAATATAATTCACTCAATTTATCATTGAATCTAATGCCCAATCTATTTAGATATCAGATCCAAGTAAATTATTGTATATTTTAGTATGACAAACCCTTATCTACATGAACATTTCGTTGAAAATATTATTGGTATTTCAAAATATATTGGTGTTCTGATCAGTTTTGGCCAACTAGTTGCGAAAAAAGAAATTCATCCTCAAAGGTTGGGATAGCAATACGACACAACCGGGGCGAGAAAAAACGTAGGCAATATTAATTCCTAATACTCTTGAAATGGTTAAACTTTAGCGCTTTCCTGACAGTGCCACCTTCTGATCGCCGTGTTGTTGCTTAGAAATTCTTGACAGAAAAAATCAATAGCGTAGTTGACAATAATTGGAAGGATCTAATTCGATGTAAATTCATTATCATTATCATCGATGTCTATCGGTCTTATTAAATATTTTTACTCTAAATAATATATTTTTAGTACTTACTCCATTGATTATACAAAACTAAACTTTAAAATATTCAATGCCTTATTCTTTAGATATATCTCTTTTATATTTATATAATGATATACTACATAAAAGGAAAATTAATCAAGAAGCTAGATAAAAAGTTGTTTACATACTCATAGAAAACTGTGAGCCTGTTCCAAGCAAAGCTATAAGAGATTAAGTCATAAAAATTGTTATAAACAAAACAAAAACCGACTTCATAAGAAAAACAAATTAATATGCACTAAAAAGTAAAAAAATAATTGCGTATTCTTCTATAATTTGTTAAATAACTAACTATTTTCTACTCATGAATATGTAGATACGAATCTGTTGTGTGGTTGATAATGTATTTACAATTATTGTTACTTTTGGAGTCGATGTCAGCCAAGGTGGGTTTATAACTACATACATAGTTAGTTATAGGTGAGATGTGATTGTGTCGCACGCGCAACTTTACGAGGCGAATGAAAGTCAATCTGTAATGTGTATGTTTTTGTTTGTTTTTAGAAGATTCCCGTATTGCTAGGTATATTAAGTGTTTCCTTAGCTGACATCGACTCCAAAAATAACAATAATTGTAAATACATTATCAACCACACAACAGATTCGTATCTACATATTCATGAGTAGAAAATAGTTAGTTATTTAACAAATTATAGAAGAATACGCAATTATTTTTTTACTTTTTAGTGCATATTAATTTGTTTTTCTTATGAAGTCGGTTTTTGTTTTGTTAAAATTTTTATTTATTTTTCGATTTTTAGTGAATCTGAAGTATACTCATAGTACGAGAGCCCACGACCAAAACCATGTCTCATAGCAATACGGCAAAAACCCTATAAAATCGTTAGATTGTATGATTCTGAACCCGACTAGGTGTGTAGTAACGGTCGAAAGTGTAGCAACTGCGTGGCAGGCCATTTCTGCTGTGTCAAAAAAAAAAGACAGTCGGTATTATAGCAATACGTCTGATAGTGAAAATGTACATAGATTTTATAATTGTGTTACGAAAAAGTTTGTTTTCAGACATTATGCGCGTAGCATATAGCCTGAGCGCATTTTTGAAAATGTCAACAAATTTAGCCGACCTGTATCATAGCAATACGGATATATTTTTTTTTCAACTTTTCGTATTGCTGCCATGATTACCAAAAACCTGTTTTCAGACACTTTAAGTGTAGCATATATATGTCTGATAGAGAAGGTGCTACACTTAATTTGTCTGATATAAATTTTTTGCACATGTGGACAACTTATTTTATCATGTCCAACAATTTTCAGACATATTGCTATGATACCGATCGGTAAAATTTGTTAACATTTTCAAAACGGACTTAAAATTTAATGCGTTCACATTTCCGTCTGAAAATTGTTTTGTTCGCATCAAATAACCAAAATTTACTAATAAAAAAGATTTTCAGACGTATTGCTATGAGACATTTTTTTGTATCATTTTTAATTTTTTTAAGTGATTTTACGGGTTTGCGCTACACCACTAACGTCTGAAAAATATGTTTCCGGTATCTCAGAACTATCATTCAACTACAGTCTGCAAATCAGACATATTGCTATGATGCAGTTCGGTAAAATTCTTTGACAATTTTGAAAATTCGGTCAGATCAAACGCTACGCGGAAAATGTCTGATATTGTTATTTTCGAGTTCAGGATAATCGTATCTATCGATTTGATGCGGTTTTGGCCGTATTGCTATGAGACAAAAATTTTGGTCGTGGGCTCTCGTACTATCACTAATTTGTAGAATATGGGTAGACCTACTAAACGTGCAGCTCATATGAGACAGCGCCGTTTATATTATTATTTAAATATATTAATCTTAAACAGTAAAACGTAAAGAAAAATGCATTTTGGTACTTAATTAATAAATATTAGTTAATATGGTTAAATGTATGAATATCAATTAACACGTTTTGATTAAATAGATTTAGTTGGTGGGGTGTTGGGCAGCCATAACATAATCAAATAATTATTTCTAGTAATAATTAAATAAACTGTATGTTTATAGATGTTGTGTTATACCATTCTTCGACATAAAATATGACGGAATGTCTGTATATTAAAAAAAGGGGAAGTATCTGTATTATCCTAACTAATATTATAAATGCGAAAGTAAGTCTGTTGTGACGCTTTCACGCATAAACTACTAAGCCGATTTAAAAAAATCTTTCGCCAATGGAAAGCTACATTATCAGGGAGTAACATAGGCTACATTTTGTCCCCATATTCCCACGGGAACGGGAACTACTTGGGTTAAACCGCGAGAAAAACACTAGTAATTAATATTATATAAATATAACATGTATATATAAGAGTACTTATACGATTCTATATATATATATATAATTTTCGAAATTGGTCTCAACTTTTAGGAGATGTTCAAATATGTTTCAATTACAAACATATACATATATACAATGCTTACATGCATAACTCATATTTTAAAGCGGAAAGATTTGATTTTTGTTTGATTTTGTATTACGATTTAACTCAAAAACTACTCGACCGATTTTAAAAATTTTTTCACCCTTAGAAAGCTACGTCTTTACCGAGTAATATAGGCTTTATTACATTTTCAAAAACTTATAGATCTCTACTTAAAATGGAGCAATGTAACCCAAACGTATGAAACTGTTGCCTATAAAAGTTATTATTTCGCGTGCGCTGCGAAAACTATTGACGGTATATAAAGAAGTGTTTTATACAATATTACTAGAATTACTTTATCATAACGATGTTATGGTAGGTGAATGATAAATCTAGATAGCCTATAAAAGATTCGGCCGCGTATCGTTAATTGTCTACGAAGAATTGAATATTTCCGTTACTTTGTCATGGATCCTATAATCAGAATCTAACCAAACTATCACCAAATAACCCTTGAAGTATACTCTTTCAAATAAATAAAAAATCATCGAAATCGGTTGGCGCGCTATTGAGTTATTCGTCCATTTGTCGCGCACATACCTCATGCAAATTTACGACTTATATGGTTTTCTCATGGATTCCACTGTCAAACCTGGACCAAAAAAAAATGGGACCCCATGGGAAGCAACTCCTTTCAAATAAAAAAAAAATCATCAAAATCGATTCACCCAGTAGAAAGTTATGAGGTAACAAACACAAAAAAAAAAAAAAAAAAAAAAAAAAAAAAAAAAACATACAGACGAATTGATAACCTCCTCCTTTTTTTGAAGTCGGTTAAAAAGCAAGACATCGCGGTGTTTGAGGAGCTGGTCAAATCTCGAATGATTAATCCAATTTCGTTTCTACGATAGTATTACAAAGATGAAAACTTGTATGAGTAATAATAATAGTTAGTAATCCACCAGAATAGAAGAAAAATGTCTTTACCACTCACAAATGATGTGCCAAGAAACTCACCAGAATTGATGTTTATACATGTGAGCTCTCAGGCCTAGTTAGCCTCTACCCAGTAACCGAAGTCACGCACACTTTAACGCTCTTATAGCCGAATACTGAAACGTCTTTCAAATATGAAGTGGGACTTAATTATTTGGAACGCCATTAATTTCAAATTTCGCATACAAAATTTTGAAATTAATGACGTTCCAAATAATTAAGTCCCACTTTATTTTGAATGAAGTTTCAGTATTCGGCCGTTACAATAACAAATCTTACGCTGTCGTCATCTGACGCTCAAAATCTTACGCTGACTTAACTGAAGCTCGAAGTCTCAGTTAATTGCTAAGATTATTGCACATCAAAAGCAAATAAACGAATTATTAAAGTTAAGTACACATAAAGTAGGTAGTGCACTGGTTGAGGATATTGCTTTAAGCGATCTCTTACAGATAACCTTTATCAAAGATATATTCTTAATACATATAAATAATTACATTCTGATATATTTGCAAAATGTTTAGGTAAGCCATTTATCCGTTTTCAATGTCCTATATATGCCTATTATACAATCACACCTAAACCAAATCATCGTTAATGCTACATTGCTAGATGTCCGTGCCTTCAATTACTTTATTAAATCAAAGCTCAATTGCTCCGCTCTGATACACGTGATGTTCGATGGACCTAAGTCGCCACGATACCATTATATTAACATTTATCTAGACATTCGAAGTGATGCATGGATAACATCAAATCTTATAAAATTAAATAATCAATTATTGTGTATATGCAGGATTATTTGTAAAGACCCAGCAACTTCGCAAGACTAGATAGCTAACACCATAAGTAACAACTTTTGTTATACTACTTTTCATAATTTGTTAGATTTTATTTCCATACAAAAATTAATATTCATTTAATTTCCTGCTTGAACGTTTATAAATCTACGTAAAGATCAACGTCCTTTCGTTTATGAATGAAATATAGACCTACAAATTGTCATGACAGTACAACAAAAACTTGTAAAATCATTTTATTTTTTCATGTATTAAGTTATGTCCGAAGTCGTAGAACAAAAGTTGTTGCTTATGATGTTAGCTAACTAGTTCTGCGAGGTTGCTGGGTCTTTATAAATAACCCTGTATAATTGATCTCGGAAACGACTCGTCGTGTCCAGGGCACCGTGTGCGCACCGGTCATCGGAGTACCTACTAAAAATTTTAAATTAATAATAAGGAAGTATCCATCATTTTAATATTGGATTATCCCTAATAAATCGAATTTACAAACGAATCCGCTTTGAAGCTAAATTCGATGACCCCGACTATTGCCACCAAAACGACCTCTATTTACTTATCAATAAAATTCATGGTCGTAAATATAGGTAAACGTATACATACGTCAATAGATAAAAGTAAAGCACGTGCTATTCAATACTTCACTATTTCAAGCATCTTGGCATGTTTATCAGGACACGTCAAAAATGGATTTAAGGGAGCTTGTTATCGTCTTATTGTTAACGTATTATGACGATTGTGTTTATCATAACGTAATAAACACATTCCAATACGATTGTCGTATTATGTAAGCAATTCAATTTTATAGTTTGATGTCTGTTTTATTTTAAGGAATTACTATTTAACCGTCCAATTGAGCGTACAACTTGAGTTATGAGTTGGAACGGCAATTGTAAAAAAATATATATTTAAAATTTTATTCAACAAAGTTGCCTTTATTCGCATTTATAAGATTAAATTTTTCTTTACATTGTGAGGATAAAACGCTGTTTATATATTTACATAACAGGAAAAACCTTTAAATTTCGTGTTAAATATTTACTTTGTTTCTGTAAAGAAAATTTACAAAGCTATTTGTGTTTTAGAAATAAAGTAAATAAACATTATCAATTATAGAAACACAAATTAATATATATAATTGGGCGTAAGGCTCTGTGCAAGTCCGCCTGGGTAGGTACCACCCACTCATCGTAATCGACAACAATAGTTATTACCGTGTAGTTATTGTTGTGTTCCGGTTTGAAGTATGTATTGAGTAATCCAGTGTAACTTCAGGCACATGGGTCATAACATCTTTGTTCCAAAGTTAGATGGAACATTGATGATACAGTAGAGATGGCTAATGTTTATTTGTAGTGCCAATGTCAATGGTGAAAACTTATCATGTGTCAGTCTGCATACCTATTTTTTAGATATTATTATTTTTATTTATTCCAGCGTATTTTACACTGGATTCGCCAACACGGCCCCGTTTAAGCGGGGGACCACTTATTGGCGACTATATCTTTGAACAGATGCACTTTCATTGGTCGGTTGATGATTTCACTGGATGCGAACACGTACTGGATGGGCATGGGTAAGTTTTTTAAATATATTTTATGAAGACTGGTTAGGAAATTATCAGTTGGTGATAAAATTAGTCAACGCCGAGAAACCCTTTATCACTACTAAAATTTTGACAGGAAACATACATACCAGCAGATTCCAGTTTTTGATGATTATTATAAAACCTTAAAAAATGCAACCTGCTTCCATATTTAAATATAACTCAAATTTAAGAAGTACATATGCATTTTTCAGTTATGCTGCAGAGTGTCACCTAGTCCACTACAACAGTAAATACGAATCTTTAGAAGCAGCAGTCGAACACGCGGATGGGTTGGCCGTTGTTGGCTATTTATTGGAAGCAGCTGACGCACCAAATCCAAGTTTTGATATGTTTGTAGAAGGATTGGAACAAATTAGAAAGCCAGAACATAGCGTGGTCGTCTCTGCGGGTTTGTGTGATTTATTTTATTAAGAGGCAATATCATACACGTATATTTTAACCCGGGCAAGCATTACTGTTTTTATATTATGTTTATTATATATTCATGTGTCGGATATAATTCTGTCACAAGTGTATCCACCAACTGGCATTAAAGCAGCCTGGTGGAAGCTTCAAGCCTTCTGCGAAGATGATATGAGGTTTTTGCCCAACATTGGATCATATAATGGCAGTTTATTGATTTTAAGAAGCAATCAAAACATTATGTTATTATTGTATTTCTTAGTAAGGGTAGATCAAAAATAAACATCAGGTAAATTGAGATGGTAAAGGTGATATAGCTCTTCAAAGAATTTGTTGAAAAATGAGCCTTAACATATGAGGAATTAGGTAGAAATAACAATTCACACGTGCATGCTTTTTATTTTCTGACATTGAAACGTCTAAGCGTGAAAGAAAATCGTTCTACGTCAGAAATGTGACACTAAGCGTTGTACCCAAATTTGAACTGAAATGCTTCCAACTCCTCTTAAGACCTGTCAGATGGAGTATAATTTGTAATATTTTTTATTGTATGGGTTGGCGGGCAAGCATTTGGGCCACCTGGTGGTAAGTAGTCACTAAGGCTCATAGATAATGGCATTGTAAGAAATGTTAATCATCGCTTACGTCGCCAATGCGTCACCAACCATGGGAACTAAGATGTTATGTCCCTTATGAAATATTTGTTTTTTTTTTAAATAAGGAATTGGAATTCCCTTTAATCATTAGTTGCTATTTCATGATACCGCTTCATAATTAAATAAACTTTATCTTTATCTTAATGATTTAGTTGATTTTAATTGTATTACACTAGCAATATCTATAAAAATTTTATCGATCGATTTAAAAAATAAGGTCTATCTTATCATTGAGGCGTCAATATTATTTCTCTGATTATATACTATACTATACTATATTATAAATAATAAAGGGAGTTTGTTCTTACGTTTTATTGTCTTAAGTAGTCAAATGATAATTACATTATTATAACGTGATCCAGACCGACTTGGCCCACGGCGGCCAATCTCGAGATTAGCAAACTGTGCTGGAGATATTACTGTGCACAAGTGTGTGCGCAAACACAGGTGAACTCTCTATTCCCTAGCTCTCATAATCCGATGGGACGGCAATCGACACGACCGGAAAGAGTTCAGGCGCAGGACCAACGGCTTAACCTGCTTTCCGAGGCATGATAGTGTACACTCTTCCACCTTCCAAACTCCGGGCTGGTACTGAGAATTCTGACAGAAAATAACATTTTATTCCCGACCTGGGAATTGAATCCAGGACCATCGAGTCTGCGGCCTTATATCTAGCAACTAGACCAACGAGGCAGACGACTTTACATAATTATATTTATATAATGTAGTCATCTTCAAACAAAATATAATCATCCTCAAAGTAATTTTGTTATTAATTTATCGTCTTGTGAATTTTCTCGTTGTTGTGAATTAAAAGTTATTTTTACCCATCTTATACTAAAGACAAGAACATCATTAAAATAATATACTCTATTTTATTTCTTTCAATAAGGCCCTTATAAGCACTTTAGAATAAATATATTGCACGTTTCTTATAGCTCAATAGTTACTACTATAGTATATGTACAAATTAATTTTAAATATCATTCACAAATAAAAAGTATGGTGATTTCACAATATTTGTCTCTTTTTAATTGGCTATTTGCGAGTTACCAGCCATTTTATTAATTTAAATACCTATTTCATGTGCATAATTCGAATAGGTTTTAGGGTTAAAATAGAGGACTTTGAAAGACTTTCATCACAGACTGTATTCCACGCTGGCGGAGCCGCGGTTTTTGCTAAAGACGAATATATTTAAAATTAAATAATTATTATCTTTGATCCACAGAAAAAAAGCAGAGATGGCCCAGTGGCTACAACGCGTGAATCTTAACCGATGATCGTGGGTTCAAGCCCGGGCAAGCACCACTGAATTTTCAAGTGCTTAATTTGTGTTTATAATTCATCTCGTGCTTGACGGTGAAGGAAAACATCGTGAGGAAACCTGCATATGTCAAATTTCACTCAAATTCTGCCACATGTGTATTCCACCAACCCGCATTGGAGCAGCGTGGTGGAATAAGCTCCAAAACCTTCTCCCCAAAAAGGAGAAGAGGCCTTAGCTCAGCAGTGGGACATTCATAGACTGTTACTTACTTTACTTACAGAATCATTAGCTTGGATGAACAGAGAAGACGTAACGTCGGGGAGCTACGTGACATACAAGGGTTCACTAACAACGCCACCCTACACTGAATGCGTCACTTGGATAATATATGAGAAACCTGTGCAAATTGGAACAGAACAGGTAAGATTCGTGAGGAATATATTGTAAAACCATATAATCTTCGATATAAACATTATATGCTGTATATAATTGATAACGGTATACCTGACTAACATCTTATATGATAGTAAAAAAGTGGTTGAGTTTGTATTAAAATTCTTTATTTTTGAAGAAAGCTATGAAAACTTAGTAATTTTGAATTGTAAAGGGACCGAAGCCGCGGGTAAAGCCCTTGTAAGTAAGTACAGGTACAAGGGACATAATATCTTAGTTCCCAAGGGTGGTGTCGCATTGGTGATGTAAGAAATGATGAATATTTCTTAATTAATAAAATTCGCCTTAATTCAAAAATTTGATTTTATAAATGATTTATTGTTGTAAATAATGATGGACGAACTCATTCATATTTGAACTCGTAAACTGTAATTAAGATCAAGTAGCCACTACCAAGTCTATATGCCCATCTTAATCATAGTTTACGAGCTTAAAGTCAAATTCAAAGGCATAACGATAAATACGTTACAATTATTTGACGTGCCGGTTGGCGTGATTGGTAGATACCCTGCATTTCGCGCCGCAGGTCGTGGGTTCGATTCCCACCCAGGACAGACATTTGTGTGCATGAACATGTCTGTTTGTCCTGAGTCTGGTTGTAATTATCTATATAAGTATGTATTTACAAAATACAAAGTAGTACATGTAGTATATCAGTTGTCTGGTTTCCATAGTACGAGCTCTGCTTAGTTTGGGATCAGATGACAGTGTGTGAATAATGTCCCAGGATATTTATTAACCTAATCACAAACTATCTACCCGTCCCGAATTCGCACGGATTAAATAATAAATTCACCTCGTGCTATTTGTTAAACTAAATATTCCGAGATGAGCCAGTGGTCAAAACTCTGGAATCTTAAACGATGATCGCGAGTTAAAACCCAGGTGAGCACCACTGAATATTCATCTGCTTAATTTTGTGTTTATAACTCATTTTGTGCTTGGCGGTGAAAGAAAAAATTCGTGAGAAAACCTACATGTTCATTGAAATTTGCTATTAAAAGGTCCACCAACCCGCACTAGAGCAATGTGGTCACTCGAGAGAGAGACCATAGCCCAGTAGTAGGACATTCTCAGGGTGTTTCTTTAATTAACTTTTAACGTTAAACATTAAAATAGTTTCTGTTAATCTTAAAAGCATACACCTAATGATTTTATTAACTTTTATGCTGAAAGTTTTGAGGTTTACATGGTTAGGTCTACAGTCTTAGGTCTAAGTTTCAAACAAAGTTTGTATTTATCATTTATTTGTGACAACGTTCGTAGTCAATTTTCTCTCTGACTACATCAACCTATATTATTAAACAACATATAACAAAAAATAAACCATATTAAAAAAAATAATGATATAAATATAAGTTTACGGAAAAACAAACAAACAAAACCTCCTTATAATATAGGTATTATATGCTACTTTGAAGTACAGATCCAATGACCCGCTCAAATTGAGAGGATCATAATTTAATTAGCCTTCAGACCCTACTACAAAATTTTACTCGTTATCTTTTATATAAACGTAATAATACATGAAAGCTTAAATTTTAACCGTAAATTATTAGCTTTTCATATTAACGTGATTTATTTAAGACATTCCCTCTACGGACTCATGTTAATAAATTAATTTCAGATCTATACAAATAAATTAAATTAAAGTGTTCGTTTGTGATTGAAACTCCCTCTTTTTAAGTTCCCAAAACTAAAACAATGCTTGTTTTATTTTTGTCTGTCCGTGTGACTGTTTGTCCGATGTAATCTACAAAATAGCAAATAATTATAAATGTAACTAAGTTCGTGATAAATTAATCTCTTATAGCGAGACGAACGAGCCTGTTTATATTGTTGTAACTTTTTTAATATGACGCAGGTGTTGAAAGTTCGAGCAGTTTCTGATTATTTTTCGGTAAAATACAAATGTTAATAAGAATTGTTGTGTATGCGCTAGTGTCGCGAACTGATAGTTCGATTTAAAAACAAACTTTTAACCTTAGATAGATTATTTATAAAAATACTAATTTGTAATAATTTAATGGGAAGGAACTGACTTCTGACGCACGGGTGACACCAGTTCAAGAGTCAGGGCTACTTTTTATAATATGTATGTAATGGATAACAATAAAGTATTATTATTATTATTATTGAAAAATATATACATGGTCCGGGAGATACTGACACAAAATTTCAGGTCATTTGTACCAGTATAGCGAATCTTCGGGGGTCTAGTTACGTAATGACAAAAAGGAAAACGATGGTCATAGCGCATTAAAATTGATAAAAAAGATTTTATTTAAATAAAAAAGGTTTTATTAACGTAATATAAAAATACTAGAATATACAACTTGAACATAGTTATCGATTTTCATGCCACCTAGAACTAGCTTCACGATGTAGAATTCAGGTGTCGGTGTGCGCGCGCATCGTAAAAATTCACTCTCATCAGTTTTCTCCATCGCACCAAAAGAAGTATAACTTCAAAAAGAAGTAGGCGGTAACGTAATGCCATACTCCTCCACCGACGAAGAACATTAATTTATTTATGAACATTATTAAGTTAATTCAAACAAATTCAAAAAACAATTCGACCATTTGTACCAGGCTAATTTTTGCACGGCTAAGCATGGTCGAGTAGCTATCACGAAAATCAAAGTGCAATACTTTTCCGACGGTTCCAATTGGCCGCCACACTGCAAAGTAATGTTTTTTTTTACGCTAAACGTTTTGTACCATGTAAGTTTTACCAGTTCTTCCATAAATAGAACCTGTGGAGGTATGTCATTATCAGCCTGATGAAGTGATGAGGTGGCGAATGTGTACAATATTTTTTCAAAATTGACTTTGTTCCATGAGCACTCCCGCAAGCCTCGTTGCACGCTTTCCAGTAATTGACATATTGGCTATTTCTTTTGTTTTATTTTGTACAAAAAACATAAAAAAGACAAAAAAAATTCAACCCGCTGAGTTTCTTTCGCCGGTTCTTCTCAGGGCTGGGTGTATCTTTTCCGAACCGGCAGTAGTTTCCAGTTTGACAATCAATAAGTAAGTAATACTTCAATATTGAATAAAGTATTTTGTATTTGAATTTGAATCATAGTATTTATTGTATACAGCTTGTATTTAAATAAGACAATCAGTGTCTATTAATTGTATCTAATACAACAACAAAAATCAATAAAATATACTCAACGGAATTGAGTATTTGAAATAATATAAGCTTGGCAAGCAGGGAGTTGACCTTTTTGCTTTTAAAACACACGAGTAGCCAGCCGATAATTTTATTAAGTAATTCGATTTATATCTACTGAAAAATAACCGGCAAAATATAAAGATACATTTTTTTAAACTGCGACATAGCTTAAAAATACGCGCATCGTCCGTAACTTAATTAAGTAATTAAAACATTTCAGACGATGCTCAAATATTCAACACACATTTTACTAAAAATGTATCGAAAAAAGTCGACCATTTTCCGTTAATAAAAATTCATCTCTGTAAGTTCTACCGATAAGCGTCAGCAGTACTGTTCTGTCATAAGTCATTTCATTAGTCATCCGTGAAATTTTGATAACCGACTTGTGATATACTATTTTGATGCTTTACTCTTAAAAAGTTTTAATGATTAAGGTCAATGTCGCATATCACTTTCTAATATTTACGGCTGATTTCTGCGGTGATTTTCGAGTTTGTTCTCACAGAATTATAGCCCTACAGGGTCGGATCAACAAGTCTGACTTCATAGGCATTGCATGTCTCGGGTCCCCTTTATAACTTAAAAAAAAATCTAATAAAACGCAATTTTATTCATAATTAAGATGATTCAACTATATAGTTCGATTTAACTATATTTAATGTATGCCATCATCCTATTGAAATAGAAGAGATATTTCAAAAATATAATCAACCATTTAATACCCACCCTAGTCAACATGGCCATCTAGTCTATACTAATGGGTAATACGGCTCTGATATTTATTACGTTTGAATCATTTCTATTTATAACTATATGAAAACTATTTTGGCTTCTTGTGGGCACACTTGGGAATGATTTATATAACTTAATAGTCTCGTTCTCCCTTGAGAACGGCCATCGTTGCCGGAATCGTTGGCGAGATCATCATTATCACATTACAGTTCGGACGAAAAGATTGTATTACGAGCATATAAGTCACTTGGTGGTACAGCTTTGTGTAAGCTCGTCTGGATAGGTACCACCCACTCATCAGTTATTCTACCGCGAAACAGCAGTACTTGCTATTGTTGTGGTCCGGTGTCGGAGTAAGTGTAATTACAGGCATACATCTTAGTTGCCAAGGTTGGTGGCGCATTGGTGATGTAAGTGATGGTTTACATCTCTTACAATGCTAATGTATATGTGCGTTGGTGACCACTTACCATCAGGTGGCCCATATGCTCGTCCGCCTTCCAATGAAATAAAAAAAAAAACAAGCTATCAAGTGTTCGGGAGAAAAAATAGTTTTTCATGTCGTAAGAATATATTTAAAAAAAAGGAATAAAATAAGTAACAGACTGTTAATATCCTGGGCTATCACATTTTTGAAGAAGAGAGATTTTTGAATTGGTGAATAAACATAAGGAAGATTTTTATCCAGCACATAGATAACGATATTTTACTTAATCGAGTTTGACATGAGAAAACACAAATTAAGCAAAATATAAGTTCAGTTGTTCTTTCCCGGTTTTGAACTCGTAACCTCCGGTTAGGATTAACATGTCCTAGTCACTAAGCAATCTCGGCTCATATAATCAAATATAAATATTATGATGAAATATGTATCGATGTGTAACACAAATGGCCGAATACTGAAACGTCATTCAAATATTAAGTGGGACTTAATTATTTGTAACGCCAAAAATTTCAAATTTATTATGCGAAAATTTAAATTAACGGCGTCTCAAATAATTAAGTTCCACTTCATATTTGATTGACGTTCCAATATTCGGCCGAAAGTTTGTCTTATCAGTATGTTATCTTTCGCCGGTTCTTCTCAGGTCAGGGTACCTTCTATCAATAAAATGTAGTGATTCAATGTCGAATAAAGGTTTGGGGGTGATCACCATTGGAAAGGGAGGATCCTCCGGCCAGACGGGTGTTGTGTCTGTTGGGTGGGCTATAACTGCCGCCCCCGGTTGTTGTCGGGTTCTTGTATTTATGTTCAATCGCTCTGATAACTTTAATATCGCGATGTAGGATACGTCTTTACATAGTTCGTATGTGGCGAAATAGATGTCGCTACAAAGGAATTTACTATGCCTTTTGTTTCATTCGTTATTTTTAAATATTTTTGGTTTTTTATTTACAGAAAATATTTAATATTAGTAAATAGACAGTCCATGTACTAATATTAAATATTATATGTTATATTTATTTTTGTTAACCCTTGCGCTACCCGGACACTTAAATATTATTTTTGCGACTTTTCAATAAAAGATAGATATGTGTTTGCAACCTATAATGTCCGACAGCCAGAGCTCTGACGGAGAACATTTAGAGCTGATAGATAAAGTAAGAATTTTAGTGACATTATCGACTCGATTATAAGATCAAATTTAGTATAATGTATTAAATCTTGCTAATCATGATAATTAACACATATTATTATGTATGACAAAAATTCAAGCTCCTTAAATATCATAATATTAACTGAAAATAAGTTTCATTTATTATGTTTGAAATTAATTTTCTTTCATTTTTCATCTGTTTAGGTAATCATAAAAATGTGAGTGAAAATCGTCCCACGGTTTCTTTTACCGTAGTTAAATTTCGAATTATTTTTATCACATTCTAGTATATTATCATGAAAGCAATTTTTTGCCTTGTTTAATAGCTTAAATTCTTATATATGATATTAGAAAATTCATCTTATTTTTTTATTCGTTATTACGAAAATTACAATATTAATAATAGTAAATATGAACACCTAATAAGTCACAAGAATTTAATTTAAAAAAAATCATACAAGTAAATTAGTGACTTATTATTAGGACACGTTTCAGTGTCATTGGATTAGTTTGTCTATAAAATTATAGCTTTTCCACTTATAAGAATTTTGTATCAAGAAATATATTTATAATAAGGCGTAATATTCAGTAATAGTTTCTATAGATGACAGAAGGCGTGATAGTAATAGTCCAGAAGTCGCCATTGCTGCACCAAGTTCAGATATCATAATTATTTACTAATTGCACTTGATGAATATTATATAAAAAAAAGATTAAAATGTTTAACTATTTTTATTTAATACAGCACTTAAGCAGTTTTGATACTTTTATTCAGTTCCTTATGTTAACAAATTGCTTTGCTAATAAACACGTTTATTTCACAGCTGGGGCTCTTAAGACAATTGGAGGGAGCGGACAGCGTACCAATTGAAAGAAACGTGAGGCCTACACAGCGGCATCCGCCCGGACATTCTGTTATATACGTGAAACAGTTCAAAGCTAAACTCTGACGGTTTTATGACGATCAAAATAAACTATTACTACTTACTTGACTTACTTTCCTTTTCCTTTATTTACTTATAAAAAGATGACCAGCGACTGTGTTGGACTGCAGTTGAAACAAAAGGCGGAATTAATGCCTAGGCATTCTTTGCCAGTCAACCAAGACCCAAGATTTTTTTTTTGTCATAGATCACTTTCAAAATGAAAAAAAAGGTGAGCGACATTTACTTGTACTTACTATCGCTGACCTTTTTTTTTCAATTAATATTCTGCCTTCATTGATAGGTGAAGTAAGCCAACTTTTTAGCTCTTCACTATCGAAAGCAAATGAGTTTTCGTGGACCCCCGCTTCCACCTGGACCACTTTAGGAACCAAGGCCTTAGACGAAACTAAAATCCGTGAAGGCGGTAATTAGAAAATTATATCATTAACAATAGGTTATATCTACACATACATAAAACTAAAATATATAAAACAACAAAAGACAAAATTGAACCTGTTCGATGTCTATACAATACATAATATTATAATGACATAAAAACAATGTAAAAGTCGTTTTTCCATCCGATATCTTGACACACTCTATAACAAAGTGACATGACGTGTAGCAACAGCAAAAGGATAGTCACTTACGTCACAGAGTAACAATGATAGAGTTGAATGAGGTTCTAATCACGTAAAATGATCATCACGTATTGAGCAACTGTCACTAGACATACGGCCGAATACTGAAACATGATTCAAATATTAAGTGCAACTTTATAATATAATAACACGCCGTTAATTTTTAATTTCGCATTCTAAATTTTAAATTAACGACGTCTCAAATAATTAAGTTCCACTTAATATTTGAATGACTTTTCAGTGTTCGGCCGTTAGTCTAAAAGTACATTAAAGATGTTGCGGCATTTAGAAATTATAATTAAGTAAAAAGACTCAATTATTGATAAAAACTATTACTTGTCTTAACTTATCTTTGTACTATACTTAAAATATCTTTTAGGATCGGTTTTATAGTAAGGATCAGCGGATGTAATAAGAGTAACATCCCATTCCATATAATTCTATTCCATTTAAGATTCTACTAATGGTTTCTAAGCTTCGTAGTAATGGAAAATTTCAAACTTGAAAATCATTCAATTCGATTGAAACAAAATAAATAATTTTAAAAGCGTTTCGTTAGAAAATTATTCCTCTTATTACTCAGTTTATTCAATTAAAAGTCAAACAATTATTTGAAAAGTCTTCGTAAATTAATTTCAGATAATAAATAGATATATTTTAAGCATGAATTTAATTTGTAATTTCTCAAAGTGAATTGTTGTTTATAAGTTAACTGTTTTGTAATTTGACGTTATTAATATAAATATATTTTGTATATACAATTGTAAAATCAAAATTTATAAGAAATTTGAGTATGAGTTTAAAAAATTAAAAACCTTAAAAATCTGATTTGCTTATCTGGGTTACAAATAACGTTTTATTATTTTTCAGGTTTTATTATATTTTGTGAAAATTTTCATTTATTCAGGATATACACACATATACATATATATATATGTGTATATCCTAAATATAGCTTTTTAAAAAAAGTAAATTTGAGCCGAATCATTAAGAACCGTTTCTGATATAAACAAAATATATTGTAAGAATTGCTCATCTAATATTATAAGATAAATACTATGTGAAGCTGATAAACTATACTTGAGTTCAGTAATTTATATTTTTTTTTTGTTGTCTGTACTTAAACCTGTCCTATGCAGCAGCTGAGTCATGATTTGCACTACCCACTGGACCAATAAAGCACTCATTAATTAAGCCAGATGCATTAGGTACTTACTAGTAAATGGGCGTTGAAGTACTACCTTAGCTGCTTGCTAGGAGGCTTATGGTTCATATATTTTTTATGTGTATTGATTTTCTAAAACTACTCGTGAAATACTGTAAAATGACTTAATAAAGGTATCTTTACCTTATTTTGTTACGTCCTAAGAATAGTGTGATAATCATTTATTTATTTAACTGGTGGTAGGACTTTGTTCGAGCAAGGCACTTCTGCGGAGACCACAGAGGGTCATAGCGGTGAGGACGCTACGTGGGCGTATCCTGGGAGCTCCAGGTGGAGGTGCTCGCAGAAGTGTATCGGTTTCGGGTAGAAGCCAGAGCAAGCGGCGACCGTCCAGGATCCGCGGAGGTGGAGGGAATCAGGGCTCTAGCCCAACGAGCCCTGATTTGCAGATGGGAGGAGGACCTGAGGTCCCCATCGGCAAGCCTGGCGACAGTGGAGGCGATCCGCCCCCACTTGAGTCGCTGGGTAGCAAGGAAAGGCGGCATACTCACGTATAGGCTGACGCAGGTGCTTAACGGTCATGACTGTATTGCGCCACTGGACACGGCGTACCATACCCTGACGGAGTGTGTTGCGTGGAGGCCTCAGAGGCATACTCGATGGCGGCGATTAGCGGCGGAGATCTCTTGTTGCCGAGTGTAATTAACGCTGTGCTCGACAGCGAGAGGTGCTGGTTGAAAATGGTCTCCTTCTGCGAGAATGTCATGTTGCAGAAGGAGGCCGCAGAGCGACAGCGTGAGGAAAGTGCCTCCGCTGATTTGATCCGCCGAAAAAGACCGGGGAGAAGGCGTCGGCGCTATGCTCACCTTCTCTCCCCGCCGTAATGGCCGCCGCTTTGTTCGAAGGAAGTTCGAAAAAAAGGGCTTTGTTCGAGCTTGTCTGGTTAGGTACCACTCCCACTCATCCGATATTCTACCGAAAAATACCAGCACTTGGTATTGTGTGCACAAGGGACTTAAAATCTTAGTTGCAAAGGTTGGTGACGCATTGGCCATGTAATGGATGATTAACAAATCTTACGGTTTCAATTTCTATGGGCGTTGGTGATCACTTACCATTTTGTTGCCCATATTATGCTCGTCCGCCTACCTATTCTATAAAAATATATTATTATAGTTAATGTCCCATTACTTTCGATTGTTTTCTGCGATTAATTTCAAGTTTATTTTAATAGCTTATCCTGAACCAAGTACTAAAACAGCAACATAGTCTATTATTTGTTCCAAACGCTTTTAGATTAGAACGTATTTGTAGTCAGAAAAACATCGAATTATTTTAATATAATAAAAATAAAATAATAATATGACTTAATTAATATTGAGTACATTTTACTTTAATGAACTAACCTAAGTATAAAACTGGACCCCTAGCAACACATAGAGGATTGCTAGGGGTCCAAAATTATCCATAATTAAGTTTTTGCTTTGTGTCCATCATAAAAAGTGATTTACAAATATCTTAAGAGATATATAAAAATTAAATACTACTAGTATATAATAAGTCTATGTAATTCTTTATAAATATAAATAAACGTCTGAGAGATAAAATAATGTAAATAAATAATTACATAAACAGGATTTGTAAATGAGGCGGAACTAGTCGGCAAGTACTTAGTAAATATAAATATAAATATTCTATGTAAATTGACCTAACGTTAATACAACCTTGATAACGCTAACGTTACTTACAAACGTTACTTGACGCCGTAGTGCTCCATTAAAAGATTTCTACGCTAGTTTTTGGAACGGATAAAAGGCAATATGCTGACTGACTAACAGTAACTGTTACTTTGCCAGAGAGACTTGAAGTTTGTAGAATATAATATTTTCCTAAAGTAAAGGTGCACTTGAAGATTCCATTCTTATTATATAAGATGACAAAAGAATGTTCTTGCTATCTACAACGCTTGCTATTAACGTCAGTCGTGATTAAAAAAATGGTTGTCTGTAAAGGCGGCTTACGGACGATAGTTTAAAGTGACAACGTCATAACAAAACATTGATGAAATGACTGCAATCGAGTGAAAGACAGATAGATGCGGTGTAAGCGTACAATCAGCGTAACGGGACAATGAGCGCAACGGGACAATTTTTCGTGCATGCAGCTAGCGTTCATCGATGTATTAGACGTTGTCACGTCAACAAGAATCAAATTTTTACCGTCGACACACGTAGGGTTAATTTAATATAATTTTATTTAAAAGTAATCCTTTTAAATTTTGATCAATTACCCTGAACGTTATTTGTTCTAATAAATTGTTTTTATGGATAATTAGATTTCTATCGAGCTTTTTGTTTCTCGGTAATTATTGAACATGGAATTCCAATTACGAAATTTTACGGACATGCAATTAAGTTGCATGTTTTGTAATAATTTTCCCTTCAATAGTGCCAGTCACGAATCGTCTACGAAATTGTAAAACATTTTGTCTAGTTTGAATTTGAATATAACAATGATAACATTACTAATTTTAATTACAGTGATCAATTTAAATAATCCCGTTCAAAGTACATATCATGAATCTATTATTGTCGAAGACTTTGTCAACTGTGTAAACGATATCATGAAAAAAAGCTTCCATAAAACTGGATATTTAATCTTTGCAAATACAAACACCAACAATTCCATAGTTGAAAAGATAAGAAGTGACGTTTTAAAAACAATTCACGAAAGTAATAAATACATCGTTCAGGTATCTCATCCAGATGAAAAGCCAATATTTACTGAAGGAAAAAGCGTGAATTATAACTATGTACGTAAGGACCCATATAATGGAATGCCAGTTGCTGATTATTTTGTAATGATTATAGAAGATTATAACGATTTCAATTATTTAGCAAGAAAAATGGTACGATCGCGATTCTGGAATCCTTATGCTAAATTTGTAATAATGCTTATAAGATTTACAAAGAGCGATGTTGAAAATCACAAACAAGTAGAAAATATTTTAAGCTGTCTATTTTACTACAATGCAATAAACGTAATCATCGGCGTTCCTAAAGCAATAAATATACGAAATGCAATAATTTATAATTGGAGACCCTATGATCCACCAAAATTTTGTGGAAATTTGAATGACACCGCTGAAAACAGACTTGTTGTTGAAAATGTATGTGAAAAAGGAACTGTTAAGTATGACCGAAATCTATTTGATAATAAGCTGCCCAATGATATGAAAGGCTGCGTTTTACAAATATTAGCTCTCGAAAGACAACCGTTCATTAGCATAGATGAGTCTGATGTTAATATAGAAAAAATACTTATGAATGCAATATTTAAGAAATTTAACTTTTCTGTAAAATATAAAACCATCAGCGGTTTTAGAGGAGAAAGAAATGAACATGGCGTATGGAATGGCGCTCTTAAGGATTTGGTTTCTAGAAAAGGGCATATACTTTTGGGTGGGATATTTCCTGACTTTGATGTTCAGGAAGATTTCGAATGCAGCTCTACATATTTAGCCGACTCATATATCTGGGTTGTACCTCGAGCTTACCCTTCACCACCATGGGTGTCACTTACGATAACATTTCAAAACTCTGTATGGTATTCTGCGATTGGTGGGTTCGTTTTATGTGTTTTAGCTTGGAAATACCTAGGACAACTTAGTGGGGAATCTCTTTATAACAAAAGTTTTGGTCATTGCTTATTTAATACATGGGTATGTTTGTTAGGTTTTTCCGCGTACATTCGCCCCAAGAAAAACGGCTTACGTATATTTTTTGTATTTTTAAATTTATATAGTATTATATTCTTGACAGCGTATCAAACAAAACTGTTTGATGTTCTTCAAAATCCTACTTATGAAAATCAAATTGATAACGTGGAAGAATTGGTGCAAAGCGAATTGAAATTCGGCGGCATTCAGGAATTACATGATTTATTTTTCAATTCTAGTGATCCCTTCGACAATTTAGTTGGAGAGAAATGGACCGACGTATCAAATGTTTCTGAAGCATTAGAATATGTTATTTTACATCGAAACTTTTCAGTGCTTTGTAGCAAGTTTGAACTCGAACATCTATCGGCTATTACGCCTGAACTAAACGATGAAACTGGTGCTAATAATTATTACAGCTTTGATACAATTACATTTTCGGTACCACTAGAAATGATCGCTTTAAGAGGATTTCCTTTCATGAAGAATATCTCACATTCTCTAAATTTGTATAAACAATTAGGAATAAATGCGAAGGTAAGGAGTTATTTCGCTGAGACAAACAGAAGAAAACGGATGAAGCTACTACAATCATTGCAAAGTAAAAAAGAAGATTTGAATGCTTTGTCTTTTCAACATTTACAAGGGGGGTTCTTTGCATTAGCTGTTGGAATATCAGGGGGATTCTTAATCTTGTTGTTAGAACTAAGTTCGACTAATAAGTTTATTCAACGAAAATTAAAGATAAGCAATTTCCTCAAAAAATTTACCCATACTTAGATTCGGCTTGAGAGAATGTTTTTGACTTTGAAGGAAAATGTATGTGTAAATTGAGCTTTGCTATAAAACGCCGTATACGACACTTCTAAAAATTACCAATTAATCTATACTGTTCCATATAATCAATTATTGTCAACGACACTCTTACCAACAATGTTCTATTCTTTAAGAATTCACTCCGTATCTCACTTATGAAATAACTGACTTATGGCCATACGTTATTTTGAGGCCCGAATCCTTTAAATGTCACATTTTAAGTCGACGTCATTTCACGATAGTGTCCTGGCGAATAGTAGTTTGTTCTTACAAAATAGCTCTAGCGACTACAATAAAAATCAAAAGTATTATTTATTCAATTAACTACTAACTAATTTTGAATCGTCGTGTATTAAAAACAATTACACTTAAGCCCGATAATTATCGGTTTGAAGGGTGAATGAAATAGAAGTAACTAGGAGTAGTTACTTCTATCTCATTCACCATTTAATGTATGTATATCATGCCTTTTTTTTTTATCGTGGGGAAATCCATCATGGATACCCTCCATATGTGATGTAGAATGGAGGGTTATGTCGGACTCCTACCGACTAAAACCACCACGGTACCCTTCCCGTCTTAAGGGGAGCGCCACGGGATCGCTTGCGCATGCTACCGTGACGCTCCGACGGCCGGCCCGCCTATGCGGGCCTCCATTCACTAGGGAGGAATCCCAGGGTACTGGGATCCTCCCTATGTATATCATGCCTGGTAATACTAAGTCCAGGCTAATTTATCGTCAATATAATCTTGTGTTGAGTAAAATGCTTTAATTACAAACACATACATATATTTCTCAAAATGTAAAAAAAAATTAGTATATTCTGAGATTTTGTTTCATTTTTAGTGTTCCTTGTTTCTCTGATCATTATAATAGCTATTGTTATATAATATATTTTTATTCATAATAGAGTTTGATCATAGTAGTTAAATATTAAAAATTTGGTTTGTACAAATTAATTATAATTCCAATAAGGTGGGTGTAGCACTGTACTCCGTGCTAGTTTATAAAATATTTTGTATTATATAAGTTACATATAAAATAATAAATATTACTTTGTCATTATATAAAGTAGTGTGTGAATAATAAATGTATTCGATATTAAGTATATACGTAAATGTTTTAATAAAACACAATACTTTGTTGTATAACTATTACAGTGTATGTACCTGGCAGTCGAAATTTATTTTATGTTTTTCACCACTCATCACCACATTGTTAAAAATCACAATTATACTGTTCTATTTTTTCAAATGACAAAGCTTTGAACATTAATACAAAGGGATAAGTACATATATATTGCTAATGTTTTACTCTAGGCGAGCAGTGTAAATGATTTTCATCGTTAAAGGACTTTTAGACCATCAGCCCAAGGCTGATATGAGTATATTATATTGTAAAAAATTAAAATATTTCTCTAATTTCATAAAGGATGTTATGTATGGCTTGACAGCCAGGCTGCAGACACCGAGATTTTGGATTCAAACTTTAGGTCAGACTGATAAAAAAGTTATTGTATTTTGTAAGGCTGATATGAGAATATTATATTGTAAAAAAATAAAATATTTCTCTAATTTCATAAAGGATGTTATGTATGGCTCGACAGCCAGGCTGCAGACAACGAGATTTTGGATTCAAACTTTAGGTCAGACTGATAAAAAAAGTTATTGTATTTTTATTGTTCACAATTATTGACAGATAGCGCACGCGAGCTCATTGTACGATGTAAAGCATCTGACTACTACTGAATCCATTATAAACATTTTCCTATCACAGTTCACACCCACAAGGGTATCATATTTTGTTTGCATTTTCAGGATTTTGTAAGAATGATGATTTGTATGATGAAGAAATGTATGATAATATTTGAAACGCATAATTAACGTATAATTTCGGAGAATTAGAATTTTATTTCAAGAAAACAATAAAACCCTAACTACATATAAATAGAAATGGTTCAATTGTGTGTGTTCACAAAAATAATGATAAGTTAAGTTGTTACAAATGACATTTTAATTTTAAGCGATGTAGTATAAAATAATAAGTAAATAGTATAATTGGGACGATTCGCATTTACCATCGATGCACCCCTGTTCTGAAACAAGATAATGACTAAAAAAGTAGCGACGGCATAAAAAGTTAGCTGAAACTCATTAATGAGATACGCTAATTAATGTGTTACCTTTGCGATTAACGAATTATTTCAGAAAAACATTTAATGGATTAAACGATTAAACGTCCCAACGGATAACATTTGAATGTTATTAAAATTATTTTTTATTCGAAAATTAAAGATTAATAAAAATTAAGGAATATTTAAAACAGCATGAAACCTAGTTTTCTTACAATTATATAGATTTATTTTCAGTAGTTTGACTTTGTAATTTAATTATTCCGGAAAAGACTGGAATTAATCAGTGTTACCATGAGAAAAAGCATTAAGCATATTAATTACTTGGAACACTGAAATGAATCCGTGACCTTTTTAAATGTTTAATCTTTTAACCAGATTGAAAATGTTATATACTTTCCGATTTCAAGATACGGTATTATGATAATATAATGAAACGATTGGCTGATTGATAATTTTATAACGTTGTATGTATTTATTTATTTATTGAATAAATAAGGTCCTCCAGACCGATTTCGGCCACGGCGGCCAATCTCAAGAAAGATTAGCCAACTGCGCAGGAGATATTATAGTGCACAAGTGTGCGCAAACACAGGTGCACTTTCTTTTCCTTAGCTCTCATAATCCGATGGGACGGCAATCCGACACGACCGGAAAGAGTTTAGGCGCAGGACCAACGGCTTAACGTGCTTTCCGAGGCACGGGAGTGTTCATACTTCCAACTTCCAGACTCCGGGCTGCTACTGGGAGTTTTCTGACAAAAAACCCCAATAACTATTTATTGGCCCGACCTGGGAATTGAACCCAGGACCACTGAGTCTGCGGCCTTATATCAAGCCACTAGACCAACGAGGCAGTCATTGAAAAAATATACGAACAATTATAATAGTAATTTAAAATATGTATGTACCATATAATTACGGTTTTAGACGTTCTACAAATATATACTGGTTTTGGTGGTAGGGCTTTGTGCAAGCCCGTGTGGATAGGTACCACCCACTAATCAGATATTCTACTACTAAAAAGCAATATTTAACATTGTTGTAGTCCGGTTTGAAGGGCATTGAAAATTTAACGAATGGTTAATATTTCTTACAGCGCCAATGTATATGGATGATGGTGACCGCTTATCAGGTTACAGAATTGCCCACCTTTCTATTTTATAAAAAATAATCATTATGAAAGATAAGGCATACCGATAAAAGGCAAATGCATTCCACTGAATTGTATAGAGTAAAGAGTTTGGATAGAATACGTTATGAGTAGGTAAGAGGAATTTCAGAGCAGCTACAATGACATAAAGCTGAAAGGAACCAGATTATCATGGGAAAGTTGAAATAACTTTCTTCTTAGAGCGGCAATACTTATCCTAAGAACTACCGTTCCTGAAATTGCAATATTTGGATCATCAGAAATAATAAAATGCACGCCCCACAAAATTCAAAAATTCAAAATTCAAAATACTTTATTCAATATTGAAGTATTACACTTACTTATTGATTGTCAAATTGGAAACTACTACCGGTTCGGAAAAGAAACACCCAGCCCTGAGAAGAACCGGTTTTTTTCTTGTACCACAATGATATTATATATAATAAAGTACAAGTGTGGCACTATTTTACTTAGTGGTAGAGCTTTTTGCAAGCTCGTCTGGGTAGGTACCGCCCACTCATCAGATATTCTGCCGCAAAACAGCAGTACTTTGTGTTGTTATGTTCCGGTTTGAAGGGTGAGTGAGCCAGTGTAATTACAGGCACAAGGGACATAACTTCTTAGTTCCCTAGGTTGGTGGCGCATTGGCAATGTAAGCGATGTTTAACTTTTCTTACAATGCTATTGTCTATGGGCGTTGGTGACCACTTACAATTAGGTGGGCCAAATGCTCGTTCTCCTACCTATACAATAAAAAAAAAACTATATGGTCGGGTAAATCACATTTGGAAAAAGATATAAGCACAAAATTGACTCCTATATACAAATCTATTCTATTCTTATTTTATTTTATTTAAGGAAAATTGTCTAACTAAAATGAAAGCCATTAAACGCCATTACTTTATAACGAGATGAAGATACAAATTAAATTCGTAAGGCTTTGACAACACAACCCGGCAATCGCATTTGCAAGGCCTTGTACACATTGAAAGCCGCATTGCAGTCGCGCTGGTGTATCTTAAGCCAGAAATAACAGGGTAAAAGGTTAAGAATGAAACAATGTGTTACTTACAACTTCTATGAAGTTAATCTTTACCAGTAGTAGAATAAGTAGAGCTATACAAACCTTAGATTTACACATTTCATGCGATTTGCAAGTCTGTCACCGAAGGCACTATAATATTTTTTAATGAATATGTATACAATATCTTTATTTATAATTCTGTATAACGCCGCTGAATTTTTACTATAAAACTAATATAAACTAAAATAAATAATATTAAATTCGCAGACATTTGTAAGAAATAATTTTTTTCTTAATTACACATTAGCCTTCAGGTAAGCTTTGAACCCCGAAAAAACTCTAGATTAAATTGTTACCAAAAAGGGATGTTGAGAAAATAAATAGTTCCAAGAAATAAGGTTTTAGCCTAGATTTTTTGGGGTTAGATTTTAGATTGGGCTACATAGATTACTTTAGATCTCAACTAACACTGACATGTCCATTTAAGGACAAAGTTGTTTGTTTATATTTTTCCTGTCACTGAAATCTGTCTTTACAAAATAAGAGTATAATGGAAAAAACCTGTCTTACGATTTTGGAAGTATTCGTTGATTTTTGTGCAGGGTAGATAATAATTTTAATTATTTTTTCTTTTATTCTTTAAAATTAAGATTTTCATAAAATTGTCTTCAATAACTTCTTATTAGAAACTTGTTGAGTTAATACGTCTTATTTTATTTGTATAATAGTATCCTGTTTTTACCGAATGAATAAATAAATAATATTTTTACAGGTGCGGTGCGTGCCGTACCTGATTCCCTGAATAAAAAACAAAAATTTTAACAAAACAAAAACCGACTTCAAAGGAAAAACAAATTAATATACACTAAAAAGTAAAAAAATAATTGCGTATTCTTCCATAATTTGATAATTAACTTACTATTTTCTACTCATTAATATGTAAGTACGATTGTGTTGTGTGGTTGATAATGTAGTTACAATTATTATTATTTTTGGAGTCGATGCCTTTGTACTGTGGCTTTTTTGTAAAATGAAAGGAAAATTATTTATTTAATGAGAGTCCACAGTCAATATAATATTGGCAATCATAATTAAAAATTAAATTTTATGATAATTTTAATATGTTATTTATCAATTCTTCTTTAAAATGTAAAATAAATAATGAGAGAAAATGAAAAGTCAGTTGCTAAGTAACAATTGTAAGACCAGAGCCTAAGTGCCTATAAATAAAAAAAATAATATAAGAAGATAAAAGAATATAAAAATGTCGTTACCGACAGTATTTTATTTTTAACTTTGGACTGGATTAACTTATACAAAATCAATATGTTTTACATCACCTCCTAAGGTGCCATTTTTGTGTAAGGCAAATTACTCTATTTCACCTGATGGTAGTAGAGTCCAAGCCCAACGACGGCTAGTACAGTTGGGGAAGAGTGTTCCACCACCCTTGCCTTGCCGGCCCGCAAGATGTCATTGCCTTCAAGCCTCGTTTGAAAGAACACACGTTATAGGAGGAAGGGAATACATAAGCTGGCAAAGAATTTGGAAACACGACAAAGGAAGAAGTTGCCAAATTTCTTCGTGCGCGATGAAATTTTTGTCACTCGTGAAGAAACTCGTATTGTCTGGGTTCAGATGGAGTTTAGTTTTTAATGTAAATGATAACAAAAAACAAATAATTTTATTAACATTTATTACCAAGTATGTATACCTTAATACAATTTATATACAACCTTTAAAAAAAATCTTATGTATTTAATCGATAATTCCGATCAAATACTACGTTACAAAGGACTAGTAGCTACTTAGAATAATTATAAGAGCATCATAGACTAATTAATCTCAGATTTTATTTACTTAATAGTTTTTTATCATTAAACTTTTTCAAAATAACAAAAAAATTACAAAAGGGAACTCAGATTTTGTCTTATCCCTTGAAGAGATTTCTTCCATCACACCCACGAAGTAAAATATAAAAGATAGATAAAAAAGAGATAGACACGCATAATCATACGTAATCTAATTTATTATGTATACGAAGAAAAGTTATATATAACTTCATTTGTCATTACATATCATATTAAAAGCACGTACAATGAATGAATACAACATTTTTATCTTATTACCGAGTCTGTGTATATAAATAAAATAAATATCAGTTAAAATAACATCAATTGTTACAAAAAAAATATATATAAGAGATTTATGTTATTTGCGCTCTTTATAATAAATAATTGTTATTATTTTAATTTCTTCCGTAATTATCCTAGAAATAGTTTTTTCAATTTCTTGATAATACATTATATACTAACATATTTATACTATTAAACAATACATACTATTTTTAAGCGAGCGTTATGGTGTCATTTTGCATAGATTTATTCGTAGCTTGTATTAAGCTAATCACTTGGTATTCAGCTTTATATACAGATTAAAACAATATAAACAATGATATCATAATATATCAATATCGTTCAAGTTTTTACAACGAATGTCACACATGATCAAGTATCAAATATCACGTTATAGTTTCTCTCCATCCAGATGCTGTACATTGTAATACGAGTGGTCGGGGAAGTGTTCCAGTTCGATATAATCCATTTCTGTGCACAGCAGCCGCTCCAACATGCCCACAACTTCCTTGAAGTCCGGCCGTGACGTTGGTTCCGCCTCCCAGCAGTAGTACATTATATTGTACAGTTCGCGCCGACAATGTTCCGGCTTTTCTAAGCGATGACCTTCTCGTACCTGATTAAATACAAAATATTACCTATAATAAGTAAAAATGATCAATGGTAAAAACTACTAACTAACATATATTACATATGTATATAATACATAGTGGACTTCTTTATTATCTCTAAAACAGCGTTGTAAAAAAAAAGACGCGCGCTAATTTCAAACCTCCATTTTGTTGGTGGAGTAAAAATTAGCCATTATTGCAATAGAAGATCTAGTTATTGATAAAAATTCATAAAAAACGTCAATATAATAAACAAAACTGTTACACACACTGTGAGTGGCTTTTATACGGATACTTATATATAAAACAATTATGTCTTTTCATTTTAAATACTCTTTTAAGAAAGTTGATTATATTATTAGTAAATAAATAATACCAAAAAGCTACAAATTTGTCTATACCCCTTTGTTATATAACAGGCTCAACGAGAAATGTTTGAGGCTATATAGTGTAGCCGTACGACATTAACGAAGCCAATGGGATTTAACCAAACTGTCATAAGTACTTCTTCACAATATTTAAGTTATTTAACATTTCACAATAAAGCTTGTCCCGTCTGTAGACAGTACTAAACATTCATTGTTCTGTATCAAAGAGCCTTTGATAATATCAAGACAAATTGCCTCAAGCAAAGATATTTAAATGTGTCAGGTATACAACCAAACAATACAATAATGAAACGAGCGATTCTGTACCAAAAATATGTTGGTATAAATCAGAAACAGAAACCCAATTATAAATACTTCTAAATACACGTCACTACGAATCTAGTGATTGTGTAATAGTCCAGTCATTTGGTAGTTCTACCTGGAAAGCTTAAACCACATAAATTGTAGGAAATTTCATCTAGTTTAATTTATTACATAAATATTTTCATCATATTTTGTTTTCAATATGGCAGCGCGAACGGCTAAGATACGAGGTGACATAGTGAAAATTCGAAAATAGCACGCCAATTATTTTCAAAACTCCCAAAAAACTTTCCATGTAACTCCATTTTTGAGCACTAATATGATATTATTATAAAGAATATTAAGAATGCTCTTTTTATAAAGGAATTAGTAATATTCCTATTTACCTAATTAAGAATAAAGCTTGTGTCAGAAGTGGAGACGACAATAGTTCAAGGTGTCTTGATTTTAAAACGCTAGGCGGCCTGTAAACTTTTGTTCTCTTAACCGATAATAAACATATACCTAAAATTCAGTTCTAGTATTATTTTTTTATTTACCTTCCTCATGACATCCCCTGCTGATAAGCCAGGGTAAGGTGTAGAGCCCAGTGTAACGATTTCCCATAAAAGTACACCGAAACTCCAAATGTCCGATTTGACGCTAAATATATCATCGTACAATGACTCTGGTGCCATCCATCTGAAAAAGAAATAATTATGATTATCAACTTTACTATAAAGACTTTAAAATATCTATAAAGATTAAATGACATGTACTTATTAATTAAAAAAGCACATCTATAGCACATATATGAAACACTTTTGAATTTCGTACAAGTAAGGATACTTATATCTGATATAGGCATCAATGTACTGATATAGGCACCAATTACAGATGTGCACAACACTGACAAGGTAACTTGTTTTCTTTATTATCTTTCTTTATCAATACTATGAGCACTTTTATTATATTGATCTTACAATAAATGTATATATAAGTTCATATATAAGCACCTTATCGGCAAGCGTCCATCGCTTTTACGTTCATAAACATGTGTTCCAGCTACATCCCTCGCAAATCCGAAATCCGCCACTTTACACGTTCTCTCTTCCGTGATAAGAACATTTCGAGCCGCTAAATCTCTATGTATTATCTGTGAAATAGTAAAACAAAAGATATTTTATAAAGAACATATCAAAACGTGTTTGTTACATCTCATTCTGTTCTTATATCTTATTGATCTTTCGAATAGATCTAGCAAATTCCATTCTGTATAAAAAGACGCTATCAGGTCTGAGTTTGCGCCAATAATTATTTAAATTGATTTTAATTTTGAGTGATGGTAAGTGTTAATATTCGCGCGTAGACATTGATACTAATATATACTGTTAAATCGTAATAATGTTAACTGTGATAAAAACATAACTAGAGTCGCTGTCAGTATCTCTGGTTACTTCTTCTAAGTCACGTAACGAATTATACCGGTGCCAATATCAGAACAAGAGATAAATTTGGTGGTAGAGCTTTGTGCAAGCTCGTCTGGGTAGGTACCACCCACTCATCAGATATTCTGCCGCAAAACAGCAGTACTTTGTATTGCTGTGATCCGGTTTGAAGGGTGAGTGAGCCAGTGTTATTACAGGTACAAGGGACATAACATCTTAGTTCCGAAGGTTGGTGGCGCATTGGCGTTGTAAGCGATGTTTAACATTTCTTACAATGCCATTGTCTATGGGCGTTGGTGACCACTTACCATCAAGTGGCCTATATGCTCGTCCGCCTTCCTATACAATAAAAAAAAATGAAGAGAGTTATCGGATATCACTTTTAAATATCTTGTACAAAATTGACTGAAGTATGACGTTTTATCGAGAAAATTGTTTTCGTACAATAAGATTGTTAACGTTGTTGAAACCTTTGGAGATATATCGAAATAATGTTATAGAAAATTTTAGGACAAATAAAGAGCTTCAGAAATATCTACTCAAGCGTGTCTATCTACTGAAATATACTCATTAAATATTATAGATCAATAAAAAACTATAGGTTATTAATTTACATTTTATCAAATTATTTGTTAATTCTTATTAATATGTTAGATACCTTGGGAATTTAATAAGGATATAATAAAATGTCTTTTGAACAATATCATTCGATAAATTGTTCACTAATCGTTCTTCTCATTGTCTTTATTATTAAAATGCACCGTTGCGAGGCCGTTGCGTGTCACTAGTATATAATTATTTATTATAAATGGAATCTTATAATGATTAAACTTCATGTTTATAATATTTTAACGGTTGTAATCTAGTTAGTTATAAATCTAGTCAGATGAAAGCTGTCGAAATGTTATGAACGAAGCATTCAGCATTCATAATCGCAGGTAATTTAGTGAAATTATGAACATTAACATGACGTGAAAGATTGTGACTTATCAATATTTTATGAGTTTTATTGTAAATTTAATGCTTCGTTTACAGTTTTAGAAAGAAAGAAAAGAAAAAGAAAGTTTACAATCTAAAAATATTTATTGCATTACTGATTGTCATTTAGGTGTAATGGCTAGCTGATCAGATACCTGCTTCTAGGTTCAGACTACTGAGAAGAAGACTAGGAAATAACGTCAAGCTATTGGTCCTAGGTCTGAACTTTCTCCGGTCCCGTCATGCCTTTTGAATTATGACAGTTTGTGCACTATGTGTTACGCAGTTGTAAAGTCTCCTTTGAAAATGATCGGCGTGATTAAAATTGGTATTGAGATTTATTGTAATTTGGGAATATTTACAATTATCTATTGACAACTTACATACATATATTTAATTAACTTTGACGTCACTGCCAATGAATATATTCATCGAATTCTTTCGATAATATAACTGTTTATTATATGATAAACGAAAGCAACATATTTATGAAGTAATCATTAACATATTGAACGATTTTGTGAATGTCAACAAAAACATAACATGATTATTTTGATCGTTGTTTAAGGAGTGTTCAGTTAAAAAAGGATTTTTCTCTTTTCGTCATCGCGGATTTGTTATTCGAGACCTAGCATTGTTTGCCTGTATTATGCCGAGATTATGTAATAGAACTTCTGCCGTTAATGACTACGATAAACATTTTGTAATATGATAGAACAGATTGCATGAAAATAATCTTACCCCTTTGGAACTCAAGAAGTCCATTCCTCTGGCAACTTGGAAAGCGAAGTGGGTCAGGTCCCGTGAAGTAAGGAACTGGCTACCACCGTGCGTGTTTCCATAGTGACGTTCAGCTCTCGAGTCGCGAAGGAACTGTTGCAGCTTACCCAGGCTTACGAACTCCATTATCACAAAAGTTGGCTCCTGCGATTGGAATTGATGATAATTACTTATATATTGAATTTACTATATGTATTTATATTAATTGTGTCGCGATGTCGCTCTGTCAATTGTTTGGGGTAAATTGATAAAAATAATATTTTCTAAATTATATTTAAACTGATTTTATTCGGGCCAGCTTGCATGAATTTTATACAATGAAATACATTGATTGGAAATAAGTTACGTATTTATTAATAAGCTCCATAACTTTTTAAAAAATGAGAACCTTAAGAGGAAAGGAGACTTTTAACCAGCTCGGGGATATTTTCAATTAAGTATGTGTTAATTGTACCTTTTCTGTACAGCATCCTATAAGTCTGACTACATTGGGATGTGTTCCTAAATTCTTCATAACAGTTAACTCTTGCAGTAAGTCAGTTTTTTCTTTTTCCGAAGCGTTTTCTTTTAATGTCTTCACAGCCACGGTCTGCTCGCCTTTCTTACCTGAAAATTCAAAACATTAATATCACTTGATACAATGACAAATAATAAAAAATAATTGTAAAACTTATAATCATGTTTTGATGAAACATAAAGTAGCTAAAGAGTTGCTATGCAGAATTTACATTTCGAACCAGTAGCTTGAATTTTTTTATATATTTAAATGTCATATTACATCGTTTACATATACAAATTTTAATATATATTTTTTATAAGAAATTCATACAGTTTTGAAAACTCGGATCGAGTTTGATTATGTAAATTGAAGAGAAACTTGTGTAACTAAATTGTAAGGGCATGTTCTTAAGCTTCCATGCACTTAGATTAAATTTGTTACAAATTTGAATATCCTCTGGCTTATTGTACTTTCATTATATTTTACCTTTTAAACTTTTTATTATAATATGTAGTGATAAGTGTTTTGAAAATATAATTTCATTTATAGTATTAGTTCTTATAACGGTTTATTTCATTGTTGATTTAAAATGGAACATAATAAAATATTTATTGTTGTATATTTCACGATGATAATAAAAGAAACAACGATTGCGAACACGATCTTCGTCAAAGTAAATATTATCAACAAAGTCAACATTAAAAAGAAGTCACGTGTATCCGACACATATTTCTCTATTTGCTAAGAGACGCTGGCGTTTGTTTCTTATTTTCATAAAAGTAAAGATGAAACTAAGAAATAAAAGCTATTAACAACTATCTCGTTAGCTGCATGGTTTGCCTCAAGAGTTAATAATGATATTTCTAATTCCTAAATTTTATTTACGTCGTCTCTAAATTTTAAATATAAGGTTTTTTTACCTTATATATCAGAGACAGACTAGCAAATGGACCATCTGATTTTATTACCTTTTATCTACGAGTATAATTTCTCAAAAAACATCTGTTCAAAGCACGCGACTGATATATCTTCTCAAAATGTAAGTTGAAAAGGCACTCCGAGATTCTACTATGTATAAAAATTCTACTATGTCTAAAAAACGATACCATAGTTTCTCAAGACGCATTTTGTTTCAATAATAAGACACTCATTTACAAAATAGAGTATCATAATAAATGGTAACTTCTGATACTCGTGCATATGACATCTTCGCATACCTGACGTGACATGGAACAGGAGAGCCTCATTATCTCAGGAATATGTTCAAGTTATAAATCTAGTAATTTAATTAAAAAAGTGATCCGTACTAAAAAGAGGTGACGTCACATCCTATTTTAAACCAACAAACCCATTGCAGAGAAATAACGAAATTTATTTTGCACATTGTGTGAATTTGGAAGCCATGTTTTTTATCATCTATATATTATTGACGTGACAACGTCTTATAAATTGGTTTGCCGGGTGACACTTCAAGAAACTGCGTTACGCTCCGCTCACGTTATGCGCTCACAATGAGAGCGAGTGAGAGGCACGCGTCCCTTCCACTCGGGCATGGTTAGCCCGCCTAAGAGCGAGAGAGACAGACATAAAAAGTGAAATTCAGTGCGAGATTCTTTGTATAAATTAATGTTTTAAATATAATTCTTTGTATAAATAAATGTTTTAAATTGTTACTATTATTTCATCCTTCTTCCCACTATACGAATGAATATTCACATTAAAATTATTTTACCACTCAAAGTCGTTGTCACGTAAAACTTTCGCCCGTATACCGACTTTACAGGCAACCAATTTTTTTATGATGTCAAAAAGAATATACATAATTACTTTTTCGAGCCTACCAAACGACAAGAAACTCAATAGTAACTCTTTTATTTAAGTTTTATATATAACGAAAGAAAGGTAAATATGAAAGACGGATATATTTGCAAGTGAAATCAAATAAAAGCTTGTAATCAATAGCTGTTTCATACCATCAATATCGATAGCTTGAGCGCGCCAGACTTGGCCGAAGGCACCTTCTCCAACTATATTGAATATCCTTATTCGATGTCTAGGAAACTCCCATTCATCACGAGGCTCTTCTTTACTTATTGTCGTTTCTTCAGAAAGCTGAAAATTTTGTACAATTTAATATAAAAACCTAAGAATTTTATATTGTGAATAAATATTTTATAAAATTTTATTTAAATGATCAAGATTTTAAAGATCGTCTCAAATCAATTTATTTACAAAGATAAATATGGACCTCTAATATTTACCTACTCATATTCATTTTTAGTTTTGTTTTTTTTTTGTTACGTTAAATTCTGACTGTCTTTAATTAACCAAAGAAATCCTATACAATAGACCCTACAAGTTCAGTCGACAATTTCTTACATCGGTCTATTAGAACGATCTCAAGGTTAGGAGCGATAAGATGTTGTTACTGCTTAGTTCAAAGGTCATTGAACTTTGACGTTAACGTGGCGTATTAAATCATCGGCGCTGTTTATAATCCAAGTATCGTTATCTGAATTGATTAGTTCTCGTTTCTGTCTCGCTGTCTAAGTTCGTAGCTTATTAAATGGTATTACGATTCCACAGATTATAAATCAATCGATTATATTAATTATTTAAGGTGGTCTGTCGTTACGCCGAAAAGTTTATCAAATTATTTGTTTAATAGAATATTCGCTATGGAGACAGCCAATTTGGAATCTTCTGAAATTAGGCTAAGTCACGAATTTTGGACAGCCAGTTAATAAATTTGAATAAAATTTTTGTATATTTTTAATTCGTTAGTGTAGAGTTCTGGTTCAGTTTATTTTGACTGATAATATTAATTATATTTTATAATAAAATGAGACATGATATAAAGCGTCAATTTTATGAACACATAAAACAATTAATAGAAAATGTATATGTATTTCAAAAATATTTACGAACAAAATTCAATTTGCTAGTTTTGAAGATATCACAATAAATTCATGCAATTTTGCACAATTCAATCACGTTGGGTGTGCTTTATGACCATTCATGCTCTCATCTACTTTACTGGCTTCAAATCATACTGACAGTTCATTTATTAAGCATCACTTTCGCTTTGTTATAAAGTTACAATTCTCTAATATATTCGACTTGGTATTGAATTAATTCAGTATTGAATAAATAAATAAATAATAATTAACCTCAAAGCTCCAGCAAAATAACTAAGTTAATCGCCACAATTATTTTGTTGTAAGTCAGTGACTTATACATATTGTTTAACGCTAATTAAAATTAAACTTTAAATCGTCGCTAATAATTTTGTCCTTCTTTTGTAAGAGGGAAAAAATTATGAGTTCATAAAAAACTCATACTCATAAATCATAAAGTTGGGAAGTTTAATGAATATTTTATTTTACAACATAAAGGAAACATTACAAGAGACTAAGTATAAAGGCGTGCTTATCGTTTAAAGATATTTTGTCCAGCACACCAATAAATGGAAAGAAATTTTTGATAGATAAGAGAGACATACAACTATATAAAATCTTAGTTTTTATTAATTCCACTTACAGATACACCCTTATATATTGTAATTTATATATTTTTATCATTTGAATAATAGAGGTATGCAAAACTGGATTTTCCATTTTTTAATAGTTAGCAAGAAAACGAAAAGGTCAGAACTGACCTGTAAATGGTTATTATCCCATGACTCATAACGATTTGAATATGCACGAGGTCGGTCCCACATGTTGAGAGCATGTGAATCTTGGAGCACGATGCCACTTGAGTCTTTGCTCTGTGGACAATCGGAATGAAGAAATGATATGGAAAAGCAATAATGTCACCGAAGTGATAACTTGGATAGGCATTGACATTTTAATATGAGTTTTAGTATCAGAGGCGTATGCCATTATATCAATTCTAGTTTTAGTATTTAGAGGCACGATGTAAACGATGATTATCAATGAATTCGTCTTATATTCTGTATTACTACTTTGTGTAGAACTCACCATATCATCTTTTTCGGTTTTCGTTTTCTTTCCACCGTTCTTCTTCCAAACAAATATAATAACTCCAGCTACAACTGCTACCAGTCCACCGATTGCCACGAGAGGTATCACAGTTAGTGGGACTTCATTTCCGATGGGCGTTTCCTCAACTGGTATCTTTGAACTGTTACGTTTCGTTTCATCCACTTCAACTATTTTATCTTCATGTGGTTCAATTTCAACTTTATCAGTTGGTCTTAAAGTAGAAGTAGTTGTTGTTATATCAGGTACTGTTACTTCTGCAATAAATGGTTCTGCGGCTTTGGTTGTGCTGTGCGTAGTTCTAGTAAACTTTGGTGGTAGTGGTAGTGTTGGGTAGCTCGGTAGAGCGAATGGCGGTGGACGAGGTACATTTGGCCTAGAGCCAGTATTGTCTGTTATTGTAGCTAATACTTCTGTTCTCTGTGGTATTGAGGAACCATCGAAAGCCGTCACCCACAGTGAGTAAGACCGATTTTCCTAAAAATAAGAATTTTGATTTATATTATAAAATGTTAATTGAAATTGAAAATATCAATATTAACGTCCTTACATACAAACGTTGCTTGGTATTTGTTAAGATAAGCACTAATTTTGCTATCATTATTTTCTGTTATTATTCATTTGACATTTGAAAGAACATCTAACGCGAACGCTACACAACGTTTCTAAGCAAGGCTGTTAGATATCTGCAGAGCTTTACTATAAGAACTTACTCTCTTCGCTACTCACTATTGTAATGTTGAAAATCATCTTATAATATCTTATTATGTTACGTAATATACTTTTTAATATTTCACAATAGTCTACTATATATATATACTATGTTTCTTTAGTTTTTTATTTTAAAAAATCAATTTTAAGAATATACATACTTTATCCTTTAATGTATCATTGACGGTGACGACTCCAGTGTTTGGATCAATTTTGAAAGGTGAAGGTGGTCCACTTGTTTCCAGTCCGTAGGTCACAGCTCGCGAACCAGTACGTTCTCTATGAACCTTCGTAACTACAGAACCGATGGGATCAGTGGACATTGCGAACCAGTTGCGATCCACGTGTGTTATGGCAGGCAAGCTGAAGCCGGGTGGCATTTGTGACGTCACTGTAAATAATCATTTTTTTTTAGTAAATTAAAAATATATTATTATTTTGTTTCACTTTATTATTACTTGGTGGTAGAGCTTTGTGCAAGCTCGTCTGGGTAGGTACCACCCACTTATCAGTTATTCTACCGCAAAACAGCAGTACTCGCTATTGTTGTGTTCCGGTTTGAAGGATGAGTGAGCCAGTGTAATTACAGGCACAAGGGACATAACATCTTAGTTCCCAAGGTTGGTGGCGCATTGGCGATGTAAGCGATGATTAACATCTCTTACAATGCCATTGTCTATGGGCGTTTGTGACCACTTACCATCAGGTGGCCCATTCGATCGTCCACCTTCCTATGTAATAAAAAAAAATAATTATGTACTGATACCAAGTGTATTTAATTGTAACAAAAAAGTATTTCCACAAAATCATTTGTGTCCAAATTTTATTTTAATCGGTGAAACGCAGTCTATAATTCACAAATATAATATAATATACCAACATATATTCTTATTTATAAGAATTCTAAATAGAGTGCAAATATTTCCTGCATTTGTCATAAAGGAAACTAAAACAACTTGTACAACAAGAATGAGGTTGCTGTTAAATTACAGAACCTCGACTTGAAAACTGTAATACGAGTTTAGTTTAAAATTCTGACATCAAGATTCAGGTAAACGTAAAATGTATCCTTACTTATTAATTAAGTAAGTGGATACTAACCAAAAATCAATAGTATCAAGTTTCAAATCTGGGCAAGCATTTCTAAGTGTAGGTGGACTAACAAATCTTGTACCTAATGGTAAATGATTACCGCTACCCAGAGGACATTAAGACATTAGTGAATTCAGAATATAATATATAACATTCATAACCCTATTACATCAAGAAAATAAGTTAACTTTATTAAAGGATAATTCAGTTATTTGCTTCATGACCAGCAGGCCTTTACAGATGTAGCATCAGTAAGTAATCATATGCGGCCCTTGGAGATGTAGCGTGACTAAATTTAATACTGTAATCATATTTGTCACCGTACTATTTTATATCTCATCAAACAGTCCAACGATGTATGATTTGATCATAACTATGTATGTGACCTCATCAATGGTTCGTACAATTCTATGTTGCGGATGCCCTTTCAACATACACGTGCCTAGGCATTAACTATAGGCTTTCAAGGCTTATCGTTTTAGAAAAGCCTATAGCTGATATATTTGAAATTAGAATCAGATTTTAAAAGTTCTCATATAAACGATTCGTTTTTATTTCATTCACATACTAGCCGCCCCCGTGTTGAGGTGGGGAGTCAGGTTTAAATTTTTTTTTTGGGTTCATACTTGATTCATATCTAATTTCATCAAATTTTGTTTAGTGGTTTTTGCATTTCGAATTCAAATATCTTTATTCAATGTTCAAATATTACACTTTGATTTATTGATTGTCATAAATCGACCACCGGTTCGGAAATAAGCACCTCAGACCTGAGAAGAACCGGCGAAAGAAATAAATTTATAATATGAATATATTATAATGAATTAAATTTACAATATTTTATTTTCAATAGGATTAAAAGCGTTAAAGAAACTGTTAAATTAAAGTGACAGACGGCTGTTAATTCTGTAAACGTATCGAAATTAAACTACTTGAGCAAATTTAATTATTTTCTTAGTTGAGATCTGACATGATCTCAATATTGACAAGGGATTTTAGGTGTGCATATAAGATAATTCATTTAGCGGTCAGACTTGATATAGACTTCAATGAATATAACATATTATTATACTTGTGATTGTTTTGTGTTATCGACGTTATTTTTTTTTAAATATAATTTATAATTACACCTGTACTTAAATTATTATAAGTTAATTTAACCCTGGTATTATTATTTTTTATTTCAAATATAAATATCAATATTATTCAAATATTTGCTAGTAATAATAAACAGTATTGGCAAGTATAAAGAAGATTGTCTGATAATATTTATCATAAATCGTATTGAGTGTCATTGTTTTGCGTCAAGAAAGAATGAATTGCATTCCTTTCATTGACATGAGTTCATTGAACTTTAGACAACGTTTATGTTGAACGGAATCCATTTTCATTATCCATGCTATTAAGTCCTAGCGAGCGTCTATAAAGTTTGTCGATTTGAAATTTTGAACCAAATTGTTATTAGTATTTGACTATAATCATTTCGAGTTAATATTATGTTGTCTCATCACCGAAAACAATCGAATAGCTACCGTATTACAATACAAATAAATTACATAATCGCACAAATCCATTATCACTTTCAATTCCATATTGCTTAATATTTTTTTTCATATAAAGCATGGGTATATTTTTAGTAGATGCAAAAACACGAGGATAACCAACTGGTTTAACAGTTCGCAGTGAAAGTGACTTTCACCAGCCTTGGATTACGGGCGACACGTAACTTTATTTATAACTTGCGTATTCATCGCGTGTTTTGTAACTAATTTTGACATACGTAGGTATGAAAGTGTTGATAATCGTTTGAAACACTTTGAACTGGCTTTATGCTTGCATAAACGTATACGTTTCGACTTTTGACGTTTGTGATACGACGGGTTAGTCTTGATATTTTTCAAAGCTGTCAGTTGAGTTTAGATTTGATATTTTTGCAACATTTTATTCGTGCTTACTTTTTATTTGTGGGAAGTTAACTGATGAAGCTGTTTTTTTCTTAAACGCGCTGTCGGAATTATATTTTAATTTATATATTACAGTTTATTATTGTACCTTCAAAGATCATACGAGAAATTTATTTGACGAGCCGGTTGGCGTGGTTGGTATATACCCTGCCTTTCGCAACGCAGGTCGTGGGTTCGATTCCCACCCAGGACAGACATTTGTGTGCATGAACATGTCTGTTTGTCCTGCGTCTGGGTATAATTACCTATATACGTATGTATTTACAAAAGAAAAGTAGTATATTATGTAGTATATCAGTTGTCTGGTTTCCATAGTACAAGCTCTGCTTAGTTTGGGATCAGATGGCCGTGTGTGAAAAATGTCCCAAGAAGATATTATTATTTGTGTGCATGAACATGTCCGTTTGTCCTAAATCTGGGTGTTATTATCTATATAAGAATTTATTTCTCAAAGTAATGTAGTATTTGTAGTATATCACTTGTCTGGTTTTCATAGTACGAGCTCTGCTTAGTTTGGGATCAGCTGATGGTCTTGTGTGAATAATGTCCCAGGATATTATTATTATTATTATTATTAAATTATTATTTAAATAAACTTGGAGTAAAGTAAAAGTGTATTATGATTTAAGATGTCCGCAGTACGGCGGTGTAAATCGCTTGGGTCAATACGACTCAATATTGTGACATATTTTATATCCCACAATAAAAAAAAAATGTTTATTATTGTCTTTACCCATGTGAAGTTAGCACTTGTAGTTAGCTATTAATTATAGTCGTATTTCAATTGATATCAATTACATTTTATTACACGTATAATATTTAAGCAATAAAAACGTTCCAGCTTATTAAATGTATCCAAAACTGAGTCTATTTCTTAGTGTATAGATTTTAGTTTAAATCTTGACTAACTTTATGGGTAACTTCGTACGAGTTTTACTTGAACAGTCAAATCTAGTTAAAAACAAATTATAGGACTTATATATCAAGTACATTTTATAACTATGTTATTTATATATGATACATCATTAAAACGAGAGGTAATAACCTATGTTCGTCGACAAGCCTGCACGAGTATATTAATTAGCAGGATTATAATAACAATTTCATTTTACATGAAATGGCTTACAACACAAACAACGTATTATATATCTATAAGCCTACATGTTTATAAAAGCATTTTTGAATTGTAACGTTAGACATATTTTTAAATCTAAAGCTGAATCTATCAGCAAGTGACTTGGAAGTTACTTTATTCCATCAATCTATACTAATATATATAGCTTAAGAGTTTGTTTGTTTGATCCGGCTAATCTCAGGAACTACTGGTTCGAATTTAAAAAATAATTTTGTGTTCTATAGTCCTTTTATTGAGGAAGGCTCTAGGCTTTATTCATTATATTTTAATTAATTATACGCGGGTGAAACCGCGGCGCACAGCTAGTTAAATGTAGTGTTAATGAAATAGAATTTTTTTAGCAGAGTATCATTAATATTATTAGTATTTATGAGATAGATTATTACGAGTAGGTTTATAAGAAAAATATAATCACAGTGAAGTTTGAGTATATCCTCGTGTTTTAGTTTCAGTTATGCAGAAGGAATAATTTTAACTTTTGATTGAAAGTCAATAGAATAACATTATGCATTTGCATTCATAGTTTCTGCCGTAATATTCAGATTCCTTATTGTTTTTAAATGTAACAACAGATATTAATCTCGCATTCCCTTCCCTGTGAGATTTCAATTCAATTCATTCAAATTGCTTACTATTCGCTGATTTTATCTTATCTATTAAAATGCTATATTATATCTATTTTTAGTTCTGACGTAAGCAATGATTGTAATGCTGCACTTAAATGTATAGAAGGCATTTGTATAAGCAATAAGTCGAAGTCAGTGGTAGAAAGATAATACTAACTAGAGCAGAGATCTGCATTAGACGAAGTTGGTGAATTATAAACAGTTTGGTAATCAATAACTTTAGTTTTGGCAGTCGATTAGTTACCATACTGTGAAGGTAATATTCTAGTTGGAATAGATATTTTGTTTAAATCTTAGTCAAATCATACTTCAATGGGTTTACATTTATCACTTCAGTGAATATGGATATTTCAATTATGCACTGCTTTTACAATTTATCGGCTATTCGTTATTATCTTAAGCTTATTCTGGGCCGAGGTGACCCAGTGGTGATAACGCGAGAATCTTAACCAACGATCGTGTTTTTTTTTAGAGGTCAAATGTCTCTACTCCACCTGATGGTAAGTGGTAGTAGAGTCCAAACGTTCTGCACTAGCCGCCCCGCCTTGCCGGCCCGCAAAATGCCTCTTCAAGCCTCGTTTGAAGGAACCCAGGTCATAAGAGGAGGGGAACACGTGTGCTGGTATGGAATTCCATGTTTTGAAGGTGCGACAAAGAAAAGAGTTGCCAAATTTCTTCGTGCGCGATATAATTAATGTCACAGAGTTTTAGCCCGGGCAAGCACCACTGAATTTTAAGTGCTTAATATTTAATCTCGTGCTTGACGATGAAGGAAATCATTGTTAGGAAACCTTCATGTATCAAATTTTAATGAAATTCTATCATGTGTGTATTTTTCTAACCCGCATTGGAGCAGCGTGTTGGCATTCGACTCCAAAACCATCTCCTCAAAAAGAGAAGAAGAGGCCTTAGCAGTGCGACATTCATAGGCTGCTACTGTGCTACTGTTATACGAATACTGCATGTTAATTTATTAACAAAATATTATAATTCAAACTGGCTAAATAAGGAATAAGCGATATTATATTAACTTTGATTTCTAGGGCACTTCCGAAAATTATTACTATAACAGGAAAATAACATAAGTCATCCTACAAATGATCGGAAATGTAGCCTAAATATAAATGTTAAAAATATATTTCAATGAAACCAAAACATACATAACAACAAAATATATGTATGTCACTTATGACGAAGACATTACGCTAAATGAACTAATTTACAAACAACTTAAGCGACAAAAGCATTCATGATTCCATCAATATACATCAATCGATTTCACAAAATGGCGCTTATTCCTTTTTGGTTGTATATCGGTACATATTTTGATAAAAAGTCGTGTAATAATAAGACCACGCTGAATGAGTAAGTATTAACTGAAAAATATTGTTGTTTACTTGACATCTTAATTTAGTTGGTTATTCGATTCAATTCAATCCGGTAAAGTAATCGAGCTTACTATTATTAGAAAATGGATATCAATGACAGTAATATATTAGGGTGGGCTTAGTACTTACTACGAATAGGGTTTTAGTATTACGTAATTATTGCGTTAATTACACCGGAATAAAGGATTATTCACGTATAAATATTTTTCGTTATACGACTTAGCGTATTTACAAACGAATAAAAAAAATGGTTGTCTGTAATGTCGGTTTACGGACGATAGTTGAACGTGACAACGTCATAACAAAACATTGATGAAATGACTGCATACTCTTATGAATAAAATTGAATCATTTTTATTGAATTATCATTATTATGTATGGATACAAAGAAGGAGTGAAATGAAATCTACAATTTAATTGATAAATTTACTTTTATTTGCACTCATAGGCCAATCGAGTGAAAGAGAGAAAGATGCGGCGCAAGCGTACAATCAGCGTAACGGGACAATTTCGTGCATGCAGCCAGCGTTCATCGACGTTGTCACGTCAAAAACCAATTTTTAAACTATTTAGTAGTATGTTAACAGTAAGTGTGACGTCATCATCCTGATAATGTCTGCAAAACTTCATGAAAGTTAAGTTGTTAAGAGTAGGAATCTTAAATAAACAAATTTAGTTTCGCATTTATAATATTAGTAAGGAAATCAAACACCTTAGCCTCTAAAAGATATCGATTTATAGGAGCTTTGTTTGTTTTATATTTATGAGGTTAGGTTTTTGTATGTTTCAGATTCTGAACGTGTGAAGATTTATTTCTATGTTGCTTTATATGTGTGTTAAATAAGACTTTGACGATTATTTTGTAGAACATCAAAATGATAGGATTTTAGTATTACTTTCAAAATTGAATAATTAAATAAATCTAAATTAATTTAACGGATTAGGCAGGCAATCTTATCTATCCTTACGTTGTTCCGATTTGTTGATAACTTCAATATTAATTACTAGGATAGCATAAATCCAGTAGATATATCTTGTTGACAAAGAACAGAGCTAGAGCTTACTCGCGAGCCAACTAGGCTAAACTAGTTCTAATAATGCTGATATCAATATATCAGTCCACGACAAACGTAATTAAATCGAATCCAAAGTTTATTTAACGATAAATAAAATGAAAAATTTATAATTTTCAACACACAAAGTTATTGCTTATTTTTTTACAAATACCCGTGTATATAATTATATTATATGTCAATGAAAATGACACTGTTACGCACACATAAATAACTTTATATTGCAATATACACACTACATTACGATTCGTCGCTAAAGTAGGGTGGCATGATTTAAGTATCACGAGTGGAAAAAAGACGAATACATTTGCGAGAGTGCATCGTCTCGTGTCAAAGAAAGGACATAGAATAAATTATCAGATAATACGTTTTTTCTTACCCGGATTTTTGCCTATGAATGCGATTACTCATAAATTCATTTCGTAAAAGTACTAAAAATTCATTGAAAATAGGCAAATAAAAACTATCAATAATTTTATAAAAAAATAATATCAAATAAACAATATCAACCCACTGGATGCACTTTTCGATGGAAATCTAGAAACAATTAATTAATTTCATGATCATACATCTAAGCACTATTTATACATCTAAATAAACATCTTGTTTACGACACAACTGAAAAAACTATTTATTTATATTTTGATTGCTAGTTAATTTGTGCAATATCTCATAACACACGACGGCATTTCTGGTTATTTTGGGTGACTTTTAATTATAATTGTACTCGCTACGTGACGTATATCTATTGACAATGGTGACATAATACTGAGGTGAAGTGTGGATTACTAGCCTGATTTCGAACTAGTGCTCACGGAGTGCTTGTAACCTATCTACACCTTTTTACTTATAATATCATTGTTATATGTAATAAAAACTACCTGATTCAAACATTAGGTTTTAATTTATTATAGCTTATAGAATACCGCACAGAACAAGCACACGACAGCCTACAGCAAGCATAAATCAAATTGTTGAAGATAGAATTAATATCATGCTGGATGCTTAAGTGACGGTTACGAGTCTTACATGACTTATGTGACAATCAGGCGACGCTTACGAAATGTCTACGTAACACCTACTACATCTTTGAATGATATCCCAACTGGATGGTGAACCCGAAACTTTCACGCATATTGGGAGAACCTTAATTGATTTGATTATCAACACTGGATTGCATTGGCTAATTGATTGATTGCTATATTTTGAAATCACCGACCTTGACATAGCCGAGATAATAAGGAATCATAATATTAAATAATACTTTACTGGAATTTATTGTTCAGGTTTAGGCGCCTAACGAAATTAGTTTTGATGTCGATATCTTAGCAAATTTACTTTTTTTTTAGCGTGCGCCATAATATATTTTCTGCAAGAAAACATTTGGCAATGCTGCCTAACGCCAACCTTCTTCATAAAACCTATCTATTATATATTTTCCTTCTTATGAATCTTCCTTCTAAATAAAATATATAGTATTAATATAAAGATCACTAGAGATTTATGAAAAATCTTTACTTCCAAAAATTGGATTGGAGCTTTCAATTAGCTAGTAAACCACATTATCATCGATATTTAAGCGACTTTATATGAAAATATACAAACAGACAAACACATATACATTCACACCATTTTATTCTCACAACATTGAAACACAAAGCGCCGATCTACAAGCTCAAATATCCAACCAAAGGGTGCTCCTCTGACAATAAATTGATGATGTATGCCAATTTCAAAGCAACACTTGTTTGTTTGTTCAGGCTTGTCAAACTCACGAAAATAGCAAAATTACTTGTACAATGTACGTCAATTTTGCATCTTGATAGATTACGCCAGATAATCATTGCTTATATTTAGACTATAAGCTATAGCTATAACTTAAAACTATTAAGCCAAGAAAATATTATTGTGTTTAAATTATGGGAACGTCAAATCTCCTGGTCTGGACGTAATCCAGTTTTCGTATATATCGAGTACTACCCACATCCTTCTGATCGTCGTCTTGAACAGAGAACAGTTAATAGGTTTAATATAAGTTGAAGAGATCACTGTCAGAGCGATTAGGCCGCCTCTTATATAGTATCTATCTGGACTTGATGTATTCATTGGTATATTATCATAATGTTTAATTTTTTAGTTCAGTCTTAAGTCTTCAGTTTAAACTGAACACGAATTATATCTAGAGTATATTTGATTTATATACCCAAGCATATTATTAATACTTATCTGAACTTATCATCCATATATTCAGTTATTTACTACCATGAAATATTTGAAAAGTGAACGACACAATGTAACTGATGAAAGAAATACAAGTAACACTTAAAAACTTTATTTAACTTTAACAATGAAAGAGATATTAACCATTCGTTACATCGCTAATGCGCTTCCAACCTTGAGAATGAAGTTGAAATATTCCTTGTGCCTGTAGTTACACTGACTCACTCACCCTTCAAACCCGAACGCAACAATATTACTGCTGTCAAACGGTAGAATATCTGATGAGAGAGTAACGCCTAACTAGATTCAAATTCAAATTCAAATTCAAATTCAAATTCAAATTCAAATATCTTTATTCAATGTAGAAGTGTTACACTTACTTATTGATTGTCATAAATCTACCACCGGTTCGGAAATAAACACCTCAGACCTGAGAAGAACCGGCGAAAGAAACTCAGCGGGATTTTTTTTTTTTTATTTTTTCCATCTCGTTTTTTACAATATTTATATAATATATAATAACAATACAATAATAATATTCTTCTATAATTGAAACAGCCTAGAGGCGATCGTTTCATTCCCAAGGTGTGCAATCATCTAAAAAGTCATTGATTGTATAATATCCTTTAGCACACAAGCGTTCCTTAACAATTCTTTTAAATTTCACAATTGAATATTTTTGAACGCTTTCTGGGATCCTGTTGTAAAAACGTATACATTGTCCCATAAAAGACCTACTAACCCTGTGTAATCTAGTAACAGTGGTTGTAAGTTTATACTTGTTCCTGGTGTTAACAGTATGTACGTCACAATTTCTGGGAAAATCTTTTAAGTTTTTGCGGACATACATAACATTATCAAATATATATTGAGAAGCGACAGTCATTATTTTAATTTCTTTAAATTTACATCTTAATGAATCTTTCGGGCCCAGGTTATAAATTGCACGAATAGCCCTCTTCTGCAGTACAAAAATCGTATTTATGTCGGCTGCATTACCCCAGAGTAGAATGCCATAAGACATTATACTGTGGAAATAGCTGAAATACACTAGGCGAGCCGTTTCAATATCAGTCAACATTCTAATTTTTTTTACCGCGAATGCTGCAGAGCTGAGTCTATTTGCCAATTTATTAATATGAGGGCCCCATTGAAGCTTAGAATCTATGGTGATACCAAGAAATTCTGTGGCTTCTACAGAATCTAACGGTTCCTCATTTAGAAGTACATTCGTTTTTACAAATTTCACGTTGGGAACAGTGAATTTAATACATTTTGTCTTTTTACTGTTTAACAGTAAATTATTAACACTAAACCAATGTACTATTTCAGAGAGAGCATTGTTTACCTCGTCATATATCGATAGGCGTCTTTTAATTTTAAAAATTAAAGAAGTATCATCAGCAAACAATACTATCTCATGTTTATTATTTAAAAGATGTGATCAGGAACTGCACATTGCCCTGCACAACTGAGTTAATATGGACCCCACCATATTATCTATTTATCAACAGCCACTATAGTTATCTTCCTATTAAGATCGGGAACAAGCCAATTAAACACGGTTTAATTTGAAACATTTGGTAAAAATGATACCGCGAATCTCACTTTGAAAGTTAATGCGAATCGTATCAAGGCGAAACGATATTAATGTGGTCCCAGTGAGAAAAAGATCGAATACTCCAGTCTAGGCGCCATAAAACTTACTTATGTGATTTCAGACAGTTCCAACTTAGGTAATAGGATTACATAGAATTAGAGAGGCCGTTTAAAGCTGAAATCACATTAAACTGTTTCAGTCGATAAATATATTGGGTTAGGTTAGGTTAGGTTAGATAACTATAATATATTTGGTTTTCATACTTTCGGATTAACAGCTGTTTTATTTTTCTCAACTGAAGTGTATATTATCAGAGTAATTTATTTCAAGCAAGTTATGCCGAGTCAAGTAATGCCCATAGACATTGGCATTGTAAGATATGTAAACCAACACTTACATCACCAATGCGCCACCAACCTTGGGAACTAAGATGTTATGTCCCTTGTGCCTGGAATTACACTGGCTCACTCACCCTTCAAACCGGAACACAACAATACCAAGTATTGCTGTTTTGTGGTAGAATATCTGAGGTCGTTCAGCTCGCCTGGGTGGTACCTAACCAGACGAGCTTGCATAAAGTTCTACCACCAAGTAATGTGTTAATGTGGGTGCTTTTAAATGATTTTGCATTACTCTGTACATTTTTAAATTTGCTATACTATATGTTCACTATTTTAATTTACTATGTGTTCTCTAAGTTTTTATTTAATTCAAAAATTAATAATTATTTTTATCTGCAATTTAATGCTTAAAACAATTAAAATTAAACTGCCTCTAGGTATATCATAAAGTTGATTTTACAACTGAATATAATATTCGTTTTATGATTGACGTTTCATTTAATGTTTTGTGGAGCCATTATTTAATAACAGCGGTATAGGCCAGATTTAGACAGTTATTTTGTATTATTACGATCATTTTATAGCGTGAACGAATTTTAAAATGTGATGCTCTTCGCTCCTGTGGTGATTTTGATATGAGATCATGAGACAGGCATAGTTTTGACAAGGCTTTAGGATTTATTACAAACAATATTTTACGTAAAGCTATTCCGTGAAACGTCAAGTATTTATATTTTAGTTAGTTACTTATGGTATAGTGTTAGCTATTTATAGCAATAATAATTATACTATAAATAAATGACGCATATTGGAATACTATAGTACTGCTATATTGATACTGTGTTTTTACTCATTTGTGGTTTGAAGCTATATTAATATCGCTGGGTCCTCACTATGATTTATATCTAATTTTTATATTAACGCAATAAATACTGATTTGATAACATTTAAGATATTTTTTATACTTATTACCGCAAAATAAATTATTATATACCTACGACAGCTGAGTCATGGAAGTTTATTTGGTAACAAGTTTATCAACTCTTTAATATGTCAAAAAGCGCTGTCTCTATCGGTACGAAGCTATCTAAAGCAAGGTACCTAGCGTTCTTGTTTATCGTAATTTATTGGTGCGAAACCCCAACGTGGTAAGCACAAAATACTGAGTGATTAATAATAAGGTGTATAGCTATTTAGTAATGTAATCATGAAATGTACTATTTAGATTACAAAATGTTGATTTGCTGCAATAGATATCCTAACTAATATTATAAATGCGAAAGTAAGTTTGTTTGTGACGCTTTCACGCCTAAACCACTAAGCCGATTTAAAAAAATCTTTCACCAATGGAAAGCTACATTATCAGGGAGTAACATAGGCACACACGCACACATTTTGTCCCCATATTTCCACGGGAACAGGAACTACGCGGGTGAAACCGCGGGAAAAACACTAGTATAAGAATAAATAAAAAAAAACGACATCAGCATAGAAATAATGACTTTAAATATTATATTAACTAAATATCTTTTGAGTATATAGCGTTCTCATGTAAAGGAAATATATATTTTAAAATAAGTAATATACCTACATAAGCCTGTCAGACAGGTTGTATCACTCATAAAATTTAAACTATTCTACGAAGTGTGACGTTTTTTGTGTTCTTATACAGATTATATATAATTAGATTAATTAGTACTATTCCATAAAATGTATAACGATTTTGTGAGCGAAAAGATAACGCTGAACATTTTGAAATCGAACAAAAAAATATTTATATGTGCTATTATAATTATATCAGATTTTATTTTATTTGTATAAAAGTTAAAAAGGAAAAAGGAAACAATAATACGATTACGTGTTTGTCAATTTTATATATTTTTTTTTTTATTGCATAGGAAGCCGGACGAGCATATGGGCCACCTGATGGTAAGTGGTCACCAACGCCCATAGACATTATCGTTGTAAGAGCTGTTAACCATCTCTTACATCGCCAATGCGCCACCAACCTTGGGAACTAAGATGTTATGTCCCTTGTGCCTGTACTTACACTGGCTCACTCACCCTTCAAACCGGAACACAGCAATAACAAGTACTGCTGTTTTGCGGTAGAATATCTGATGAGTGGGTGGTACCTACCCAGACGAGCTTACACAAAGCTCTACCACCAAGTAAGTGTATTACACGTATGTATTAAGTATATTACATTTAATTAAATTATATTTAGTTTTTTTTGAACAAATATTATAAAATGATAATGCGCTGTCGATTGTATTTGTATTGTATTGTATTTGCTATCGTATAAATTGTTTGGGATAATTATGTATTATTGTTCAAATTAATGAATAAAAAATATATAGCTACGTTCTAATTTCAATCGTCGTTTATTAGCTTACTATCTTACATATCTATATATGTATGTGCGAGTTATATAACTTTTATTATAATGCCACGATTCTCAAACAGTAGAGTTAAAATATTATGGGATCGACATTAGTCATAAGGATTGTGATTTCTCCTTTAACTTGATGTTTATTTGCATAGCTCTACGTCCTTTTCATTAGTACTTAGAATAATCTATACTAATATTATGAAGAAGAAAGATTTCACAAAACAAAAAAAAAATAGATCCCTACCTAAAATGGAAAAATGTAATCGAATGTATTAAAATGTTGCCTATTAAAGTCACAAGCGTGCGCTGCGAAAACTTTTAACGATATATAAAAGAGTGTTTTATATAGTAATAGTACTCATGACTGCTAACAAAACAGTCACCAAAAACCAGTAACTATTATAATTAAGCCACAATAACAGTTTTGCTTAAATTATTAAATCAAATACGGGAAGAACCGAGTAGTGATGATATTGGTACCATGATATTAGGTAATCCTTATCAATTTAAATACCTAGTTTGATATTTAAGGTTGATTATGGACGTGTAAATTCCACTTTAAATTATTCGTATCGGACTTTTGGTTTAGAAGTTATGACGGGTATAAAACTTCTCAAAGTAAGTCCTACGTTTAGTCTATTAACAAATACTAATTAACGTATTTGGGTTAATAGACATTTATTTCTCAAAAAAGACAAAAACAGCCACTTCCATGAGAAATATTTACACTATCACAGAGTATAATTATTCATATAGTTCGTCGCTTATTAGCTAGGTAGGTAAATATAACATCATTCTAGTTATAAGAATTAAAAAAAAATGTATATAGTTACGAGTATAAACAAAATAAACTAATAAGTAAATAGGTAAACAATTCGTTGGTAGTTAGGTATGTACATAATAGGTTAAAACATGTTGTGACAATTTAGACTTAAACACTTGCACTGAGATACAATTTTTAATCACTGGAGGTAGAGCTTGTTGTAAATATGTGCACCTTCGAAGGTAATCATTTTTTCTACCGTAGTTTGTTCGAGTCTTCGGGAGTACCAACCAACTAGCTCGGCGACAACTTCGCTTTGTTAATTCGTATTTATATGTGAATGCCAAGTCAGTATGTAGAGAACTTTTTAGAAGTTTATGTATTCATATGCAAATATTGTATATAGATAATTGTTTAATATTCATAATTTTAGTGTCTGTATAAATTTTTGTAGTACGTGTCAAATATGGGTAATAGTATTTAAATTTTCGCGGACGAGGTCACTGGCGAACTGCTGGTATATTAATAATAAGAAATGATTAGTTGTATTTTGACGTTGATAAGGAATATATTGATAATTATAATTTTATTTATGGCCAGTATTTATAATATCAGACTGCTTTCAGGCTTTTTTACCGCACCCCCTTTACCTTTTACCCCGCAGCCGACTTTGCGAGACAAATTCGTAGTGTAGTGCTCAAGTGTGTGCGCAAAGATCTCATAATTCGCTGAGACGGCAAATGCGACGCGACCGGAAAGAGCATACGTGCTTTCATAGTGTTCATTTACTCATGACTTAACTATCAGATGGCTACTTAGATTTTTTTTTACAGAAAAACTGTGACTTTTGAATGACGTTCGAACCCTCAGGATCTACGTATACACACTGCGTAGCCAGTATATTAACGAGGCAGATGTGTCTTATGAAAATTGATTCTGTTAAATTACATATGCACATAAAATAATTAAAGCACACTTTAAATGCATATTAAATGATATCTTTTATTCTAATTTTTTATTTATTGAAATAATGGAAACAAGCTGTAGAATAAAACATACAATTAATAAAGATAGCATATACATATACTTATAACAATAAAGTTTCCAAATATAATTATTACAATTAACAAAGCAAAAAAGCACACGATAATGAATGAATAAATCTTGACATAAGATTTGAAATTACAATAAATTTATGTGATTTCATTTTATTTCGAAGTTTCTTATAATGACGTCTTGCAAAATTAACGTAGACGCGGGCGAAGTCAGAGCATTCGACATCGAAATCTATTTGTTTACAAGTAGTGTTGTAGTTTAAAACAAATAAAATACATTTATATTAATGAAGTCTTGTCTTATAAAGGTACAAACTCAAAGTAGTCCTTTACTTATGGCGCGATCTTTGTGAAAGTTTCTAGTAATACCTACTTTTATTATATCAACATGTGTCGCCGACATATACACAACCTTGTCATCCCTATAATTTGACATGACGAGCGAATGAGACAGACGATAGCGACATGTGACCTTGATATGGAAGGAACCGGGCCACCGTGACATGTGTGAGTTGGATTGTACTAGGATTGCAGAAACGCATAGAGATCTGCTGAACACGCGACAAAATTGCAAAACGATTTTATGTCAACGCGTTACGGTCGCAAATCGTTTGGTCAATTTAAAAAAAATCTAGTCGCTGCCAAAGTAATTCGTGCACTCTGTTTTATATCTTGTGCCACGTGTTTTACGGCTGATTTTCAATTGCGATTAATTGTAATGAGTAGATTCAATTTTCACCTGCAGCTGTGTATGAGATACGCAAACATATTTCCCACTTCGCTAGTTGTAAGAAGTCATAAAAATTGTTGGAGTGTAAGTCGGACTCCGGAATCGAGATTCCTGGCCATTCCATTACCTGTGAAACAATATTATTTACTGTTTCGAAGAAACAAAGTGTATTTAATTGAACAATATACATTTCAAACATAGTATGATTTATATTAAATAAAAGGATATAAAACAGTCAATGCAACTGCATTCATATTTACGGAATTTAAAACGACGCGAGGGACGTTCTCATTTGGTTGGATATTTTTGCGTATATTATGCAATATTTGCTAATTGGAAACCATATTCTTATATTATACGATTCTGTATTAGGGAAATAGCATGACGACTCTAATGTAAGACGACTCTAATGCGACCTATAGACACTCAAAAAATCTGAATTTACTCAAGCATACATTTTTTTTAAATTATTGAGTTACGTCCAAAGTCGTATAACAAACGTTGAAGCTTATGGTGTTAGCTATCTAGTCCTGCGAGGTTGCTGGGTCATTAAAAATAACCTTGTATACAATTTAATTATATTATATAGATGTATAATTTATACTCATTATTATCTATGTGTAATCTTCCCCAGGTTGTCTGTAAGAGATCGTTAGAGATAAGGCTATCGGATGCAATTTTATTTTCTATTTTCCGTAAAACTTGTTCCTTTTTTTAAATTGAATGTAATAATATTTTTATTTATCTCGGTTACCTTTTTATGCTGTGATACGAAATTAGTTTTATTGTATATGAACTTTTTTGTTGTGACGAGAAATATACAAAGTAACAAAAATGTTATCTCAATAATCGAGCATAACTCGTTTTTTTTTCTTAATATTTTAATATACGATAATATACATTTCTTATACTTTTTTCTTTTTTCTCCGATCTTGTACTTTACATTTAACTAGTCGTGTCATAAATAAAATAGACATAGGTACATATATTGTGTTTTTGATTATTTTCTACCAGTAGACCAGTAACAACTGGGAGCATGTCCGAGGTCAAATCTTACAGCTTTTAACAGCTTTTAAACAAGTTTAGAAATATTTTTAAAATAATGACATAACAATAGTTATTACTTTGTAAAAGAATTGTATGTGAATACAATTAGTTTACATTTATACAATTGTTATATTTAAACATAAGTTATATAATTTTAGGAAAGACTAATTGGAAAATAAAAACCTTTACGAACAACTTGGAGCTTCAAAGTTGAGCTACATTGGCTATTTCACTTAACACTTAAAACAACTGCAATGTCATAAAAATATTATCTATCACGACTCGCTTTACAAGCGTTATGTGAAGGCTAGCCACATAATAAACTACGGTACACACAAAATTATACCTTATTACCATAGAAATAGAGAACATGTCAGTTCAGCCGAAGATGAGTTGTGGGTCGTATTGTCATACTCAATATATATTGAAGACTAGATGTACCCGCGACATCGTCCGCGTGGAATTTAACAAAAAAGTGAATAAGTTTATTTAGTTTTTTTTTTGTTTTTGCATTTTTATTTTTATTATCATTTTTTTCTAAAATAAAAGTAGCCTAAGTTACTCCTTATTACATCAGCTACCTGACAATAAAAGTCCCGTCAAAATCGGTCCAGCCATTGCAGAGATTAGCCGGAACATACAGACAGACAGACAGACGGACAAAAATTGTAAAGAATGTTATTTTCGTGTACCTTTTTTATGTACCTTATATATATATTCATATGCATGTAGGAAAAAGCGGTTATTTCAATATTACAAACAGACAGCCCAATTTTATTTATATGTATAGATGTATAGATTGTTTATACTATTCAAAATAAATTGAATATTTCTTTACTTGAAAAATTAAGTTAGTGGATCATGTTGTTTATACTTTTTAGGTATACCTATAATAGGTAGACGGACGGACAAATAGGCCACTTGATTTCTAAATCGTCCAGGCATTGTAATAATAATAATAATATCCTGGGAAATTATTCACACACGGCCATCTGATCCCAAACTATGCAGAGCTTGTACTATGGAAACCAGACAACTGATTTACTACATAATACTAGTTTTGTTTTGTAAATACATAATTACACCCAGACTCAGGTTTTTTCCAGCGAAAACAAAAAAAAAAGACTCAGGACAAACAGACATGTTCATGCACGCAAATGTCTGTCATGGGTGTGAATCGAACCTGCGGCGACCGGCTCTACTCTCTGTATCAATTCTTTTATTTCCTAAGATGTTACGGAAGCTATGTAGAAAAGATATGCATACAAGCAGTCTCTCGTAAAAATAGTTTTCTATAAGATATTCACTGAGTAAACATTTTTCTTCAATATTAAAATATTATACTTGTTTTATTTCAATAAAGTACTCTAGAATTTTCAAATAAAAACAAAGTCCGTACGTATAAATCTGCAATCGTAATTCCGTTATATTACTTCCTTTTTTGTACACATAACTTGCGACAGTGCGATACAGCTTCTATTTTAAACGTGACTTCTCACCTTTTTGCATTTATGCTGCCTTAGTACATCGTGGCACTGAATATCGCACATCAGAAATTTCAACCTGTTTCCCTTTTCCACATACTAAAGTTACGGTTGAATGAAAAGAGAGGCAACATATGCCTTATTTACATGTGATCGTCCCTAACGCTTCGAACACGTCAATGACTTAGACACGAACCTGTATGCCGTCTCTTTCCAATCTCACGTTTACTCGGACGCGTGAATGAAACAGAAACAGGGATCATAGAAAAAGTCTATCTGTGAATGTGTGGACTGGACTCTGGACGCGTGTGCCACATACGGATCGCTAGAATAGACTTGCTGGTAACTCCTTATATCCTAGTACTTTCTAAGAACATCTAATGCATGGCGGAATTCTAATACTTGATCGTAGTGGTTCTAGATGGTCTAACTCGTCATTACCATATAAACATTTTGTCGGTGTTAAAATATTCTGTTTTTATATTAATAAAAACATTAAACATATATTATTTTAATTGGTTAAAAATAAAATGAAACTATTAGAAGTAAAATATTACTTATCTATGGGCCAATAGAATATTTATGTATAATTAATTAGTACGATTAATACATTCCGATTCTAGTTAACATTATATATGAATAAAGAAGCAAGTGCTAGTTCTATTTTGAATAAAATTTCGTCTTATTTTAAGTAGTATAATAGAAAATATGTACATATATCAACTTACCCAGCGCAATGCATCCTGCTATTATGCCAATAACAAAAATCATTGTATTTAAATTCATTGAACGGACGTGTTTAAGATATGTCGTGGCCTCCGTCGCTTCATTTGTTTTGCGTCATACAACCACATCACAAACGCATCTAACTGTAACCATTCAAACACTTATACAAAAATATGTACTATTTACGAACTGCACTACATTTAGTTAATTTCGTATTTACAAATTTTATTGATCACTGTATTCTCCTCACTACCTGAAACAAATAAAAATAATTTTAATAATGTATAACTATCCCATATTTATATTTTATACTTATACAATTAATAATTCCTGATAATTTAAAATTATCTCTCTCTTGCTTAAAGCTGATCGTATAAGATAAAACAAGACAGGATGTGGGTTGCTATAAAAATTGTTAGAAATAAAATTAATTTATGTAAATCGAATATTTAAATATATAATTTAAATAACAACAATAGTGTTAATTTACAAACAAGAATGTTGCGAGTATAATTTTGTATATATAAAACATAATGTTGAGTTGCGGTAAACCTCAGACTTTCACAAGAGTTCGTTACAACTGATTTCTATTGAGGCGACCGACACGTTGAAAACTATTACATATCCTAGTATTCATGTTAATTGATTTGACGGTATTTAATAAATTTAAAGATAATTTGTTTTTTATATGTACATTTATATACATACCTACTTAAATGAATTTAGTGAGTTCAAATCAGTCGAAACTATATAATACATTGAACTTGAAATTTAATAGTAGGCATTTGTTTTATAATAATTCACTTGGTGGTAGAGCTTTGTGCAGGCTCGTCTGGGTAGGTACCACCCACTCATCAGATATTCTACCGCAAAACAGCAGTACTTGGTACTGTTGTGTTCCGGTTTGAAGGGTGAGTGAGCCAGTGTAATTACAGACACGAGGGACATAACATCTTAGTTCCCAAGGTTGGTGGCGCATTGTCGATGTAAGCGATGGTTAACATCTCTTAAAATGCCATTGTCTATGGGCGTTGGTGACCACCTACCATCAAGTGGCCCATATGCTTGTCCGCATTCCTATGAAATGAAAAAAAAAAATAAGAAGAATAATATATCGCCGATAAATATATAAGATATTTGATAATATTTTATTATTAACTAAAACATTATAGACATGAAAATGCCGCGATATATCAATGTCATATGAGCCTATCAATGACAGTAATCGTCTGTCATAGAAAAATTGACTAGACGCGATAGCGTTCGTGATCTTGTATCATTATACGTCACAGACACAAATATTATATTATTCGAATTACATTCCAAGATAACATAAAATCGATGATTATTATTTTATTGATAATGTATTGTTAGACCTTTGAAAAAAACAAAAATGATATTACAATCGATTTAATAAAAATATTAATTTTTTGGTTTTAGTTGAAGTACACAATTGAGGTTGAAGTTTTAGTCGCATATTAGGTGCCATCCCGTCCCGTCTCGACTTCAGACGAAGCTTCAACTCTCATTTCCTCGTAAAGTTGAAACATACAAAAGTTTAATTATAATAACTATATTTTACTGATCTATGTTCACAAAAACTTCTATATATACTAATATAAAAAGCCGCCGCCGCTAAACTGGTTCGAAATTAAAAATTATTTTTGGGTTGTCTTTTTGTTAGTCCTTTTATCGAGAAAGGTTCTAGGCTGTTTTTTATTCATTATGTTTTTATTAATTATACGTGAGTGAAACCGCGGGGCACCGCTAGTACTATATATAGACAAACAATAAAATTGATAATCTGTGAATAGACGGTGGATTAATAGAGAGTAATAATAAATTAATTGGCATGGATTGCAATGGAGAGCTAAAGATTGTACTCATTGTTGTGTTATGGGAGAAGCTTATTTTCAGCAGTTGACTGACACGGTAAATCTGTGCTTGCACACACACTTGTTCACTATAACATAGTCTGTAGTTACCAGGAGTAAAATCTACCATGAGAACATAATATTATTTATATATATTAAGGAATTGTTGGCGATTTAAGTTTATTTTGAAGTCAATGGTCAAGTGCACCACTAATATGTTGCATAGCTTGAGCGATCCACTTGACCACCAGTCCACGACCATTAAATCGTGCTGTACTGCTTTCACCGAAGTCGAACGTACTAAATAGATAAATTTAAGACTTTCGTTTTGTTGGAATTTATAAATTAATCACGTTAGAAATAAAAAAAAAAAGTTTATAATTATTATTTTTATATTTAAGATTATAACTTTTTGATTTGATGAGTGTTAAAAAGTGATTTCAAATAAGCAAATTAAATTCGAATTATTTTATTTCAAATTATGACTATTAATAGTAGAAGAGTATTTTTATTATTTACTAGAATGATAGTCTATTTTATAAATGTACTTTTTCTATTTTGTATTACTTTAAATACGTCATGTGTATAGATTTCTAATAACATAGGTCACGGGAAGTTGGGTTTTTGCTACACAGTAATTAATGGTGTACTTTAGTATTGATATTTCCGTAAATACTTTTAAAATGTTAGCTATAAATATTGTAGAACGCGCCCACATGCTTTTGCATGAAATATAAAATATCAGCTAGTTATATAGTATTTTATATTTTACACTGCAAAGTTGCTTGCAAGCATTCATTTAACATTTAGTATGCTTTATTCAAATATTAAACAAATGCTTCATTTTAATTTGGTTACATTGGAATTTGGTTGAAAAAAAAATCAAATTCCTTGAGATAGCTTGATTTTATTTTTTTAAATTGATAACATAATTACATAAGATTACATTTTACGTGAAAATATCACAGGTTTTAATTTACTTGATGTTATTCACGCTTGTCATGACAATCGTCTATAAATGTGCGAAGTGCACATAGTACATACTAATATAATATACTGAAATCTTCTTCTAAACGCGCTGCATTTTCTGGCATAAGTTATAATATATACTTAATGGTCTTATCAATTAGGAATTAAAAAAAACATATTTAATTTACTATAGATTATATGAACTCCAATAGTACCCTAAAGAAGGTAAATGAAAAAGACCCAGACCACAGAAAAGATGGAATGATGATATTTTAAATTGAATAGGTAGGCGGACGAGAATATCGGCCACTGTCGGTAAGTGGTCACCAACGCGTCTATGGGCATATTGGTATTGTAAGAAATGTTCACAGTCGCTTACATCGCCAATGCGCCACCAACCTTGGAAACTAAGATGTTATGTCATTTGTGCCTGTAATTACACTGGCCCACTCACCCTTTAAACCAAAACACAACTATAACAAGTACTGCTGACTGTTTTGTGGTGGAATATCTTGTAAGTGGATGGTATCTACCTTGACCAGCTTGCACAAGGGTCTACCACCAGTGAAATATTAGATATTACAAGGAGGACAATAGTCCTCCGGACCGGTTTCGGTCAAATGGCAGGAGTTCTATGGAGGAGAGTGGCTCGAGAATGACAAGAATGGAATAGGTTAGAGGAGGCCTTTGCCAACTGGCAAACAAATCTATAGAAAACTACCAAAAACAAATATAAGAAATACTAAATTAGTGTAATTGCATTCCAATTTATGTAAATATGGATCTGAATAAAGACTTTTATTATTACAATTATTACGAACTCATAACGTGCATATGTTTGGCAAATAAACACAAAACTCGGTAAAGGTCTCTCTTCACAAATGATCAAACGACAATCCTCCAATTCTACGCCACGACGTTCCTTCAGTGGTGGTTTGTGGCATTATAATTAGCATTCATTGACGTAACAAAATATATATTAAGTACAAATTTCCTCACGGTAATTAATTTTAGAGAAAAATAATTTTTGGCTTCGTCTTTATTAGATTCTTATTTTCAATATGCGCCCACAAAGATTTTATTATCCTCTGGAATTATTAATGGAGATATTAATAGAGTTTTTATTGTATATCCAGGGCAAATTAAAAAATATATCTACTTATTTTAGTTATTTATAATAGACTAGCTGTAACCCGCGACTTCCGTCCGCGTTGCTTGATATATTAACAAAGTACTTTCAAAAACATCAAAAAGATCGCAAACAAAAATATACTTTGTTTAAACGTACATCACTGAACACGCAGTGCATATACAAATCGTTGTTTCTTGAAACTTTAATAACTTTTTATTAAATGAAGATATCGCAAATTTTTTTTGATAAGGGCCAAGTGTCTAAGACGTAATTTAGAAAATTTCATTGAAATCTATCCAGTAGTTTTTCCGTGATGCGCGCACAACTGCAGACCTCTATCATTTTATTAATATAGATAGCCAAGCAAATGTTAGCCATTCATTATATCGCTATAGTGTCCTTGGAAACTAAGAAATAAGTCTTTTGTGATTATAGTTACGCTATACAAATAATTCCTACACTGATGGAATGTTATGTTAGTAGGGCTGTCCCTCACAGTAGGGCAATACTGAAAGCGGCTGCTGAAAAAGGTCGTAAAATGTCAGTAAGTGATATGCGATATTGACCATAATAATTATAACATTTCAAGAATATACGAATCAAAGTATGTTACCATGGTAAGTCATCACCGACTAGATATTGGCGTCGTAAGAAATATTTAGAATTCCTACATCGCCAATAACCGCGCCACGAACCTTGGGAACTAAGATGTTATGCCTCTTGTGCCTGCAAACAAAAACAATACTGAGTATTGCTATTTGACGATGAGTAACCTTCCAAGATAGGCTTTGTACAAAGCCATACAACCAACTAAACAGTAGTAACATTAACATTATAATTTGTCTGTCTGACAGTTGAGCAGTCGCTGATCACGATGTTAACAAATCAACTAGCGCTGGTATATTCCTTATCGAAGGTTTATAACGACGGTATTTTCTTCTTTTAATAAATTGTTTTGTTCCATAAGGAGAATAATGCGAAGATAAGTTTCATTATTAATTGATTACATAAACTTCCTCGCGGAGTATTAATAGCGTATATTCATACACGGTTATAGTAATTATTTATACAGCGAATATTAGCACAAACAAATGTAGGAAGTCGAATATTGATTATAATTGATGTCAATATGGCTTTATTGAATACGCTTATATTATTTTAGTTATTTAATTGTTTAATTCATCGAGTAAATATTCGCCACATCCTCAATATGAACTATTAATTAATTGTTCTAGATCTAGAGCATTCTTACAACTTTAAGTGGTCGTATTATTGTTTAAGCTAATCAGGTTTGTTGCTTTTTATTGAATAATGATGATCATTTTTCGGGATCCTATAGTACCCGTATTATGATTATAAAGTGTCGCGTATCACTAATAGTTGTAGACTAAATATAACCTACAACTAAAATTAAGGTCATGAAGAGAGAAGATTGCTTGGTATCTTGTGGTAAAACGTACGCTATTTTGAGCATGCTATTTAATAGAATACTATTAAGGCAGATTCGTCTGAATGGTGACCACACGTTAACCAATCATTATACCGTCAAACACTTTGTATTGCTGACTGCCTCGTTGGTCTAATGGCTTGATATAAGGTCGCAGATTTGGTGGTCCTGGGTTCAATTCATAGGTCGGGCCAATAAATAGTTATTGGGGTTTTCTGTCAGAAAATTCTCAGTAGCAGCCCGGAGTCTGGAAGTTGGAAGTGTGTACACTCCCGTGCCTCGGAAAGCACGTTAAGCCGTTGGTCCTGGGTCTGAACTCTTTCCGGTCGTGTCGGATTGCCCCGTCCCATCGGATTATGAGAGTTAAGGAAAAGGGAGTGCACCTGTGTTTGCGCACCCACTTGTGCACTATAATATGTCCTGCGCAGTTAGCTAATCTCTCTTGAGATTGGCCGCCGAAATCGGTCTGGACGACCTTACTTACTATTGCTGAGTTCTGATATAAAAGAATTGAATGAGCCATTTTTATTACAAACATAACGGAAATAGCATCTAAGATCGTTGGTGATGCATTCACGATAAAAGAAGTAGTTAATACTTGACCGCTTATCGTCAAAGGGCCCTTTACGTCTGACTGATAAATTAAATAAATGATTTAAAAAAAATACTAATTAAGATTCATTTATAATAGGTTTCAAGCACGAGCGAACCGCAAGTGGAAAGATAATGTGCTCAAAAGCAAGCTTCATTATGAGCTTACTTATTAGCTAATTCATATTTGTTAAAATCATAATTTAAATTTCGCACTACTCTGTCTTGATTTCCTGAATTTTTATATTTACTCTGTGCTCCGTCGTTAGTAACATGAGATTTTTTTTATAGCCGGTAGGGCAAATGACTCTACTCCACCTGATGGTAAGTGGTAGTAGAGTCCAAAAGCGACGACGGCTAGTGCAATCATGAAGAATTATCTGCACTAGCCGCCCCCGCCTTGCCGGCCCGCAAGATGCCTCTTCACGCCTCGTTTGAAGGAACCCAGGTCATAAGAGGAGGGGAACACTTATTATTATATCGACACCAGCAATTTATACTACGCTAACTCGAATTTTTGGAAATTCGTTTTTTTATGCTAAGTTGCTTAAAATATGGTTTTTTATACATATTAAAAAAATCGTGAAGAAATATACAAAAATAACGAAGTTACAAATTTTATACAAGGCTAACTAAAGGTACTTTTTGAAATCACTCGATTTAAATGACGCCAACTATAGTTAGCGGAGTGTGCGCGGGGATTTGACGCACCGCTAGTTCGTTTACATTAATCTAACTCTTAGTTAGCGTAGTTTAGTGCGTTCGATTATACTCGTTCGTTTGTAAAATACACTACTTAGCGAATTTTACGTTGTAAATAATTATCTAAAAATGTATGTTAATTAGTTTATTAATTGTTCTTGACTATTCCTTTTAATGTACATGTTTTTTAAAATAAAAATATTGATATCATATTATGATATCAATACTTATTCTTTTAGAATCGTCGGCATTACCTGCCGAAATTGATAATCCTGAATTCGTGGCTTTGTATAATCACGTCATGTTTAATGAGCCTATTTAAGAGCATGCTTATTAGGGTTTCGTACCCAAAGGGTAAAATGGGACCCTATTACTAAGACTCCGCTGTCTGTTCGTCTGCCCGTCCGTCCGCCAGTCCGTCTGTATATCATAAACCGTGATAGTTAGACAGTCGAAATTTTCACAGATTATGTATTTCTGTTGCTGCTAAAACAACTTATACTTAAAAACAGAATAATATAAATATTTATGGGGGCTCCCATACAGCAAACGTGCTCTTTTTGCTTGTTTTTGCTCGATATTGATAACGGCAGCAGGTAGACGCTTGAAATATTCACAAAATATTTAGTTATATATTCACTTTAAAAATAAATAATTAAATTAAAATAAAACAAATATTAAGGGGGACTTCCATACAACAGACACATTTTTTTGTCGTTTTTATAGATAATGGTACGGAACCCTTTGTTTTCTATATCCAATTCTGCTAGCCGAGATATAGTCAATTATGAAAATGATGTAGTATTACAAGAAATACACATAAACGACTTGGGGCTCCTAATACTCCGTTTAATATGAATTCACCAAAAGTATTGACTATTGATTATATCCAAAAACCTTCTCCATTGACATTAACTCCATCAAGTATCAAACCTTTGTTTTCGGCGATTACTAATGATCCTTCTGACAGCATAAATAATACTCCCGTACCTTCACCCTGTTGTGATTTTTCAGAATCTCCAAAAAGATTAAATGATACTTTGGTGCCGACTTCTTCCAAAGATACTGTGAGTGTTCTCACACCTGAAATGTATACGTCCGCCCAGGAAAATCTTCCTGATTCGCATATAGATAACGCCCTTAGCAATAACATGTTGTGCAATTTCCTCGCCTGTAACGTTCAATAATATTAGTACAGTACGTCCAGTAATACCATTCTGCAGTATCTACCCCAGAAAATAATAAACCTAGGTCGAAAAAAAGGAACGATGTGGGTCTCAAACGTCTTAAGTGTGAAGATAAGTGGATAGTTAGAGATAGAAAGAGAACGTTTATGTCACAAAAGTTTGGAGTATACGACATCAATAGGTACTCGTCTGGGTAGGTACCACCCTCTCATCAGATATTCTACCGCAAAACAACAGTACTTGCTATTGTTATGTTCCGGTTTAAATGGTGAGTAGGCAACTCTAATTACAGGCACAAAGGACATAACATCTTAGTTCCCAAGGTTGGTGGCGCATTGGCGATGTAAGCGATGATTAACATCTCTTACAATGCCAATGTCTATGTAACCGTTGGTGACTACTTACCATCAGGTGGCCCAAACGCTTGTACGCCTTCCTATGCAATACAAAAAAAAATAGGAAAACCAAAAGCAGTCAATGCGTCAATTGTCTTATCACAATGTGCTGGGGTACTGGAGATCACGCCAAACAATGCCAAATCATCGCCAAATATGTGATACAAAAACGTAAAAAGACTGCCACTAACGTCGAAAGCAAATATAGTCATCGATCACACACTTCGCATTACTAGCTTCGCATAGATTCTGACTATGCCATCGTAGTACAAAAAGTTTGGAAACAATGTTTTTGAACACCTTAATTTAAGTAAAGATTTTGTTTATACTGCAAAGATTTTACTGACGTTACTGATGGTCGGCACAAAAACCATAACTATGTTATTTCAATCGACATGTCGTATTATAATAATTATTATTATAGCTCAACGGAAAGTTAAAGAATACGCTAACTTGTGCCACAGTTCAATGTATAGTACGCTATATATAATTTGACGGCTTTTAATACGATATCCGCCAGTGACGCATGTACCGTTTAAACAAAGCTAACTTGAATAACTTGATATTTAGAATAAATATTTACAATATGATGTCTTATAAGTATATATATAAACCTAAGGTTATGATAAGTGCATAATATATTTTAAAATTATTATTGCAATGTAATAAAAATAACACTTTTTTAGCACTATGCTCCGCCGTAATACACTACGCTAACATTAGTTAGACTTTTGTAGTATGTTAAATATTATTGAGGAATTACGTGTATAAACGGCTAACTTGCGCTAAATCAAAAAATATAAATAATTAAGAAAAAATAAATATGAGAAAATATAATGAATAAATTAACTATTAACGGTGCCAAATTTGAAATAAGTATCTTAATTAATATAAAAGTTATCACGTTTCTTTCTTTAAACGCCTCTCCTGTAAAGTACACATTTTAGAGTTAGCGTAGTATAAATTGCTGGTGTCGATATGTTATCCGAACCGCGCTCTGCTACCATAAAAATAAAAGCAAGAACCATCTTTTACTTTCAAGTAAATCAACAATATTGATATTAAACATCTATATGCGATTCTAGTATTTGAAATTAACAGAAAAAAAAAGACAAACAAAACCAATTTTAAGAGTATTTTCTGCGAAAAATCGATGAGATTGATGTTATGTTTATGGAAATGTTAAGAAAACATTCAAACAAAAGTTGTGACATCATCTCGTCGGGTTATAACTTTTTTTTGTCGTGACTTGTTACTTTGTTTTCCTTCTAGAAATGTTTATCATACTTTACATTCGTTACTTAAAGTTGTTGTTACTTTATAATGGACATGGTAATAAAAAAGTAGGTAGCTGTATGATGTAAATTAAGCTTGCTTGTAATTTGAGATGGTCCAGTGGTAAGAACTCGTGAATCTTAAGTGATGATCGTCAGTTCAAACCCGGGCAAGCACCACTGAATTTCATATGCTTAATTTGTGATTGATTCATCTAGTGCTTGACGGTGAAGGACAACATAGTGAGGGAACATGTGTCAAATTTCAAATTCTGTCATGTGTATTTCGCCAACCAGCAATTGAACAGCGTGGTGGATTAAGCTCCAAAACCTTCTCCTCAAAAAGAGAAGAGGCCTTAGCATAGTAGTGAGACATTCACAGCTGCTGTACTGTACTGTACAGAATTTCATAAAAATCGATTCAGTGGCTTAGCCGTGAAATCGTTACAGATACACAAATGGACAGAGTTGAAAGTAGCTCTGTAATTTATAATATTAGTTTATAATACAAATTTTAGTATTTTAATAAAGTGAATGTAAAATTGTCAATAGCTATATTTTATACAATTATCTTATGTTTATTACACTAGAATAAAAGGCGTGAAGAGGCGTGAACAGGCATCTTGCGGGCCGGCAAGGCGGGGGCGGCTAGTGCAAATCATTCTTCATGATTGCACTAGCCGTCGCCGCGTTTGAACTCTACTACAACTTACCATCAGGTGGAGTAGAGTCATTTGCCCTCCCGGGCCATAAAAATATAGCTTGATTCAATAAAACGGGTATCACATATACAGAGCTTTAACTAAATTAAAAATAAAAAAATACCAAAACGGAATAAAAGTAAACAGAAATCGAGCAAAGAACTTCAGAATGGATATCTAAAAGTAAAAAATACATATCTACCAATGCTAGCTTTACTTTATTTTGTGAATATAACGACAACTAGCCACAGATTGCTCGTATGACGTAATATTTTTGCATAAATATATGGATCTGAGAACAAGGCAGCATTTATCCCAGCTGCCTGTAAAAACTAAGAGTATTATATATTTTTATTTGAAACAGCAGAATATGATTAATATTGACAATGTCCTGTAGACCGTGTGATCTAAAATATATTGGTATACCAGTAACTTTTCTGGGTCACTCAAGCTTAACGCACCATAAAATATAGTTAATAAATGGCTCTAGAATATTATCTTTCATTGAATTTAGCTAATATCAGTTTATTTATATAGTTTCTCCTAAGAATATTAATTTAAAACTATAACTGTAATAGTGATCAACTCCTTGGCTAAAACCTCCTCCAATTTTGAGGAGAATTCCACCATGCTCCTCCATTGGATTAGTGGATACACGTGTGTCAGATTTGCACCAGACACACATTCATACATCTAATGATTTTTTCCCCTAATGCTACATAATAAGAATTAAAAACACAAATTAGGCATATAAAAATTCAATCCCAGAATAAAACCAAATATAAGATCTACAAGTACCATTAAACTATCGCGACTATCGAGATAAAACTATCGAGAGAACACAAGCAAAACCGTTGGCAGATATCGCCTTGCTTGAACGTATGTTATTAGCCCAGTCACTTAAGCATAAAAAAGGGGTCAACTGCGGAATGGGAGACACGAGTAATAAATAAAATAAAGCTGAAAACAAGTATACATCTTCAATTATGCGCTCTAAAATTTGTCTCAAAAGCCACATAATCATAGCCATAGTTGTCTCGAATCAGCGTCATAAGTAATTTAAGGTGTAAGGTCACAAAAACCAGTTTTTCGCGATCAAGTTTTTATAACTACAATTAAGTTTTTGTCATGTAAAGTAAAGTAAATTAACAGCCTGTGAATGTCCCACTGCTGCGCTAAGGCCTCTTCTCCTTTTTTGGGGAGAAGGTTTAGAGCTTGTTATAGGTTTGTCATGTGCTCAACCGTTTTTGAGCTAAAGGGCGGTAACGCACAGCGCTCAACGATCTGGTAGAAGCGTATATTGGTTTACTAAGATTAAGTACTCGGTGGTGAAAAGAAAACATATTAACACTTGAAATAAAATGATGTTTTATTTTGACGTGACAACGTCTTATAAATTGGTTTGCCGGGTGACACTTCAAGAAACTGCGTTACGCTCCGCTCACGTTATGCGCTCACAATGAGAGCGAGTGAGAGGCACGCATCCCTTCCACTCGGGCATGGTTAGCCCGCCTAAGAGCGAGAGAGACAGACATACCTCATACACCGATGTGTGTAATCACAATAAGATATTTATAAGACGTAGACGGTATTCAGTGCGAGATTCTTTGTATAAATTAATGTTTTAAATATAATTCTTTGTATAAATAAATGTTTTAAATTGTTACTATTATTTCATACTTCTTCCTACTATACGAATGAATATTCACATTAAAATTATTTTACCACTCAAAGTCGTTGTCACGTAAAACTTTCGCCCGTATACCGACTTTACAGGCAACCAACTTTTTATTTTTTATATTTATTATTTATGTTTACAAGATCACGTCCACATTCTTGTTAATACATATAAACAGTGGCGTGGGAAATAAAATCAAAGATCTGCTATCTATGTGATTGAATTTAATCGTTTCTTTTTTTTATATTTTGACGTCGTCTTCTAATAAATCGTCATTATCGCCATAAAACAGTATCGCGGTGTTATTTTAACGTCATTTTTATAGCAACGTAACAAATGCCTATTTTGTGAGACTTCAATATGAGTTTATTGGTTTACAGGTTATGACTTTTGATGGAATTTTTCTTCAATATTTCAATTTATTTTTGAAGATGCTATATGTAACGGGTTAGTACACGCACGTATAGGCTATTCCAACCACAACAGGAATAAACCCAAATAAACAAATTGGACACCGAATTAAAGCGATATCATTGGTCATCGATATCTTGAATAATTTATGACATTCACTATAGATACCCGAAAAGATGGCGTTTTCAATGTCCGTGAAATTGTATTTGGAACTTTGAAAGTTAAATTAATGTGATTATAACTAGTTAATTGGAATAGTGGTGTATTATGAATAAGGGTAAATTAATCAAGAACTATTTACAGTGCATAATAATGCAGAACGATTGGACAATCGCATGCAATTTGTTAATCTACGGTGTGTTTACATTTATTTATATTCCCATTGGAATAGGGTATACGTGTCTGACGCAATGTATGTTCAATCGTTTTTTAGTCTCCTCTATTTTTTTAAAGTCAAATAGCTGTCAACGCAATGATGCTACAAAATCAATTTGGACAGCAAGGTTTTCATGTTAACAAACGTACTTACATACATAGTTACGATCGGTTCGGTATTTTTCATCGAACAAGACTTAAGATACACGTTATACTGCCTTGATTACAATTTTATTTATAAGATAGAAACCTCTTTTATTAAAAAGGTGATTATCGTCTCTATGAATCAAAATAGTCTACTTTTATATATTTTAATGAATAAAGGAAAAAAGGAAATTTACACGGTGGTAGGGCTTCATGCTAGCCCAGCTGGGTACCATCTGCTTATGAGTTATACCGCCGAACAGTATTGTCATGTTCACATACATAACATTTTAGTTCCTAACTACCCTTATTTATACACACATACCACCATTAAAAGAACAGCCGGAAATGAAAATACCAAGGTCTTGAAAAAAAAAACCCGGATCTATTTAATCAGAAGTATTATCATTGTTTTGGAAAGACCGAGAGTAATAATGAAAGATCACGTGGTCATCGAACGTAATGCAATTGCAATTACATTGTTAATTCATGTATCCAATGATAGTTGCATGTTTTTCTAATCACGTATAGAATTATGTTGTAATGATATATAAAAACGCAAGGTATGTGACGTTGCCTATAGTTGTGAGATGGGAATTTCAAATACCTTTATTAGAAATAGAAGTAAATACATTTATGACGTTATCCTAATATTATAATGCGAATGTGAGTTTGTTTGTTAGGCTTTCACCCCTGAGCCACTAAACCGATTTTAAAAATTCTTTCACCAATGGAAAGTTACATTATCAGCGAGAAACATAGGCTATATTTTATCCCCTTATCCTTCAGGAACGGGAACTACGCGAGTGAAGGCGTGCGGAAAAGCCAGTAAGTTGTAAATAAATAATATATCCAAATGCTATAATTTCCTTTTTTAAGCTAAACCTATGTATGTATGTTTTTTTTATTCTTGTATTTTCAAGATAGAGGATGATATACATCACTTTTTAGTTGAATGTGCTCGAAATGCTGACAGGAGACAGGAGTTGACGCGTCGTTTTAATATAAATTTAAAGGATGTGGGAACCTTTCAAAGTGCACTGACTGTACCTATATAACTCAGATCTAGCCAAAATTAATTACCAGCTTAAGCTAAAATGAGTGAATAACGTTGGTAATAGCGACTATGTTAGTAGTGACTATTTGTTATGGGAATGATCAGGCCCCTCTTTCCCATTGGGCAATCTGGGCACGTGCCCAAGGCCCCACCATCGATTGGGGCCCCCTAATCCCTGCCAGACCACCAATCTATAAACATATTTGATTCCCGAAAAAAACATGTTTCGGCCATAGGAGCCCCATCACCCTATTGTGCCCAGGGCTCCAATAGGTTAAAGACGACCCTGGGAATGATGGGACTGACATTTAGCTTCAGCGCTAAAAAGTCCATATATAAAATCAGAAAAAAAACCTACAATGAGATATTTTTAGTCATAGCCATGTTGAATAGCTATAAAACCCCGAAAAAATAATCCAGTCACCCGTCACCAGTCGAGCTAATCCCTCGTGGAATCAATTATTAATTCAAATGTTATTTCTTTCACAAGTCGTGTACATCTTTTACAATGGAGCCACTCAATCTTAAGCAAACAATAATGAGATGTTTTGTTTAGGACCATTATTATAATTCTGAAGCATAGGAAATACTGCCTAAATCCAAATCACAACCAATAATTTTTGACTAAATTAACCGAATAAGATTTAATTTGCTCGTTCCGGGATCGAAACATAGAACGTAAAGGTTTATCGTTATGATATATATATATATTAAAAAAATAGAAATTTCACTATAAAATTCTGGGTCAATATCTTCAAGTTTCAAGTATAACTTTCGAACTTAGAAAATAACTGAATATTTTCTAATCGTTTTTTTTCGTCGTAATTAGAGACGTACATATATCGATGCGTCATGAATTGAAAATTAGATAAAACTCGGTCAAAGACGAATATTTATTTATATTTAATTAATTTATCATACATCTTAGTTCCCAAGGACGCATCCGCTTAGTTCCGAAGGTGCCGCATCGGCGATGTAAGCGATAGTTAACATCTCTTACAATACCAATGTATACGGGCGTTGGTGACTACTTAGCATCAGGTGGCCCATAATATGCTTGTCCGCCTACCTATAAAAAATGTTCCATTTCGAATTATTTTGAACAACGAAAAAATTTAGTATTGAGTATATGATTGAGATCTCTTTATATTATTGGATTAAAAAGACTAGTAGAATAAATTTTGATTAACGCGACAGAACAGACTATCACTAAAATGATTTTTATTTTATTTATTTATTTCAATGCGATTATTTGTAATCAGCGTTGAAAAAAAAAGGGTTACAATATTGACTTAATAAGTTTGAGGATGAGGATAAAAATAAACTACTTTAATATTATAGAAAAAACATATAACTTAAAAATATACTATATGTATTTGTGTTTGTATAATATATGTGTACGCGAATCAGATTATATGATTCGTTAACTAATGCAAACGACTACAAGAATTTGATATATATTTTTTGACAGTTGTAAAAGAAATAAGTATTTGATCAATTTTATTTTAAGCATATATACGAGCACAGATTCATCGGAACGATGACTGTATTACTCAGTCGTGATTCAAAGGGTATCATTTTTATACCGGAGAGCTGCTCCATAAGATCAAACTCGAAACTCACCTCAAACGATCGTGACTAATTGAAGGTGTTATGTTATATTGACTATAATTATATATACATATTTTTTAATACTTTATTCAATATTAAAGTATTACACTTACTTATTGATTGTCAAACTGGAAACTACTACCGGTTCGGAAAAGAAACACCCAGCCCTGAGAAGAACCGGCGAAAGAAACTCGGCGGGTTGATTTTTTTTTGTCTTTTACAAAAAAAAAGAGAAATGGCCATGCGGCGATCGTCTCATTCCCAAGGTTATCATCCATAAATTCATTAATTGTATAACCTTTAGCACACAAGCGATCTTTTACATACTATCTTTTTCATATTATCTTCTATGTATATAATATCTTCTATGTATATATAAACGAAATACCACTGACAGGCAGGTTTAACACGATATCTCTGAAACTGTAGGTCTCATTGACTTGAAATTTAGCACAGTTACCTGTTACCTTTCGAGGTGTAGACAATTACTAAGAACAGATTTTACGCAAATCCTATTCAATTTTTTTCTTAACTTTAATGTGTGTTTATTATTAAATCCGTGATTAAAGGAAAACAAAGTGAGATAACCTGCAATCGTATGAAAATCTGCTCCATGTGACCATCAACCCAATAGAGCGGCGAGCTGAAGGTTCCAAACCCTCTCAATAGAGAGGAGGCCATAGTCCAACAGTGGGACATTTTCACGCTGGTATTTATTACCATCAAAAACGATTGGACCTTGGAGTAATTAGTGCCAAAAAATTCATCTAAAATATTACTTGCCCCGCCTTATTGCCTCCACTGGTGACAAATTGTATAGTAATTATTTTTAATTTTTATTTGTTAAATACAAAGGTTTAAGTTTTTAATGTAAACACAGATTAATATAATAATCACTCACAAAAAACAGGCGTTGCTACGCCGGAATGGTTAGATTATAAATATTAATATTTAAAAAAAAACATGCCTTGACTTAAGACTCGAGCAAAATCTTGTTTTAAGCTTAAGTAGAGCAAGTAATCAACACTTGAAAATATAATTGAATATATCACAATTTTAATCAAAAATTTTACGGCTTGTTTGAAAATAATCTTTATTTATTTTTAACTTTACTATTATAATAGCCATTGCTAGCTAATGAAGCTCAATCGTCCATTGAATCGATTAAAAAATCACCGTTAAGCAATGAAGACTCAACGATCAGTAATAATAACATTTTGCAATTAGACGTCTTATAAAAACTAAAATGGATTCATAAGAGAAAAAACAACTCATTGCAGCACAAATTGGTATCTCTAAGAATGATATACAACCTTAATTGCATATCTGTCATAGTTCATAATTGTAACTTTTTTTAGCATAGGTAGCATAGCATGTAGCACCAACCTTTGGAACTAAGATATTAAGTCCCTTGTGCCTGTAATTACACTCAACCTTCAAACCGGTTCACAGCAATACCAAGTACTGCTGTTTTGCGGTAGAATATCTGATGAGTGGGTAGTACCTACCCAGACTAGCTTTAAGTATAAACGAACAGCCAAAACTACTTACTCTACGAAGCTGAAAATGGGAACATAGATTTCTTTTATAATATAAGCTGTGAAGGATTTTTTAGAAATTTTACCTTTAAGAGTAGAAATGGGAGGGGGGCAACTTTATATGAATTTTACTAGTATGAAGTTGGGACGGGCAGTTAGTTGCTTATAAAGAAAACGCGATCATGTAGAACGGGCAATTGGGCCACCTGCTGGTAAATGGACACCAACGCCCATTCGCAATCGACAGTCTTTAGCGATGTGAGAAACATAAACCATTTCTTGTATTGCCATTGCGTCCCCAACCTTGGAAATTAAGGTGTTATGTGACAATAATAATAATTTAGCTTACTTTAGCTTTAGCAGTAGAATATCAGATAAGTAGGTGGCACCTACCCAGACGGGCTTGCAGAAGCCCTACCATCAAGTGAATAAAAAGTAAAGTCTAACTAAAGTGTATCAGAGCCCGTAGACAAGTGGCGAATGTCAATTTCATACATTTATTATTATTTTCTATTCTATTCTATTCTATTAACGTAAAAGCCACTTGCCTACGGGCCCTGTATTATATAATTTGTGTTAAATCCTCAAAATGAAACCGGTTTATTATCTCATGTTAAGTCGAGTTCATGCGCTCGATACGCATGATTCTATTATATTTCTCAACAGGTTAGACCAGTAGTTCTCAAAGTTTTGAGGTCTCGGAACAAAACAGAAGATAATTATGCGCGTCACGACACATTGTGAGCTTAAACGGAGGTCGTCAACCTTTTCGAAAATAAATATTGAAAAAGTTAAATAGTTAGCATTCCATTACAAAACAAACAATTTGATATTGTATTGTACAACATTTTTGTGTTTGTAGGCACAAAGAAAAAGCATTCCATTATAAATGTAATAACGAAAATTCAATCGTATCTTGAGCGTAGGAAAACAATTCTTTACAAAGCCTTTTAAAACAAAAAATTGGTCGTCATTTAATTTTAGGATTTAAAGATGTTCTCGTAGAATATTACTAGCTTCACATATCTCCAGGGTTCCACGGACAACGGTTTGAGAACCACTGGACCACTATAATGATAAGCGTGAAAATTTATTATATACAATTTATTTCATTATAACGAACCGGCGTTTAACATTCGCTTTTACTAAAATGAGTACTGTGATTAAGTATCGAATGTCTTATTGTAAAACAGCTTAGGTACAGGTTGTATACTAATATTTGTTGTTTGTTGTACGCTTTTACTAAACCAGCTTATTTATAAACCTTGATTAGCGATTGTTTAGTTAAACACTGCCTCGTTGATCTATTGGCTAGATATAAGGCCGCGACTCGGTGGTCCTGGGTTCAATTTTACATAAATAGTTTTTGTGTATTTTTCTTTCAGAAAATTCTCAGTAGCAGTCCGGAGTCTGGAAGTTGGAAGTGTGTACACTCCCGTGCCTCGGAAAGCACGTTAAGCCGTTGGTCCTGCGCCTGAACTCTTTCCGGTCGGATTGCCGTCCTATCGGATTATGAGATTGATTTGACATTCGAAAAGAGAAGTCACAACATTGTTTAACTAATGTTAATAATTGAGGCCGTTTATAATTTTGCCGGTAAGGCTGGTAATTGTTTTTGCTTATTAAATATAACAAATAACATTCGAGTTGTTTTTGTAGTAAAATAGTTTTAAGACATAAAAAATGCTTTATTGACAAAAACAATTAATATAATATTTGAGGATAAAATAATTTTAACAAAAAAGATTAGCGTGGGTTGCTTGATGTTATTTTCATCTGAAAAAATTTGACGAAAATTTTAGCATATAATTTAAAAAAAACACCCCGTTTTTCTCTATGAATATATTTTTGAAAATCATATTATACTATATTTAGAATTTTAGTATTATACTCGTAGTAATAATATTATTAAAATTTGAAAGCGGAAATTCATCAAGAAATAAAAAATCAGAGCAAATTCTTCAGAAATCCGGAAGTGAAAATTTGAGTTGCAGATATCGATTACAATTATATATTTTTTTCGGTTTCGTGACTCAACAATGAATTCAAAAAAATTTCGTCATATATAATTCTGATTACGTCATAATTATATAGCTTTATTATAGTTTATTTAATATTCTATAGAAATCTAATCTAATAGGCATTTAATGACAAATTTTTTAGATGAAATTCTACCACTTGTGTATTCACTCCGCATTTTAGCAGCGTGGTGGAATATGTTCCTAACCATCTACTCAAACCGAGTCTTAGCCTAGCAGAATTATATAAATATGTATATATATTCTGTAAATTTCTAAGCATCAACGCTTAACAGTATTTAAAAGTCTAGCGATCACACATATAATCCTTCAAATTCGTTCAAAAACAATATATTTTTTTATATAGCTATTCTTTTTTTTAAATCTCGGTGTAATTTAACTCATGCGCGGTGACGCAACAAGTCTAGAGAAAGTGTTATGGCGTAGTCGAAAGCAGTCGCTGGACGCGTGTTCAACTTCCATTCATTAATCAATAGAAAGTTTTATAGTATCGATGTATTCAATATAATTAATAATGACATATGTATTTCACATCGATACTTGTAAAATATGTTAATATAATACTTTTTATTTCTAAAGTTTAACAGTACGTGTACTTGTGGTTATTTAAAGTTTTTATTGCCTTCAGTATTTTTTATGTGCTATAGTATCACTATATATTTAATGTGATTTTATATTTATTTTATTATAAATCTCGTTTATCCGTTTTAACTTACCATATATTAAGTTAACATCCAAATAAGTTCACAGTTTTTTTAACAACACTTACACGATTTGTTTAAGAAAACTATACCACTTTTAAAAGTAAATAATAATTAGTTTATAAAATAATTATTCATTAAAAATAACACAAAACTTAAAACATATGAAGGCTTCGAATTTAATAATACAAGATGGCGGCGAGCTGCGCACACGCACCGGACCTCACGACTTTGTACTGACTGTTCACTTAGACATGACAAAGTCGTCAAACCCCACCAAGCCACCACTGCCATAAAATTAACAAGCCAATAGCGTCTTTATAACGTTATTCAATAAAGTTTGAATTAAAAAAAAATAAACTACAAACGATTCGCTTCAAGAATTAGCAGGTTGATTTCGTATTGGGGAAAACACAAGTTCACTTTGTGTGGCGACTGACATTTAATTTTCTCTTACTTCGATATCGTAAAAGCTTAAAATACGACATCAATTTCGGCTGGTATATATTATCGTTAGCCTTTTAACAAGTTAACTTTCAATCAGTAAGTAACTATATGATGTATGAGGTTTCCATTCTATGTACATTATTTAAATATGTTTAAATTTTAATGTTTAATGGAGTACATTTCTAAGGTAAATAATTTGAAAATTGGTTTATTACAATTAAGTTAGCTGTTAAGTGTTATTTTAAGAAAAACTATAATGGCTTAAGCTAGGTATAGGTATGTAGTAGTTCAATGCGACTGCCTCGTTGGTCTAGTAGAAACATGTAGGGCCGCAGATTCGGTGGTCCTTGGTTCAAATTACAGATCGCTCCAATAAAATGTTTTTGAGATTTTATGTCGAAAATTCTCAGTAGCTGCCCGGAGTCTGGAAATTGGAAGTGTATCTACTCCCGTGCCTCAGATCTATTCCCTAGAATAGAGAGTGCTTCTGTGTCTGTGCACTATAATATTTCCAGAGCAGTTGGATAATTTCTCTAAAAATTGGCCACCGTGGCCGAAATGTATCAGGAAGACTATTATTATTATTTTTAGGTGTTTAATGACACACTAATTTCACTCTTCCTGTTACCTTTGATTTGACATTTCAAAGAAGAAGACACAGCAATGTTTAACTGGTAATCTAAGAAAAAAATTGAGGTTTGTAATGTGACGACTTTTGAAATTAACTGTTATAAAATAACCTACGACTGTTAAAAGGCTTTAGATCTGCAAAGAGGAGAACTGCTCTCATCTTTCAAGGAAGGTCTGGAACGTTGGAGCAGAAAGAAACCATCAAATATGTATGTGGAGGAGGATTACGTTTTTTAAATACATATACATATTTATTTACCTTTTTATAAAGTAATTGATCAATAATCATTGCTGATTTTCTTTTTTATTTCACCAAACCACCAAATAGTCGTTCCTGTGGTATTATGTGAGGAAACGGCATTATCTTAATCAGGATTGAACCTACGTCTCTATGTGGTCAGTAGAAATGTAAGCTATAGCTGACCAGCCATTTTGAAGGTAACTAAATACAATTATTATTTTTAAAAAAAACTCGATTACGCACGAACTTCGTGTGTAAAATTAGGTTATCAAGAAATGGAATCAATGTTAGCAGGTCACATTTATTCTACAAATTTAGTAACAAGTTCATGTTATGTATTTTAGTTCAATTTATATATGTTTTGAATATATATTTATTTGATACGATTGAATTGGTACTTACGAACTATAAGTATGCAATATTTTATTAATATTTATGTACTACTATAAATGTAAATGGCTGTGAATACTGTAATTTGGTTTAACCTATATTTTTTAAAGGGTGACTAAGCAAACAAGTCTCTCCTTCTAACTAAAGTCGAATTAATGATGATAGAAAGAGAGAAATCTGCGTTTAACTAAACACCCGCTAACTAACGTTCATAAGGCCGTCATTAATATAAAATTACTTTATAACACCAGTTACAATTAATGGCAATTCATAAATTAACTAGGTTACCGTGATACGAATTAAATTGTTTAGCATTACAACATTGTGTTCAAGTAATTATTAAGAATTTAAGTAATTTGCGATCATAAGCTTAATTCAAAACATTTTTTTGATATTCTGTTTAAAGGATAAGAAGTCATTTATACTTTTTAAAACTGCCTAGGTATTTATTTTGTCGAAAATGGCTCCATTTTTATATAGAATCTACATAGTCTGTGAATGTTCCACGTCTGGGCCTTAACTACTTTTTTGAGAAGAAGGTTTGGACTCTACAACCACTTATCATCAGGTAGTAGTAGTAGTAGTAATAGCGTGTGAATGTCCCACTGCTAAGCTAAGGCCTCTTCTCCTTTTTTGAGAAGAAGGTTTGGAGCTTCCACCACACTTTGCCAATGTGGGTTGATGTAATACACATGGTAAAATATCAGTAAGTTAAAGACATGCTCCTCACGACGTTTTCCTTCACATTTAAGCAAGAAATGAAATTTAAACACAAACTAAGCACATGAAAATTTAATGGTGTTCACCGCGATTTAACCTACGATCATCGGGTAAGATTCAAGGGTTCTCACCACTCTCATCTCGGCTCTATATTTTATTTTGTATCTTTTTACAAATTTACTTATAATAATCTACATAAAAAAATCATCTTATGCGTTGTTTGAAAATGACGACAATTGTAATCAAGTCTACCAAACATGGTTCGAATCATTCGCTAATCTAAACAAACAAATATAAGGTATATAATATAAAACATAATAGATCGCATCCAGTTTCTAGATCCATTCGCTGCTCGTTTCGATCAAAGCATTCGTTATGACCTGCCAATGCGTGTACCATTCAATGTCAATCAGATCTAAGATGTTTTAGTAAGCTCAGATGGGTGCTTAGTTTGCTTGAGCACGCACGCTGGTCAGTGACTCGTCTAACGGTAGCGTCATCGTCATGGTATTCGATTATATCTTATTCACAAGCGGTTTCGATAAAATGATTCGTTTTTTAAGTATTGATTTAATTGGGTTCTAGCAATATTTTTGTTTAAGTAATTTTAAGTCTTAGTTTTCGATGTATATATTTCGCATTTTTTTACAAATTCGTGTCCGGTTAATACATGCCATGAATAATTATTTAGTCATTCTTATTCTGTGATCGTATCATATATCATTATCATTTTACATTGTCTTAAAAACATCTGTTTCGGAACATTTACGTTTTTTTTCTTGCAAAATTGACAGTCACTTGTTCTATTAGCAATTGCCAGTTAAGATTTGATCTTTTCTCCATTTGTAGGGTACAACTTTCTGTCATACAGCTTAGAGTAAAAAAGTGAAGTAAGTGCCAAGTCTTCTAATGAGTACCGCAAAAACAACATTAACAAATTGTAACTTTAATTATACCAATAAAGAAATGATTTATAAATGACCAAAAGTGCTTATATTATTATAGACAGCAACAAAGTATATTTTTAATTTTTCTATTTTATAATTTATTAATTTTATATTTATATAAATTTCTATAATATTTATTTGGCGTCTTGAATATGTAATGTTTTTGTATTGTACTATTGATTTTAGTTTTTTTTCGAAAGGTTTATTTTTTAATTTCTTTCACATCCCTATTTGCAACATAGCTGAAAATACAAGCACTTCTAAATTTCCATGTTCATAATTTGTATTTATAATTCATCTCGTACTCGGCAGTGAAGGAAAACATCGCGTGGAAGCTTGCATATGTGTCAAGATGCATTATTATGCAAATGATTCCCTGTATTACAAAAGTTATTTCGAGTAATACAAAAAATAATAAAACCTTAATATGAGAGCAAACAGTCAAAAAGTATGTTAACTATCAATTAACAAGTTAAGCTTGAAATATAAAATTAAATTAAAGTGGTTTATCTTCACGTCTTTCTCCTAATCGTAAAGCCGGCTAAAGATATACCGCCAAGCCAGAAGGCATTAAATCGGCCATCATTTACACTATACTATAGCTTGAAACAGAATACAAAAGCTACCTTATTATCCCAGTTGAAGAACTTGTAAAAATCTCACATAAGCAAAATTGCGTGAATAATTGAATACCTAAGTTGATAAATATTTAATGGCAGCAATTGCGTATTTTTTAATCAAGCCCTTGTTTCATTTAAAAATTTGCCCTTCAGCTCGAATTTTATTTTAATTAATAATTAATAGACTTGTCCATTTATATTTTACAAGTGCGTTACAATTACTTTTGAAATTTTTGTTTTTTAATAATTATTCATGCCCAAATGTATAATAAATTTAAAAATATAAAATAAAATCTGTAAAAAAGCAACAAAATCTGTAAATGGCCCACAGCTGGGCTGTCTTTCTTTTTTTTTTTAGAAGTAAGTTTGAAGCTAACTCCACCACGTTGCATCAACATGCAAGTTTCGTCGTGACGTTTTTCTTCCACGACGAGTACGAGATGAATTATAAACAAGAATTAACACATGAAACTTCTTGTTCTTGCCCGGGTTTGAACTCGGAGTCATCGGTTAAGATTTGCGTCTTCTAACCGCTGGGCCGACACGGTTCATTGAATGTCCAAATAGACAATGGTAAAACCCGGATGACGTCCGGCTTATGTATAGCGATATATACCAAATGTCACTACGGCCTGTTGAACGGTATCAAGATATACATCCAGTATTACAGCGCCATCTAGTTCCAACAAAGAGTATAATATACTTCATGAAGATATACATACATGTGGCATTTTCATAGTGATCAGGCAAACGATATAGAAGGCTACTTATCTCAATCAATATTCGACCATACTTCATATATTATTATGTAAAGCTTTTTGTACTCATATAAAATTCGGAACGAGATATTAAAACATAAGAGAAATCATCAAACCTTATTGCTTAAATTTTATACATCTGTTATTTATTATACACGTTCTCTTACTCGTGCTGAATAATATTTCAAAGATGAGCACTATTTCACTCGCTAAGTACGCAATTTGAATGTTAATTTTATCAAATTTAACCCAGCGTCCGAGATTGTTAGAGCTTCAAATTATTCCAAAAGATAATATAAAAAAAACATTGGCTTGAACAAATAAATTAGGACGAGGACTACATTTCTTTATTATTATGTTCTTCATCTCGTGCGATGAAGGCAAATATCGTGATGAAACCTGTGTTGGTTAAATTCTGTCACCTTTACATCAACCAGATTGATTTTAAGCAGTGTGGCGCAACAAGCTCCAAACCTTCGGTTAGACATAAATTAGGTTTTCTTATAAAATTAACAGGTAGACGTAACAGGTAGACGGAGATGTGGAACAGTGATGATAAGTGGTCACCACCGGCCGAAGAAATTGGCTATCGCCAATGTTGGGGACTAAGATGTACCCTCTCCAACTACAGACTAGTATTTACACGATATGAGATACTATGAGATTTATCCTCTAAGAAATGTCTGAGTCTTGTTACAAATCCATTTATACATTATTTATACGAGTACTATTATTTCCCACGAGAACTGAGTCGATACCCCTCGTATTATATAGATGTCGCTACACCTGCTTGGGATTAATCACAGTTCATTGCATAACACTATAAATATTGTTTCTTTGTTTTAAAATTTTTTTTATTTAAATGTTCTCTTTTCAATTTTAATATATATTTTTGTGTGTCATTTTTTGTTACATTTTTGTCTACAGTTACCTAGTTTAATACTTATATTAATTATATTTTTTTATCTGCATCACGTTATGTTCTAAATAAACTATTTTTTACTTCTATTCTCGCCTAAAACTCTGGCACACTTACTCTTTAATCTGGCATAGCAACACTAAGCCATAATATGTTTTTAGCGCTAATCAATAATGCGTGCTATTCTATGTTAATAATTAATGATTAAGTGACATTTATGGGTTTACGGAAATCTTTATCATTACCTATAATCCTCCCCTCTCGACTTCGTACGGGTAAAATAAGGATTTTATCCCGTGCATTTTTCGTCATAGCGCGATATTATGAAGGCTAGAGCCTTCCTTGATAAATGGACTAATAAAATCCAAGACAAAAATATTTCTTCAATACGAACCAGTAGTTCCTGAGATTAGCCGGATCAAACAAACAAACTCTTCAGCTTTATATATTAGTATATATACAGCCACATAATTAAAAGTATAATCGAATACTGGACGCCTTAAATAAGACATCTGTCTAAATTGTAATGTCAGATTTACTAAAAATGAACAAGAATTAATTCTCGGGTAAATATATAGAGGAACACTTGAAGTACAGTTCTAATTTTGTTTGTACAAACGAAACGTGTTTATATTCTGTTGGATGAAGAAAGTTGATAAAAGTTCTATGAAGTCACGAAATCGTGAGTTACTATTTGTTTCAAAGAAAGAGAAACTAGACGGTGTTAAACATTGTTTTTTATCGTTCCTACAATGAAACATGGAATTGTAAGTTATCGTTAATCTGTATTATAACTGTCGGTACTTAAAATAAGACTAAAAATTGTAGATGTAGCGCGATATCCGAGATGAATCTGATATATAATTATACATAAATGATATGGATACTACCTAGTGGTAAGTGCTTACAACCTGTACATCACCAGTGCGCAAGGCCAGATTTAGAGGTGTGGAGGCCTCGGGGCAACAAACGAGTGTAGAGGCCCCCGAGCTAAAAAGGTCAACAAGTGATTGAGTGTGAAACCAAACAAATAAAGGAAAAAAAAATCAGCGACTACGCATCAGCATAAATTATGACGTTTTCCAGTCGCTTAGCTTTTTTTTGTTTGGATTGTTTCAAATTTTTTTTTTTCCGAAGTCTCTATTTTGGGGCCCCTCTTTTGTGGAGGCCCCGGGGCAGTAGCCCTGTTTGCCTTCCCCTAAATCCGGCCTTGCCAATGCGCCGTCAGCCTTGGGAACTAAGATGTTATATCAGTCAATATACAGATAAATATATAATGTATATCGATAACATTTGGTATTTATATTATAATATATAAGCAAGACAACGTCAACAAAGTTACAAAAATTAATATAAACAGTCATAAAAACCAAAAGCGCACCACTTCTGACTTTATTATAATTTTTAGTGCAATTAAATTTCCTTGAAGATAAAAGCTTTTTGGAGTTTACTCTTTTTATTCAAGTCACATTAATTACGTTTTTATTATAAATTAATCCTTTTAATATAAAATCCTTATATTAAATGATAAACATACAAAAAAAATCCAAATTAATGTTACTAGGTTCCATCTTATATCTACGACATGACAATAAAAGTCATCGCCAATGTGCCACCAATCTTGGCAACTATATTATGTCCCTTGTAAAAGCAGTTTCACAGGCTCAATTACCCTTTAAGCCGGAACACATATAGTTGGCGGGAGAAAATATTATGAGTTGGTCATACATACCCAAGGTTTGCACAACGCTCGACCACAAAGAAAAATTGTGTCAAAATTACATTTAATTATAAAGGCTTAGTACAAAATATCTATTGGTTACCAGTGTCATATTTATTCCAACTATTAGCCGATTCTTACGAGAGATAGGCAAGCTCGTTTGTACTCTATCGGAACCACACGTCTTTTAACTTAAATAGACTTATTTAATTGAAACTGATAAGTACATTAGTATAACAGTTTCAATCAACAGAGACAATACCGACAACGGATATTATATTGAAACATGTATGTGATAAGGAGCCGAAATCAATTGAAATTCACGAAATTCAGTCCCTGAAAGGATTTATTGGACTATGCGAAGGATAAAGGCTGACCGTATTGTAAATTGATAGCGTATATAAATTATTGCTTTAAATAAATACGTGGAGCAAAAACAACTTGCTTAAAAATCAAAAATCCAATGCTTATTCTACAATCTAGGACTAACTAAGAGTTAATTCTGTCTGACATGTATTAAGTTGGTAAGTACTTAATTAATGCATTAATAATTAATTTAGTAATACGTAACGAAATTAAATTTAACATGAAATTTAACAAGGTCTTTAGAAATATTTCTATTTTTCCGTTAAATTGCCATAATTTTGATAAGAGTCTAAAATTAAGTCATTTAAAATTGAATAACTACTTGACTACTTAATACGTGTCAATCATTCTTTAGAGTCCTGTATTAATTAAATAAATTTAAGCATTGTAACTGAAGATAGAAGTTAGAAACTCAATGCGCATAAAAAAATTTACATTAAAAAAAGGGTTTTCCATGAAGAAGTTCTCGGAAGTCCGGAGTTTGAAAACTAACAGTGCTTACACCCTCAGAAGTAATTTTCCGTTGAGAATGGCGGTCTTGCTCAATACCAGAGACATTTTAGTAGTAGTAGGACACTTTAGAGTAGACTGGTGTTTCTATTTTGAAATTTAGATTTTTCTAATTTCCACAGATGTGTTGTCTGTGCCTTTGTTGTATCTTTCCACTGTCTCATCGAGGTTGGTTTTGGTTTTGAGCAACACAAAACAGGATAACAATTCTTGTAGTGTCAGTTGTCATCCTTCATTTGTATGCGCGTGTGTGTGTGTGTGCTTTTAGCGTTGTCAATGCCCGTTTTTAACGTACTGATTTACCCTCCTATAGGGGTATAGTATGTATTAAGGATGGGGAGGAGAGAGCCCAAGGCGTCAATACCTAACCTACGACATTTAAATCGCTGGTCGCCTACTTAAAACTAAATAAATTGGAATTAGTTGGAATCTGAATTCTTATGTTTGTCTTTATGGTATTTTGCAAGTCTGTCAATGATGGAGACATTTTTATAATTATGGATCGAAATTTGACGAGCCGGTTGGCGTGGTTGGTACATATTCGCGCCGCAGGTCTTGGGTTTGATTCCCACCCAGGACAAATATTTGTGTGCATGAAAATATCTGTTTGTCCGGTAGTAGTATAATATGTAGTATATCAGTTGTCTGGTTTCCATAGTACGAGCTTAGATTGGGGTCGGATGGTCTTGTGTGAATAATGGCCCAGACTATTATTACTTAATATTCATTAATTATAACGTTGAAACCAAATTATTTAGCCTCTGTATATTCGAAGTTTTAAATTGAAACGATCTGAAAGCCTGTCCAAACGAACACTATTCAAGTTCAATCGATTAGAAAAACTAAAAGATAGTTTGAAATATAAATTTAAACCTTTCATGGACTTCGTTCGTAATATTTTATTCTTAGTTTAACAAAAATATAAAAAACAGTTGATTAAACTTCAAGCAGGATGCGTTCATAGAAATATTTTTTTAAAAAAATAATGGCAATATATTTAAAAAAAAGAAAAAAACAAATAATAAATAAGGTTTATTAAACGTCTTCCAATCACACACGTCATACAGTTGAAACTTTTAATTTGAATTAGAAAACATAAAAACCTTATTTAAAAAAATTGTATTCGATCCATTATTTAGGAACAAACAAGTAATTAACCACAGAACATAATTGTTCTGTGATATTATCAAAAGGAATACGACAATACGACATAGACGATACTTATTATAACATTTAAAAGATACATGATACATATCACAATCGCGTATCACCGTTGTATAAGTCTATATTAAGTAATTTCTTATAATAGCACTGCGGGAAGTTTTTTGGTTTTTTGTTTGTTCTTAATAAATGACTTTACATTTAATTCAATGTTACTTAGCGGCTGTTTAGATAAACACAGATTTTTTTGTTTTTTCTGACATTCAAAAGAAAAAGACAACGCATTACCTAATTTACCACCAGCTAAGCAACGTTTACAAGTAAGGCTGTGAATGTATTAAGGCGCGATTATTTAAACAATGCTCTGTCTTCTTCTTTATTATAACAAATCAATGATGACAGAAGGAGACATATTCATTTTATATCAGGTTTTCCCTTATTCACATTTTTTTTAAACAAATTTATCGACACAATAGATTGCGTTCAAATAAATTTCTTGGTATTATTTTTTTAAGATATAAATTTTGTTCATGGGTTTATCATTTTATCATTTACCTGTCATTTTGAGTAATATATACTCTGTTGTAAACTATTAGATTCGCCCACGGAGTGTCCGCGTGAACTCCTTTCACGATAGCGCTAAACTTGATATCATTAATATTAAAATCTTCAATAAACTATACTCAGATTAACATCAAATAAATTGTATGACAACTTAAAAAAACCGTTAAGTATATTTAAAAAAACAATAATAAACATACGTCAATATTATTTAAAAAAATCCGAAGAGAAATTTAAAGAAATAAAAATATAATTTGTAATGATTGCATCGGTAAATTGAAGATTATTAAAATTAAATTCGTAGATTCTTCGCGTTGACGAAATTAAAATGAAAGTGGTTTCAAACGGCGCAATTTTGATACTTTCTAAATTATCAATGTCATCAAAAATAAATTCCCTCCCGCGCAATATGTATTTAATTTCCTAAGATAAACCTTAGTTTCTACAATATTGTACTGTAATACCACGGTCGTGTGAAAGCATTTAAACCATTCGCTGTTATGCCTTCGCTAATTTCTCTACATTGCGTCTCTTTCTATTAACATATGTTGAAATAGGATCAAAGATAGTCAGTCATTGGAACGAGCTGTGTGGGATTTGAAGCCCCATCATTATGGTTCAATGACCCTAGTTACAAGTACAGACACGAGGACATCGATTCGAGGATAATTACATTGTAATTAATAAAGCAAGGTAAGTTATTATTACTCGAATTATTACATTTTTATTGTGTTTTTAGAATCATGATCTTCCAAGTTATCAAATAGATTCACGAGGCTGATCCAATGCTTCATTACCTCACGACTTGGTCTAGTCTTGACTGCCTCGTTGGTCTAGTGGCTTGATATAAGGCCGCAGACTCGGTGGTCCTGGGTTCAATTCCCAGGTCGGGCCAATAAATAGTTAATGGGGTTTTCTGTCAGAAAACTCTCAGTAGCAGCCCGAAGTCTGGAAGTTGGAAGTGTGTACACTCCCGTGCCTCGGAAAGCACGTTAAGCCGTTGGTCCTGCGCCTGAACTCTTTCCGGTCGTGTCGGATTGCCGTCCCATCGGTTTATGAGAGCTAAGGAAAAGAGAGTGCACCTGTGTTTGCGCACACACTTGTGCACTATAATATCTCCTGCGCAGTTGGCTAATCTCTCCTGAGATTGGCCGCCGTGGCCGAAATCGGTCTGGAGGACCTTTCCTCACGACGTTTTCGAACGAGATGAATTACATATAAAAACAAGTGAATACATGGAAATTGAGTGTTACTTATGCAGGTTTGCACCAAAAGTCTTCGGTTAAGATTCTCGTGTCCTAACCACTGGGCCATACTATCGCTTGTAATATTAAACAATGAAAATCATGTACTAATATATCACTTATCTGAGTTTAAAACTTTGTACAGTTGTTGGCACCTGATTCAAATGTCTGGCATATCATCAAAATACAAGTAACAATACAGTAGTAGTAGGAAGCGAATCATATCGAAATTTATTTTGTGATAGGGATTCGTGCAAGCGTAGGTACAACCCATTCATCATATCTACTACCAATCAGAAATAGTTAGTTTTGTTGTGTTCCGGTTTTAAAAGTGATCTGGTGAGAATAATAGTCCCTAAGATTGGTAGTGACATAAAGGATGACTTATACGTGATAAACACTTTATTTTGACATGACAACGTCTAATAAATCGATGAACGCTGGCTGCATGCACGAAAAAGGATGACTCATTGTCCCGTTACGCTGATTGTACGCTTGCGCCGCATCTATCTCTCTTTCACTCGATTACAGTCATTTCATCAATGTTTTGTTATGACGTTGTCACGTTAAACTATCGTACGTAAACCGACTTTACAGACACGAGCATATGACCCACGCTGTATGAAATGCACCACCAACCTTGGGAACTAAGATGTTATGTCCCTTGTGCCTGTAATTGCACTGGCTCACTCACCCTTCAAACCGAAACACAATACAAAGTACTGATGTTTTGCGGTAGAATATCTGATGAGTGCTTGGTACCCAGACGAGCTTGCAAAGCTCTACCACCTAGTCTGCCTACCTATTTACAATAAAAAAAGCATTGCAACGCACAGATTACTCGAGATATTATATTACTATTATATTTCTTTTAAGAAACTATGACATTATGATTCCTTGATTTGTATGTAAGTTATACAATGTTAAACTGTATTCTATGAATGAATGTAATACGAAACTGTTGAGCAACCTTGTCGGTTATTTTTAGTGAGTCTATATTTTGAACCGGTTTACATTTTATAATATTTTAAATAATAATGATTACAAAGTGTTTGTAAGTACGTCTATGAAGTTTATGTTTATAGGATTTTGTTAAATCGCACAGATAACGCGAATTTCTGTATGTGCAGTACATATTCTTATTATAGATTTCTATATAGTAATATATATAAAAGTATAATATATAGATATACTTAAGTCTTCAATTTTAATAATGTCATTTTAACCGATTTTCTATCTGCGCCAGACATAATAATTATGTTAAACATAACAAAACAAATTTTGTTAAACTTGCGAAAGATCTCATAGTGTATAAGTACCAGTTCTTGTTTTATAATTTGTTATTTAAATGATACTAGCTGCCCGTCCCGACTTCGTACGGGTAAATTAAAAAAATTATCCCGTGCATTTTTTAATCAATAAGATATAAACATTCACCAATCGATTTATTCGCCCATACAGTACAGTTTATATATGTTCAGTACAGGGCATATAATAATTCTATTTCCTACTAATATAATAAACACGAAATTTAGTTTGGATGTATGGACATTTGTTACCCTTTCACGTAAAAGTACTGAATGGATTTTAATGAAACTTTACAATAATATAGCTAATACATCAAAATAACAAATAGGCTATAATTTATAAAGCTATTAATAATTATTAATTTATAAATTGACCAAAATATAACAATAAGAATTTTAAAGAAGATAACTTTTGTCTCTTACACTATATCATTTGGACAAATGTTTTAAAAGTTACGACGATGACAAAGTGAGTGCGCGACACTATGCAGCAGTACACTGTGGGAGAAGAATTCGGTCATCGGCTCATCGCTGGGTGTGCGACTCGCATGCAGGAATACGTCATCGATGGTTGTCCGTTTTGCGGTTTTTCAAGTCCCTAGCGATTGCTTAAAGACGCACTTTACCTGTATGTAATTTATTAATAGGTAGGTTTTTATAGTGCCAGGTTGCATACCTTCGGGTTGTAGCGGAATGGGCCGGCACGCCCAGCCGGAGTTACCACTCTCTCACTTAAAATCGGCGTAAAGTAATAGCTACGCTACCATAATTTTGAGTGCAAATAACAAAATGCTAAACACACAATGTCTTACTGCTACCCTATGACAACCAAAAGTTCTAAGACCTGTCGTTTTCAATGACCGCCTTGGTTGATTTTAGTGAGAACTCTTATCACATGTACACTTATTATAGTGCATGCTCAAACAATGTCCATTCCCTGCATCGCTAATGCGCCATCAACCGTAGGAACGAAGATGTTATGCCCTATGTGCCTGTAGTTTGATAGAATAAAAAAAATTGTACGCTTGCTCTTTTATGGTTTTAACTATACTCAACGGCGTAGATAGGCGGCGGGCTATTTAATATTAACTATAAATATATTAAGTCAAACTACAGGAATTCATAATAAGTCCACTGATGATTATTTAAAGAATAATCATCAACTTCAAAATAAAAAAAAAGCCGTTACTAAAGTTTTTCTTAACAGAAATGCATTTCATACATATTAATTTCAAATCACAGATTTTAAAATTTCAAGCAAACATTTATCCTTTACTTATATTTATGCCGGCAACAGCTAGCGTACGGGCGACAGCGGGACGCGGGGCGCGCAAGCGGTTGCATCACGCGTTTGTATGATGGGTGTTGGACCGCCTGAATTTATTTAGTGCGCGATAATTTTAAAATTACGATTACTCCTAAGATATTGATTTAAATTGGGTGGTGTAAAGGGCAATTATAATATACATTAAATGCTTAAAGTAAATAACGTATTTATTTTAATAAGGATTAATATCATATCCGTTTTTATAGCTTTCCAATTTTACCATTTTTATGTAAACATTTTTTAAACATTAAAATGGGTATAGTTAGCTATCCTTAAAAGATAGACATATGCCATCGCGGACTTTTTTGTAGATCTATGAAAGGGGAACAATTTCACCATACATTATTTTGTTATAACTCAAAGGGATTGTACAGCGTTTTCGATGAAAGCTCCCAATCGACTCGTTTTTTTTCCGACTTCTTCAACAATTATCGCTATATTTCAACAAATTTACAGAAAACATTAATGCATTATACACGTAAACCTTCCTCTTGAATCACTTTATCCATTGGTGATAACCGTATGAAAATCCGTTTAGTACTTTTTTAGTTTAGCGCGTTTATACAGAAAGACATGAAACGCGGGGGACTTTGTTTTATAATATTTAAGGAAGCGGTTGCATCACGCGTTTGCATGATGGGTGTTGGACCGCCTGAATTTATTTAGTGCGCGATAATTTTAAAATTACGATTACTCCTAAGATATTGATTTAAATTGGGTGGTGTAAAGGGCAATTATAATATACATTAAATGCTTAAAGTAAATAACGTATTTATTTTAATAAGGATTAATATCATATCCGTTTTTATAGCTTTCCAATTTGACCATTTTTATGTAAACATTTTTTAAACATTAAAATGGGTATAGTTAGCTATCCTTAAAAGATAGACATATGCCATCGCGGACTTTTTTGTAGATCTATGAAAGGGGAACAATTTCACCATACATTGTTTTGTTATAACTCAAAGGGATTGTACAGCGTTTTCGATGAAAGCTCTCAATATGCTCGTTTTTTTCCGACTTCTTCAACAAATTTCGCTATATTTCAACAAATTTACAGAAAATATTAATGAATTATACACGTAAACCATCCACTTGAATCACTTTATCTATTAGTGAAAACCGTATGAAAATCCCTTCAGTAGTTTTTTAGTTTAGCGCGTACATACAGACAGACATGAAACGCGGGGGACTTTGTTTTATAATATTTAAGGAAGGATAATAATTTTGTTATTTCCTTTTAATTTGATTAATTCTGTTGTATTAGTATTTAAGCATAGCAGCCCAGCCCAGTATTTAAGATTGGATTTTAATTTTTTTTTTATAGGTTAGTTTGGTTTATTTTATTTTTCTATCATTGGTTAATTTTGTTTACGCCTTTAAAGACGTATCACTTTGTATTAGTACCTGTTTAAGTTGTTAATTTTAAGTGTTAAGTGATAAGTTGATGGTGTAACTATCTGAAATAAATAAATAAAATAAAATAAATAAGATCAACCTCTATTTCCTTAAGTTCCTGTGGAGAACCCGGCAACTTCCAGACCACGAATTGTTATCGAATTATTCGACAGAAATAGAAATAGTAACTTTTTTATTGCGCCATTGAGACAAGAGTCGATGAAAATAGTTGTTATGTAAATAAATTAAAACGTTAATTATGACGCAATGATTTCATAACTTAGATCCTTCTAACTATTTCTCAATACTAAATCCGCATCGGCTTCTGTCCTTTGCAAGAAGCACATTACGTCAATACGTCCTATATTATAATATATAGACGGATGTTAAAACATTAACTTTGCTAGGACATACAATTCAACCAAAATTGACTCTTAAGAACCTGGCCATATTGCTTAAAATTGTCTAAACTCATATTCGGTACGTGATTATAGAATTCACCGCTTATTGTCAGTATATATTTACAGACAATAAGGTTCAATTTGCTGTGCGGTGTGATTTGTGAAAGTAATGAGTGTTTCGTGAGAAATGTTGTAAAGAAGCTCAAGAATATTTACTGAGTAGGTGCTAGGTTTAAAGAGAATTATTACTTGTACCAGCGATTGCAAGTTAATTAGCATGCGCGCTGAGTATATGGACATATTGTAAGATTAGCTTAGTACAAAACACAGTGCACGGACTTTTTTTTAATGCAAATAACATTCTACATTTGAACATATTTTTATCACAGATAATATTACATATAATTTAAATAGCTATTCATCTTATGATTAGTTATTTACATTTTTATTAGTTGAACGTTTTACTAATTCATTTTGATTTTTGGATTAAATTCCAATTCGATTCTCCATTTTTTTTTCAAGTAATAATAATTATTAATTTTTTTTAAATAATAATCCGTTTTTGATTAAAAAAATGTTGTTTATTTTACAGTTACACACATAAAAAAGTATATGAATATATGTTTGAATGTTATATTGTCTAAACCATCGTTTAGTATTAAATAAATGGTTGGAAAGTCAGTCCCCAGAGCTATTCTGTGAAAAAAAAAATTGAAACTTATCGCAGACCATGATTGTGATATGTCAGAAAGTGATATGCCATATTGACTATAATGATTATAACATTTAAAGGGCGCACGCATCAAAATAGTACCTATATCAATATATCACAATAGGTCAGTTTCCAACATTTCTCACATATCAATACAAAGTAGGTTCTTATAGAACAGCTTTGTTATTTCCCCGAGAATAGTAATATCATTGACATCCATTGATCTCTGTCCCTTGTCCTCTCAACCTTTTAAACTCAATCTTTTAAATGAAACGTAACAGCAGATATTTTCAGACAATAACTATTAAGGGCAAAAACTTTAAGATTATTGTGGTGAAATTCAAATATTAAAATTCAAAAGCAACAATAATTTTTAAGTAGAATTCTTTATATTATTTATGAAATTTTAATACGTATGAAAAGTAATATTTATTTACAAATAATAAATATACCTGAATTGAACATAGTTGTTACTAAAACAAAAGCGATGAGTGTAGTTTGTCACGTGTATTTTATTGTAGGGCTTTCATGATACCAGGTGGTGTATACCTTTAAGCTTATATGTTACGGATGGGTAAAGCAATAACTTACAGACTGACTACCAATGTACGTCACACTATAAGGATAATTGTAATTTGGAAATATTCGTTTTGTAATATCGAATAGTTTTCTACCCGTTATCGTATCTACCACGTTTTGTTTATCATCTAGCTCCTCCATGCCTATCGGTTAGCGTTACTATTCCGACTCCGTGGGTCGTATTGTGATTTTTTTGTTATTTATTTTATATTTTGTCCAATAACGTATCGTCCGCTTTGGTGTATCTTATCTCTAATTCATATTAATGTTACTTCAATGTACCTCCAAGTTTGTTACCAGGCATCATCATTATCTACGTTTCACGATTAAAATATTATAGGGATAAGGAATTGTAATGTAAATAATTGGTCTGATGTTGATGTTGTAGATTCCAGGTGACTTCCTTGGGGTATTAGTTGACTTCGTGGGATTTTCATAGTTTACAACCTTAATACATTTACTATCTTATATAATATCTTTGTACAACCGGATTTTTTTAACCTGATAAGATTGAATTTAAATTAGCGCATTTCAAAATTTGGTAAGCTAATAACTGATAAGAAAAAGGGAAATTGGGGTATTACAAAAAAAAAAAAAAATCAAACAGTACAGTAACAAAATATAATAGTCATGAGTCGAACAAAATAGATAAAAAGATTGCCATCACTATTTGATTTTCGCAAAAGTTGAGATACAGGGAAACCAAGAAATTTCCGAACATTTCGCATTTCCTGCCTCCATTAACCTTACGGAGATATAAACAGCTAAAGTAATTTTGTGTGAGGAAGGATTCAGGAAGGAAATATGTGTTTTCAAAATACGAAACATTTTTGTATTTAGATAGTATTTTACTTTAATATAAAAAAATATATAAATAAAAATACTCTTAAAACAAGGAGGAAGGTTAAAACTCTTGCATTTGTTGGATAAATCGGTTCGGTGAACCGCATAGCAGCAGCATTGTGATAAAAAGCACAATAGGAAACAGCCATACTTGAAAAAACCATTGAAGTTATATAACACAACAGAAAGATCTAAGGTCTGTGGCGGTTCGTTTGTTAAATTGAAATATATACATACATACAAGATAAGTCTCTTGTAAAATAATAATGGATGAAACTGCAAAACGCTGTTCTTTATTATAATTATAATATATATTATCCCAATAAAAATACTTTATTGAACGTAATTTAATATGGGTTTTAAAACAAATTAAGGGAAAACACGATAACACAAATAAACGTCTGACCTTTCCCTTTTAATTACTGCGTCGCCCTGGTCTATATTTTAAGGAACCACTTGTTCCTTAAAGGTACACGAGGTAAAGGTTCATGCGACGTAATACATTCTTATCTAATAAATTAATGTAAACGGCAAGTACGTTTGGGGAGGCGGAATTGACTCGACAAATGTAACAAATGTTTGTTATGATGTTGTCCTTCTGGCCGAAATCGGTCATTAGTTAAATGTGCACCACTGTTTGTGCAAACACAAGTGCAGTATATGATCTCTCACTCTTATAATCCTATGGGTCGTAAATCCGCTACGACCGGAGAGATAAGGCGGATGATCAATGCTTAACGTGCTTACTGAGGCATGGGAGTGTACACTCTTACAACTTCCAGACTCGAGATGTTACTGAGATTCATCGGCAGAAAAACTCAATAACTTTTAGTTACCTTAACTTAGGGTTTATTTGAACCCAGGACCTCGAGATATGCGGCATTATATCTAGCCACTAGACATACGAGGCTGTCAATATATGCATGTATATCATACGTTCTATCTTAAAACAATCTCTGACACGATTAATGAACTTTATTTATTGGAATAAAAAGCTTAACTTCCTACTCAGTTTCTCGTCGGCTCTTCTCGGTAGAAGTCTAATTTAATTTAATCTTCTCAAATGTTGATTGAAAACTGCTTGTTAGAGGCTATTTGAATAAAATATAATTTGATTTGAGACTTACAAGTGTCATTTGAATTTGTTTATCTGTGGTACAATAATAACTCCGTTAACATATTCGAGTTGAATATTTCAATATAAGTTTATTTATTTTTACATTAAACGAGCGTATATAGTGAAAGTACGGTCAAAAATGTGTAGAGTCATATTTTAAAAGTAGTGATTGGCACCTGGTTATATTAATGTTAAATTAACGGACATTAATGGGCAGATACGACGCGAGGTCTGGCCACGAATAACGATGTATGTGATAAGTAAAAAAACAAGTAAAAGCATGAATTGATATATATTTAGACTTACTTTTAATACGTAGTATTTCGCTTTAAGAGCAACCATTTGTATTCGGCGTCTTTCATCTTTTATAAACTATTAAGAAAATGATAATGACTAAAAATTTCTATAAGATATTAATGGATAATACCTATAGATGATTGTCAGGTGTGAAATTTTAGTTTTGCTTTTCTTTAATATAATTATTGTTTTTTTTTTTTAAATAAACCTACAAAGTAAATAAATTTGCAGCACGATTTCTTCTGCCGATTCGACTTACGTATCTGATATTTTCTTTTCAATGTGTGATATTTTTTGAAAGGTAATCAGTCTGTTTATTAATTTCCCAATTTTATTTCGGTAATGAACAAACATTTTTCGTAATATTTATAGCTCTTTTCTATTTGGCATCGGCCCAGTGTGTTCACTGGATTAAAAAGAAGTTGGTTTTCCTTAATCACACGGTTGAGGGGTTCACATCCTCGATTGATGGATGCGCTCGACGAAAACTTCCTTAGTCTTATACGACTCCAGATTAAAATGGAGATTATTTTATACAACTCAGCGTCGTCCATATGAGTGGATAGCTAGAATAAACTGTTTTGAAAGAATCCAATGTTTGCCTTTAAGTTTTATTTGTAACAATATTAACCATTTTTTTTATTTAAGCGTTTCTGTTTTGGTGCCGAAACGTGGACACTGACTGCGGAACTACAAATTCGTCGAGGAGCGAGTTATTTTCGGATTATCTTCGAAGGATACAATCAACAATAAGTTAGTCTGGAGATGAACCGGAGTTGTCAACGTAGATTGCATTATTAGCAGACTGATGTCTTCATGTATTGGGTTTTCTTTATTTATTGTGCTAGTTCCTACAAACTTTACAACTAGGTCTTTGTTAATTCCTTGTTTGGAGAGTGCTGCTTTATTGTTAAAAAGCCTGTTATATCTCTTGCGACTATATACATATACCAATAGTTAATTTATCATTTACCTATATGATAATTATGTTCTCATGATTGAAAAAAAAAATGCATAAATAAGTAATCGTTTTGTTTTAAATAGCTTAAGATGATCCAGAAAACATGAATCTTAAACAAATATTGTGGAATCAAAGCTAAGCAACATTGAGTCTTTTTAACCATCACCAATATAGTGTTTTGTTAGATATATTAAATATCTCATGCATTGACTATTTATCAATCTTGGATGGGATGTTCCTCGTGCCTTTAGTTACACTGTTTAATAATAAGGTCCAAAAGTTTTCAAAAAGTGGCTGTAAATATGCTTTTACAAAATGAGATGAATAAAATATTGGAATCAACTTTTTGAATGTTTACAATGCAAAGCGAAGCCACACCTGCGTTTTTACCGTCATTACTCAACCGGTTCAATTTACCCATTTAGCATGCACACGTGTAAAGTTTTCCTGTAATGCAAAACGATCAGGTTTTACTAGGTCAGGAATTTGACGGTTTTCTGGATGTTTACGTTTCGAGGGAAAGTTGAAAGAGGTAAGTTCTAAAAAGGTTCGAAAACATTTAACAATTTATAATTAATTTTGTTAAGGAATTTCGCTTCAAGTTTGTATCAATTAAAATTTTTCTGAATAGGAAAAACATATTTTTATACACAGCGTGTTCCTATCAAAGGTTGGGAAACAAGTTTTAAAATTGAATTGACATATAATTTGGATATCAGCGAAGTCGTTATCGAAGTCGTTATTGGAAGCAAAATTAAAGTAGTTATAAATGGATAAGTAGAAAATTGATATTATAACGTATGGTCCAGCATAGCACATGCACTGTCAGATGTTGTTTTTGAGCATAAATATATTGAAAAACAGTATTTATATAGCCAAATTAGTGAGAAAGTTTTACGGTCAATCACGCTGCAATCAACGGGGGCGGATCAGTCACGATCAACGCCGGTGAAACCGCGTGGAGCAGCTAGTGTTTTAGTACTAGTAAGTCTTTCCAATTATTAGAATTGAGTAAAATCAAATTTTATTCGGGGTAAAATTTTTGCTTAGAATTTTAAATATTTTACCTAATAACCACTTCACGGGTCGGACACGTATTTTGTTACACCATGTATATTTACTAGTTTTTTCCGGGTGGTTTCAGGTGTTAGGTATATTTACTTTTTTATGCCCCTGAAAACATAATTATATCTAAAATTTCATAATGGTCGGTTTCGTAGTTTAGATTTGAAAACGTAAAAAACAAACATATACTTACAATTTATAATGTGAGTAACGTTTTAAGTCCTAAATGTTATTTACATTTTTATGCAAGTAAATGTTTCATCAAAACTTATTATACGAAAAGTATAATTATAACATTTCGTACTAAATATTGCACTTGATTACTATCCCAGACGACTTTAATATTTAATATTCAAATCGCAGAAACTCATTTAAAAATTTACCTTCAGGAGTTTCACTGGAGTTCTAAATTCAAAATGGCGACGATTTTCCGCTATTGCTTCGACTAACATTTTTAATTTAAGAGAGAATCGTTTCTATTAAATAGAGAAGTACAACTATGATTAATTATTTTAAAACATGTATCCCTACTAAAAATAACTGCTTTTTTCGAATCATTTCAGCCCCAAATGTCCCACCGCTGGGCTATTCTTTGATAAAGCTTGTGCGAAACAAGTGGCAAATTTTCTGAGGTTTTCAGATTTCCTCACGATGTTTCCATTAGCCACTGAGATTAGAAGAATTATAAACACAAATTAAGCACATGAAAAATCAGTGGTGCGAGCAAACACCTGCAGCGTTTGTATCCCACTTCGGTGAAGATTTTAAGAGTTCTAATAACTGGGCCATATCGGCTCTTATTTATTATTTTTTATTAAGTATGCTCACAATACGCATATTAAATCATTATAATTAAAAAAAAGAAAATAAAGCATTCACTTGATTATTATCTGTTATGCATATTTATAACCAGCGTACATAACTTGCATTAATTTAGTTTAAGTATGCTTAGTTCGTAGGGATACTTAAAATATTCATAAAGAAACTTACAATTAACGAAAATAAAAATTATAATTAATTACGCCTTACATATTAACGGGTGATAAGTCATGCCGTGTCTTCTTTCGAATGTCAAATCAATAATGAATGGGAGAAATCGGTGTTTAACTTAATAGTCGCTAAGCCTTTACACGGTGGTAGAGCTTTGTGCGGGCTCGTCTGGGTAGCTACCACCCATGCATCAGATATTCCAACGCAAAACAGCAGTACTTGGTACTATTGTATTCCGGTTAAAGGGTGAGTGAGCCATTGTAATTACAGGCACAAGGGACATAATAACTTAGTTCCCAAGGTTGGTGGCGCACTGAAGATGTAAGCGATGTTTAACATTTCATACAATGCGAATATGGGCGTTGGTGACCACTTACCATCATGTAGCTCATATGCTCATCCACTCACCTATACAATAAAAAGCCACATATATAAGTGAAGCGATTATTTATATCACATTCGTGACAAAAATCCTTACATGAATTCAAAAATGCGATCCTTCTATTTTACTTTGTGACTAGCTTCGAACGATAAAAATAATTCAATTTCCCGGACCTATTTCTAACAAATGGATAGTAGTCGTTCCGGTAACGTTAAAGATTAAATGTCCATTGGGATTTTACGAAACCGTAATATTATTGGACATTGATGGGATTATTGTCTAGATATCACGTAGATATTTAGATGTCTAATTTTAAAGGTGTACTAAAAAATAGAGGTACTGAAATCGGCTGGATTTTTTTAACCAGTGGGCGCAACGACAAGTGGTACATAGTCCTGATACCTAATGGTAAATAGTCGCTACCGCCCAGTACGCGATATTGGTGATGTTAGAAAAATTAACAACCCTCTTGGGCTGATACAACTACACCACAGACCTAAGAAGTATTTGTGAAATAAACTCTTCCGAATTATTTTATATATAATTTACACACGATGTACTGGAAAAATACAGGACAGCTTATAAATAATATGTGTTTGTGTATTTCTTCTTGGGTCTCGTGGCTAACTCATACGGCTCGAAGTCCCGGGGTTAATCCCAAGGTCGAAACCAATAAAAAGTAATTGTCTTTTTCTGTCAAGAAGTGGAAGCACCCCGAGGTTTGGAATTTAGATGTGTTAACGTTCCCATGCCTCGGAAAGCACGTAAAGCGGTTGGACTCCCAAATGTGTCACCTGTTGATAAATTGGTCAAAACTTCAAACGGAACTAATTTATTATGCACCTTATATTTGTAGCCTATTATTATACCTACCAAATATTTTAAAATACTAAAGCTTAAAATGTGAAGTTCACCAAATAAGATGTTAAATTTCATTTGAAAGTTCTTGTTTTGAAACGAAATAACGATAACAAACCTCGCTTTAAAATACCTACTTCAGGTATTCGAAGAGCGGAAATTACGGAATGCCGTCTATTTAATTGGAATCTTGTTTGTCTCTTTCTAGTTGCTGACCAAGTTTCAGTAAGTAGGTTTTATATGTTTCATGCAGGGCATTTTTATACCTTAATTAATAAGTGCCCAATTAGTTAATTATAATTATCGTGGAATTATACTTAAGTCGTTTTCGAAATTGATTTTAAGTTGACCTATTTGACGTTGATTAAATTTGGTTCATCAACGCGGTTCACTTTCGGTTCACTTTTAATTTCGTATATATAGACATTAATTTTTAATTCGGTGTTGACCGGAAATATTTTGAAGTTATACTTCTTTAGGCGCGTTATGAAAAAATGATGAGAGTGAAATTTTAAAATGCGCGCGCATCTGTGACACAAAATTAACAGTATGAAGCTGTCTGCTTAACCGCTCATTAAACACCTGAATTCTACAACGTGAAGTTAGTTCTAGGTGGCATGAAAATCGATAACTATGTTCAAGTTGTATATTCTAGTATTTTTATTACGTTAATAAAACCTTTTTTATTTAAATAAAATCTTTTTTATCAATTTTAATATTTATCGTTAATCACTACTGCATTTTAGTTATTTTTTTTTCCATACGCCAAAGAAGTATAACTTCTAACGCGTGTACATAAGTACACACACTCTTTTTTTATTTATATAGGCACCGCTTCTTCTTAAATTGTCTGTGAAAGAAAAACATCGCGAGCAACTTAAAACAAAAACATGTCACATGTGTAATAATGTCCTCCAGACCGATTTCGGCCACGGCGACCAATCTTAAGTACACGTTCTACTCAAAAGGACAGGAGGCCTTAGCTCTACAGTGAGACTTTTGTTTATTACTATTTTAAAATAATAATTACTTCATAATTCTTCATTAACCATTCACTTACCCTTATCACATTTAATGAGAATCCTCTGTCGAAAATCATCCTTAGTATTGCATTTTGAAGGTATAGTCTTCCACAGCTTATGAGACCAAAATGTTGATTGTATTGATCTACTAAGTACGAAAAAAATCCTCACATAAGATACCCAAGGATTAAGTCGAGGTGGAGTATTATATTCACCGGAAATATCATAGATAACATTTATGCTTGCTTGTATGTAGTATATTAAATTTTTTTGACGTGACAACGTCTAATAAATCGATGAACGCTGGCTGCATGCACGAAAAATTGTCCCGTTACGCTGATTGTGTGCTTGTGCCGCATCTATCTCTCTTTCACTCGATTGCAGTCATTTCATCAATGTTTTGTTATGACGTTGTCACGTTAAACTATCGTCCGTAAACCGACTTTACAGACAACCATTTTTTTTATTAAAAATTGGATTAGGATTGTAAGCGGTCATTACCGTCTTCCCTAACAACATCAATGTACCATAAATGTCTCTTGTTTAATATAACTATAGGTATGCTGTTTAGAGGTAGAATTTGCTATGAGTGGATGGTACCTAACCAGACAGTTGTGCACAATATTATAAAATATCGATTTTATATATGGTCATATTATGATGTATACAAGTTTGTAGGTATTTCTTAGCCGGTTCTATTTACGTGTCAGATGTCCGGCAATAAAATCTTGCAGCTTAATTTTAAACCATTTCCGGACTTTCAAATAGTCCAGCACATGCATGTAATTAAAAATAACAGAAAAATAAAAAAAGGAACCTATCTAGTTCAAAAAAAAAGTACAACGGTGTACTACTATACACTGTCCTCCTGATACACCAATATGTGGCCTGTTTGGTTTCATCTATAAAAATATAATAAATGCGAAAATATTAAATAACTCTGTTTGTCTGTTACGATTTTGCGGCTAAGCCATTGAACGGATTTAAATGATTTGGTATGAAGCAATCTTGACATTGGAGTAGGTTGGTAAGCTCCAAACCTTCACAAAAAAGGAAAGGAAGCCTTAGCACAGCAGTGGGACATTCACAGGCTGTTACTGGAATCATTACATAGGTTAATTTTTATACTTAACAAATGTGTATTTTTTAAGTATCACGTGTGCTTATATTAATCCGATTGCTACACAAAACTGTTTTACAGTAATATAAAATTTTATTCGATCAAAGTACGAGAGAATTGGAAATTTAAAAACCACTATCCCTTTAAAAACTCATTTCAGTCTAAGCGATGCATGCAACTTTATAGTTTATTCCATATAATTACGGTCCATTTTCGAATATCCATCGGTGATCAAACCTTGAAATCTTCGTATAAACAAAACAAGTAAGTCCAATCCCTTCTATACGGATCTGACCTTCATCACATACGGAAGAGATAACCGATAAAACTTCTGGTTTAAGAAACAAAATCAATTTTATTAATACAATTATTTGCTATTCTTATATGCAACATTGATAAAATTATTATTACCAATGCAATATTATATATGTGTATATATAACTAATTTGACTACATAATTTCAATTAAATAATAAATAAAGAAAAATAGGTACACAAGTTGCGTTGTTTACATTTTGAATATTTAGGCAAAACCTATATTTAATTAAGAGTTTAACGGCCGAATACTGAAACGTCATTCAAATATGAAGTGGGACTTAATTATTTGGAACGTCATTAATTTCAAATTTAGTATGAGAAATTTTAAAATTAATCGCGTTCCAAATAATTAAGTCCCACTTCATATTTGAATGACGTTTCAGTATTCGGACATAAGCATCGCGCGCGACGTTCATTCAAAACACGTAGAGATATTTAAATCTCCCCTAATACCTTACCTACAATTTATAGGCAACTTAAATACCACACTATTACGATCAATTCATGTTATTACATTACAACACATTAAGTAGATAAGTCATCATTATAAGTCAGTGATATAATCACGCGATTTCAACCTATAACACAATTACCTAAAGTCTAAAATCAATTGTATATAAATGTTTTATTCGTCGATATAAATGAGCGGTAACCATTTCACCTACCGTAGTGTATCGAGATAATCGATATCGACAATCGCTTTTATGTATCGATACGTATCACCTATCACTAATAACAATCTCGTCACTTTCACTGCGGTTCTCCATCGATTTAGTGATATTAAATCGTTAAAACCGCGTACAATACGCGCGAGTTCGCGTCACACTGCGCAAGAGCCTGCCCCCACTCAGCCTCAACTTGTTTTGAGTTTTGACGAACGCTTTTGCTTATTACAATGGAATAAGGTTTAACAGTGATTCATTGATGCTTGGTTTTCGAAAACTAATCTCTTTAAGCTATTAATTCTAGTGTTAATATGTTGATTATGTTGCTGTTTATTTATTAGTCTGCATTCATAGTATTGTTGTAGTACACTGTTGTAGTCAATTATAATAGAACTAGAATTGAAGTGCACGCGTTTTCATTTACTAAAGATCTTAAATAAATAATCGATGAAATTTTATTATGGATTCGTAAAAAAATGACATTTTTATTGTCGGTAAAGTTTTATCTTTGGAAGTAAATCCAAATATAGTGTAAGTAAATAAATGCGAATAGTATTTTATTATTAAATATCAGTTTGTAGAACATAATATAACGGAGATATTAGCAAATCGCATGGTATATGTAAATCTAGGCTTTGTAAATATTTACTTCGCTTGCGATTTGAATATAGTATGTATAGGTAGTTCGAAGACTGTTTTGACCGCATCGCGAACAGTTGGTTGTAATGTAAATACCTAACAATGTCATGTATGTCTTTTAAACATTTTTTTTTTATAAAAGAACAGAAATAATACGTAATTATTTAATTATTCTTAAATGTCATTTTAATTTTGGATATTCTAAAATTTTCCAATAGAAACTCAACAGATATGTTTTGTAAAGTCAATATAAACGCTAGCCAAACAAGACGGTATATAAGATCGGAAGGATTTTTGATTCATCAACTTCAGTGGCATATTTAAAGAAACGTAGGTAATAATATATATAGGATGTGTTGTTTTTTAATTTTAACGAGCTAATAGGATCAACCATTCAGATATATAAAAATACATTACAATAGTATATTTATTGAGAACGGTTATTATTTCATTGTAAACCACGCTACGACTCATAATTCGGACCGACGCTTAATGTTACCCAGCTCGTATTTTAAATATGGAACTTCTGAACTGGCCATTTAGGTCATTATATGTGTATTTAATTCATAATAATTTCGCAAAAATGTAATTTAAAAAAAAAAACTTTTTAATATTTTGGCAAAATATTATCAATGTTTGTTTACCTAAACATAACAAGATAAACATAAAGATGAATGTCGGATTTCAGTGAAGGACAAATATAGCCATATAAAGTATTACGGTAGTGTCCAAGCCTTACATTTTTCGCAATAGTTCACAATACCGGTATACCGGAGAGAATACAAGACCTAAAGGGCAAGGTCGAGTGTACATTATAGTGGCGTGGGATGGTTGGATGGTTCTTTTTTTTGTGAGTGGAGTTATAAGAAATCCTGACTTCTTGTGAAATGTTTTTCACAAAGGTCCAGGCAGTCCAACAAGTGACAGCTTAATATTAATAAAGTTTTTATAAAAGTTCTTGTGCTTAACGGTGAATGAAATCTTGGGAATCCTGTATGTGTCTAACTCCACTGATATCTTGCCATACGTGTATTCTACCAACTCGATTTGAAACAGCATGGTGGGATAAACTCTAAATCTCCTCAAAAAATAGAGAGAGAAGGCCGTAGCCCAGCTGTGGGACATTCGCAGGCTATTACTTTACTTTCATAAAAGCTGGGTTCTTTATTCGTAATTGTCAATTTTCGAGCCTTGCATGAGGTCATGAGATCAAATACTAGTCAGAGCTAGTCTTAGTAGTCAAGGTCAAGTACCCAAGAGTGAAAACATGCTCTTTCAGATACCGGCAACATATTGTGTATTGTGCTGCAAATCCTAGTTTATAAAAGGCATACTAAATTGGTGTCAATGGTACAAAAGAACCGAGAGAGTTTAAATGATATGGTTTGTCTCGGAGAAGATCGAATTCTACTGTTCATCGAAACTTAAGCGAGCGATAAATAACTAGGTTTTAGATTTAATACGATCTTATCTCGGTATAGTTCTCACTACTTCTAGTAAATAAGACACCAATTAAAAACTTTCAACCAACTGTAATGAACACCCGTTGCATGTGGTTTAATTAAACGCGTTAGTACTTAAGGATGAGCATGAGATAATAACAAATCTGCGAAATTTGTATTCCAAATTTTAAAAATCATATTTTAAGGACATCTTAAAGCACCGAAACAATACCAGCATGACTGTGTCCGATAAAATACTATCAAAAATGTATCCCGCACAACACGAGCCTATTCGTTACTTTATATAATGTACAATACCTATGTACTAATTGTAAGTGCACCCTATCTCGTTTTGAAATTATATTATAACAGTGTGAAAAACCGCTACATTTCGAATTAATAAAAAAAGAAAACAAACAATGGTTCGTACTATGATCATGACAAATTAACATTTAAATTGTCTAGCAAATGAATGTAAAATTGCCTTAGTATTTTATGAGGTGTTAAATACTGCAAAGACTTATTAACAATGTAAATGGCTATGTACATGTACTAAAGTCTAAGCGCCCGGCATTCAATTAACATTCCAAAATTATCTTTACCCACGTAGTGCTCACTTTATTGGGTTTACGGCGCTTTGGTCAAAATTATATTTTGTTTTGATCGCTTGACACCACGGTCTTAGAACGGAGCCTAATTTCAGTGGTGGGAGATTGGTGATCGTGTCATAACTTTTATTTCGCGTCACCGCCGATGTTCGTCGCTGCTGTCGATGAGTGCGGTGTGCAGTTTCCACATTAAAACATGTGAATAAGACAATACGAGATTTGTACTGTATTTTAATCATCTATTAATTTAATGGTTATTATGAAATACTATATTTAGTATATAATTTATTAATTCGAGTAAAAAACGTGTGATAGATAACGATAAAGAATGCTATTCTGTCTATGTTGCACTGCACACCCATCTATCGTCATGCCTCAGGCGGCCGTTAATTGAACAGCACAGTGCAACCATTAAGCCGACGTACCCCCACTACTGTTGTTGTAAGACCTGTGTTTAAGACCGTGCTTGACACCTTTAATAAATAATGATGTTCCTTAATAAGTTTAGAAACTTTACTTGTGAAAGAAAATTTGCTATAATGTTTTAACAGGAGAACTATAAGTACAATGAATTAAATTGGCTATGGGGTAGGCAAAAGGTCAAGGGCTGAAATGATGATAATTCTATCTTCAAATTCGAATTATATTTTCAAACAAACGGCCCCTTGTTGTTACTGTAATTCAATTTTAACAAAGGGTTATTATTTCCTAGTTCAAACAAATTTCCTTTGATGTGATGATGGCTATTTAAATAATAGGCTATTTAAATTGAGCCAAAACCTTATAATCTATGCAAATTCTTTATTATGCTAAATAATAAGGCCTTCGTCAACTATAAATGAGAAGTTTCAAGTCAAATCAATGTCCGTGGTGTATAAAAAAACTATATAATGGAGAATATGAAAAATAATAACATTAAAATATTTATATATTAAATACTTTATTGCGTAACATGTAAAATCCCCGTTGTAACTGTTTTCCAACGATAAAACAACAAAAGTCCTGGAGTTCAACAAATATTAACTCTGCCCTTTTTAACCGACTTTAAAAAAAGGAGGAGGTTATTTTTTTTTTTTTTTGGTGTCGTTACCTCATAACTTTCGACTGGATGAATCGATTTCGATGATTTTTTTTTTATTTGAAAGCTTTGCTTTCCCATTGGTCCCATTTTTTTTTGGTCTAGTTTTGACAGTGGAATCCATGAGAAAACCATATAAATCGTAAATTTGCATGAGGTATGTGCGCGACAAATGGACGAATAACTCGATATCTATTCAACGGATTTCGATGATTTTTTTTTTATTGGAAAGAGTGTACTTCAAGGCTTGTTTAATGATAGTTTGGTTAGATTCTGATTATAGGATCCATGACAAAGTAACGGAAATCTTCAATTCTTAGTAGCAAACTAACGATACACGGCCGAATCTTTTATAGGCTATCTACATTTTTCATTCACCTACCATAACATCGTTATGATCAAGTAATTATAGTACTATTGTATAAAACACTTCTTTATATACCGTCAATAGTTTTCGCAGCGTACGCGAAATAATAACTTTTATAGGCAACAGTTTGATACGTTGGGTTACATTGCTCCATTTTAAGTAGGGTTTATAAGATTTTGAAAATATAATATAGCCTATGTTATTCGGTAAAGACATAGCTTTCTAAGGGTGAAAGAATTTTTAAAATCGGTCGAGTAGTTTTTGATTTAAATCGTAATAAAAAATCAAACAAAAATCAAATCTTTCCTCTTTATAATATGAGTTATGCATGTAAGCATTAGTATATAATTATGTATATGTTTGTAATTGAAACATATTTGAACATCTCCTAAAAGTTGAGACCAATTTTGAAAATTATACATATATATAATAATATATATATATAGAATCGTATAAGTACTCTTATTATACACTAGCTGTTCCCGCGGTTTCACCCGCGTATACCTTATAAAAATTACTTAGAGTAGATCTATATTGGTTAACAAACACTTGGCCAGGAGAAAAACAACACTCCCTTTAATCTATTCCGATATACTTAAATGTCGTTCCCTGTGTTTTATTTTTGTGACTGCAAACGACATCTTCATAAGAAATTGTGTCTTTTTAAAACTAAAAAGTAAATCTATGTATTTTTTGTGTTCAAATAACTTTTTTTGCTTGCTGGAAAAACTCGTTTACGCGTATCCCCACATGAAGGGGGGGAGGCTATGGGATTCAGCGCCAATACACTCATTAAAAAAAACCAGCGGTCTTCTCTCCGTTTAGTCGGGGGTGCCACGGGATCGCTGGCGCATGCTACCGTGACGCCCCGAATGTCGGCCCACCTGTGCGGGCCTTCATTTTTAGGGGGTTCCCGGATACCTCAGATTTCTCCTCAAAGGCCGGCAACGCACCTGCAAGTCCTCGGATGTTGCAGATGTCCATGGGCGGTGGTAGTCACTTTCCATCAGGTGAGCCTCCTGCTCGTTTGCCCCCTCTTAATATAAAAAAATAAAAAATAAAAAATACAGGGAACCCACCTAGCCTGACAGCTATTAAGGCGGGGCAAGAAGGTGCGCGAGCGAAGACGCCTTCTCCCCGGTCGAATCGAATCAGCGGAGGCCCTTTCTTCAGCTTCCGTCGCTCCGCGGCCTCCTTCTACGATATGACACTCACGCAGAAGGACTATTTCCAAGTTCCCGAATACTGGGAACCCACCTAGCCTGACAGCTATTAAGGCGGGGCAAGAAGGTGTGCGAGCGAAGACACCTTCTCCCCGGTCGAGTCGAATCAGCGGAGGCCCTTTCTTCAGCTTCCGCCGCTGCGCGGCCTCCTTCTACGATATGACGCTCACGCAGAAGGATTATTTCCAAGTTCCCCCGAATACAGGGAACCCACCTAGCCTGACAGCTATTAAGGCGGGGGAAGAAGGCGCGCGAGCGAAGACGCCTCACCTCCAGGGTATGCCTCTGAGGCCCCTACGCAGGACACTGAGTCAGCGAGTGGTGCGCTGTATCCAGTCTCGCACCACATCCGTGGCAGGAGGGTGATACCTCCCGCCTCGCTGGCTCGTACAGATACTTACCCAAACAAGCATGTCCGGTAAGCAACTGTGTCAGCCTATACGTAAATGTGTCACTACTCCTTGCTACCCAGCAACTCATGTGGGGGCAGATCACCTCCACTGTCGCAAAGCTTGCGGATGTGGACCTCAGGTCTTTCTCAATCAGCGCTCGTTTGGCTAGAGCACTGACTCGCCTGACTACCGCGGGTCTTGGATAGTCACCGCTTGCGAGGTGTAGCCGCCGTCCTCGACACCGTACGATTACCCCGTATTGCCCTCACCGCTATGGCCCGCTGTGGTCTCCGCAGAAGGGCCTTGTTCATAACGGTAAGGAAAACAGCCGAGATGGCCCAGTGGCTACAACGCGTGAATTTTAACCGATGATAGTGAAATTTTCAAGTGCCTAATTTGTGTTTATAACTCGTCTCGTGCTTGACGGTGAAGGAAACATCGTGAGGAAACCTACATATATCAAATTTTACTCAAAATTCTGCCACATGTGAATTCCACCAATCCGCATTGGAGCAGCGTGGTGGAATAATCTCCAACCCTTCTCCAAAAAAGGAGAAGAGGCTTTAGCTCAGCAGTGGGACATTCACAGGCTGTTACTTTACTTTACTATAGTAAACAAAAGTGAAATCAGTTAAAATGTTTTTTTAAGTTTGAATATATGCTATATTCAAACTTAAAAAAAACTTTCTACTTCTATAATATCGTTATACTACTGGTGGCAATAATAGATACTACCTTGTAATGACACGATATTTGTTAGTAATTATAATTATGTTTGTTTTTATAGATAACATTTCTAAATCACAAAATTTAAATTTCATTTATATTTATGTATGAATATTTACAATTTACTTATTTATTTTTGATGTGACAACGTCTAATAAATTGATGAACGCTGGCTGCATGCAGGAAAAAGGGTGACTCATTGTCCCGTTACGCTGATTGTACGCTTGTGCCGCATCTATCTGTTATGACGTTGTCACGTTAAACTATCGTCCGTAAACCGACTTTACAGACAAACATTTTTATAGACAATACTCAAAATAAAATCTGTTCGAATTCATACCATCAACAATTTTTTCTTTACCTATTTATTACTTATTAACTACAATGAAGCCGCGGATAATACCTAATTAAATATATAGTTCCGAAAAAGATAAGTAAAGTGTATTACATAAATTATTATATTTATTTTCGTAATATGTACAGTTTTCTTAATAAGCTTCTTCTCTCACAAAAACATATTACAAACGAATACAGACACAGTTATACCAGGTATTTGTCAAATGCACCAGCATAAGCTGAACCCTATATTATATTATTGATCATATTGATCTGAGTTCAACTTCCATTGGAATTATCTAAATCTCTGAAAGTGTTAATTTTTAATGTTGTTTTGTTTGTATTAACTTTCTACCATCATGATTTACAGGTAGCTCAAGTTTCAACCAATTCGACTGAATAGTTATTTTGAAGCATTTTTCTCGAATAAATCTGATTATTAAAATTGAAATAACTTTTTTATTTATAAACCGATTGAAATAAAACAAACACTAAATATCTAATAAAGGTTAACACAATACATCGGTGAAAACCACATTCAATTCTGTGCAGTAGTTTTTGCGCGATGTGGTTACAATGGTACAGACAGACAGACAAAAATTCTTATATATGGCCTATCATTTGCGCCATCACATGTTCTTTGTGTGTACCAATTTTCATCAAGATTGGTCAAGCCGTTCTTGAGTTATAAGAAGACATACAGACAGACAGACAGACAGACAGACAGACAAAAAATAAAAAAATAGTATAATGAGAATCACTTCATCATAAAACGACTATTTATCACAAAATTAGGTGAGAAAAAGAAAATTACAGACAGAGGCAATAGATTTATATAGTAGTATAGATGTTATATTTATGTATATTTATATATTGATTACTAGTGTTTTTCCCTCGGTTTCACCCGCGTAGTTCCCGTTCCCGTGGGAATATGGGGACAAAATGTAGCCTATATTACTCCCTGATAATGTAGCTTTCCATTGGTGAAAGAATTTTTTAAATCGGCTTAGTGGTTTAGGTTTAGGAAAGCATCACAAACAAACTTACTTTCGCATTCATAATATTAGTTAAGATAATATAGATACTTCCCCATTTTTTTTTTTAATATACAGACATTCCGTCATATTTTATGGTGAAAAATGGTATAACACAACATCTATAAACATACAGATTATTTAATTATTACTAGAAATAACTATTTGATTATGTTATGGCTGCCCAACACCCCACCAACTTAATCTATTTAATCAAAACATGTTAATTTATATTCATACATTTAACCATATTAACTAATATTTATTAATTAAGTACCAAAATGCATTTTTCTTTACGTTTCACTGTTTTAGATTAATATATTTAAGTAATAATATAAATGGCGCTGTCTCATATGAGCTGCACGTTTAGTAGGTCTACCCATATTCTACAAATTAGTGAGTGTATTTCAGATTCACTAAAAAACGAAAAATAAATAAAAATTTTAACAAAACAAAAACCGACTTCATAGGAAAAACAAATTAATATGCACTAAAAAGTAAAAAAATAATTGCTTATATTTTTCTATAATTTGATAATTAACTTACTATTTTCTACTCATCAATTTGTAGGTACGAATGTGTTGTGTGGTTGATAATATATTTACAATTATTGTTATTTTTGGAGTCGATGTCAGCTAAGGAAACACTATAATATACCTAGCAGTAATAATACGGGAATACACATTACAAATTGACTTTTATTCGCCTCGTAAAGTTGTGCGTGCGACACAAGCACATCTCACCTATAACTAACTATGTATGTAGTTATAAACCCACCTTGGCTTGGCTTTTGAAGTCGGTTTTTGTTTTGTTAAAATTTTTATTTATTATCATATTAAAGTATGATTGAAGTCATATGCGTATATTATATTTATGATACCGAAACAAAATATTCAAATTGATTATGACTGATTAATTAAAAATTATATTGGGATTAAGCATAAATGTATTATCAAGAACATCCCAGAGGTAAAGAATTTCACGACTATAAATAGACATCTTTTTGTACGTACACGTAATCAAAAAAATAATAATCCTATTTTTTAGTGGACCTACTAGCCTGTTCACTGATTAATATAATATGAATAAAACGAAATTATTTACATATTAAAACCTGAACATCATCATCATCATCTTGGCACTACAGCTGCGGGTGGGCCTTGGTCTGGTCGAGAATATTCTTCCAGACGGGTCTGTTTTTACTTTTTCTTTCCAGCCCCTGACGCCAATTGCTTTGAGATCCCGCTCGACGCCATCCAACCATCTGATCTTTGGTCTTCCTGGTTTTCTGCGGCCGTCAGGTTTTCCATAGAGGAGACGCTTTGGTGTTCTTCTCTCCTCCATTCTCTCTATATGGCCTAACCAACGCAAGCGACCAATTTTAATAAATTTTACGACATTAGGTTCGTCCTGAGGATCATGGGGACGACATGAGGATCTTCCTTTCAAACACTAGCAATGCATGTTCATCCTTTTTGCTCAGTACCCAGGATTCTGACCCATAAGTTAGTACTGGTCTTAATAATGTCTTATACAGGAGAATTTTCGTTTTTCTACGCAACGTTTTGGAACAGAGATATCGAAGGAGACCGAAGTAACATCTACTGGCCGCCATTAGTCTTCTGCTAATTTCTACTGATTTCTCATTTGTACCTAAAACCTGAACAAGTAGGTACGAATGAGTTTCTCCTTATAAATTAATTTATTTTTAAATAAATAAAATGATATCGTTGTAAAGTACATCACTTGTAAATGACTAAAACAATTTGTTAAATTATTTTTTTAATTGATCGTAGAATAAAGCTTTTAAAGAAACGAACAGGCAAACTCTGTCGAGTGCCATTAGAGAATAACAATAGCTACTAAGCTTCCAGTTCTTTTCATTAGAATATACATTCCCAAGTTGTGATAGATTTAATATAATGCTTTTAAATTTAGCCCTACAAACATGACGACTCGAAAGTGTTTAGGAATAAGACCTTACCCTATTTGAATGAAGAATTAAATGTATCTTCTTTCAATTAATACCGTTTTAAAGATAAATTTTACGCATGTTTTCATTTCTCTAAATATTTAAGAGTATATAATTTCTTCACCGTCAAGAACAAAATGAATAAAGACAAATTTGTCATCGACGAAATCATGTTGAATTCCAATTTATATAAAACGCTGATTACATATTTTGTATTCATTTATAGAAACGTAAATAACAATGAATTCTGAAAATAAATCACTTCGACAAAACCCAATTGAGTAATAGCTCCTTGGGATAAGGATCCGAGTGATCGCCATTGAATATTTGCAAATGATTAAAATTTATATTAATATAAATAGTTTATTAAGTTTGTATTAATTTAGATATTCCATAAAATATATTGAAAATATGTAATCTTCTGTTACCATAATTTTCAGTTACCTTTACTTGTAAGAAAACTCTAAGCATATAATTGTGATTGGGTATAGTATGTGTTTTTAATATGGTACATATTTGTTTAAGTATATAGAGAACGAGTTGGATGTTTTTTTTGTACAACTGGGGGAGACCCATGTAATTAATTGCTTAATTATTAGCACTTTTTGAGTGGAATCTTATAATATTAAATTAAGTTAACCACAGTGGCTCTACCCATCAACTTCGATCTCATGATGTGCTCCGATGCAGCCACGTCGGCCATTCACAAGAGGGTCTAGCTAAAAACGCATGACACGTGGTCCTCATTGAGAATGTCCGACATGACTGAAATTGGTTAGGTGCACTAACTACTCCCTCGCTCACTGGAAATATTTCAGGCGCGGGACTAGCTTAACGGCTTACGGAGAGTGTAGGTAAGCACTTTTTTTATTTTCATACTATGGGCTGCTTCTGAGGATATTTCGATAGAAACAGCCATTGTATTGGCCTGATCAGGGTTTGAACCCAGACCTTCGGGATATGTGGTCTTATAATCTAGCCACTACCACAACGAGACTTGAAAATAAATCAAGCAAATTATTATTAATAATCGATCAACTACTTCAATGAAAATTATTTAAAGTATGTGAGTATCAAATCCTCGACAAAAACTTTCTGAATAATAAAAGCCTTTAAAGTTCACAATCTAAAAGCCTGAAGAATGTAATAATTGGCTTTTCAAACAATACTTGTACTGTCAAAAATATTTCAACTGTTACAAGGAACAGCGACACAGAAACAGACAAAGTAAGAAGGCTCTTTTGAGCTACTTCAAAGTTAAATGTAAGATATTAAGTATGATGTCGCTCCGAGAGTTAACATTGAGCTGGGAGTGACTTTATCTATTTAACTGTTCAAGCGATGAAATGTCATATAAAATTTAAAATGGCAAAAAATGTGTAATACGATCAACAAAATGTATTCATTCAAAGGCAAACAGTGTTAGCAGTTCAGGAATTCACTGCCAAATATACATTGAGCAGTTATTAAAATACGCATATATAAAGAATCAGAACAGTAGAAATACACGAAATAAAATAATATATTATTTATGTAATATATAATAATAATGGTCCTCCTGACCGATTTCGGCCACGGCGGCCAATCTCAAGAGAGATCAGCCAACTGCGCAGGACATATAGTGCACAATATATATAGTGCACAAGTGTGTGCGCAAACACAGGTGCACTCTCTATTCCCTAACTCTCATAATCCGATGGGACGGCAATCCGACACGACCGGAAAGAGTTTAGGCGCAGGACCAACGGCTTTACGTGCTTTCCGAGGCACGGGAGTGTTCACACTTCCAACTTCCAGACTTCGGGCTGCTATTGAGAATTTTCGACAGAAAATCTAAATAACATTTTATTGGCCCGACCTGGGAATTGAACCCAGAACCCCCGAGTTAGCAGCCTTAATCCTAGCCCCTAGACCAACGAGGCGGTCGTGTAATATATATGTACTTACAGAAATGACTAGTAAACTAAAAAGCCCACGATCGAGAACCACGTGGATAATTTTGGAACTCGGTCTAGTTTTATTAGACTTGTTTTTGCTACGTGATATTTATGCTGAACAGTGAACGACTTCGTTAAAGCCTTAAAGGCCGTGATAAGGGTAGTTTCATTTGTGACTTGTCTGAGTTTTTATACACTCGTATAAGATTATTTATCCTGTTATTATTTATCAGCTCTACAACACGTGGAAACACCACATCAATAATTTACTTAGATATCAATGTCTATGAGCGGCGGTGACTTAGGTGGTCAGGTGTACATATTTCATTAAAAAATATGGTGCCCGAGTGTATAGTATAGCATATTCATGTGGCATTCCATGCAGCCGAGTCGAACGAGCATATTATAATCGATAATATTGACCTGTTATTTAAGAAAAAATCCTTAAGAATATTTCTTAACATCATAAATAAAAATGTGTTTTTTGACCTGTGTAAAATTCTTATACCATCTTTAAACGATACATTTTTTTATTGTATTATATCTATATAAATAAAATGACAGAGGTCTGCAGTTGTGCGCGCATCACGGAAAAACTACTGGATAGATTTCAAGGAAATTTTTTAAAGTTTATTTCTTAGACACTTGGCCCTTATCAAAAAAATAAATTATTGCGATATCTTCATTTAATAAAAAGTTATTAAAGTTTCAAGAAACAACGATTTGTATATGCACTGCGTGTTCTGTTGTGTATGTTTAAACAAAGTGTATTTTTGCTTGCGATCTTTTGATGTTTTTTCTTTCGTACATAAGAAAACTTTGTTAATATATCAAGCAACGCGGACGAAGTCGCGGGTATCAGCTAGTAGTAAATAAAATGCGTATTCTTATTTATATAATAAAAATTGTGAAGATTGTTTTCTTATAATACATAAAGTACCATATGTAACCTTTGGATTGAAGCCAAAGTATCGAAAAAGATAGTTTGCAAGATGTTTTTTCAGCCTAGTAGTTGTAGATGTTTTGTGCTCAATATGAAAAACGAATAAGGAAACAAATGAATGGATTCCAGAATTTTCTCGAACTGACGCGAGATAAATAAAATGTAGGTTCATATTGGAAGAAGGCCTTGTAAGTGGAAGTAAGCCTATTTTTATTGTAATTTTTTTTCCTCTGCTAACTCCTACTTTTATAGGTAAATTTTTTTTTTTTATTATTGATTTCTAAATAAGATAACATTGTTAGAAATAAAGGGATCATTGTTAACAAACCCTGATTTTCGAGAATATTTTTGAACGTTTTCTGGGACCCAGTTGTAATAGCGTATTAATTATCGGTTGTCCCATTAGACTTACTAACTCTTTGTAATCTAGTAATAGTGGTAACTAAGCACTTAACACAAACACAAAAGAAAAACATCCTAACTAGTATTAAAAAGCGAATGTGAGTTTGTTTGTTTGTTATGCATTCACGCCTAAACCACAAAATCGATTATAAAAAAAAACCTTCACTAATGGAAAGCTATATTATCAGCGAGTAACATACGCTACATTTTGTTGCCGTATTCCCACGGAAACGGAAACTACGTGGGTGATACCACGGGCAAAACGCTAGTATCTCACAATCAAAAGTAAATAATTAGTACATCTTTTCAGATGTCAGATTTTGTTGTTGTTGTATAAAGGCTTACATAGCTTATTGATTTTTTATTACTTATATCATCTTTTTTACTATGTAGAAATTTAAAGTTATTTTATATAATTATATTACATAAATAGAACCGACTCACGATATCTAATAACCACTTCACGGGTCAGACAGGGATTTTTTTACACCTTTATGTGTGACATTACTGTGGGACTATTACATGATTGTAGTGACCATAGGTGATTTAAAATTGTAATTAAGAATTTCTAGTTTTAATGTTGAATAGAATATAAATATATCACAACAGGCAAGTGGGCTTAACTGTACTGTAACTGGCTACACAGGCTGTAAATTATAGCAATGCAGGATTCTGGAGGCCGTTAAATTTGAAAATAACAAAGGACTTCACGTATTCCAAATGCTGACTACTAAATTTTTAATAGCTTTTAATAAACGTTCAGGAAAATATTTAACATAAACTTGTTTGAAGTACACAAGTAACATTGTTAGTAACAAGTAACATGTAAAATATTTATTTGAATGTGAATTAAATTTGGATGTTAAATTTAAGGTTAACGTGGTCTGTATGTGTATGTGTAAAGCTTGTTTTATCACTCTATTTCAATGTGGATCAGCTGCGACAGATGTGGCAGAATTTCATCATTAAACATATAAACCAGTGCTAACCCGAGTTGGAACTTAAAATTTCCGGTTAAGATCTATAAATTCCGTGTTCGACTCACTAGGCCATATCGGTTATTGTAATAACGAAATAAAAATATATTTGTTTATATAGTGTGTAAATAATTTGGCATCTGGCGGCTTCAAATGTTCCTACAATACAATTTATTCCTCTCGGTCGGCTGTTTTTACGATGTCGCCATGTGTTTCTGTTTTGATGTTTCCGGAATTGTCGTTTAAGGACACATCACATCTTCATATTTTGTGAGTTATTATTATACGTGTGGAATAAATATACATTATATATATTTATATACACCTACTCGGTGCTACGGCTTTGTGCAAGCTCGCCTGGGTAGGTACCGCCCACTCATCAGATATTCTACCCCAAAAAGCATTACTTGTTTTCGTTGTATTCCGATTTGAAGGTTCGGATTACAGGCAAAAGGGATATAACAACTTCGTTCCCAAGGTTGGTGGCGCATTGGCGATGTATGCGATGGTTAACATTTCTAATAATGCCATTGTCTATGGACGTATATGACCATTAGGTGACCCGTCCATCTGTATGTACAACAAAAAATATATTATTTTGTCGAATTAACTTTATGGATAGTTGATCTTATATGGCTACATAATCTGAGCCCCGGTCCCGATATGATAGCATTTTTTAAACCTCGTAATAACATTGAATTAGCTTCGAGGCACAAAAATGTAATAATGCCCTATCCAATTCAGTATGCTACCGAATTTTTTTTTTACAACTAATCCTCTTAAAAATAGCTTTTGTTGGTTCGGCCAGGAATTCGAACTCGAAGCTGATAAGAGAACTTTCATGTGAAGATTAAATTACTGACATGACTTTTAAACAAGATAATACTTTTTTTGACTGCAAGTTAGTTCTAGCCCATATCTCTCTCGATTAGTGTAAAAAACGCATGGTTTTAATGCAAATAAATATTCCAGCCACCACATTATAGAGCATAAGCCCAAACAAGCAGACTTGGCAGAATCTTACACAGCCCAATAACTTTGTAGTAGTCCTACAAGGGTTTTGAACCCCAGTACTTGGAGATCTGCAGTTTAGTTATTTTTGATTTAGCTATAAGATGCTAGTGGTAATCAAGTTATGAAATAACCTTTAACAGTAAATGTGATGATAGTCCACGACAAGGATCAGAGATGCTGTTGGATATATAAAAATAAATAAGCTCATTGCAAGAGCTCAAGAGTATAAGCTAACAGATCAACGATGCATTTAAACAAAACACAGGAATTGAAATAAGCTTACTTTAAAAATACGGAATGAAGTTATTCATGTGAAATAATAATGTTCAAAATAAGAAAAAGTTAGATAAAAAGTAAATAAAATCGGTCTTGTGGGAAATAGGCTTCATGCCCCAGGGTTTTATTACTCAGTTTATAAAAAATGTTTTAGCCGTCAGCAAGCAATCGAGGTAAAGTTGGTTTTTTATAATACAATATTACACATAATTGGATTTTATTTGCAAGTAAAAATGTGTAGCTATATTTTATGTCTCTCAAACATAAAATATATTAGCAACATTTTGCAGTTATTTTATTATTTAGATGGAACTTTAATTAAGTGTAAGATTGCTAAATGAACAAATGTTTGTTTTTTGATTCTATGATGCTACAAATCAAAATATTTTATTCAACATTGAAGCATTACACTTGACTTTTGATATTGAAACTATATAATTAAATGAATTCAAACTAAACATATTATATGCCTGAAATAAACTTATAATATTCTTATTTTTATCAATATATATTTTATCAAATTAGAACTACTTAAATATTTTAACCGACTAGGTACATTAAAGTGTTTCCTTGGCTGACATCGACTCCAAAAATAACAATAATTGTAACTACATTATCAACCATACAACACAATCGTACCTACATATTGATGAGTAGAAAATAGTATGTTAATTATCAAATTATGGAAGAATACGCAATTATTTTTTTACTTTTTAGTGCATATTAATTTGCTTTTCCTTTGAAGTCGGTTTTTGTTTTGTTAAAATTTTTGTTTATTATAATTTGTATAGTATAATACTATACTAATAAAATAATCTTTTATTTTAATTAGTAAATAAATATATATATTTAGCATTCAGAAGTGAAAACTGATTTTATAAAAACCTTGAATTGGTCTATACATAAATAGAACACAAATCATATAAATAGATATAAATTACTCACTCAATTACTTTAAATACAAATAACTCATTTGAATACATCACAAATCACAAGTCGTGTCAATAAAATTAATTAATTACTTTGCCTTTATGTGCATTAACAAGATGGCAGCGGTTTTAAATTAGGATGCTTTTTTTTTAACAACGTTGTTGTATGGACCGAGGAGTCTCCTAACTATATAGTATATTTTATAACCTGTGCCAATTATTTATATGTCGTCCGATCTGAAACCAAATAAGTCACTCGCTATTCGAATTTCACATTATACGGTTAACAAAAAAATATATAAATAAATATAACATTGTCTTTCAAATAATTTATTTCATTGCATAATTTAATTTAACAACAATAGAAAAGTATTTTTCATAAAAAATAATAAAAAAAGTTTGCTGACTGTACGAACATTTGGCTACATCAAGACAACAATTTGGAATCGTATTCAAAACGGTAGAAACCCAATATTGCTTAACAGAATTGCCGTCAAAACAATGCAATTATCCGTCCTTACTTCTGTGCAGGGACGGAATGAACTCAGACTACGTAACAATCACAGGTTGATTCAAGCTTTATTATTAAAGTTAAATTCAATAGCATTCACAAGAGATAAACAAAACTATAAATCGTGTTCAAATAATTACATCTAAAATTCTTTTTTTTTATGTAAGAGGGGCCTTCAAACGATTACGCTTCCTGTCCAGTTTAATACGACGTTCGTGAATGAGATTCAATTCTGATCATTTTCTAGAATTATTATCTTCCACTGGGAGGCATATCTTCAAATTACTTCTTAGAACTTTTTTCTATTTAACCAAGTGACCACCATTTTCGCTTACCATGAAGTAGTTTTGAAAAGAGAATTAGTTTTGCCACTTTACTCGGTGGTAGAGCTTTGCGCAAATTCGTCTGGTTAGGTACCACAAACTCATCAGATATTCTACCACAAAACAGCAGCACCTACTTTGTATTGTTGTGTTCCTTGAACAATTTTTTTTATTTGATTGTGTGTTTTGATTGTTTTTAAACAATGTTGAATTGACGATGTAAGCGATAGTTAACATTTCTTACAATGCCATTGTCTATGGGCTTTAGTGACCACTTACTATCAGTTGGCCCATATCCTCACCCGCCAACTTATACGATGAAATAAAATAAAAATAACTCTGTATAATAACACCATAAGTCGGTTGTCAACATTTCACAGATAGACTTACAGAATGGCACTACAGGGCACGATTAGGGCAGTATATGTAGGCTACGACGATTTATTTTAAAGATATGCAAATGAAAAGACCCTACACATGCGAACTTTAACAATAAATACTTAAACGAATTCCGGCGTATTCGAAATATACTTTAATCGAAACTTAATATTACAAGTATACCACTCGGAGACTTTACAAAACCTTTTAAACTTAATAGCATGTTAAATTTTTAGACCGTCTCTTAAAATTAACTAAAGTAGATTTATTTAACCGTGGAGATAGTTAATGTAATTTAGGACGCTGTTACGAGGTTGCCAGGTGGTTAGGAGAGTCGTTAAAGTTTATTCCCTACATTTTACTGTCTAAAACAAAACCTTTATTTATTACTTAGTCGTTCTTTTTTATATGAATTTATAAAATGCTTTTCAGTAAAGCTATACGTTTAAAATACTGAGCTCACCGGTGTCAAGTACACCGCTATACACAATGTAAACCAGCGATACTAACTTCGTCTTCTTGGAGGGCATTAAGGGATTGCTTGTGCGTACTACCGTGTCGCACCGACATCGACAGTTAGTTACTATGCGGGATCCATACATAGGAGAGTTCGCATGTGTGGGTTCGCGGTGGTGTTATTTATATTTTTAACTTGACGAAAAGAGACCTATATAGATTAACGTAAGAAGAATAGGGAATCCATTCTAAATACAAAATTCGAGCAAAATCGATTATAATATACAAGTTGCTCATTATCTTGTAATTTAATACTTCTTCTTTCTTCTTTCCAAACCCTCTTCCCAGTTCAACCGGGTCGGATCTCCTTGCACTTCTGCGCCAGAGAGTTTTATTCTGATTTATCTGTGCACTCAGATTCTATTTCTGGGCCTCTTTTTGCATGTTTTGGTTGTGGGCGGTCTTCCTCTTCTCCGCGGTCCGACGTGAACTTTTGTCTAGAGTTTGTTTAAGAACCCAAAAATCGATTAGGCCACGTTTAAATTTACGTAGGCGGAGCCATAGTTAAAAACTAGAATAAGTTACTTATTTTAGGATTAGTTGCTAGATTGGGTTTTATTAGTCCTATTTTTGTTATCTTTTACCACTTTATTACCCACGCAGAATAGAAAACTAACAAGTAACAACGAGGATTACTTCTTAGGCAATAAAAACATCGAGTTCAGTTTTACTTTAACTTTCAGCGTGAACAAAATGAAAACAAAGTGATATTTCAATAAAACGGAAACAGAAATTGTTAGCAATTGCAGTGGAAACGAACCATAAGATATTCAATTTGAGATTCGAGAAACCATTACTCACCTTTATCAAACTATTGCCCTCTGAACTGTATAATTTAAATCGATAATTTATGTAATACTTTTGAACAAGCACAAAGAAAAAATTAAGGTATGCACTAAGCATTCACATTTTATATATTGCAGAATATTACTGAGAAATAATTTTACTATAATATACAACACTAATTAAATTAAAGAAAAGATTTTTAAACATTTGAACAGTCTATATGGATTGGTAATATTGGTATCATTATAAAAATATACGAGTACATAATATTCCATATATTCAATAAATCATAATTATTTACTTGACTAATCTAACAATATGAGTATGTTTAATCGGTCAATATCAATTTAAATGAATTTTAATCACATTACGTAAATAAAATAGACATTCGAGCGTTTGTTGAAACATCGTTTTAAATCATATTTATCGACCGTTACATTTAAATATTTTGTCACCATAAGTCAATTGTCAATATGTACTTGGTGTTAAAGCTTTGGACAAGCTCATGGGGGTAGGTACCACCCACTCATCAGATTTTCCACGGCAAAACAGCAGTACTTGTTATTGTTGTGTTCCGGTTTGAAGGGTGAGTGAGCCAGTGGGAGCCAGTTGTCAAGCTGGTCTGAGTTGACTACTTACTCAGATGAAACTTACCCAAGTTTGCCTCCCTCTGTGACCCACAGTGCGTCACACACCGATCGTGTTCTCTAACAACACAAGAGACATCTTAGTTCCCTAGGTTGGTGGCGCATTGGCGATGTATGCGAAGGTTAACATCTCTTACAATGCCAATGTCTAAAGTGACCGCTTACCATCAGGTGGCTCATATGCTCGTCCGCCTACCTATGCTATAATAAAATACATCGACCTTAACATTTAATAATGTCACCATAAGTCGATATTGTCAATATTTTACAAAGCACCACTGATCGAATAATATAACTAATGAAACGTACATAATTTAAGCATTTTTATGTCTCTAAAATATTTTAACTGATGAGAGACTTCAAAATTAAATTTGTTTTTTTTTAAAACGCATATTAGATACTTTCTTTTTTATGTATATAAAATTGATAGACTGGTATATGGTCTCCGTGATGGTTTGTGATCGCTACTGCTAGTAGATATTGGCACTGTAAATAATAATCTTTCACCGTCAACACACTAATATAGGGAACTAAGATAATAATATTATATGAGCCACTGCAATATTCACTACAGGCACAAACAACATAAAAATACCGAGTATTAATGTTTAGTGGTAGAATATGGAATTAGTAAGTGATACCTACCCAAATGGGTTTGCACAAACTCCTGTCATCAAGTAAGGTAAAGCTAGCTTCATATTCGCTCGAATCCTTTTAGATTTTCTTCCGTAGTTTCCTTTTTGCAAATTATATTCTCATTATGAAATTTCGAAGTAGTTACAGCGTTCAAGCTTTGTGCAATCGACGTGAAACGACAATATTTAAATCACAACTAAGATTTTACTCATTTGAAGTATAAATTATAAGTTCGATTATTCGTAAGAAAAACTAGATTGAAAATGAAAAATGAAAATCAAGTTATTATACGATGAAATATATTAATATTGTAAGAATAAATTAATATAGAATTATGTATTATTGTAACAAATTCAAAAGTAAGTTTTATTATTTATCTAAAAAGTTTCTTTTGTGTCAAAGATTGTAATAATATTGATGATTTATTTTATGTTTTATTGAATTAATGCCTTCTTTATTAGACTATGTTTTAGTCCGGATCACAACAGAAACATTTTTTTATGTGAAACATCCATTGACACGATGTGATGGTAAAACCGACTCATATGCTATGAGGGCAAACGGTATAATAATAATAATAATTTATTTATTACTTCTAATTTATAACATAAACACTGCTGGTGGACCTCTGACCCCGAAACTAATGTAAATTGTACTATCAGGGTCAGCGATTCTTCAACAATTAATTGCACACAAGATTAGAATGCTTTTAAAAATGTATATAAAAAGAAAAGAAAATTAGAGTAATTAAAAGTAAAAATAAAACATTTACATTATATTCGTACGCATGTTTTTGTATGTATATGTATATATGTGTGTGTGTGTTTGTGTGTGTGTGTGTGTGTGTGTGTGTGTGTGTGTGTGTGTGTATCACGCTCTATTATGGCATCATACCCTCTGCACGGTCGATCTATATTCTCCTGCGTGTATACTATATGCTATACTACTACATATACTCTTTGATATGATTGCCTGTTTATTATCCGATGACTTTTTTAATGTCACTGTTTTTTTAACGGTAACAATATCGATGCTCAGTGGTGACTACTTACCATCAGAATTTAGAAAACATTAAATATAGCATCAAGTGTGATCAATGTATTCATATTATAATTTTTAGCGTCGGTGATGACACATTAAGTGACTGTACAATATGTACGTAACAAATTGTAATATCAACCTTCTAAAACTCAGGATATGTCATAATAAGGGTTAACCATAGTGCTAACATAATGGGTAATTAATCAAATCAAATCTAAATACTTTATTGTACATTGGACCACTATACTTACTTATTGATTGTCAAATAAGTACTACCAGGTTGGAAAAGATATACCAGGACCTGAAGAACTTAAGAATGAAATGATTTAAGAATAAAACACAAAATATTATAGCTTTCAATTCTTTTGGGGGCTATAAATGGCCGAAACTTTGTTCCTATAGCACTAATTAAACTTGTACCGTTCTGAACTAACTAAATTATTTCTTGCTAAGTGCGAAGTCCAATTGAAGCTTCGTAAAACTTTTTGGAAATCTAAAACCCCTTTTCTAATATATTTCTTGATAAAATGCTGAGGTGTTAAGTGTACGAAATTTCAAAACCTAATTATGATCATAGACGGTATCATCCGTTTGAAGTTCGTATGTGTAAAATTAAATGAAGTTTGTTTGTTGTCATAGTACAATATATTTATGCATTTACTCATCGTCCTCGTATGAACGCGCCCACTATGCATAGTCTGCAGTATAGTAATAGCCTTGAATGTCCCTCTGCTGTGACCTCCTCTCCTTTTTGAGGAGAAGGTTTCGAGCTTATTCCATCACGCTTCTCCAATGGTTAATGGAATACACATGTGACAGAATTTCAGTGAATTTTGACACATGCAGGTTTCCTCACAATGTTTTCCTTCACCGTCATGCAATTTTGTATATACGAATGTAATACCTATATCTAGTGACATATAATGTGTTATATATACCAACTGTTTTGGTAATCGGTCATGCAGTGTCGAAGTCTATTAATCTCAAACTCAAACTACTAACTCATAACTCGATCTCGATTTGAATTATTATATGACACTCGTTGTAGGTATTGTAATAATCTTTACATGAATTTTGCTATTTAATTATTATTTCATCTTTTCATTTATTTATGTTAAGCAGTGGCAATAATAACACACAGAAATACATAAAAAAAGCAATAAAAGAGCTTTAAAGCAAATAAAGAATTAATGTAATCATAATGATTTAGATGATATCTTGAAAGAAGCTTGAAATTTAATTCTCGCAAGAGCCTCCTTGAATAAAGTGAATTTTGATTTGAATTATATCCATATACAGTGATAGGGACATTATTCACACATATCCATCCGATTCCAAACTAAACAGAGCTTGTACTATGGAAACCAGACAACTGATATACTTACATATACTACTTTTCTTTTGTAAGTACATACTTATATAGTTAATTACACCCAGACACAGGACAAACAGACATGTTTATTGCACACAAATGTCTGTCCTGGGTGGGATTCGAACCCACGACCTGCGGCGTGAAAGGCACACATCTTACCAACCACGCCAACCTGCTCGTCAATATTAATAATTATATAACGACTAGCATATAATATGAACACCAGATGTCAGATAATATTATTAAGTCTAACTAGCTTTGAATTCCGATAGTCAATTATTCGTAAATTCAAAGGAACGTAAAAATTCAGCAATTTCAAATGAATTTTGATATGTGATATTTGAGAAAACGTGCAAACGTTTCTCTTATTCTCTAGATCATTTCAATAAAGGTCATGTCACGTGATATCTGTGTTATTAAATAATACATTTTTTATATATATAAAAAAGACGTAACGTCTAGAATTTTAGAGTTAAGCTTCGTTGATCTAATTTATTTGATGATAGATTTGCTCGCAATTGAAGACAATCTTGATCTGTAAAATTTGCATGAATATATATTATTCTCGGAAAAACGTGGCTGTAAATGGTGTCTGAAATTAAATCTCACAGATAAAAGATTTCCTTTGTAACACGATTTTTTTATATTAAATATTGAATATGATTAGTAGAAAAATAATGAATTAAAATAAAATTACCAAACCACTGCGACTTATGGACGTCTTTTTATCGTTATATTATAACAAAACGTGTCTGCATTAAAACTTCAGTTTTTGTAATTATTTTTTTAATAAGTTGCTGAACGAGCTTTTTGGCCACCTGTTGGTCATTGGTCACCAATGCTCATAGACATTGGCATTGTAAGAAATGTTAACCATCGCTTACATCGCCAATGCACCACTAACCTTGGGAACTAAGATGTTATGTCCCTTATGCCTGTAATTGCACTGGCTCACTCATCCTTCCAACCGAAACACAATAGTAACAATTACTGCTGTTGTGCGTTAAAATATAATGAGTGGGTGGGCCAGACGAGCACAGAGCTCTAACACCAATAAAAGTATTTTTGTACTCTAACATGGTAACTGCCTCGTTGGTCTAGTGGCTTGATATAAGGCCGCAGGCGCGGTGGACCTGGGTTCGATTCCCAGGTCGGGCCAATAAATAGTTATTGGGGTTTTCTGTCAGAAAATTCTCAGTCCGGAGTCTGGAAGTTGGAAGTGTGTACACACCCGTGCCTCGGAAAGCACGTTAAGCCGTTGGTCCTGCGCCTGAACTCTTTCCGGTCGTGTCGGATTGCCATCCCATCGGATTATGGGAGCTAAGGAAAAGAGAGTGCACTTGTGTTTACGCACACACTTGTGCACTATAATATCTCCTGCGCAGTTGGCTAAACTCTCTTGAAATTGGCCGCCGTGGCCGAAATCGGTCTGGAGGACCTTACTATAATATGTCCTGTGTAGTTGGCTAATCTCATTAGTATAAGGCAGCTGTGGGCAAATCGGTCAAGAGGACATCATTATAATGACTTATGAAATATGATCGCTGATTAAGATAATGGTCAGCGTCATAGTCTGTGAGTACTACACTTATAACTTAAGACAATGACATAAAATTTGATCGTTAATCTCCAGTTCAGCCTATTATACGGTAGAACGGCGCCACATGGTCACTCGAAGAATTATAGTATCCACTTATACTGTCCGTCGTTAAACTCGATAAGAAGTCGAGATATTTATCTATATGTATTTTTATTTTCATAATAGAATCAAATAAATTATTAATTTGATCGAAAGAAAATTCGTATGAAGAAATACCTAATCTTCAAACGTATTAGATTACTTTCACTATCAAGGTGTATAACGAGAAATACGTTTTTTTTTTCAAATAGTTCAACTAGTTCAGCTGTGTATTATTTAGTCATATAAAATATGATCCGTGTATAAGAGCTTCTCTTGTCGATTGTTTTGCGTATTCATTTCGATTTTATCGATAGACTCATAGTTATTGGTTATCCTGGAGATTACGGATATTTTTATGACAAACAGTTTTATTTAATTTAATTTAATTTAACACTTTTGTCATATACGTAGTCCCGTTATCCTTTTAACATTTTTCAACATTAGTTATTTATTGTTTTTTGATAAAAAATCAAAGAGCATTCCAGCAGGTTCTAATGAAGGATCTAATAGAATGCTTTGAACAAATCCAACACCGAACATACGATTTTAAATCATGTTAAAAAAAAAAATTGGTTGCCTGTAAAGTCGGTATACGGGCGAAAGTTTTACGTGACAACGACTTTGAGTGGTAAAATAATTTTAATGTGAATATTCATTCGTATAGTAGGAAGAAGGATGAAATAATAGTAACAATTTAAAACATTTATTTATACAAAGAATTATATTTAAAACATTAATTTATACAAAGAATCTCGCACTGAATTTCATATTAACAAAATTTTATTTTTACCTTTACACATACATACGTATTTATACTTAGAAGGGACGCGTGCCTTTAACTTTTTATGTCTGTCTCTCTCGCTCTTAGGCGGGCTAACCATGCCCGAGTGGAAGGGACGCGTGCCTCTCACTCGCTCTCATTGTGAGCGCATAGCGTGAGCGGAGCGTAACGCAGTTTCTTGAAGTGTCACCCGGCAAACCAATTTATAAGACGTTGTCACGTCAAAACATTGACGTAGAGCTTTCTGTTAAGCCATCTGTGTAGGTACCATTCACTAGCTAATTAATTTGATTTGATCTATTTTGCCAAAATGAGAAGATAATATGACAAAAGCTGACTTCTAAATATTTTTATAGTCATATTATGTACTTTTTTTTTCTATTTGACATCTCATAAGTACATGCATACAGGCCAATTGTGCTGCTGAATGAGACGGGCAAACTCTTCGAGAAAATTCTCGCTGCCCGTCTTGTTCAGCATCTCGAGGAAATAGGACCGGGTCTCTCAGAGGCTCAGTACGGATTTAGGGCGGGTCGATCAACCATCGACGCCCTGAGCGCCCTAAAGACCCGGACCATGGAAGCGGTGGCCCGCGGGGACGTGGTCCTGGCGGTATCGCTAGACGTGGCGAACGCCTTCAACAGCCTTCCTTTCGAGACAATAAGAGAGGCGCTCCTATATCACGGGGTGCCATCCTATCTAAGGAGGCTGTTGGGGGCATACCTCCAGGATCGGGTGGTTCTTTGGGAGGGGAGCGATGGACGAATCATTCGGCGTCGGGTAAGCTGCGGCGTTCCTCAGGGATCGGTCCTCGGCCCAATCCTGTGGAACGTAGGCTTTGATTGGCTCCTGCGGGCACCCGTCCTTCCCGGTATGGGGTTGCTGTGCTACGCGGATGACACCCTCATCACCGCGACGGGGCGGAATTTTCAAGAGGCGGCCCTCCTGGCCGAAGTCGGTACATCGCTCACGATGGACCGTATAGAAATGCTGGGCTTGAGGGTCTCCATCTCTAAAACCGAGGCCCTCTTATTTCACGGTCCACGTCGGGGCCCCCCTCGTGGAGCATGTATCACCATCCAAGGGACGGTGATAAAGGTTAAGGCCCAGATGAAATATCTGGGTCTGATCCTGGACGGAAGATGGAGCTTCGCGCAACACTTTGTCCAACTGAGCCCGAAGCTTATCAACGCCGCTGCCGCCTTGGGCCGTCTTCTACCTAATGTGGGAGGGCCTGAATCACCATGCCGGCGCCTATATGCCGGTGTGCTGCGCTCCATGGCACTATATGGGGCACCCATATGGGTGGACGCTCTCACTGCGCGTAATAAGGCTCTTCTGCGTAGACCGCAGAGAGTTATAGCAGTGAGAGCGGTAAGAGGTTACCGGACGGTGTCGTGGACGGCGGCGACACTTCTTGCGAGCGATCCGCCTTGGGAACTCCAGGCCGAGGTGCTTGCAGAAGTGCACCGATTCCGGGTGGAAGCCAGGATGAATGGCGACCGTCCAGGATCAGCGGAGGTGGGGCGAATCAGGTATATAGCTCAACAAGCTTTGATTCACAGATGGGAGGCGGACCTTGGGTCTCCATCAGCAGGCCTAGCGACAGTGGAGGCAATCCGCCCCCACTTGAGTCGCTGGGTATCAAGAAGAAGCGGCAAACTCACGTTTAGGTTGACGCAGGTGCTTACCGGACATGGCTGTTTCGGTAAGTACCTTCATGGGATAGCGAGGCGGGAGGTATCACCCTCTTGCCACCAGTGTGGTGCGCCACTGGACACGGCGAACCACACCCTGACGGAGTGTGCTGCGTGGGGGCCCCAGAGGCATTCCCTGGCGGCGACAGTCGGCGCAGACCTCTCGCTGCCGAGCGTGATTACCGCCATGCTTGGCAGCGAGAAATGCTGGATGGAGATGGTCTCTTTCTGCGAGAGTGTCATGTCGCAGAAAGAGGCCGCGGAGCGTGAGCGTGAGGCATCTGCCTCCGCTGACCCGCTCCGCCGAAGGAGACCGGGGAGGAGGCGTCGGCGCTATGCGCATCTTCTTCTCCCCCCGTCGTAAGCGTCGGCGGGGCTAGGCGGGTTCTCTGCGTGCCAGGAACCCAACTAAGAAAGGAGGCCCGCGCAATCGGGTCAACCGTCGGGGCGTCGCGGTAGTATGCGCAAGCGATCCCGTGCCGCTCCACCGAGACGATGCAGGTACGCTGGTTTTTTAGTGGGTATTCCGGAGCCTTCAGCACCGGCGAGCCCCACATACCCCCCCACCTCACGTGGGGGAAACGCGTAATGCGTTTTTCCAGCGAAAAAAAAAAAAAAAAAAAAAAAAAATAATCTCATAAGTACATGCTTATAATTTTCAATACAGCACATAAACATATTCTATAACTATTTGTCATCTTACACACAAGTACATCTAATATTTTTATTAATTTGACGAAAGGTACACCTTTTTTTGTGGACTTGGTTTAAAATTCAGCTGCGGGTTTTGACCCACAGTAATAGACGTTAAATAAAATCTTTTTATAAGCGGAAAAAAACGATCACAAATGTTTTCGCGGAACTTTACCGTATTATGAATTCGATAAAGTAATTCCTTTTAGGTCAGCTTAAGCTTTGAATAAAAATGATTTGTGAAATTATCATATCTGCTTAAGAATTTCATTCAGATTATCAAAACAGCGAAGTTTTCGTAATTTTATTTCGATTTGGATTCCTTGTAGTGGGTACTAACTTCCTTCCTAGTGAGTACCTTTCTACTGAATACTAACTTATGGGCTTATAGCTCAGGCCATTAAGTAGTAACTAGTTTGGTCCAAAGTTTGGATATTGGCAGTATTTACTCCTTACGTGAAACCTTTACCTAATTGCTATCCGGCCGTATTAAAATACCGTCAGAGAGCGAGAAAGAGCGCACGTGTGTTCTTTAGTATATTTTGCGTAATTCCCAAAAACTTTCTTAATTTTTGTACCACTTTGCGTAGTGGTGCTATCACTGCATATTATAAAGACCGATATCGATCGATAAAGCGCAGTCTATACCTCGATTCATGAAGAAAGTTTAAGTGTATAATTCGTTAAAATTTCGTTTTTTTTTTATTATTATTATGACGATTATTTTTGAATAATATGTTGGCTATAATCATGTCGAATGGGAGTTTTACTTATGTGTGTGTGTGATTGTTTTACGATACAATTTTTCATGGACCGATTACGATATAAGCGTAGTATATGGACCGTTATTCAACCCATGCGACGATGCCAGAACAGAGGCCGTAGCCAAGTTGACATTCTACAATTGTAAACGCTAATAGAAAACTAAAAATTGTATGAGAATGACCACGTGACTTATCGTTGAGAGATGTCATTCTCATACATTTGTTTAGTTTTCTATTAGCGTTTACAATTGTAGAATGTCAACTTGGCTACGGCCTCTGATCGCTAATATCGTAATGACAGGGTATAAGTATTGTGACGTTTGCAGTGTCCCTTCTTTCTTTTTATCGGTTATGCGGCTTATTAACGACCGCGAACGATTACAAATATGTATAGTATAAGCTTTTATTTATAGTATTTATGTAATGTTCTTAACTGTTTCTATTAAAAGAATCGACATTGTTGCTGACACCCATGGTATTGATGGTATGTAGTAGCAGCGTGGTGGAATAAGCTCCAAACCTTCTCCTTAAAAAGAAGAGAAGAGGCCTAAGCCCAGCAGTGGGACATTCACAGGCTGTTATTACTATTATTAGTATGTAGTATTCATATTAGCTTTGTGAATCCCAAAGGTTGGAGATTTCGAATATTTTTGGACTTAAAGCATTAACAAATAACAAATCTTTAATACAATGCGAGTTTGCGTATCTAGGTCGTTTTCAAATACGATTTTATTTCTGCTATTTTCCGTATAATACGCTTCAGGTAAATAAGTAAAGTAACAGCATATAAATGTCCTATTAGTTTTTTTGTCTAGAGGATCAAATTGCAATTGAAAGGGGAACTACTGCTAGTATTCTTGCCATCATTACACGCGATCACGATTTGTAATGTAGCCAATTTTTTTTATTTGTATATATTTAAGAAATAGCCAAGGGATAATAAATAGTTGTGTTGTACGCATTAAGTAATTAAAAAAAAACTAGGTAATGATATATACTCGTAGATTATGTTATGTACTTAACATATTAACGAATTTAATAATTAAATTATGACGATGGCTTTCGAATACTTACCTGTTATGTGAATGTGTAATTAATTAAATTATTCTGAAGTGGGATGTGAGCAAGTGAGCGTTAATATAAACTGTATTTCTATTCAATTCAACTGAGATAATACACTGATTATTATTTAATATGTAATATGTAACTATTCCTTTATCGCTTTTAATATAACACCGTTTTAATAAACGACAAAAAAAATTTGACAGGCCGGTTGGCATGGTTGGTAAGATGCTTGGCTTTCACGCCGCAGATCGTGGCTTCGATTCCCACCCAGGGCAGCCATTTGTGTGCATGAACAGTCTCATTGTCGTTTAAGTCTGTGTGTAATTATCTATATTAGTGTGTATTTACAAAAGAAAAATAGTATGTTTCAGTATATCGGTTGTCTGGTTACCATAGCAGAAGCTCTGCTTATCTTGGGATCAGATAGCCTTGTGTGAATAATGTCCCACGATATTACCTATTATTATTATTAGGACTATTATTATTTAAATAGTATATGATTATTGTTCTTTGTAATAAGTGATATAAGAAGCCATTGACACTTAAGTCTACACTGACTCACTCATCCAAACGGTTCACAACATTACTAAGTGTAGATGTGATAAGTGTTCGGTACCTACTCAGACGTGCTTGCACATAGCCCTACCATCACGTTAATTATTTATTAATTAAATCTATACTAATATACAAAGCTGAAGAGTTTGTTTGTTTGATCCGGCTAATCTCAGGAACTACTGGTTCGAATTTAAAAAATTGAATTTTCATACTAAAACCTTAGTCAAAAAATAGGTTGTCTGTAAATTCGTTTTACGGACGATAGTTTAACGTGACAACGTCATAACAGATAGATGCGGCGCAAGCGTACAATCAGCGTAACGGAACAATGAGCGTAACGGGACAATGACTCATCCTTTTTCGTCCATGCAGCCAGCGTTCATCGATTTATTAGACGTTGTCACATCAAAAATTTAAGTTCTCTAAGCTTATTTTTAATCATTATATTTTAGACGCGTGTGAAACTGCGGGGCACACCAAGTTGACTATAAAGCTAAATTTGAACCGGAAAGTAATTCAAACGTAACTCGCTTTCTAAAATGAAATACTCTTTATCTTTTAAGCGATCATAAGCTAGAAGAAATATCTTCGTTAATAAAATTTAATACATAGATAATATAGTCGGAGCGAAAATTTTATAGTCAACCGATTATCTGACAAACGCTGTCATAACTATGAACTCTTAAATGGTAACGACTAGTGTCTAGTCATATGATTAATGACATTTAACAGATGTTGACGTAATAAATATATAGGAATATAAAGGATATGATACCTGGAGATCTACATTTATATATTTCGTTCGAAAACCTAGATGTTATAAAAAACTTGGTACATACATGACAATACAGAGGATTTTAAGAATTAAATGTATTGTATTTGTCATTAAATGAAATTAAATGTAAAATTACTTTTTAGTTTAATAAAATATTAATTTATAATTTTATTTTATTGATTAATCATTTTATTAAGTTGGTCACATTTTACGAAATTTTAAGTAATGCATAATCTTTTATTCAATTCAATCTTATATTTTTTATAAATTGTAATAATTATTATTATTATTATTATTTTTTATTAATATTTATTAATATTTATATCAATCTGCTATGTAATGATTTTGATCTAGTTAATTGTGAAGACTTGATTGGTTTTTTTTTCTGAAATGTGATAATTTTTTGTGTTTATTTTATAACTGTTTGTATTCCTTAAAAAAAAAATTAGATAGGATAGGAATACATTTTCAATTCAATTCAAACCTGCATGTTATACTTTAACAACTCATTTCATTACTCACTCGTGAAATGTTGACAGCCGAATTTTGGTGATATACAATTTTGATTCGTGTATTCTTGAAATGCTGTAATTATTATGGTCAATATCGCAAATCAGTTACAGCTGTTTGTTCTTACAGAATACTTACTGTTTCGAAAGATCAATGAAGTGTATAATTTTATTCTTTGGAAGTTGAAATTACATAGAAAATCCTAAAGTTTATGTAGTTTAGTAAACTCGGAAGACAAAATATCGTACTGTAACGCCACATAGAAGAAGTTAATTCAAAAGTGTGTGGTGCAATTTGTACGTGCCCACTAAATTAGAGGATTAGTGGGGCTTATCAGTTGACCTCATTGGCTGAGCTACCGTGATCACGTACATCGTGGTTAGAGGTGATGTTCGCGGTATATTCTCGGTTAAAAGGTCACGATCAGTAATTAATATTTCATTTACATCTGCGTGTACACCTGGTAAATATTGATTTAACAGTCCTTTATACATTATCTAATACATATATATCGTTGGTCTAATCATCTAATGGGTAGATGCAAGGCCGCAGATCCGGAGGACCGGGTTTCAAATCCCAGGTCGGGCCAATAAGAAGTTCTTTAGTTTTTCATTCGAAAATACTCAGTAGCAGCCCGTAGTCTAGAAATTGGTCTTACGTCTGAACTCTTTCGGATCGTATCGGATTGCCGTCCTATCGGATTATAACTGTTAGGGAAAAGAGAGTGCACCTGTGTTTGTGCAATATAATATGTCCTGCGCAGTTGGCTAATCTCTCTTAAGTTTGGCCGCCGTAGCCGAAATCGGTCTGGAGGGCTATTATTATTATTATACTGTACATAAATCCTTATTTACTTAGCATCACTCTCATTAATACTATATAATACAAGGCTGTTGTATTGATTTGTCATATTCCTTATTGTATATTAACGGTCTTATATTTATAACAACTTTAATAACTTCAGTGCCTGTAAAGAGGTTGAGCGATCAAAGTGAATAGCCGTTCTGTTATAAACACAATAATAGCCATGACAATATTTTTACGGCCTCGAGTGACAATGTCATTAAATTGTGTCGTAAATATTATAAATATTGTTAAAAAAATCTAATAGATTAGCTAAAAGGATAGTGTGTCACTTAATCGTTAAATATAAACAATAACTGTTTTTGAAAAGCAACCGATTATTGCTTTTGATTGTAAGTATACCAATAAGTGAGTACTAGCTTTTTCACATAGGTTTTAGCTCGATAATTGGCTAGTTCCTGAGATTAGCCGGATCAAACAAACAAACTCTTCACCTTTATATATTATTCAAGATATAGATTCAGTTCGGAGATTCGTTGTTACTAAATTAAAACCGCCATTTTGTTAGCGGAAAGTTACAGTAGTTCATTTTTGGTGCGACTTGTGATTTTTTGAATGTGTTCAATTGTGTTTTTTGGGTTTTTAAGAGTAATTAAATGAGCTATTTACGTCCATTTATAAGATTTGGTGTTCTATTTTAAAAACCAGTAGGAAGTTTTTTGTAAAAGCTTTTCATTTTTTTTCGACACAGGAAGATTTAGTAAAAAAAGTTGTAGTGACTTGTCTCTTGTAAAAAGATAATATGTTAAAGGAAATCATTTATTTTTTAATAAATTTAAAGTTAACTGTTGTTTAAGTAATGGAAATAAAGTTTAAAAAATTAATAAGATATTTTACTTGGTGGTAGAGCTTTGTGCAAGTTCGTCTGGGTAGGTACCACCCACTCATCAGATATTCTACCGCAAAACAGCAGTACTTGGTACTGTTGTGTTCCGGTTGAAAGGGTAAGTGGGCCAGTCTAATTACAGGCACAAGGGATCTTAGTTCCCAGGGTTGGTGACGCATTGGCGATGTAAGCGATGGTTAACATCTCTTGGTTGGTGGCCACTTACCATCAGGTGGCCTATATGCTCGTCCGCCAACAGATGATGTCGTATTAT